>CM052543.1:80485755-80530503 GCA_028533065.1 Trachops cirrhosus | reverse complement strand
GGGCTGGAATGGGAATAAAGGATAGAAACTGTACTGAATAAACTAAAATAAAAATTAAAAAAAATTATTCAATTCCCTACTTTTTCCTGATATTGATATTGCTAAATTTTAAAACTGATCAAAGTGGACTAATGGGAAAACTAGGCAATCTTTTTTCCTTTGTGTAAGTGCTTTTACTGAATAGCATGAAGTTTGGTGCTATAGCACGAACATGCACAGAAGACACTAGAAAAAAAGAAGAAAGAAAAGCCACACGAAACCTATTACATTGATCTTGGAAATGTTTTTGCATGCAAGGTTCACTGCATCACATCCTTTAAAAATGAGGACTTATCACACACAAAAAAGTTTCTTTTTTTTGAAGTTCAACAACCAAGCATTTTTGCTTTTTTTATTGTTGTTCAAGTACAGTTGTCTCCATTTCCCTCCCACCACTCCCCTTCTCCGACCCCAGCCATCCCCAATTTCAACCCTTCATCCTACCCCTCTTTGGTTTTATCCATGTGTCCTTTATAGATGTTCTCAAAAACCTTTCCCCCTTTTCCACAAGCAAGCAAAATGTAAACAGAGACGTTGAAATTAAGAACAAACTGACAGTAACCAGAGGGGAGGTGGAAGGGGAAAAAAATGTTTCTTAAGATTGTCCCCAAACTGGTCATGTGCTCTCAGGAGAAACAGAAGGGTTTCTAAGAACAGCACATAATGAATCCTGTAGTAGCTTGTGCTTTTGCTTCTAAAACAAGCTCATCTTTAAAACCTGACCAACATTTCTCATGAACTCTACCCCAGCTTTATTTTATCATTCTTCCTTTGTTTCCCTGTGTTCATTGTACCTATTTTTGTTTTGTTTTTAATTGTTCTGCTCTACATAAACTTTCCCCGTAAATGTATTTGAAATAAGGTGAGGCATGTATACATTGCTTGAGGAGATTTGTAAATTGATCCTTATATTTTTTATGCATATGCACACCTGGCAGGAGGATGTATAAAGCATCTCCAAAACTTAACAGAGAATATACAGAACTCATGTATTTAGCTAGGCCTATTGATGACTCAATAAAACTGTGAGTATCACACATGCAACTAGTAATCACCTATAAAGCCTGACTAATCTATGGGATAAATACTTTATCTTAAGAAGGAGACTTTATCATAAGAAGGACACCTTTCTCATCTGTATTTGCCATCCATTACTCCACATGTTCCCAAATAACCAGAAATTACCCTCCAGGAAGACAAGGCTGGAGACAGCATATGGGACTCATCTTCCAATATTATCACTAAATCACTGTTGAAGCCAGCATTCCAAGGAGTATTAAGGATAATTCTCATAGACTGAGCTGTTGAAAATTTAATCATAAAGTGCACATAGACTTCTCTGGATTAAAAAAAAAAAGAGGAAAGAGGACCACTGACTGACTGTAGGTTCCTATTTCCAAATCCTCAGCCCACCAGTTCTGAATTTGGACTGTGGTTCAGGCTTAGCAGAGGGTGGGGCTCCCTGAGTCTCTCCTCTGCTCAGCCTTACTAGCTCAGGGTGAGTCACTATTCCTTTTTTCTCTTCCTGCTAAACTTCACCTCACTAACAAGCAACTTCACCACCCACTGATTACTCATGCTCTCAGGAGCTGCAGTGAGTCAGGGAGTGACAAACATCATGGGGCCAGAATTCTGGAAACACCACCTAAGGCAATGAAGTCCCCTTTCAGTCAATAGACAGAGAACAGCCAAGCCATTCGTATCTATGTGTCAGAAAGAATAAGTGGTGGCGCACTGAAGTCTCTTCTCAACCAGATGCAGGCTGGAGCTCAGTCAAAGGCAGGCTAACAAGGAGTGGCCTCTGCAGGGGCTGTAGAGGCAAACAGAAACCCCACATCCAGCTGACTATCCCCAGCACCCAAGACTCCTCAGGTTGTGCTGGACACCCACAGCTAAATTTTGTCACCAAAGGAAAAGTAGATTGCTTTTTTTGTTGCTCAAGGGGTGCCAAGTTTAAATTCTAAAATTTATTGTAGAATCAAGTCCAGGTTAGGCCAGCTGTGTTTTATCATACATGTAGGCAACAACTCCAACCGTCTTTTTTTAAAAATATGCAGTGCAGGTACTCAGTGTAAACAATGCCTTTGTCTATAACAGGGACTCAAACATGTTCCACACCTATATTCCCCATGTTTCTGCTCTTGTTAGCATTGCAAGTCTCTGAATGTGAAAGGTATAAATGTGTGCATCTCCATGCATGTGAGCTGTATAGATTCATTTTTCCATCTAATTAGGGTACTTACAAACAGACATTACTTTTTTCAAGGCCTTAATAGAGTATATCCATTCGAGACAAATACACGTAGTTGAGCAAAAGTAGGTTTACAGTTGTTTGTATGGAAAATAATACAATAATAAATAATAATACAAGAATAAATTCATTTCATAAACCTCCTTTTGCCCCACCCTGTGTATTACAGTGTTAAAATTACAATGGTGTTGATGGGGGACTCAAATGTTGGAAAATTTTAGTTTAAGGTAATAGTGAATAAGCCTAGTAGTTAATGCATGTAAAAAGCTATTGTTTCAGGGACTGCAGGAAGGCCCACCCTGACTCCAGGAGGCCACAAGTGATTGACCTTTGTGCTCCAGAAAAGACCATAGGCAATCAAAGTGGTGTCTGAGCCATTGTGCTCCAGGGAGATACAGTCATAGCCCAGGACACAAAGAAAATCACCCAGGACAGGACACAGGACACAGATAAAGAAAATCACCAGTCAGTGGATGTTAGGAAAATTGCTGGACTGCAGGTTTTATCTAATTAACCTCTTTCCTGAATTCCAAATCCCTTACCTACACTTTTTCCCCTTGAATTGCAGACCCCTTACCTACACTTTTGCCCCCTTATACAAAAGGCTGGCTTGAAAGGAAATGTAAAACAGCCTGTTAGGATACAAACCCACCATCTTCTCGGATCGCTGGCCATCTGAATACAGCACCCATAAAGATTCAATCTCTTTCTCTGATAATTGGGTCTGATAGGTGACAGGCAGCACAAATGCCCACTTTTCCAGTTTTAATGTGAAATGCTTTCTCCTTGGAGTTCCACGATCACACTGAGGCAGTTCTGTGCACAGTAGTGCTGGTAGGATACAGACTCCCCTAGTGAAACTGAAGCCTCCAGGCAAACCAGCAGGGGCATCTGCTTTGCCCTCCAGGCAACAAGGGAGCCCTCAGGTATCCTAGGTTCCTGCTCAGAGCTTTTTTGGACTTCACCTCAATTGCTCACATAGCACTGTGTGACACAGGCTCTGATCTGTTTCCTTTCTCCCTCCCTCCCTTCCTTTTCTTCATTCCATAGCTAAGAAAGAGAAAAAAAATAAATACCTTTCTAAGATCACACAGAGGGTAAATGGAGAACTCAAACTCAAACTCGGGTCTGTCTTTCCCCAGCCTGAGAGTTAGAGACTTAAGTTTTTTCAGGCATCAAGTATCAGTGCTGTAACCACAGGCAGCAGGTTGCCCTCCGGGACACATGTTCTTTCCAGGCACCCATGTGCTGATCATGTGCCCAGGTGAAGAAGAGCACCTTTCTCAAGGAGAAATTGTCTTCTTTGGCTTATACTCATGGATGTGAGAACCATTCTAAAATGATTGCAGTGGTACCTGGAGGACTTTGTCACTCAGTCACAACCAGCCTGCAAGCCTGATTTGACTAAACAACGCTTGTGGGCTTGAGGAAATCATTTCTCAGAAGTCTGGAAAGTTCCAGGGAGAATTCCTCCCTTTAAATTTGCCAACAACATAAAAGGCAAGTTAAGTAAAACATGGTGAAGTATATTTACAATGGTAATACATATGAGTGAATAGAAATAATGAGGAAATTTTCAGTGTTTCCCCACGCTTACCTTCTACAGTCCCGGTAGATTGGAAGGCACTTCGATACCAAAGTGCAATGTCAATCCAAAAAATGTTGTAGATGCACATGAAAAACACAGCCACACCTGCAAAGGTCAGAAGCCCTCCTATCAAGTAAGCTAGAAAATCTGGCACTGCAAGCGACAGCAAAATAAAATAATAATATTACAAAGTGTCAACTATACACTTATACAGATCATACTACAAATGTCAAATGGAAATAGATTAGATGTCAATGAGGATACTGCTTAAATATCTCTTTATAGTTAAATAGTATGTATGGGGGTAGAATAATCTGGTGTGACCCATGAATTTTAGAAAGCAAAGTGCCCTTGGGAACCTGAGGAGAGAAATTCTGCAGAACCCTAGTACCCAGAGGTAGATATTGTATAGCTCCAGCCTCATGAGAACTGCTGTCAAAACACACATGGCCAAGTCCTATTTAATCAGCACTCAGATGTGAAGCCTAGCACATTGTTGGGAAAGTTCCCCAGGTAGTACTGCCACACATTCTTGATTATGTTATTGTAACTGCTTTCCCAGTTACTCAAAATTAAGCAGCAGGACTCATGTCATAAATAAAGAGCCATCAATTGCCTCTCTTGGATCTCTGTTGGCTCTAGAAGATTGGCCAAGAGCCAAACTGCCACCTCAACCTCCCTGTGCCAACAGAGTATGGCTGGGTGCCTGTCTGTGAGACATGGTCTCAGGAAGGGGGTTTGTGTCCTGCTCAGCTTTGTGAGCACACTTCAGAGCAGTTATGGGGAAAGTTGTGGGCAGGAGATGATGACCAAGAGCAGAGCCAGTTCCTCTGGAACTCCAAGTCAGCAAAAAATGCACTCCTTCCTACATATCTGATGAGGGGAACAGCACAGCTTTCTTCCTTACCACAACCCCAACTTGTGCTGCCAAAGAAAGAGGCTTTAGGAAAAAAAATTCAAAAAGGGGAAGGAAGTGAAAGGACGAGAACTCCTCCTTATTCTTAGAACCCACCAAATACCCACTTTCTTCATGAACCCCTTCTTGACCCTCTAGTCCCCAGTAGAAGGTATGTTTAAGGGGAGGGTCACTTTGAATTGTCAGTGCACTTTCACTTCTAAAATATTCATTAAAGAGCTTATCACAACCTGCCCTAGGCCACACTGTGTTGCAAGCATTTTGAGGCCAAGACATCCCTAACTACTACTGCATGTTTTCAAATAAGTGGCACAATGAAGCACAATATGTGTAAGTACATTTTGTGCCAGAAATATATCAATCCATTAAGTCCCAGTGCAGCTTATTGGGTCTGCTCTGCATGCTGGTGCCTTCTTATGTGTTTGAACCTCTAGTTTCTAACTCTTACATGGAGTCTCCCTTCCCTCCCATTTTCCATGTGTCTTTGCCCTTTCGAAGCTCTTGGAACACCAATGCCACCTCTCCTTTTGGGAGGACCCATGCCTGGGAATCCTTAATGTACACTCAAGGGGTCTTGGTTTTGTAAATGGTCATCATAAGAAGACCATGCCCCAAAATTTATGAGATTCAGAAGCTCCTGGTAAGTAGACAGGAGTGATGGCCTGAGATTCTTGAATTGGTCATTCATTGCATTCAAGATTGTTGATATCTTTAGTTCTATAAATGAGCTAAAAGGTGATGAATGGAAATTGAAAATGAATGTGTGATTTCAGAGAGAGTATAAACTTTGAAACTGAAATAGTGGAACACTCACTGTTGAGACGTGAGATGCTTGTAGAAGGCACTATAAGGATGATGTTTGGGTCCATGTCACTACTACCAGCCTTAAACTAAGAAAGGAGCTGAAAGTAGTGATTAAAATAAATTCACAGGAGGTACACCTGATCCAAACAGCTTTCTAGTAACCGTGCTTCAGACAAACTAAATAAGATTTAGTCTGGATGTATCTTCAACAAAAATAAGGAAGTCAAATGAAACAGCTATACCCTTACCTCTGGCCACAAGTAAACCAAGAGTCTTGGATTTAAGAGGGTAATGTTCATAAGAACTCAGGGAAAACAAAATAAAATGAACATGTCTGAAAATACATTGCATATGAAATTTGAAAAAAAGTATGGATAGAAGCAAAGATAGATATGGTGAGCACAAGTT
This sequence comes from Trachops cirrhosus, assembly GCA_028533065.1. Lineage (NCBI taxonomy): Eukaryota > Metazoa > Chordata > Mammalia > Chiroptera > Phyllostomidae > Trachops > Trachops cirrhosus. The sequence continues at coordinate 80,524,497 of CM052543.1, read as the reverse complement.
TCTTTACTGACATACATCAAAAGAGACAAACTACCCTTCCTCTTTCCTGTATGATTGGCAGGTGTTAAGTGATAACAGCATCATTATTCTAAGCCTGGACTTTGCCTCAGAATCCTTGTGAACACAGTGCTTCCAGGTAGTCAGTATCTATAAGACAACACTGACATGAAAATCTATGTTGGTGATTTTCAGTCAAGGTTACTAAACAAAAAACCTCAAACTTCTATGTTGGGGCAGATTTCAATTATAAACACTCCAGGTCTTGTGCAGTCTCCAAGGCTTCCCATAGTGAGCTCCCCTCTTTTCTCTGGGGTTGAGGAGACCATGAGTACTCTTTGTAGCAATTAATTGTACTCCTAATGATATATCATAGAGGAATGCTTATCCATGAAAATCAGCTCACACATACAGGAATTTCCATAGCAGCATTATTTATGAATAGCTCCAAACTGAAAACAACCCAAATAATGACGTATTTATAGTAGAATAGATAAATTGTGATTTAGTTATTCAATGGAATAAGATTCAACAATAAAAATGAGCTATAGCTACATACTACATCACCAATGCAGCAATGCATCCCATAAACCTAAGAAACAACACATAAAAGAAAACATACTATAATTCTCTTTCATACAAAGTTCAAAATCAGTCCAGTAAGCAGCTAGAAGTGCAGGGCTGCCTCATGGGAAAGGAAAATATAGTTGGAGATGTGGAATCACACCTGCACAGAAATGACAATTGAAGCCATGCAAGTAGGGAGATTATCAGGGATGAGAATGCAGAAAGAGCAGCACTGATAATAGAACCTCAAGAATGACCCAGATGTGTCACTGAGAGAGAGAAGATGCACAGAGTGATTGGGGGGAATATGATAAAAAGTGATTTTCTATGAAGGGAAAGCCCTTGAAAGAAGGAAAAATGGACAGTGGTGGCTGGTGAGCCTAAGGCTTCTTCTATCTGTTGCAACCTAAGAGGGTTTCCCATGGGTCCACATGAAGAGAGGAGGTGCTGCATGATCACTCACAATTAAAGCAGCTGGAGACAGAGTGGCCATGGCTTCCAGGTCATAGAAATGAGGTCAGGGTGGTAAGCTACTGTGGAGATATCCCAATTCATTGCTATCAGAAGGGAAGTAATGGACATTCATGGGGTCAGGAACTTGGTAAGGGAAAAGGCACATTCGATAGCCCCATACACAACCCACTCCACTAATATTTTATGTTGAGTTCTAGAAAAACATTTCTGGTAGGACTTTAGGTAAGATACATGCAGACACGGGTTTAACTGATAATTCAGAGATACTGGCAAAAACCAAGCCCCCTTTCTCGTGCATGGTAGGTAGCTAAGAAAAAAAGATGATATTAATAGAATCAAGGAAGAAAAACTGTCTTAGTAAGCCACATGTCAACATTCTACAAGGTGCTTCAAACACTTCCACTGATACATTAGGAATTTAAAGCTGTTCTCCAGATTATGATTATATCCATCACTATTTACCCTCTGGTTCTGTTACCTGCAATGGATACTCAATATACTCTGCACAAGGTTAAGAGAGCAATTTGTGCATATACATTAAGCTTGAAAGACTTTTGCTTAATATCAGAATTCAGCCTTTACAGAAAATTTTACAAATTTACAGGAATGAAATATATATAAACATTTTATTTTCATATGAAATTATTTATAAGAATCTAAAAGCACAAATCAGAAGCACATGATTATAAATGTTGAGTAATGAAGTTTAATAAAGGAACAATTCTGTTTTCAAGAACTTTGATGCATAAGACCTCATCGTATACTAATATGGCACTTTCAAAGCATACTGTATTGCAGTGCCCCTTTGATTGCAAGAGTGTTATCAAACATGACATTAGCTCTTCCCTGGATTTCATAGTGAGTTTGTTGGTTTACTACCACTCTGTTGTCTCACACCAAACATGTAAGATCTTTTATCTTTCCTTGACATCATTTTGAACACTCCGAACAGTATTTAACCCATAGTAACATTACCTGGGGGTTTTAAAATAAAGTATGCTGCAGACACACCAGCATGGCATGTGAAAGGATGGTCATAATCTTCTATTTTCACTTCTAGAAAGGTTATGTTCACTGTGTAAAAATTATGTTCCTGAAAAGAAATGTGGGTTCTGTAAAAGAAAAGAGCCAATCATTAATATGCAAGTCATATTTTACCCAACATATTTTATAATCTTTAGTCTGGAGAATAAAGTTCTTTCCTAGAGACACTGTAGGCCATCATTTCATGCTATGAATACTTCACTGAGGTGTGTGTATCGTGTAGTTCCCAATTTGCATTATCTTTGGGACAGTGTGACAAGGAAGCATGATTCTGTTAATTATACAAGGAGCGGGGACACAAATGCTCTGGAGGCCCCTGGTAGTACAGTAGGTAAGTGTTCTAGGAACCCATCTGTACCAGTGCACCAGCTGGCAATACAAGAGGCTGCATTCAGTGAAATTTTTGGAGACTCATTCAGTTCATTTGCCCATTTTATGATGGGTGATTTAGGAGCACACCTGCACACACCATGCTGAGTGTTCAGCAGTTTTTGACCAAAAGCGGCATAACCGCCGTATCCCACCTTCCCTGTTCACCCGATCTCACCCTGAGTGACTTACTTGTTTCCCCAGATGAAAAAAAAGTCCTCAAAGAAAAATGTTTCGCCTATGTGGAAAAGGTGAAACAAAAAACACTGGAAGCAATAAAAGGCATCAAAATCAACAAGTTCAAAAACTGTTTTGAGCAGTGGAAAAAAATCTCAGTAGGTGTATTGTATCAAATGAAGAGTGCTTTGAAGGTGACTGAAATTTAAACATGTAAGAATAAATACAATTCTCTAGAAATAAATTCCAGGGTTTTTTGGGTCCCCCCTCATAGACACCATGCTCAGCCCTAAAGTATGTTCTGCTCTCCCTGTCCACTTATCCTAATTTAGCTACACTGCAAGGCCCAACAGAAGTTCTGCCCTCTGACTTAATGAGTCTTGTTTTACACCACTCAATTCATATCATCATAAACTGGGTTCATACACTGTATCCGCTAATGATTATGCACCCCTGCATAATCTGTTTTGCTGCCTGTTTTGCAACTTAAGCCCTGAAGGCCTATAGTTCATCATATGACTAACAGAGAATGTGATCAGTTTTAAGTAGCAGCTGACAAAAATTTATCTTGTTGAATATAGGCCAATACTCCACACTTTGCTTTATCTCAAATTACAATTTAGGAGGGATTGATAATCTGAGCATCTCACACTTCTTTGCAGCAGTTGCTTGCTCACACATAACAATGACAAGATCTTTGAAGGACAAAACCAAAAGTGTAATGAGGAGGCAGTGCGAATCACCTAAAAGAACAGTACTAACACCAAATCACTTAAATGGAAAAAAAGGTTGCTAGCTTTCAGAGAAGCCAGAAAAACACCTACTCAATTCCTTCTTGGACTCGTTTGGACTCTTTGTAGTAAATATCCACCAATGTGCTACTGACTCTCCAACATCGCAGATTTGTATTATCTCTTGTGTCTGTTATGTTGCAGTCTACAATAAGGGTGGAGCCTATAAAAATCAAATTCACAAAAATTAAATAAAAATCCTACCAGAAATGACCTGGTTAACAAATGCATCTTGTTTTTGAGCCTTGAATGCTTTTTCATTACCAAAAATATACTCCTGAGGTCAATGTTCATCTACCTTACTGGACAGAAATAACAAAGGACATGCGACCTTGCAGACTTACCAGTTTTCTTCTACACAGATATTTACATTTTTATGCTAGTCCAATTTTTTGATTTTTTGTGAGTTCTTCCATTGATTTTGTTTCACAAGTACATCATTCTAACATTAAATAAATTTTGTCTTTATCTTTAAATCATCAAAATGTATTTGTGTCTGATATGAGGTAAAGAATAAACTACATATACTTCAAATTTAACAAGTTATACCAACATCACTTTTAATACTATATTTCTCTTTCTCCAGTTATTTCCTTTTTCCCAGTTATATAATATATGGTTATTTCAGGCATATAAAAATGTTTTTAGCTTTAAAAGTGTATTTTATATTGGAATACCTTACTGAAGAATTGCTAGTGATTATAGTTTTTCAGAGAATTTTCTTAGAGTTTCCAAGTAGATATACATAGATCATTTAAAATAATTATATGTTTCCCTTCCTCTTTCAAGGCTTACATCTCTTGTCTCTTTATTGTCTAAACACATTGGCTAGAGTTTTCAAAGACAGGAAGGGCAAACAAAGTTAATTAAGAGAGTTAATAACAGGAATACTTTTCTAGGTGTTTATGAAATACACTAGAGAAATCACATGGTGAGTGATATGTAGACAAATATCCTCTAGTATGAAAATTATTATTTCCTTGAAAGTTTACAAGACTTTTACTAAAACATGTAGGTCCAAATCCTTTAAAAGAGATTTCATCTGCTTCCCACTTATTGCTTTCTAAGCTTTTTCATTTCTTTTTTTCCTTCAGAGTTCCTATACTTTGGGGGGATTATATTTGCTGGAGGTTTCTCTATCTTCTCTTTTTATTCCCACACCCCTCACCCCCATCACCCTGCCCCAAGCCCTTCTATCCCAGAACCAACTGTGGAACTTGTCCTTTAATAAATTCATTTTTTTAACTTTTGTTATTTTTTCTATACAGTTATTTAGTTGCCTTTTTAAAAAAGTTGTTGTTCAATTAAAATTGTCCCAATTTTTCCCCTATTGCTCTCCCTTGCCCTATTATTTATAAGAATCTAAAAGCACAAATGAGAAGCACATGATTATAAATGTTGAGTAATGAGGTTTAATAAAGGAACAATTCTGTTTTCAAGAACTTTGATGCATAAGACCTCTCTCCCATGCTGAATTCTCACCCTGTTGTCCATGTCCATGGGTCCTTTATACTGGGAACCTTTAGACAAGGTTCCTTGACTTGACCCTTCCCCTTCTTCCCCACCACCACTTCATCCCCCTTCCCCCTTCCCTCTGTTCACTGTGAGTTTGTTCCTTATTTCCATGTTTCTCGTTCTGTTTTGCTCATTTGTTTGTTTTGTTCATTAGGTTCCACTAATTGGTGAGATCATAAGGTATTTGTCTTTTGCCACCTGGCTTATTTCACTTAGCGTAATACTCTCCAGTTCCATCCATGCTGTTGCAAAGGGTAGGAGTTCCTTCTTTCTGCTGGGTAGTATTCCGTTGCATAAATGTACCACAGCTTTTTGGTCCACTCATTTACTGTTGGGTACTTAGGATATTTCCAGCACTTGGCAATTGTAAATTGTGCTGCTATGAACATTGAGGTCCATAGGTTCTTTTGAATGGTAATTCAGTATTTTCAGGGTATAATCCCAGCAGTAGAATCACTGGATCAAAAGGCAGTTCCACTTTTAGTTTTCTGAGGAAATTCCATACTGTTTCCCACAGTGGCTTTTTTAAAAATAGAGTTAAATGGTTAGTTTATGCATTTTAATTATTTCTACACTTACTAAAAATGATGATATTTATACCTTGTTTAAAGTTTAGCCTTGCTCACATTCCATGAAGCTTGACATGATTTCACTGCCATTATTTTCTAAATAATCTGTAACTATGGCTTTGAATTAAATCTAACCAGCAAAGCAAATAATTAGAATACATATTTGTTGTTGCTTGAATTTTTAAATTGGTTAATTTTATGTTTGTGGAGTTTATTATTTTAACTTTAGTTGTAAATTTTTAGACTTACTGCATTGTGATTGTACATTTGGTCTGTTTAATTTCCTCTTTTGGGACTCCGAGTTTTTTGTAGTTATTTATGATTGTGATTTATTTAATATATTATTCTTATCATATTACTAGGATCTTTTATTTTGGAAAGAGAGAGAGAAAGGTAGCAAAAGAGAGAGGAAGAAATATCAATTTGTTGTTCCATTTATTTATGCATTCATTGATTGATCTTTGTATGTGCCCTGACCAGGGATTGAACCCAAAACCTTGGCATATTGGGATGACACTAACCAACTGAGCTATTGGCCAGGACTTATTACTAGAATCTTTTAGATCCTTAATTGACTAAGAAATTTGTCAAATCCAGAGTATGTTAAAATCTCCCATTATAATTTAAAAAATTGTATTGTTGTGTTTTTTTATATACGAAAGTTTTAGCTTCAAATATTCTGATGCACTGCTAGTTGACATATATATTTATTTTGGGAGGTATTGTAATTTTTTAGTATCAAATAATTCAATTTGTCATAAAATTTTTGGCATTGAAAGACATTTATCAGATTGAAAGATTAATGTTGCCAATCTTTGTGCTAATTTTTGCAAGACATAGTATGCTTATGAATTTATATTTAATCTTTTAGGTCATGTATTTTTAGATCTATATCTTTTGAGAACAGCATGTAATCAGACTTTAATATTTGACTTGACCTGAGCATTTGTTTAATTTACATTTTTTTCTTCAGAAAGCACTCAACATGTTTTTATTTTACTAGTGATTACCTTTAAAATTTAAAAAATAATTTGAGCTCCTTCTTCTCTACTTAGATCACAAACTGAGGCAATGTTTACTGACCCCTTCCTATGTAAAATAAGTAATATAACAAGATAACTCTCCCAACTTTTTAAATATACTTTCCAGTGCAAGATTATATAATTCAGAATTCTTAACCAACATTATAGTAGTAGTTTTATATTATGTATCATCACTTTCAGAACTTATTTTTCCATTTTCATTGCTTTTGCATAAACAGATTTACAGTAATCATTTAGACCAGAAATTTCCAACCTTTTTCATTTCATGGTACACAGAAGCTGAATACTAAAATTTTGCCACACACTAGAAAATATATTTTTTGCTGATCTAACATAAATAGGTATAATTTTGATGCATTCACACTAGACCATTGCTGCTGTGTTGGCTGTTGTCATTTTCTTACTTGACAAGTAAAAGTGTCCCTGATTCAATAGTCAGCTATTTCATGTTTTAAAAATTCTTGCACACACACCGGTTAAAAATCCCTGAGTTAGACCCATAGTGCTCACTGCCAACCTTTCATACCACAGCTTTCCAAGGATTCAGCTCTCTAGACATTTTATTCTGATAGCTCTTTTGATGAGCGCAAGTACATTCAAAGCTGGAAACTGGATATGTATAAAATTTTTCTTCATCCTTGAAATTCAAAAAATTCACTAGGATATGTGGTCATATTTATTTTTACCCTTAGTGATTTCATTGGCTTTCATAACTTTACTCACCAAGTTGTGCTTCAACTGTATTGTTTGTTGGATAAGTTATTTTAGGGATTATTCCTCCATGTCCAACATTTTCTGCTAAGAAATCATACTCATATGACATTGCATTAGAATCACAACACATTCCCAAGTACTTTAATGTAATAATAGCATAAAACAAACAAACAAAAACATGGCACAGAGCAGTCCTTCAAAAAAACATTTGTCAAGAAAAAAGTGGATACATGGTGTGACAAAATATCCACCACTAACTAAATACTTATTCTTGGCCAGGCACCCTAGTAGCTACTGTACATGCAGGATCTCAATTTTCATAAATAAACTGAGCTTTTTCTTTTTTTTCAGTTACAGTTGACCAAGAGTTTTGAGTATTCTGTTTTCTCAGATGAGGAAATTAAATTGCTCATGCCCTTTTGCCTCATTCTTTCTACCTTCAGACTCTGTTAATGACAAGCTTGAGAGTCTGCTAACCTTCAGGAAAATCAAGATAAAGAATCACTTCTTTTTAAGTCTGAAATTGTCTCACACAAGGCAGAGCTGAGAGGAAGTTCTGCAATTAGTACACACATACTTACTGACATTCACAGTAATTCTATGTAAAACCATGTATTGTTTTCCTGCATGAGTCAGTCTGGCTTTACACGAATAGTTCCCTCTGTCCTCTGCTGAGACATTGCTCACTGAGAGTTTTCTTTTCCTTTCCCAATAAGCAAAGCGCTCTCCTTTAATCTCCTTACAGTCCTAAAAAAAAAATTCAAAGAGCATTTTGAGTATCAGTTATATTCCTAATTGACACCATTTTGTAAACTGTGAGGGCATATAAGAAACCAATGTGGTCCTTAGGTCTCTAGACATTAAGTAGTTTATTACCTAACTGATATATATGTACAGAAGAGTTGACAGGGAATATTTATTTATTTTTTAGAGAGAGGGGAAGAAATAGAGGGAGATAAACATCAATGTGTGTTTGCCTCTTGCACGCACCCAAAAGGTGACCCAGTCAGCAACTCAGCATGTGTCCTGACTGGGAATCAAACCGGCAACCCTTCAGCTCATAAACCAGCACTCAATCCACTCACCCACACCAGCCAGGGTGACAGAGAATATTTAACGGGTTAAAATGAATGTTACAAGTATCATCTAATAGGAGTTGAATGGACAGAGACTTATGCAGGCTGGAAGGAAAACATCATAGAAGAAGACTGCGGCTGGGCCATAAAGGAATTTGGTAGGAAGATGTGAACAGGCAGGAAAAATCCTTCACCTACAAGGGACCATCTCTCCCAAAGGACAGACATTCTATTCAGAAGGATGCTGACTAGGCTTAGGAACAAGTGTCATGTCACTTCCCATATTTCCTTTGCTTCCACTGCATCAACAGAGAAACAGCACCACACCAAACAAACTGGAGGGTTGGTTAGTTTCAGGGATGCCTATTTTACTTGTCATCCTTAGCAACCACCCAGAGGGCAAGTCTCACTATTCATACATCCTATCAGAAGCTCACATTCTCATGCTAATTACCACTTCCTCAATCTCATAAGCCCATTTCTGAACTCTCTCTCAAATCTTTTACCCTCTCTTCAGGAAGCTCCACTCTACAGGGTGACTTCTTGGACAATTGAGTCCATTTTATTCATTCAAACATTTAAGTTCCTGCTCTTTGCTGGAACTGTGAGAGGCCCTGGTCATGCACGAATAAGATGCAGTCCATGGCCTCTGAAAGCTCATAATCATGGTAATAGAGAAGACAAACATGCAAACTCCTAATTTATATGCAAAGATTTAATTGCCCAAGTTTTAGACCTCATTCTCTGTCATTGGAGCAGTGTTAACGAATCGATCTTAAAAGGTGCAATTCAATAATGCCAGAACAAGCACTTGATTACTATAATGTAGACTATAACTTTCTAGAAGTCTTGAATTATTTCACCATAAACACCTTACATGGAAAAATAAATTATGATAGAATAATGGCTACCAAATGGAATGGGAATTAGTAAGAGCCAGATGGGTGAAGCCTCTGATAATGTGATGTCACCTTCTTCAGAGCACAAAACAAACAAAAAAAAGCTTAAATCTTTGGACTGTGTAAACCTCTTCCCTAGATGGGCTTAGATAAGCACAATTTCTGGGCCTCGTTTTCTATGACCACTCCAACTTTCAATTGATTCATTCTTTCTTTCAAGATGTACGTACAAATATTTAACCATATTAATGTTTAGCCAGGCTAGCATAAGGATCATTCTATCCTTCTACTGTAACTAGGACAGCCTCTACTATAATTTACTGAAGCATAATTTTAGAGTCTAAATTCTCAGAAGGCTTGTATTTTTATTTTACACTTCTTGGATAATAGCTCATAATAAGATTTAAAATTAAAATATTCATTGTACCAGTAGCCAACATTTGAATATTTCATATGTCAGGCACCAAAATGAACCCTCCTAGTCTAACAGGTACAATGGTTCTGAGGCATAAAATAGTCCAGAGCCTCTGGCTAAGATGTTGTGGCTGTAGGAGAATGATGAAGATGAAACCAGTGAGACAGGCATGAGCCCAGTCATAGAAAACCATGGAAAGGGATGAATATTGGAAGCTTTTGAAGTAAAGGAATAAGATTACATTTTTCTTAGAGAGTAATCTATCTGGTTGTTGTACGGGAAAGAATTAAAGATGGAACAATCCAAAAACTAGGAAAAAATTTAGGAAATTATTTCCATAAACTAAGGCTAAATAGAGCATGAACTAAGGCAGTATAGTGATGACAGCAAAAGGACACAAAAACAATGATTTTTAAGCTATTCTAATACACAGAATGTAGTGACAAATTTGGAATATGGAGAGGGAACAAGACTCATTATCCCAGCTTCTTTATGCAAAGGTATTGTTAGAAAGGACAGAGAATGTAAAAAGAAAGGAAGAAAGAAAAGGAAAGAAAGAAAGAAAGAAAGAAAGAAAGAAAGAAAGAAAGAAAGAAAGAAAGAAAGAAAAAGAAAAGAAAAGAATGATCAGATTTTGAGCTAAGATAAAAAGTTGCCCTAAACATGGTGACTATTGTGAGTTATAAGAATGGGAATGTCTAAGTAGAATACATATTAGACTATTGGACAAAGTATCTGGATTTTGAGAGAAAAATCGAATGGGAGAAAGAGGGTTTGGGAGCCATTTGTTTATCTGTATATGGATGGGTCTATGAGCTATCTCCATCTGAATGTAATCAAAGCAAGAAAAGAAGATGACCATGGTGGAAATTGAAACCCAAAAATCTAAGACCCAAATATAGAGGATGAGAATCCAGTGATGATTACCTAGGAAGAACTGGGGGACAGGTGCAGGTAGAACAAAGATTAAAAAATGAGTATTAGGTAGAAAGAAAAGGGAGCTCTCAGCTGACAAGAATGCCCAGCAGTGATAAATGCCACAGGAGATCAAGGTCAGGATTGAAAATAAATGTTAGATTTTTGCAGCTTAAAAGCCAGCAGCAGTAACCTCAGCAAGTACAGATTCAGCATAGTAGTGAAGGAGAAATCATTGTACTCAGGAGTAATTTGGAATTGAAAACAAATGGAGATATTACTGCTTTCCGAAGTGTAGGTACTTCACTATTTATCTGTAAGAATGGATATTTTAATACCTGAAACTTCTTTTTCATAACTCCTTCTATTTCAATTGTATTCCTCTCAATCTTCACTACTAGCCACTACTTGGACTTTGTCATTGTCCATAATGTCTATATCTCAAAATTCTTAAAAACAAACATACCATTCTGATTATAATTTTTTATTATGCCACCTATTCCATTCCTTTATTTTAACTAAATAATAATATATGATAATTATTTATTAAGTAATTACTATGTGCCCACAATGACCTAGTGGACAGATTACTTTATTTAATCTTTAAAACTCTATGAAGTTATATCTCTCAGACTGGATTTAATTGCAAGAAACAAGAAGCATTTTAGCTATTTTTAGAATAAAAGAATTCAGCACAGGATATTAGGTGCTTATAAAATATTAAGAAGTATTCAGGGAGTGAGGTCTAGTCCAGAACCACTCTATAGAACTAGCTCACATAAAGCTGTTACCTCTACCACAATCATGGCAGTGGAAACCAAGATTTGGAAATATATCACATGCAAGTCAGAGTCCAGGAATTGCCACTTATGCAACTGCAGTGTGAATTTATGCCACATCTGGCACAAAAAAAACACAAACAAATGACTAAGAAGACATACACAATGCTTCTCAGCTCCCACAAACCTGGGGACTGGAACCTGGAACACCACTGCAGAAAGTACCCAGTGCCATGCATTCAGTCTAGTAGCAAAAGCAGGAAGATTCACCACCCTCATGTTAGCCTTTTAGTGAAGCCAGAGGAGAAACCGAATCACATCCAGAACTTTAGCCACAGGCAGCACTGGAAAGCATAGGGTATCTTTTTGGTTGTTCTGTTCTTATTTTCAGCTTTATAGTCTCTAGGGTAAAGAGTCCCACCATGGATAGTGAGTGTTTACCACCATATTCATCATATTTTTCTACCTGAACTTCCTATCCATCTGAGCCATTTTTTTAATCTTAACTTGAATCAGTCCCCTTCACCCTTGTGAACTATAACTTTTTTGAAGGCAAGGACTCTCTTTCATGATTACATCCCCAGTACCTGGCATAGCATCAGGCAAACAATAAGCTCTAAATATTTAGATAATTTATCCAACCCTCTCATTTTACAGATGAAAACACTGAGGACCAAGGAGTGATGGAAGATAACTACTTAGTGGCAAAAACAGAGCAATAACTGAGGTCACTGAATCTGAGCAGGTGGACACTGCAGAATGATCTATCCTCCTTATATTACTTAATTCTTTGCTTCTTCATATCTTCTCAAGCTGATTGGTTATTTTAAAAATAAGTATGTCTGAGTCCCACTCATGCATAACCTGATTCAGTAGTAGAGAAAGAGGCCAAGCATTTGATTTTTAAAAAGGTGCATAGTGTAATTTTGTTCTTTACTTCTTAACATATTTTTCTTCATTATTCTCATGCTCTTCTCCTTCTGAGACTACAGTTGCATTCATATTATACTATTTGATGTCTCATAGGTCCCTGAAGTTCTGTTATTTTTTTATATTGTTCTTTACACTGGATAAATTCTGTTAATTTCTCTTCAGAGTTACTGAATATGTCTTCTGCCTTTTCCAAAATACTATTAAGCCCATTGAGTAAATCATTAGTGTAAAATATTGTTCTTTTTGTTTTTAGAGGTTTTTTGTTGTTGTTCAAGTACAGTTTTCTGCCTTTTCCCCCCATCCCAGCCCAACACCCCAACCCTCCCCACCTCCCTCCCATTTCTAACCTCCCACCCCATTATTATCCATGTGTCCTTTATAATTGTTCCTGCAAACCCTTCCCTTTTTCCCCTGAAATTCCCTCCCCTCTCCCCTCTGGTCACGGTCAGCCTATTCTCAATTTCAGTGTCTTTAGTTATATTTTGCTTGTTTGTTTGTTTTGTTGATTAGGTTCCTGTTAAAACTGAACTTCTTAGTTATGTAAGTCCTGATTTTCCTAAAGTCTGATGAAAATCAAGACTTACAGAACTAAGTAGCTCAGTGAACCTCAAGCAGAATAGATACGTGCCTAGCCACATCATACTCAAACCATTGAAAACCAAAGGTAAAAGAAAAGTCTCAAAAGAAGTCATAAGAAAAAATATATATTACATACAAAGGAAGGAGGATACAAACAGTAAAGGAACAATTGAATATTGACAGACCAAAAAAAAAAAAAAAGCTGACGGCTATGGGTTGGGATTTGGGTACAAGTATTGGGGAAGGGAGTAATCATTTCTCTTATGATTTCTAAGTTTTCTGTAATGACCATCTATTGTATAGTGGCAATTAAACCATTTTTAAAAATAAAAAAATTTAAATTAAAAAAGTCCATAGTATAAAATTTGATGCCCACTTAGGACCAATTATCACAGCTCTGAGATCATCTCCAAGTCTTACAGAATTTGAAATTTATTTGAAATAATAATAAATATTATAATATTTCTTAAATTGCTAAAAAATCTCCCAGTTCCTCAAAGTCCAGCTATAATGGAACAGGAGATAATTGGTTTTATTAGCCTTAAGGTTTCGAAAGCCTTTTGAAATCATGTAGTCTAAACTCTCATTTTCTAATTGAGAAATTTTAGGCTCAATGTATCTGTATGTTGACACTGGAGTAGTGGCAGAGTTGATTCTAAAAATCTACTTCTCTACAAATGTCAACTGATTTCACACCTATGACCCCAACAGGTCCAAATCAAGAGGAGAAACTTGCCAGTAGAGTCCTATTGTCAAAACCCTAGAGGGTCATAATACTAATGCCAAGAAGTGACTGCTGCAAGGCTGCAAGGTAAACACTGAGGGACCTGAGGAATAGAGTCTGAAGAAGCTGCATAGAAAAATGTGTAACACTATATTCTGAGAAGTCCAAAGCTGGACTTTAGAAATGGGGTGATGTCACTTCTAAATAACCCAGAAAAATCTTCAATCACACTGGGCTACTTTTGCATATCTTTCTAAGTAACTAAAAGAAAAAGAAAGAAAAAAGTACATTTGTAGAAAAAGTACACCTGCATAACACAGTTAACAAACCCAAACTGCAGTATTTACATTCTTTTGAACAAGCATGAGGCGTTCATGAAAGTAGAACACATGCTGGGTCTTGAAGCCAGTCCCACCAAACTTCAAATTATTTACAACATAGGGAGTAAATTCTCTATCACAGTACAATCAAGCTTAATATCACAAACAGAAAAGTAACTTAAAAAATCCATTATATTTGCAAATCAGTCAATTCTTACAAATATTCCAGAGTTCAAAGAAAAAAATCACATTAGAAACTGGAAAATACTTTTAACCAAATGATAATAATTAATATATCAAAAGTATAAAGCAGCTTAAACTGAGTTTAAATGGAAATTGCAACTTTAAGGCTTATAATTAATAACCAAAAATCCTTTTCATAAAGTTATTAATATAACAGCAAATTAAAACCAAAACTAAAAATAGAGGGGAAAACCCAGATAAGAGCAGAAATTAATAAAGCAAAAAACTAATGAGAGACAGCAATTTCAAAATTAGCACTTTGAAGAAACTCTTCAAGTTGATAAACCCCTGGCAAAGGTAATCAAGAAAGAGAGAGAGAAATGGAAATATATGAATCCAGATGTGAAAATGAAGACATCACTACAAATCCTACAAACATTAAAAAGGGAGTGAGAGTTTATTATGAACAAGTTTAGCCCAATAATTAAAAAATTATGTAGATACGATGAAAATTTCTAAACAAGCACAATGTGTTAAATCTGCTTTAAGAAGAAACAGGAAATCTTAGTAATACAATAATTAAGGACACTGAATCTGTAATTGAAAACCCTTCCATCAAATAAAGTCTCAGTCCTACATAATTTTACTACTAAACCCTAAAAGCTTGTAAAAGAGCCCTAACAAGTGTGGTTCAGTTGGCTGAGCATTATTCTGCAAAGCAAAGTGTTGCTGGTTCAATTCCAGTTCAAGGCTCATGCCTGGTTTGCAGGTTAGGTCCCAGTTTGCACATGTTGAGGTCCCCATCCAGGTGTGTGTGAGAGGCAATCAATCCAATTGATGTTTCCCTCCCTCTTTTTCTCCCTCCCCTTCCCTCTCTCTAAAAATAAATAAATGAAAATATTTTAAAAACAAATAAAATAAAAATATGTACAAGAAGAAATAAAATCAATCTGAAAGATTTCTAGAAGAAAGTAAGGATTACTTCCCAATTTATTTTATAAGGTCAGCATATCCTTTATACCAAAATCTGACAAAGACAAAGCAAAAAACACAAATTACAGACCAATATCTTTATGATTTGGATGAAAAAAATCCTATACAAAATATTACTAAGCCAAATCTGTCAATGTATAAAAAGGGTTACACATCAATTTAGGTTATTCTAGTAATGCACCATTGGTATAACATTCACAAGTGTGTATATGTGTATATAATCAGTATAATTATAATCAGTATATATATAATCAGTTCATAAAATTTCACATATCCATTCATAAAATTTCAAACAAACTAGGAGAATTTCCTCAATCTGCTAAAGGCCATTTAACCCTAAAACAAACATCATACTTAATGGGAAAATATTAAAAGCTTTTTTTGATATAACAACACAAAGATGCCACTTTTGCCTCTTCTGGAGTGATGATAACACTATAAGATATTAGTAACATTGGTATGGTAATAACTTCTAGATCATTCTGAAGGTCCTAGCCAGTACCATGATGATAAAAGAAAACATCAATGTTACAAAGACAGAAAAGCAATAAATAAAGCTGTTTAATCTACAAACAACATGACTATGTATGTATGATGTACAAAAGAATCCATAGATCCATTATTAAAATGAACAGATGAAGTTACCAAGATTGTGAGATAAAAGAACAATAAACAGAATATTAATATATAAAAACCATCCATGGCAATAACATCAGAAAACATCCATTTTCTAAAAATATATTTAACAGAAAACATACCAGATATCTACACAAAAATATTATACAACATTGTTGTGACAAATTACAGAAAACCAAATATAGGGATATACCATGCTTATTCAGAAGACTCAAAATTTTAAAGATACCAATCGAAAAACAAATAAAAAAGAAAAAACCTCACCTCCTGGCAAATGTACATTTAAAGACAGGAATAAGGTATTCATTGCTACATTTTTACATTTTTCTGTGCAAGAGGACAATGGAAACAAACTAAATGAATGTGAAACATAGTAGAGAGGATCAACAAAGCCAAAAAGAATGGTTCTTTGAAAGAAGTGATAGAAGTGACAAAACTGGCAAATCGAGAGACAGAAAGTGTAACGGGTATTAAAAGATGAACCTTCTGAGGCCAGGAAGATGGTGTTGGGGTAGGAGGGAGCAGATTCCACTTCCCCCAACACACGGGAAAGAATCCCAGCTGATCTACAGAGTAAAAGAGCAAACAACCAATATATAAAAATCAGAGACCAAAAATTGTAGCAGAACCAAAAACCAGATGGTAAGGAAAGAGCTTCAGGACAATAAGGTCCCAGGGACCAGTGCAGGGTCCAGGGGGGCTGCAGCCTCAGGCCCAGAGCCCGATTCTGGGTTTGCTACAGAGTCCTTGGGAGAGACACAGGTCAACTACTCCCTCTCTGGCCAAATGAAAGGAAAGAAGGAAGCCTCAGAAAGAATGCTAAATGAAATAGAGGCAACTCAACTATCAGACATTCAGTTCAAACCAATGATTATCAGGAAGTTCAATGAGCTCACAATGAGCTACCAGAAACTACAGGGAAACTACAATGAACTCACTGCAAATTACATCAACATGAAAAAGGAATTAGAAACAATCAACAAGGGCCAAGAGGAAATGAAGAATACAATTTCTGAACTGAAGAACACCATAGAAGGAGTCAAAGCAGGATCAATGAAGCAGAAGATTGGATCAGTGAGCTCTAGGACAAAGTAGAAACAAACACCCAGAAAGAGCAAGAAAAGGAAAACAGACTCAGAAAGAATGTACAGGTGGTAAGGGAGATGGAAGACAATATGAAACGTAATAATATCCATATAATAGGGATACCAGAAGGAGAAGAAGAAGAGCAAGGGATAGAAAACTTATTTGAAAAAGTAATCATGGAAAACTTCCCTAATTTAATGAGCGAAAAAGTCACACAAATCCAGGAAACACAGAGAGACCCAAGCAAGAGGAACCCAAAGAGGCCCACTTCAAGACACATCATAAGTAAAATGGCAAAATCTCAAGACAAAGAGAAAATCTTAAAAGCAGCAAGGGAGAAACAGGAAGTAACATACAAGGGAGCCCCCATAAAGTTAGCAGCTGACTTCTCAACAGAAACGCTCCAAGCCAGAAGAGAATGGCAAGAAATATGCCAAGTAATGTGAACCAGAGGCCTGCAACCAAGGCTACTTTACCCAGCAAGGCTCTCAATCAAGACAGAAGGGCAAATAAGAAGCTTCCCAGACAAAAGAAGTCTAAAAGAATACACCTCCACCAAGCCAGCTCTGCAAGAGATGCTAAAGGGACTGCTTTAAGGAAAGGAAGGAAAAGAGAGAGAGGTAGGAACACAGGTACGTAAATGGCAATGAATAAGTACCTATCAATAATAACCTTAAATGTAAATAGATTAAATGCTTCAATCAAAAGACATAGAATAGCTGAATGGATAAAAAAGCATGGCTCACACATATGCTGCCTTTAAGAGACCCACCTGAGGACAAAAGACCTACGCAGACTGAAAGTGAAGGGCTGGAAACAAATTTTCCAGGCAAGTGGGAAGGAAAAAAAAAAGCTGGGGTGGTAATACTCATACCAGGCAAAATAGACTTCAAAAAAAAGGCCATAGAGACGCAGAAGGTCACTTCATAATACTCAAGGGAAGACTCCACCAAGAAGACACAAATATTGCAAATATATATGCATGCAACATAGGAGCACCCAAATACATAAAGAAAATCTTAAGGACTTCAAGAAAGATATTGACAGCAACACAATTAGAGTGGGATATTTTCACACCCCACTGTCAAAAATGGGCAGATCTTCTAAACAAAATATCAACAAAGATATTGTGGCATTGAACAATGCCCTAGATGAAATGGACTTAACTGATATATACAGAGCCCTTCATCCCAAAGAAGCCAAATACACATTCTTTTCAAATACACATGGAACATTTTCAAAGATAGACCACATGATAGGACACAAAACAGGCCTCAACAAATTCAAGAAAGTTGAAATCATATCAAGCATTTTCTCCAACCACAAGGTACTGAAACTAGAATCCAATTGCATGGAAAAAAACACCAAAACACTCAAAATCATGGAGATTGAATAACATGCTATTACACAATGAATGGGTCAGAATGAATTAGGGAAGAAATCAAAAAGTTTCTGGAAACGAACAAAAATGAACTCACAACAACCCAAAACTTATGGGACACAGCAAAGGCAGTCCTGAGAGGGAAGTTCATAGTGATACAGGCCTACCTAAAAAAGATAGAAACATTTCAAACAAACAACCTAACCCTAAGCCTACAACTACTGAAGGAACAACAACAAAGACAGCCCAGAGCAAGTAGAAGGAAGGAAATAACCAAGATCAGAGAAGAATTAAATTACATAGTAACTAAAAGCACAATTCTAAGCATCAACGAATCCAGGAGCTGGTTCTTTGAAAAGATAAACAAAATCGACAAGCCTTTAAGCAGACTCATCAAGAAAAAAAGAGGACCCAAATAAACACATTCAGAAGTGAAAGAGGAGAGATTACAACTGACACCACAGAAATAAAAAGGATTGTAAGAAATTACTATGAAGAACTGTATGCCAAGAAATTTGAAAACCTAGGTGAAATGGACAAATTCCTAGAAAAATATAATCTTCCAAAACTCAATGAAGAAGAAACAGAAAGCCTGAACAGACCAATAACAGCTGATGAAATTGAAGCAGTAATTAAGAAGCTCCCAACACACAAAAGCCCTGGACTAGATGGTTTTACAGGAGAATTCTACAAAGATTTAAGGAAGAGCTAACCCCTATTCTTCACAGACTATTCCAAAAAACCCCAAAAAGATGGAAGATTCCCAAATTGCTTTTATGAAGCCCACATCATCCTAATCCCAAAAACAGATAAAGGCACAACAAAGAAAGAATACTTCAGGCCAATATCGCTGATGAACATAGACACTAAAATCCTCAACAAAATATTGGCAAACCCCATCAACAATACATTAGAAAGATCACACACCATGACCAAGTGGGATTCATCCCAGGGATGCAAGAATGGTTCAACATTCACAAGTCAGTAAATGTAATACACCACATAAACAAAATCAAAGAGAAAATACACATGATCATATCAATAGATGTGGAAAAAGCATTTGATAAGATACAGCACCCATTTATGATAAAAAACACTCAGCAAAGTGAGGATAGAAGGAGCATTTCTCAACATAATAAAGGCCATATATGAGAGACCTAAAGCCACCATCATACTGACTGGGCAAAAACTAAAATCTTTTCCAAGATCAGGAACAAGACAAGGCTGTCCACTTTCACCACTTCTATTCAATATAGTATTGGAAGTTTTAGCCACAGCGATCAGACAAGAAAAGGAAATGAAAGGCATACAAATCAGAAAGTAGGAGGGATCACTATACCTGATACCAAACTGTATTACAAGGCCACTGTAATCAAAACAGCCTGGTACTGGCATAAAAACAGGCACATGGACCAGTGGAACAAAACAGAGAGCCCAGAAATAAATCCAAGTCTCTATGATCAGTTAATATTCGACAAAGAGGGCAGCAACATAAAATGGAGTAACAATAGCCTCTTCAACAATGATGCTGGGAGAATTGGACAGCTACATGCAAAAAAATGAAACTCGATCACCAACTTACACCATACAAAAAAATAAATTCCAGGTGGATAAAAGATTTAAATATTAGCATGACACCATTAAAGTCCTCAAGGAGAACATAGGCAGGACAATCTCAGATATTTCACACAGCAACATTTTACTGATATGTCCCCTAGAGCAAGGGACACAAAAGAAAGGATAAACAAATGGGATCTCATCAAAATAAAAAGCTTCTGCATGGCTAAAGAAAACAGTATTAAAATCAAAAGAGAACCAACTGTATGGGAAAACATATTTGACAATGATACCTCAGACAAGGGTTTAATCTCCAAAATATATAAAGAACTTACATGACTCTACTCCAAGAAAAGCAACCCAATTATAAAATGGGACAAGAACTTGAACAGACACTTCTCCAAGGAGGACATGCAGAGGATCCAGAAACTCATGAAAAGATGCTCAGTATCACTAGCTATCAGAGAGATGCAAATTAAAACCACAATGAGATACCACTTCACACCAGTCAGAATGGCCATGATAAACAAAACAACAAACAACAAGTGTTGGAAAGATTGTGGAGAAAAGGGAACCCCAGTGCACTGTTGATGGGATTGCAGACTGGTACAACCACTATGGAAAACAGTATGGAATTTTCTCAGAAAACTAAAAATGGATCTGCTCTTTGATCCAGCAATTCCACTAGTAGGATTATATCCTAAGAATCCTGAAACACCAGTCCAAAAGAACCTATGCACCCTAATTTTCATAGCAGCACAATTTACAATGGCCAAGTTTTGGAAGCCACCTAGGTGCCCATCAGTAAATGAATGGATTAAAAAAGTATGGTATATTTACACAATGGAATTCTGTGCAGCGGAAAGAAAGAAGGAGCTCATACCCTTTGCCACAGCATGGATGGAACTGGAAAGCATTATGCTAAGGGAAATAAGACAGGCAGTGAAAGACAAATACCATATGATCTCACCTTTAACAGGAACCTAAACAACAAAACAAACAAACAAGTAAAATATAACCAAAGACACTGAAATAGAGAACAGGCTGACCAGAGAGGGATGAGGGGAGGGAATTTTAGTGGAAAAGGGGAAGGTTTTACAGGAGTACGTATAAAGGACTCATGGACAAAAACTGTGCAGGTGGAAATGGGAGGGAGGTGGGGAGGACTGGGTGGGTGAGCGGTTATGGAAGTAAAAGACAGAAAACTACTGGAACAACAATTAAAATTTGAAAAAAATTTAAAAAAGAAAGATTCCTCAAGTGAGGGATGACCTAAGACAGGCATGATCATGGGGGGCCGAAGGAGGGACTTGGGGGCTATAGCAAAAAGAGGTGATGGGCCTTTGCCCTTCAGCTTTGACATAGCCTTAGTCCTCATTCTGTCTGCAAGAAATCTCCTAATCTCTTGGCTGCCTTACTTCCCCTGCCTTAATTAAGCCTGAAACAATGACAGAGGGCGGTGCAGCCCTGTGCTGGAAAGGGCAGGTTCCCCAGGTGATCAGGCTTAAGAAAGAATACAAAAAATTCTGTGAAACCTGCTTTGCTAAGAATGCTCTCAATTAAATGATAAGGGTCCAAGCAGGAAATGACTTTGTTTCCCAAAGTTGTGTAGCCCTTTAGCTAACAGACCCTGACTCAGAATAAGCCCTAGTAGTTTTTGTATGCTATCTATTGTTTGATCCTCACTGTCTAACAATGATTAATGAGCTGTACCTGTATTCCTGTGCAAAATGAACCCAATAAAAGCTCATTGAGGAAAAAGCTCTTGGCCCTTCTCCTTTGAGAGATTGGCCACATTTCCTCCCCAAGTAGATCAAGTCTTGGTGAACTTATTCTGATCCATGGGGCCCAGGGGGCCCCTGTTAGTGGACTCCCCCTACATATAATAACTATAAATTTAAAATAAATGATTAGCAGGTAAGCTTACCCATCGCTATCAGCTATCTAACAGATCTGTCCGAGGTACACACATCTCTTTGCCAATTCTGCCTTAAAAAATACAACTTAAATTGAAAAAACAAGTGGGTTTTAAATAAGAGGAGAAAAAGTATTAATAGGATTTTTTTTTTTTTTACCTTATACCACTTTACTGAATCCAAGTGACAACTCTTCGGGAAGTTCAGATGACACGTAAGACTGTTATTTTTTCCAACATGTAATATTTGTTTGTACTCATCTGATAAATTCACTTGACTACTTCTAGAAACGCACTGGGTTTCACTAAACACAGTTAGGTTTATGTTTATTCGGTGACACATATTTGTATTACTGTAAGAAAATAACAGATTAACACCTCATGAACTCAAACAATCATGAAACCAAATGATTTTGTTTATCTTCAGCTATGTCCAAGTCATCTTCAAGGTACTATACAAACTCTCTGCCTCACACAATATGATACATGTCTCACAAATCATTAATTACAAAAGGAAGAAAATATTTATATAGCAGAAACACTGGATAACACCTTAACAAAGTGATCAAAATGAACATCACCAATGAGGGGCAAATGTGCCTCTGAGCATTTTCTGAAGAGGACACAACTTTCTTAGTATTCCAACCAAGGAGGCTCATGGAGAAATATCTGGCAAACTCAAATTAAGGGATATAATGTAAAATAATTGCCTGTACTCCTTCAAAATGTCAATGTCATGAAAAATAGACTGAAGAACTGTTCCATGTGAAAGAGTTTAAAAATGCATAGCAACCAAAGGCAATGCTTGATCTTGAATTAGATCCTCTGCTAGAAAG
Source organism: Trachops cirrhosus (assembly GCA_028533065.1). NCBI lineage: Eukaryota > Metazoa > Chordata > Mammalia > Chiroptera > Phyllostomidae > Trachops > Trachops cirrhosus. The sequence continues at coordinate 80,502,010 of CM052543.1, read as the reverse complement.
GAAAGAAAAATATTTATATTGGTCATTACTAAGACTATTGATAAAATTATGATATGGATTGAGGATTAGATTAAAAATATTATATGAGAGTAAAATTTTCTGAATTTGTTAATGATGCTTGATTATGTAAGAAAATATTCTTTTTGATAGGAATACACATTGACATATTAAGGGGTCAAGAGACATGAATCAAACAACTCAAATGATTTGGGAAAATGATTTAGAAAAATATTTGGTATAATATATATATGGAGAAAGAATAATGTAAATGTGGCAAAATATTAAATAAAGGGGGAATCTAGATAAAGGATAGATGAGAATCTCTATACTGTTCTTACAAATGTGTGAATTTGAAATTATTTCAAAGTAAAAATATACAGTTAAATAAATAAATGTCATATCCATATGTTAAAATTTTATGAAAATTCATATTTATTTTCTTCCATGACAATATCTACATTTACTTTTTATGAAAGATGATTTTTCCCCCATTTCACAGCTTCCAGATTTAAATATTGTAAATTCAATCTAGATTTCCAGATGAAATTTGTTGTAACATACAGTTTCCAAATCTAGTTAATTTGTAGCCAAGAGTAAAAATGGGGGAGCAGGCCTTTCTAAGATGTCAGCAGCTTGATCTATGTAGCAAGTGAAATTGTGGAAAGAGACCAGGCAAATGGGCTAAATGCCACTTCTACTTGTGTACCACTAAGTAATTTTGGCCCTTGAGTCAACCTGACATATGAAAATGAGGAATCTGGCATGAATCAGAGTGGGACACAGGCCATTCTAGGACAGAGAAAGGGAACAGCAAATACTATAGAAACAAAACAAGAGAAAGCAACTTCATTTCTGGGGTACTTTCTTCACATATGATCTCAGCTATTTTTCACTTCAACCCTATCAGGCCCACATGACTTCCACTGTGCAGATAAGAAACCAAGTCTTAGAGAGGTCAAATAATCTGTTAAAGTCATGAACATTAGTAAGGGAAAGTAACAAAATTGGGACCTTCAGGCAAAATTTGGTCCACAGATATGTTTTGAGTCACACACAAAAAGTTCATTAAAAAGTTATACACACACATACACAAACACTAATTTCCAGGTTTTCTTGAAAAACTGGAAAATTGACTTGTGCTAAATAGACTTCCACCTTTGGTGGGGCATGTTTTCCAGTTCACCACAGTCCCCACCAGGTTCAGTTGTCTCCCACCAGACCTGTGTCATTCATTTATACAGTATTACTTTCTAGTGCAAGACTTAGCTTTAGGTTTGGAACATACTTAGTGCTAAGTCACTGTTAAATTTCCATAGCAGATGCCTTACAAAAAGGTGTTCAAATGAAGCTTATTCCTATCTAGATGGATGTGCCACTTATCACAAAAAAACTTCTGGCATTCCAAGAAAGAAAGGAGCAACAATGATATTGGCATACAGGATTTTTGTAAGCTGGTCTGGCTGTGGCATCACTTCCGTGGAAAAAGCTGCATTTCACATTCCAACAACTGATTTACAAATCTGTTTGGTTTTAAAATGTGTTCATTGGAAATTTTCTTATAACAATTATAAAACTACATTTTATTCTTCTCACTGAGTTTTCTATACTTAATAATTTATTAAGAAATTTTCTAAAAGAATTATATACATATAATTACAATATATACATGAGACAGAGAAAGAAAGAGTTAGTTCTATTTGAAGTGAGGAACTTACTTTATAATACATTGGTAGATTCCAGAGTCCCCCCATGCCAGGGGAAGAAACAAAATCCAGTTTTGATCCTGGTAAATTCTAGTCTGCATGTTTTTGGATACTGGGATTTTGCTAGGATATTTATACCAAGTTACATGTGCTTTCCCAGAGGTTAGTGGAGGGTATGTGCAATTAAAAGCAAAAGGCTGGTTTACTGAAGGTGTCTCATTTTGCACACTAATGTCCTGACATTCATCTAGGAAATGAAAGGGAAAAATAATAATGAAAGAGAAATTTAATGTTTATTTATTAATAGTTTTAACAAACATCTCAATTCCCTAGCCAACTTTATTTGAGAGATTTTTCAGGGTGGGAATTACCAAAAAAAAAAAAAAAAAGAGTCTGTTGATCTAAAAGCATCAAAGTCCTTCTAGTGTGTCCATAGGACTGAGTTTACTGTTTGCACCTCACAGTCATCTTCAGCTTCTAGAATGACTGATTCCCTTCTCCTTTCCACTCTAAGACACTTCATTCTTTCATCCTCCTGGGTCAGAGTAAATGTTCCTTCTCAGCCTTACTTGTCCTGTTTTCCTTTTGTTCTGCCACTCAGCTATTTCACTCTGTCTTAACACTCTGTCTTAAATAAAAGGTGTATAAAATGTATATCTCATCCCAAAAATCATTGTTTAAAAATCCGCTCGCTTTAGAGTCCATTTCTCACTTAGTTTCGTTCTTGGAAGAAATTAGTCTTTTCATGGTTTCTTTGCCTTTATCCTGTGCCATAAAAGGACTCTTATGGAAAAGATCCATTTGTGCCATTTAACTCAATTTACCTCCTCCTCCTCCTCGCCAAAGTCACCTCAAAGCTCAAAGGTGACATCTGGGGCTGAGCATCAGACACTTCGAAATGAAACCACCATTTACAGAATTCTGCCTGGTCCACTGGAAGAGTGTAATCAGCAAGGCTCAGAGTCCCAGGGAACCCCACCTAGGTCTGCACAGAAGGCTTGCACAGAGCAGCAAGGAGGCTCTGGGTGAGGGGGACCTCTGAGAACCGAGGACAAACCCAACATACCAGCTCTGATCCAAACGGGAAGAGCTATGGACACACCGCACAGCAGCAGGGATACCGTCTCCATATCAGGCTGCTAGGAAGAGAGAAGAGGTCGGAGAGGAAGAGGCAGGGACCTGATCCTGCGACCTCTGAACCTCAGACACCCCAGGTCAGGCCACTGACTTTCTTTTCTTCGCGGGGAACCCTCTAATTTTGGCCCCACATTTCCCTAGAAGTACCCTCGAAGACTGCTCCCTCTCCTGCCCCCTTCCAATTCTCAGGGTCCGACCGTCAGTATCTTAGGTGGAGAGGGGTCCGTGGATCAGCTGTGACAGCGAAGTGGGGGAAGTCTGGTTATGGTTGTTGCCCGAACGGAGTCCCCTCCTCCAGGACGCTCTCCTTCGCTTCCTCTGGGGACGCGCTGACATCCCCTTCTGCCATCTGGCACAGCGAGGCAGAATCTGCATCCTGCGCCCTGTGAGAGGTGCGCCTCTCTGCCCCGCTCTGCCAAGGCCCCTAGTCCCGGTCTTGGCTCCCCGGGTCCCCACCGTGCGTTGCACGTAGCCTACTCCCCTGCATGTCCCCGACCTCAGGATCCGCAGGGCCGGTGAGCTAAACTGACACTCCAAATACCTGCTCACCAGGAAGAATCCAGCTTAGGTCTACCTGGCAAAGGCCGGCAGGAAATGAGAGAGCCAGACGAAGTGCTACTGGACTGGCAGGTAGACGCAAGCTCCACACCTTCTCTTAAAGATGGCATCTGCTCCCCCAAGGTCTCCCCTGCGGTAAGGAGACGCCCAGGAGTCCCAATCTCTGGCCTCCCGGCCCCTCATATTTTTGCCACCTTTTCCCCTGCACACCTACCGTCGGCGCCCACCCGTGAGTGGCTCCACCACGGACTCCCAGCCGCGTGCTACCCGTGGGACAAGATCTGAGTGTGCAGGAGTTCTGGAGAGTGGAGGATCTGACACCCAGAAACTGAACCCTGTCTGGTATTTTCACATCAGGCTGTGTCTTTGCCACCATGGGTGGGGCAGGCTTACCTTCCCCAAGGCAAGTGTACAAGGAACATGGCATCACCCTAGGAAGTGGTCTGAAAGCTTGTTGCCTAATTTTCTGGCAGCTCACGGGTAATTCCTGCTTAAGTCTATTCTGAATTGTCCTTGTAAATGAATTATTCATTCCTTTCCAAATCCGACTTAAGCAATAATTACATGCCCTGCCCTGCCCTGCATTGGCCTATATCCAACTCCCAAAAGTGGAACTATCCAAATGGCTTGTAAGAAATATTTTTTTCTGCCAGAGTCAAGCTCGTTAAATATGGAAAGCAGGCATTCCATGATGATACTCAAATTCCTGGAGCAGAAAGACCACTTTGATCTGAAACTTCGAAATAGGAGGCTATCAACAGGGTCCTGTTGCCCTGGCTGTTAGATGACACCCCAGAGATATCTCTAGTGGCACTGAGACTTAGAAGAAAATATAAATTATAATTGCCATTCAAGAGATTTCTGGTCTCTGTAAGATTTGAGACAGTGAGACAGAAGCAACCACAGGAGCAAGCAGAAGAATGAAGCAGTTACATTGTCAGCAGAACTTCCAGGTATAGGCTGGTAGCCGGTTGCTTGCAAATGTCCACACTGTTCCAAATTATTGAGCGTTCTAAACTCCTTTTGTTTATATGGATTTGTCTGCCATAATTTACTGTATTAGAAATTAAGTGGAGAGTTTTAAACATTTATTTTTTGTTTATTTTATTTTATTTTGTATTATTAAGCTGTTACAGTTGTTCCCACTTTTCTCCCCTTCCCCTTCCTCACCCAGCCCCACTCTTTCCCCACCACAAGCCAATCTCCACATTGTTGTTCGGTGTCTGTGGGTTGTGCATAAATGTTCTTCACTTAATCCCTTCACCATCTTTCATCCCATCCCCCCATCCCTTTCCCATAGCTGTCAGGCTATTGTAGGTAGCTAAGCTTCTATAATCATCTTGTATGTAACATAAGTTTATTGTGTTCATCAGATCCCACATATAAATGAGATCATGTGGTATTTTTCTTTCACTGACTGGCTTAGTTCACTTAGCATAAGTTTCTCCAGGTCCATCCATGACATTGCAAAATGTAAGCATTCCTTCTTTTTTACTGCCAAAGTATTCCATTGTGTAAATGTACCACAGTTTTGTTTTGTTTTGTTTTTAAATCTACTCGTGAATGATTGGCACTTAGACTCTTTCCAAATGTTGGCTATTGTAAACAGTACAGCTGTAAACATAAAAGTGCATGTTTTTTTTGTATTGGTGTTTTGGGATCTTTAGTGTATAGTCCCAGAAGTGGAATTGCTGGGTCGAAAGGGAGCTCCATCTTTAATTTGTTAAAGATACTTCATACTGCTTTCCACGGTGGCTACACCAATCTGCATTCCCACCAGCAGTGCACTAGAGTCCCTTTTCTCCACATCCTCACCAACACTTGTCTGTTGACTTACTGATGGTAGGCAACTCTGACAGGTGTAAGGAGATACCTCCTTGAGGTTCTAATTTGCATTTATCTGATGATTAATGATGTTGAGCATTTTTTTCATGTGCCTACAGGCCCTCTGTGTGTCCTCTTTGGAGAAGTGTCTATACAGGTCTTTTGCCCATTTCTTAATTTGGTTGTCTTCCTGGCATTGAGTTGTATTGGCTCTTTGTATATTTTGGAGATTTAACCCTTATCAGATGTATCGTTGGTGGAAATGTTCTCCCATACAGTTGGTTCCCTATTCATCTTACTTGCTGATGGTTTCTTTAGTTGTACAAAAGCTTTATAATTTGATGGTGTCCATTTGTTTATTTTTTGCTTTGTTTCCACTGCTTTAGGAGATACATCATCAAAAATATTTCTATGTTGAATATCTAAGGTTTTATTCCCTATGTTTTCTTCTAGGATTTCTATGCTTTTGTAATTTATATACAAATCTTTTATCCATTTTGAGTTTATTTTTTGTGTATGGTGTAAGTTGGTGGTCTAGCTTCATTTTTTGCATGTACCTGTCCATAAACTCATTATATATGAACATATCAGACATTTTATGAAAATAACAATACTTGCCAAAACAAACAGACTTACTGAGAAAAGTGATACTATTCCATGAACCACTACATATATTCAACATTTGGAAATCTCTTCAATGTCCAGCTTAATAAAAGACAACTGAATTCTCATATCTGCTTCTGCATTTAATTTCTATGATGGAACATGTCATGTAGCCTCTGTAAAAGTCCTCTATCCATTGGAGAGAACCCCTTTGGTAGGCTATTACTGGAGATCTTCATTATGTTCCCCTCACATTACCATTGAATGAGTTTCTTCTATATATACACATTTTACAGCATTGTTACCTCTACCCAAAACAAAGATGTTACTATAAAAAATGTCAAGCGACTAGCATTTACAATTATTGTTATAAGCACTGTTGAAAATTGTTTCTAAATCTTTTTATCTTTGTCTTTTTCAGTTTCTACCTTATTAATAGACAAATGTATTCCTTATTTTATTTTTTATGGATTAGTATGTGTGCCAGGTCCAATCAGTACCCAAAGTCTAATTAGTTGCCCCAAAGTTTATGAAATTAAGAGGTGTTATCCCAGACCCCCTTCAGCATCTCTCTCTTATTGGACATTTCTGACATTTCACTTTGCTGGTGAGGCTTCAGACCTAACACTTATACTTCCAGAGATGGTTTCCACACCAAATCTGTTTCCTCATACATGGAAAGTGAACCACTGGCTTTGAAAACAAGTTATTTGAGGATTGTGAACTTTGCGATTAAAAAACCAAAACCTAAAATTTACTGCAGATTCTCAATAACCTTGGAAAATTGGAGAGCATTGTTTGCTAAGTAGAACAGGGATGGAAGGAATTCAAACAGAATTTGTTTATCGAGGTTCCAGGTAAAAACGCTTAGGTTTGCTTTGTTATGAACACAAGGAAATGCTCTTTTATGTTGAAATTTCCTAAATTGAACTACCTTACTTTCTAATTTTCACTTTTTGTATTTTTAAATGTGTATCTTTGCAATATTTAAGAGCTAAACAACTCAAAACAAAGCATAAGTTATATAAGCAAGACCCAGCCACAGAAATAATAGCAACTTTTCTGTATATACCTCCCCGACTCCCTAGACTCATTGTCCTAAGCTTAATGTTTATTATCCTGATGTGTATGTGTGTGTGAGTGTGTTCCTTAAGTAACAGAAAGTATTCATGTATAGGATCTTTTAGTCTTTACATAAAAAGCACTATACTCTATAGTTGTATAATTTGCTTTGTCTCACTCAACACTATATTTGTGAGATTCAAATACTTTGAAGAAGTGTAGCTCTCATTTACTCAAGGTCAGTATAGTATTCCATTGCATAAATATACCCTATTTATGTTTCTATTTCTTTTGGACATTTAAGTTGTTTCAAATCCTCTCGTGTGGGTTTTTGAGAGGCAGACATCCGGGGGAAGGGCTCTCCTATACAAGGAACAAGAAAAATCTCTGAAGGAAGAAAGAGTTTGAAAAATTCGAAGTAACAGAAATGAAGTCAGTGGAGTAAAGTGAATAAGCAGGAGAGCTGAGTAAATAAAGTCACTGAGACAGGAAAAAGTCCAGCGGCCTGTGGGCAATAACAGAAGATTAGATTTTATTCTAGGCAAAATTTAAAATTGTTAGACAACTTAAAGCCTAAAAGAGATATAATCTATTTTTTAATATACCATGCCAACCATTAAAATCCCACTAAAATGGCTAAAGTTACAAAACCTGGCAATACCAAGTGTTACAAAGAATGTGGAACAACTTTAGTTGACATGTACAACACTTAGGAAAACTACTTGGTTTCATATACTACAGCTAACTCAGAAAGAAATTCATATGTATGTTCACCAAAAGAGGTATGTGCTGGAATGGTCATAGCAGTAGTATTCATAATAGTCAAAAACTAAAAATTACACAAATTGACATCAACAATAGAAAAGATAGAATGACATCACCATCATGGGGAAGCAAGATGACTCCTCTGTATCTCCCCCTTAATCTACAAATGGGACATTTATAACTCAACAAAGTTTCCTCTGCTCAGCATACTGAGTCACCTGATCCACACATCAGTACATCTGAAGGTGGGTGTTTTGGCACATGTAATTGAGGCAGAATGGGGGAAGGACAGAGATAAAGCTCATATCCCCAGTTCCCTGGGCTCAACCCCAGCCCCAGCCTCTGCAAATGGTTTAGTGAAGGAGTTGGTGCGCAGGCCCCACACCACAGCCCAGCAAAGGATAAGGAGGACAGCATAGTGTCACCAAAGAAGAATCTGGCTTCCTCCCTTGATTGCAGTAGTGCTCATATCCCCAGAAAGCCTGGTAGCAGCAGTAGAGATGAATGTCAAAATTCCTGGGAGGAGTGGGAGGAGGAGAGTGGGGGAAAGATACGAATAAGTAGCAATGAAGGTAGATAGAAAATAGACAGGGGGAGGGCAAGAATAGTATGGGAAATGTAGAAGCAAAGAACTTATGACACATGGACTGAAGTAAAGGAGGGGAATGTGGGTGGGAGAGGGAGTTCAGGGTGGAGGGGAATGAAGGGGGGATAATAGGACAACTGTAATAGCATAATCAATAAAATATATTTTAAAAATATATAAATAAATAAATAAATAAAAGATCTACTCTCTTTCAAATAAAAAAAAAAAAATTCCTGGCCACAGCACAGTGGCACCAGTGGCCATCGTAAACCAGGTAGCAGCGAGGCAGGCATGCAAACGCAGCTCCTCCATACACACAAGTGTCACATCCCCACCCCCTTTTGGTGATGCTCCAAGACCCAGACAACCTAGACATTAGCTGGGTCACCTATCACTCTGGTCACCCAGGTAGCAACTCTAAGGACCACAGGGCACCTTGGATCTTAGAGACAAAAGTAGCACACAGGTAGGAGAAAAGAAAAGGTTGAACTATAGCACCATCTACTGGTAAACAAATAAAAAGACCTTTACCAACCTACTGAATTGGGTTTTTTAAAATATATTTTATTGATTATGCTATGACAGTTGTCCCATTGTTTTCTCCCCTTTATTCCCCTTCGCCCTGAACCACCCCCCACTCACCATCATTCCTCCACTTTAGTTAATGTCCATGGGTCATACATATAAGTTCTTTGGCTTCTGCATTTCCCATACTATTGCTAACCTCCCCCTGTCTATTTTGTACCTACTATTTATGCTTCTTATTCCCTGTACCTTTTCCCCCATTCCCTCCCTCCCTCTCCCCGCTGATAATCTCCATGTGATCTCTATTTCTATGAATCTGTTCCTGTTCTAGTTGTTTGCTTAGTTCGTTTTTGTTTTTGTTTTTGTTTGCCCTTCCATTCTAAATGATAGCTTTGCAGGATAGAGTAGAGAAAGGTCATTGCCTTTCATGACTGTGAATACTTCTTTTTTTTATTTTAGTTTATTCAGTATAGTTTCTATCCTTTATTCCCATTCCAGCCCGCCCACCCTGAATACTTCTTTTCAGCCCCTTTTTGCCTGCAAGGTTTCTTTTCAGAAATTAGATGACAGTCTTTGTAGGCACTCCTTTGTAGGTAACTCTCTTCTTTTCTCTTCTTACTTTTAAGATTCTTTCCTTCTGTTTAATCTTGGATAATGTAATTATGATGTGCCTTGGTGTATGATTCCTTGGGTCCAACTTCTTTGGAACTCTCAGAGCTTCCTTGACTTCCTGGAAATCTATTTCCTTTGCCAGATTGGGGAAGTTCTCCTTCATTATTTTTTCAAGTTTTCAATTTCTTGCTCTTCCTTTTCTCCTTCTGGCACCCCTATGATTCAGATGATGGAATGTTTAAAGTTGTCCCAGAGGTTCCTAAGCCTGTCCTCATTTTTTTCAATTCTTGTTTCTTCATTCTGTTCTGGTTGAATGTTTATTTCTTCCCTCTGCTCCAAATGATTGATTTGAGTCCTGGTTTCTTTCCCTTCACTGTTGGTGGTGCTTCAACATTGTGGTGCTGTATGTGGGCGAGGGTTCCAAGAGGGAACAATGTCACTTGCTCAGCTCTCAGTGGGCTTTCAGTGACTTCCTCTACTACCCCAAAGCAAACTGAGCCCTTTTGGTGCTGATTCCTAGGTTGGTAGTTTTGTGTATGTTCTAGGACCCTGTGAGTCTGTCCAAAAAACTCTCCTGTGAAGCTGAAACCCCCTGCCACCACAACCCTCACAGATTTTTTTGTCAGAGGTTTTGAGGCTTTATTTCTCCACACTGGAACCCTGATTTGTGCAGTCTGTCTTGCTCCCCAATTGTTCCTCCCAGTTTATTGACATGCAAATGTGGGACTGCCCACTCTGCCAGCCACTGCCTCACCTGCCCTGGTCCTTCAGCTGCTGCCTTGCTGCTAGACTTCTCTACCTAGCTACCCATCTCCACCCCTCCTATCGGTCTGGATGAATGTATCTTCTCTAACTCCTTGGTTGTTAGACTTCCATACAGTTCGATTTTCTGGCAGTTCTGGTTACTTTTTGTTTTTGAATTTGTTGTTGTCCTTTTGTTTGTGTGAGGAGGCAAAGTGTATGTACCTATGCCTCCTTCTTGGCCAGAAGTCCCTTAGAACCTACTGAATTGTTAAAAACAAAATGATACCTAAATAAGAAAAGTGTTCACTACTTCAAATGCACTCACAGAGGAACAGCAGCACACAGTAAAAAAGAAAAAAACAAGGTAACATGGATATTACAAAAAGAAAATGACAATTCTCTAGAAACCAAATTCAAAGCCATTGAAAACTGTGATAGAAATGATAGAAAATTTGAAATAGCAGTAATAAAGAAACCTAACAGAATACAAGAAAATTCACAAAGACAGTTCAATGAGCTGAGGAATAACATTAATAAACAGGAGTTTACCAAGAATGTAGAAACTCTAAAAAAGAACTAAACAGAAATGTTGAAGCTTAAGAACTCAATAATAAATTAGATGAAGCAGATCATGTGAAAGACAAAATTCATGAGCTCAAAGACAGAAATCTAGAATTGATTCAAGTAGAAGAGGAGAGAGAGCTAGGATTTTAAAAAAAATAAAGGAACAAAATAGAGTTATCTGACTCCATTAGAAAAGGGAACCTAAGGATAATTAATATCCCAGAAGGAGAAGTGAAGAAGGGAACAGAGAACCTAGTCAAAGAAATAATAGCTGAGAACTCCCCAAACCTGGGAAAGGAACTGGACAAACAAGTACAAGAAGCTAACAGAACACTTAATCATCTCAACTCAAAAAGACTTTCTCCAAGATACATTATATTAAAACTGTCAAAAGGTGGTGATAATAAAAGAATTCTTAAGGCAGCCAGGGGGAGGTGGGGAAAGAGAGCAACTACAAATGAAACCCCATCAGGCTTTTCTCAGATTTCTCAGCAAAAACTGTACAAGAGAGAAAGTGGAATGATATATTCAAAATATTGAGATAAAAATCACTAGTCAACAAAACTATATCCAGCAAAATTATTTGTTAGATATGAAAAAGAAATAAAGGTTTTCCCTGACTAACAAAACTGAGGGACTTTACTACCACAAGTTCAGCATTATAAGAAATGTTGAAAAGAACTCTTCTACCTGAAACAAAAATGACAAAAGTACACAAAACTGAGTAAGGTGACAAACAGACAGAAGCAGAAAACAGCAACCTTATTTCAGGATAGGGTGTTAAACACTTAATTATAACATACAGGTTAAAGGGAAAGAAGGATTAAAATACTATAGTTACTTCAATTTGGCAATAAACAAACATTTAAAAAGTTCATATGTAACAACAAAAACATATAAATGAGAGGAGGAAAAAGGACAACACTTGTACAGATGAATGAAGATAAGATGCTACCAAAAGAAAAATGACTATTTTATCTGTGAGACATTTATACAAACTTCATGGTAACCAAAAAAACAAAAATCCATAGACACAAACATAAAACAGAAAAAAATATCATAGAAAACCACCAAACTGGGGATTCAGAAGATGGCGGTGAGGCAGATGGCAGCTTAACCCACTTGCTGGTGCACCCAACTGGGACAGACACCTAGCTGATATTCCAAGTATCAGAGTGAACAGCCAACAGAATTCCAGCTGATATGAAGTTTGGAAGCCAAAGGTTGCAGAGGACACTTAAAAACAGACAGTAAGGAGAGTTTGTAGGCCAATGGGATGATCCCTGGATCCTGAGCCTGCTGCCGCAGCTTTGAAAAAGAGTTGGATCACTGATTTTGTCTTGGAGGCTCCCTCCCCTCTCAGAGCGGCCAGTTCACAGACCTGCACCAGGGGATACCTGGATGCTTAATGTTGCTGGGGGAATAAAGATGCAGTAATGGACACACAGCTGGTGGCATACCCCAGCTGGGACTCCATTTGCTGGCTGGGACAGTACCAGAAAAATTGGAGAACCAGGTGACACGTGGAAATGGGAGAAGAGTTGGTCTGCAACTGACCATGACCCAGGTATCTAGACACTGGTCAGAGTTGGTCTGTGTGGAAAGCTGGGCGCGCATTAGGAATGGGCCACAAACAAGGGGAATGCGCTCAAAAAGGCTCTCAGTGACTGTGCAAGGGCCGCTCACACACTACAGCTGAACTTGTGAAGAGGGAGGAGAGAGGCTGTGATTTGCTCCCACTCAGGGCACCTTAGGGATTGATCAAAAAGGGGCAGCAGGGTCTCAGAGAGGTAGCAGCGCCAGAGATACTTAATTCAATAGGGCAACCAAACTGCCCTGAAGAAACTTTGTACAGGCCCAGGTCAACAAAGAGGGAGAAGGAGGGGTACAATTTGCTCCCACTCGGTGCAGCTCATGGACCAATCAAAGGGTTGCACAATGAGGTGGACCACAGGTGCCAGCCTGTGCATATGCACAGTGGACAGTTTGGGCTGCACAATGCTCTGAGGGTGTGGAATGGACACTGAACACATGTGAATATTGTAGCCTAGACTGAGCTCACATTTTCATGGAAACACAAAAAAGGGAAAAAAAAATGGATCCCAGCCCACCTCTGCCTACATCATCCAGGAAAAACCAGCAAAACCCGCTTGGCAGGTTTAATGTCAGCAGGAGGCTTTTTTTTTCCCCAAGTGTAAGACAATAAGACCTGGAGCTGTGAGAAAACCAAAGACAGATACAAAAAGAAGTCAGAAGGCTAACACCAACAGCTGAACAAATGTCACTTTGCTATCCTTTTGAACTTGCATTTTATATTATTTTTAATTTTCATTTTATTATCTTTTTTTAATTTCTCTTCTTTCTATTTAGGGGGTTTGGGGGTTTTATTTGTTTGATTTCATTGTTTGATTGGTTTTCTTTATTCTCCCTTTCATATTGCATTCTAATTTTTCTTCTTTCACTCCACTCATATTCCAATAACACACAATTCTTGGTATTTTAGTTTTTATTCTTTTTATTCAGATTATATATTTCTTTATTATATTATTGTTATTCCAAATCTCACACAGTACTGTTCCCTGGTCTTAATCCATTTCTCCATCTTCCTGAGCTTTATTACTGTTGTGGTTAAATTTACTCTCTCACACACTATGCCAAGTTTCTATCCCTTACTCTCACTATATCTCACCATCTAACCTGACATAATTGTTCTGATTTCTAAAGTCAGCTCACATTCTTTTTCCCCTCTGATAGGAGTCTTCCCTTCTTCCTAATAAGAGTGGTTTCACCTTTTATGAAAAGTGGCTAGTTGGGTGAAATATCACGGTTACTGCTGTACTTCTCCAAAGGATCTCCCATCTGTTCTCTACTTGTTAGTACCATAGAATACTCTCCCATTGTCTTACTCCAATTTGCTTTGCCCTGCCCCTGATCACATACGAAATAAGGTGGGAGTTGTTAATACCAGTAAACCTGCTCGAGGGGAGAACCCATTAACAAAGAAGACAACAACAGGTAAAGCCCAAGTACAACAAAAGAGCCCACACAAACAGAAGAAAGAGCAACCCTAAAGCATCCAGAAAAGGAGATAAAAAAGATTGTGCCACTGAGTCCCACAGAACTCCTACCACAGAAACTCACACTATGAAGACAGCTGGCAAAGCAGATCATCGGGAATCACAGAAACAACCAAAATGAGTCACCTAAAATGGGGAGACAAAGAAAGAACCCTCAGTTGAAAGGAATGGAAAACTCCCCTGGAAAAGAGCTAAATGAAATGGACCCAAGCAAATTATCAGATATAGGATTCAAAAGAATGGTGATAAGGATGCTCAAGGAACTCTCAGACAACTACAAGAAACTGAGTGGGAACTACAACAGTATGAAAAAAGAAATAATAACTATAAACAAGAACCAGGAAGAAATGGAGGATACAACTTCTGAAATAAAAAATACCCTAGAAGGAATTACAAGCAGGATGGATAAAGCAGAGGACCAAATTAGTGATCTGGTAGACAAGGTAGAAAGAAACACCCAGGTAGAGCAGCTGCACGAAAAAAAGACTCAAAAAATATGAAGATAGCTCAAGGGAACTGCAAGACAACATGAAACGCAACAACATTCGAATCATAGAAATACCAAAAGGAAAAGAAAAGGAACAAGGGGTAGAAACCCTGTTTGAAAAATAATGACAGAAAACTTCTTGAACCTGGAGAGGGGAAAAGCAATGCAAGCTCAGGAAGAACAGAGGGTCCCAATCAAGATAATCCCAAAGAGGCCTACTCCAAGACACAACATAATTAAAATGCCAAATTTTAAAGACAAAGAGAATCTTAAAAACAGCAAGGGAGAAACAAGCAACATACAAGGGAACTCTGATGAGGCTAGTAGCTGATTTCTCAACAGAAACACTACAAGCCAGAAAGGAATGGCAAGAAATATTCAAAGTAATGAAAAGCAAAGGCCTGCAACCAAGATGAGAAAAAGAGCAAGGGACATAAAAGAAAGAATAAACAGATGGGGCTTCATCAAAATGAAAAGCTTCTCCACGGCTAAAGAAAACATCAGCAAAATGAAAAGGGAACCAACTGTATGGCAAAATATATTTGAAAATGGTACCTTGGACAAAGATTTGATCTCCAAAATATATAAAGAACTCACATGACTCCACTCCAGGAAGACTAACAACCCAATTAAAAAATGGACAAAGGAACTGAACAGACACTTCTCCAAGGAGGACATACAGAGGGCCCAGAGACATATGAAAGGATGCTCAGCATCACTAGCCATCAGAAAGAAGCAAATTAAAACCACAATGAGATATCACTTCACACCAGTCTGAATGGCCATCATAACCAAATCCACAAACAAGTGCTGGCAAGGTTGTGGAGAAAAGGGAACCACCTTTGGTGGGAATGCAGACTGGTGCAACCACTGTGGAAAACAGTATTGAATTTTCTCAGAAAACTAAAAATTTAACTGCCTTTTGAGCAGTCAATTCCACTATTGGGATTATACCTTAAGAATACTGAAACACCAATTCAAAAGAACTTATGTACCCCAATATTCATAGCAGCACAATTTACAATAGCCAAGTGCTGGAAGCAACCTAGATGCCCATCAGCAAATGAATGGATCAAAAAACTGTGGTACACTTACACAATGGAACACTATGCAGTAGAAAGAAAAAAGGACCTCCTATACTTCATGACAGCATGGATGGAACTAGGGAGCATTATGCTAAGTGAAATAAGCCAGGTAGTGAAAGACAAATACCAAATGATCTCACCTATAAGTGGAAACTAGTCAACAAAACAAACAAGCAAGCAAAATATAACTAGAGGCACTGAAATAAAGAACAAAATGACAGTAACAAGAGGGGAGGAGGAAGAGGGATAATGGGGGAGAATAGGGGAAGAGTAATCAAGAAACATATGTAAAGGACACATGGACAAAGCCAAAGGGAGTAGCTTTCATGGTGGGAGTCAGGGATGGGTAGGGTGGGGAGGAATGTGGGTACAGAATGGAGGCAACTGTACTTGAACAACATTAAAAAATTTAAAAGTATAACAAGGAAGGAAGGAAGGGAGAAAGAAAGAAAATCACCAAACTAAAACAGAAGCATAAGGGAAAAAAATGGAGCTACAGCTCAATCACAAAACAAAAGATAATCATGGCTTGCGCCGGCGTCACAACCCGGAGCTACTTTTTTGAGTAAAAGTCTGGGTGCCGACACCCGTGAACTCGGAAAAAGCGTGGGCATTCTGCGGGATCCCTGGTGCCCAGGACGTAAATTCGGGGGAGGTTCCAGCCCCTCAGAATCCAGTGTACACACCCGTAAACCTGGAAGGGGGGCGCACGGGTGCACACTCCGCAGTGCGCTATCAAAGGAGAGCTGAAGAGCACGCAGGAGGCCTGAACCCTGCTGAGAGGCGTCAGCGTACACACCCGTGAAGGGACGCACATGTGCAGGAACTCCTCGGTGGGCGCCAAAGGGAGTGCTTGGGAGTACACAGATTGGTGCCTGGGGCATTGGGCCCATGAGGCTGGACCTGGGGACAGTGCGCCAAAG
>CM052543.1:80389977-80485255 GCA_028533065.1 Trachops cirrhosus | reverse complement strand
CCCTGGAATGGGAATAAAAGATTGAAACTGTACTGAATAATCTCAAATAAAAAAAAACAAAAGATAAAATGGCATTAGTAAGTCTTCATAAATCAATACCTCTCTAAATGTAAATGAGCTACACTCACTGATCAAAAGACCCAGAGTAGTTAGATGGATAAAAAGGAGAAACCCAACTATAAAGTGCCTTCAGGGTATACATCTCAGGTCTAAAGACAAACATAGGCTAAAAGTGAAAGGGTGGAAGGTGGTATTCCAAGCAAATGATATTAGAAGAAACTGGGTACAGCCATACTTATGTCAGATAACATAGTCTTCAAGAGAAAAAAAGGCAACAAGAGACAAATATAATAAAGGGGGAAATCCATCAAGAAAACATAACATATATTAATATATATGTACCCAGGTTTGAAGCACCAAAATATATAAAGCAATAATTAACAGACTTAAAGCAAGAAATATACAGAAACAAAACAGTAAGAGATTTTAACACCTTACTTATACCAATGAAGAGTCAACAAGGAAATATTAGCCTTAAGTGATATATTAGGCCAGATACACAATAGATATCTACAGAATTTTCCATCCAAAAGAAACAGAATACACATTCTTCTCAAGTACACATAGAATATTCTCAAGGATAAAACATATGTTGGCATACAGAACAAGCTTCCATAAATTTAAGATTGAAATCATATACAAGTATGAAATTAGAAATCAACTACAAGAAAAAAGCTGGAAAAATCACAAATGTGTAGAGATTAACCAACATGCTACTGAACAGCCATTGGGTTAGTGAAGAAATAAAAGAAAAAATCAAAAGATACAGAGATGAATGAAAATGAAGATATTACATACTGAAATTTTTTGAATGCAGCAAACATGTTCCCAGAAGAGAGTGTATAACAATACAGGTCTACCTCAAGAAATGAGAAAAATCTCAGATAAACAACTAACATTATACCTTAAGGAACTAGAAAAAGAACAAAGCCCAAAGACAGTGGAAGGAAGAAAATGATAAAAATAAGAGCAGAAATAAATAAAATATAGACTAAAAAGACAATTGAAAAAAACAATGAAACTTAGATCTGGTTCTTTGAAAACGTAAAGTGGACAAAAATTTAGCTAGACTCACTAAGGAAAAAAGAGAAAATTCAAGAAAATAAAATTAGAAATTATGGAAAGGTTACAATGGATATCACATATACACAAAGAATAATAAAAGAATATTAATGAAAGTCTATACATAACCAAATTGGACAACCTAGAAGAAATAGACAAATTCTAGAGTCATACAACCTTCCTAGACTGAATCATGAAGAAACTGACAATCCAATAGATTTCCATTAGTAAGGAAATTGAAATAGTAATCAAAGATATCCCAAAATTCCAAAGTCCTGGACCAGGTGGCTTCCCTGATGAATTCAATGGAACATTCAGGAAATTGAACACCTATGTTTCTCAAATTCTTCAAAAAAAAATTGGAGAGGAAGAAATGCTTCCTAACCCATTTTATGAGGCCAACATTACCCTGACTGCAAAACCAGACAAGGAAAACACAAGAAAAAGAAAAAGTACAGTCCAGTATCTCTGAAAAAAAATGCAAAAATCCTGAACAAAATTTTATACAGCAATACATTAAAATGATCACACACCACCACCAACTGAAATTGATTCCAAAGATGCAAGGACAGTCCAACATCTGTAAATCAATTAACATGATATTCCACATTAACAAAATGAAGGGTAAAATTATATGACCATCTCAACAGATGCAGAAAAAAGCATTTGACAAGACACTACATATATTTATGATACTAAATCTCAATAAAATGGGTATAAAAGGAAAGTTCCTCAACATAATGAAGGCCATGTATAAAAACCCACAGCTAACATCTCAATGGTAAAAATCTGAAAGCTTTTTTCTAACATTGGGAACAAGACAAGAATGTCCACTCTCACCTCTTTTGTTCCATATAGTACTGGTCCTAGCAAGAGCAATTAGACAAGGCATCCAAATTGGAAAGGAAGAAGTAAAACTGTCACTATTTGTGAATGACATGATTTCACGTACAGAAAAAATCCTAAAGAATCCACCAAACAAGCTATTAGAAATAATAAACAAATACAGTAAATTTTCAGATATAAAATCAGTATGCAAAAATCTGTTGTTTCTATATACTAATGAACTATCAGAAAAAAATGAAGAAAATGATACCATTTACAATCACAAAAAAAAATCACAAAATACCTAGGAATAAACTTAGCAAAAGAGGTGAAATACCCATACGCTGAAAACAAGACATTATTTTAAAAAATTGAAGATAAAGAAATTAAAACATACTCCATATTCATTGATAAGAATAATTAATATCAGTAAAATGTCCATAATACCTTAAGCACTCTACAGATTCAGTGCAATTCCTATCAAAATCCCAATGACATTTTTCAAAGAAACAGAACAAAAAGATTCTAAAATTTGTATGGAACCACAAAACACCCCAAATAGCCAAAGCAATCCTGGGGGCAGGGGAACAAAGCCAGAGGTATCACACACCCCAATTTCAAACTATACTACAAAGGTATAGTAATCAATACAGCATAGTATTGGGGTGGGGGAAACAGACACACGACCCAATGGAACAGAATTGAGAGCCCTGAAATAAATCTACACATATATGGACAACTAATTTATGACAAAAGAGCCAAGAACATGCAGTGGAGAAAGAGAGTCTCTTCAACAAATGGTGCTGTGAAAACTGGACAGCTACATGCAAAAGGATAAAACTAGACCACTATCTTACAAATATACAAAATTTAACTCAAAATGAGTTAGAATTTAAAAAGATTAAAAACTGAATAAAATGGCAATAAATACATACCTTAAATGTGAATGGATCAAATGCTCCAATCAAAAGACAAATGGAGATTGAATGGATAACAAAACAAGATCCTTACATATGCTGTCTACAAGAGACTCACTTCAGATTGAAAGACACACACAGACCCAAAGTAAAGGGATAGAAAAAGATATTTCATGAAAATGGAAGCAAACAAAAAGCTGGAGCAGCAATACTTATCCTAGGCAAATAGACTTTAAAACATAGGCTATATAACAAAAGACATAGAAGGACCTTACAATTCTACTTCTGGGTATTTAGCCAAAGAAATTAAAAAGACACATGACCCACATGTTCATTACAGCATTATTTTAAATAGCTAAGACATGGAAAGAACTTCAGTGTCCATTAATAGATAAATGGACAAAGAAGAAGTGGTGACTATGTACAATGGAATATGACTCAGCCATAAAAAAGAACAAAATCTTGTCATCTGCAACAACATGGAGAGACCTAGAGGTTACTGGGCTAAGTGAAGTAAGTCAGATAGAGGAACACAAATGCCATATGATTTTACTTATACATGGAATCTAAAAATCAAACAAACAAACAAAAAATAAATAAGCAGAACAGAAACAGATTCATAGATATATAGAGAACATTTTGATGGTTGCCAGATGGGAGGGGCGTTGGAAAGATGTGTGGAAAAGGTGAAGGGATTAAGTACAAATTAGTAGTTACAGAATAGTCATGGGAAAGTAAAATACAGCATAGAGAATATAATCAATAAATTGTACTAACAGTCAGATGGGTACTTGATTTATCAAGGTGATCAATCACATCGTAAGTTATATAATGTCTAATCACTGGGCTGTACACCAAAAGTAATATAACATTGTATATCAACTGTAGTTGAAAAGTAAAAAAAGTATTTAAAGTCAAATTAAAAAAACACAATAGCATAGATAATACAGGTCTGTTATAATCACACAATGGAACACTACAGAGCCATGAGAAAGAACTATGTACACATACAGACAATAATAATATGGATGAATGTCACAAATGAATTTCACAGATAAAAGTGCTGAGCAAAAGAAAATATATTTTTTAAAAAGATCATATACTATACAATTCCATTTACACAAAACTCAAGAACAGGCAAAATTAATTTATGTTGCTGAAGGTCAGGATGATGGACTCCCTTGGGGCAAGGGCAATAAGAAACTTGAAGGGGACATAAGAGGGATGCTTCAATGCTGGTCATCTTCCCTTCTTGATCTAGGTGCTGGCAGCATAGGTGTGTTCTGTAAAATTCCATGAAGCTGTTTACTTATGTGCTCTTTTCTAAATAAGAGTTATACTTCTATGAAAAGTCAAAGGATGCTCTAAATGCTGTGTGAAGAATTTTTTGAGGGGTGGGGTGGCCAGAGGAGAAATATGGACCCAGTTCCAGTTCAGAAACTACTGCAGCAGACCAAGGAAGAGGTGATATTGGTAGATCTAAGCCAATGTCAGTGGAGATGAACATGTGGAGACCTGTTTGGGATCCAATTGAATGTCTCCCTGTTCTTTTAAAATCTTAGATCAAATTCAGAGAATCACAAAATCACAGGAATGGAACAGAACCTAAGGTATGACTATCACTTGGGTACAGCAGTAAGCACCTATGCATGGGGCACTGAGGAATACAATCATCATCACTTTAGGCCCCCACAATTTAATGACTTTTTGTTACACTCCTGAACATATACAGCTGTAATAGCACCCCCACCCTCCCCAGCACTGGTGATTTGGCCCTGTAGAGATACTCACGCTACAAATAATCTAGTTTAATCACATCCCATGTTCATATCTCTTCACGTTCTTGTCAAGAGTTTATTCAGCTTAGGCTTCAAGGAACTTATTTTCTCCAAAGCAGCCCATTCCATATTGTGGGCCTGTGAACAAATGAGTTCTTCCTTAAGGGAAAAGGAAATCTCCTACAGTTTTGGATGTTTGGTATATATACCTTTAAGTCCTTAGAAGAAGGATCTAGTTTTCCACATTGCCTCACACCTAATGTTGCTGAAGTTCCTCCAATGACCCTTCTCTCCAGACCAAGTACCTGGAGTCAGAGGCTCCAACAGGCCTTGGCCACTCAGCTGCTGGCTTGCCTCTGGTGTCTTAAACATGGAGTTCATGAAACCATCATTTCTCAATTTCAAATGTTAGATTTGTGTTAATATAACCAATGGTCTTTTTGGGTTTATATGTGTTGATTTTGGTTTGTTTTTGACCCCACCTTGCTCGTTCATTCATTCTAGGGTTATTGCACACTAATATTCTAAAACAATGTTTCTGCTTTTATTGCTGCTAAGCCATAATTTCTCCAACTGTGCTTACACTTTCCTTATTGTAAGTCTTACATTTATCCCTAGTCAGTGTCATCTGGTAACAGTGGTTGGTTAAAAAGATCACTTATCTGGGAAACAAAATATCTGCTCTATTCTCAGGCCTCTTGCTAACTAGCTGAAGGTTGTAATAAATTTAGGGGCAAGGGGTGGCCCTAGGAAAAGTCAATATTAATTGAAACTTTCAACTAAATTATTTAACTTACAAAAAATCAATCATTAAGGATACATTTTTATTTATCAAATTGGCAAAGATTTAAAATGAGTATTACAGAACACAATCAAGAACCCAAAATGGTCTATTACCCTCCTACCTACTGATTGTAGTAACCTATGCTAAGCAAATACTCAGGGAAGGGGACAAAGATCTTTGATGACTATTTCACTTTGAGCATTGATAGCTAAAAACTGGAAATACGTCCAACCAAAGCAGACAATCTAAATTATGGACCATCCATTTTGATAGACTTAGTGATTACTCAGAGATCATATTTCAATAATAGTAATGTGAGCAAATATATTTACTAAAAATATATATATAAGTTAGGGTACTGACCTCCAAATGTTATATGATCTCAGTTATATTCATAAAAAGACAATAAAGTATTAATAATTACCTTTAGTTTGTGAGGTTGAGTGACACTTCCCTTCCTTATAGTTTTCAGAAATCTCTGCATTCTCTCCAACTAATATTGCTTCCATAATACAAAAAGTTTTTTTCAAGTTATTTAAGAACAATGTTCCTAATATAATCAACTCACAGAGGGATTACTATATATACCAGCTTCCTAATGGCCTCCCTCTCTAACCTTTTACTCCTTCCTAGTTCCTGTGCAAAATAGTGCCCCTCCAGTCAGCTTTCTTTATTCCCAGTGTTCTCCTATCCAAGAGTTACCAGTAACCAGTAACTCCCATATACCAATTCCAAATGATAAAATCTACATATTTCAGTCAAGGATTTTAAGATTCTATAACAGATGAGTTTGTTTCCTTGAACAACTTTCTCTTCACACTACTCTCCATAGCTAGATTTAAGTTTTTTCTTACTGTCATTTTCTCAGCATCTAGTATATATAATGCTAGGCACCCGGTTAGCATTTTTTAAACTACTAAAAAGTAAACTTGAATGTTGGGAACCACCCTGCCTGGTTTCAGAAGCTGTAACCACCCATGGCTAAGGCTGAGTGAGCGAACTTCAGACCATAAGCCACTCAGGCTTTCATAGAAAAATGGGGGATTTGGCATAAAACAGGTATCCCCTATAACCCTACAGGCCAAGCAATTGTTGCAATAGCTCACCAGACCTTTAAAACATTATTAAACAAACAAAAAGGGGGAGCCAAGAAACATCCCCCAGGAATTTAACCATGCTAGCAATATATACGTACAATTTTTTGAATTGTGACGATAATCTGAAGCCACCCATAGACAAACACTTTGTACAAAACAGGCCTGCAAGCCTACACCCTTTGGTCTTGTATAAAGACCCATTAGGAGAAGGAAAATGGGAGGGCCCAGCTGAGCTATTAATATGGGGAAGAGGATATGCTTGTGTTTCAATTCCCACAGGCCCACTGTGGCTCCCGGCAAAAAGAGTGAAACCATACCATACCAGACCCACCCTGACAACAGATGTGGCAGTTCATCAGGAACTTTGGGCTCAGTATTTAGTATACAGGGTTTATGTATTCTAAACAGCCAAACCTTAGAAGAAACTTGAGCAATGTATGTTAAGATGGGTATGTTTTTGTTCTGAAAGATTAAAATTTATTTTAAATAGTGTCATCTATTTCCTATAACTCTTGTTCTTCCTAAATCTATCATACATACACACACAAACACACACACCCCTTCATATTTTGGTTGTAAAATAAATGTTATTACACCAAAAAAATTTTTTCCCCACCTGTCTCCCCATGTACATGTTTTTCAAGTGTAATCTATTTTTCATATATTATAAATATTTGCTACTGTCATGGTTCATTTGTGCATTTTTAGTAAAAAAGAAGCAACTTCCCCCTTCCAGCCCAATCTTTCTCTTCCCCACCTGCCACCCTCTCTGTGGCCCCCACATAAGCCAACTCCACCAGGCTCACAGATTCTTGCCTCAAAAGTGAAAAGATTTTCTTCTGAAAAGTTAGCTTAAGGAAATCTCTAATTTCATAATTGTACAATGCTTATACTTTAAAGTTCTTCAATTAATATTTGGAAAAGCCACTATGTCAAAAATACCAAGACAGATTTGTCTCACTAAAATTGTATTAAGTAAAAGCTATCATCACTCTTTTAAATGTTAACACCAAGATTATATGCCTTGCTCTCCCTCCAAAACCCTAGAATTTGAAAAAAGATAATATTTTGGACAAATATATTTTTGTGTTTTATCTGTACTGACAAAGAAGTAAAATTAAGAAAATAGATTTTGGCCCTGCCAGGTAGCTCAGTTGGTTAGAATATTGTCCCACTATGCCAAGGTTGTGGGTTTGATCCCCATTCAGAGCACATACAACAGTCAACCAATGAATGCATCAGTAAGAGGAAAACAAAGCAATGTCTCTCTATCTCTCCCACACTAGAAATCAATTAAAAATACACTTTGCTTTGAAATTCTAGCTTAATTACTATATAGGGGGTTTTTCACATATAAAAACCTTGAAACATTGGAAGTCCTATTTTACAGATAAAACTGGGATTCAAAATGTCCAAGTGCTTTGCTCTAGTTTCAAAATTGTGACAGTGCAAGAATTTACACTCAAGTCTCTTTCCACCATTTGGCAATAAGTGGCAAAATTATTCCAAAGACAAAATATATAGTAAAGTAAAAAGTAAAATAAAATAAAATAATAAAATAAAAGCTGTTCTGAGGAAAAGTTAGCTAGTAAAAAGAGGAATAAAAATCCTCATGACAAAAATAAGATATTTAGATGACTGTTAGTATTGATTTTCTGTTTGTTAAAAAATATATTAGCTGGCCCTGACCAGTGTGGCTTAGTTGGTTGGTCAGGGCACATGCCTGGCTTGTGGGTTTGGTTCACTGTTGGTGAATGCATGAGAGGCAACCGATCAATGTTTCTCTCTCACATGTTTTTTCCCCTCTCTTTCTCCCTCCTTTCCCCTCTTTCTAAAAATAGAATAAATAAAACCTTAAAAAATACAGTAGCTGGTCAGTAACCAAAATACTGTCTGGTGAAAGCTCTCCGAACTTTCCTAGTGAAATATTCAATACAGGCAAGCTTTCCTAAGAGCTGATTCTAACATTTTTATAAGTGCTTACATTTTTATTTCTATTGAAAAGTCCCTCAGGAATGGTTAAATAAATCTCTTTCTTTATTTAGACCATTAAACATCTTTTAAAGTTGGGGCTGGCAGGTCACCGTGAATGTTAGTTGTTGGCCCGTCAGTGGTCAGTGACACAGAAACTTCTGGGACTGAGGAGACACAAGAGCTCCAAGATTCCTCATCACCAACTTCACCTGGTTATCTTGTACTTTGTCCTTATTTTTAGGATTCCTTTGCTTCCTCCCTGGTGTCAATAGCCACTTCTAGTTTTATCCATTCCTTTTGCAGATTCTACTATGACCTGAGATAACAAGGTTTACTCATAGAATTGCTAATGAAGCTACCATTTTCTGAGGACCTGTGTATGCCAGGCACTGTGTCTGCCATATCTATTTCACCTTTTTAACCCTTACACAATGCTATGAATTAGGTATTATATCCATTTTATAGGTGATGAAACAGGGGCTCAAATAGTTTGTCCAAGTTTTCACACCAAGTAGGTGGTGAAGGCAGGATTTATAGTTGAACCCCACCCCAATTCTAAGTTGACCTGCCACCTTAGTAGGTGCCAACAGCATTGTCTGCTTGTTAGAACTGCTATGAGGCAAAATAAAAAGGCACTGACCAGGTGGGCATAAAAGTTTCACTGACCACTAGGATTTGTGTTCTGTAGAGTCTACCACCAAGTCTGCCAATTGTGTTTACCTCCTGGGTCGAACCTTTTGTGAAATATAAAAGTCTATATGAATTTTGTCCTTATTTGCTGGCCTAGTAAAGGGTTCATAATAATATGACATATATTATCATCCATTTAAAAGGAAGCAAACAGAGTGAGTATGGCTGAGGCTACAAATGGGAGTTTGGCCTCAATGTGTAGCTAATACCACCGACCTTCCCAGGCAGAAGGTGCTCCCCACCATCAGACCTGGGCATGTGTAGGTAAGCCCAGGAGAGGGTGGGCAAGGAAAGATTTTCATGAGAATAGTTAATGCAAGGTCTTCACAATTTTATTAGAAAACAAGTATAGTCCATTGATCAATGATACATGTTGTGCATGAATTGACATTTCTACTACATAAAAATATTTGGTGTCTGCTGCAGAATTATACACATGAGTCTGTAAAAAGCCCTTCTTCATTAACCAGTACAAATATAATTAACCAAAAATGTCCTTTAAAAAACTGGCTCAATACTTTTCCTTTAATTGTAAATAAAATAGAGTCAAGAGAATGAAAATATAAATTCTGCTAAGCCAGTGTGTTAACAACTTGAAATGAACACTAGTGTATGTGCAAACTTCTTAAGCACTCAAGACTGACAAAACATATATATATAATCAGAAAATGCAGTAAAATCTAATTAACAGGGGAATCCTGAAAGGATGAGCTTAAAAGAGGTTTTTGAGGAAAACAATAAAACAAAGGAAGTTCCCAGGAGTGTAGCTACTTCCTTCCTCTGGAATCCTCCCCAAGGGATGGGAGTGACAGTACGACATCCCACCTTCCTACTAGGGCCCCTCCTCTGCCCAGGCATATCCCTTAATTCTTGTCCCTCTCAAAATTCCAGGTACAATGCTGGCAATGCCACTGCTCATTCCTGGTTACTTTCCATTCCCCTTACTTTCTGGTCAATTCTGCCACTAATTCTGTTTCAAAACTGGCTTTCTGGGAACTACACATGCAAATATATTTTACAGATAACCTACTAAAAATGCTCAGCATGACTTAAAGCTTCTGATCAGCTTTTTTTGGGGGAGACACCCACAAAGCTGCAGGGTCTGTATGCTGCCAGATGAAAAGAAGGTACTTTCTTTAAAAACAGCAACTTCGCAACAGAACTGTGACTGAGACTGCTGGAGGGAATCCAAGAGAAAAGAGGTGGGACGAGGAGAGCCAAGGCATTAAATTCTGTTTCTCTCTAGTTCTTACTACTTTTGAGGGAAAAAATGACCAAATAAAAGTTTGTGTTCAACAATAATAATAAATGTTAAAAATACAAAAAAAAAAAGAAAGAAAGCAAGCCTATCCATGTTCATACAATTTCAGTAAATGGCACATACATGTGGCATTTCAGTCTTCCAGGGTTTTTCTCTAATTATCCTAAGAACTATTATCAAGTTTTTAAAAATATTTTTCTATATCAGAAAAACCCCACTTGCTCTCATATTTATTTAATTTAACAAGACACATTTATGTTTAGGGAAAGAATATATAAAAGCAGAAAATTTTGCATAAAATCTAACATAATTTTTGTAAATTCCAGCATTCAAAAGTTTGGAATTTTTTTTTTTTTTAATTAGAAGCATGCCCTGATTCAGCCACTATCCTAGAAAACTATCATTTCTTCCAACCAAAGTGCTGGGATCAAGGTGAAAGGGAAATATATGGGCCTGAGATCACATCTTCCAGTGCAGAAGCCAGCACTGGAGGTACAAGCCCAGAGAGTATAATTGTTTTACCACAGGTCACCTACTCACTATAAAGTCAAGATGACTGCAGATATGAAATAAGGTAATCTGTGGACATTTTTAGATAAAGTACTACACAAATCTATGTCCTATGTACAAATTATTTGTGAAGGCACTGTGGACAGCAAGGCTTCAGGGAGCAGGGCTTCAGCAGGAGACAGAGTGACTTTTCACATAGTGACAGCCAACTATAAGTACCATCAGACTGACAGGCGTCTTTTGGGAAAACAGAGTTGGAATAAGTCTGAATTCCGGCCAGCTAGAGAAAATTCCAGGAGGTATTCTTTTCAGAGAATACAGGAAGGAGGCAGAGATAGAGGAGCACTGGGGGCAGGTTCAAAGGCACATGGGCTGACCTGGGAATTCACATAGCAGGTCAGAGAGGAGATGGCTGTGTGGACAGACTGCAGGTTTGGGAGCATCAGTGAAACATTAATGAGAGAACTTGGGCTTTAGCTCCTTAGCCAGGAGAGCCCTGTGGAGGTAGAGTCATCTTTAGCAAGAGTGCGATGATATGGGAGCAGTGTTTCACACAGGAAGGTTAATCTGTGGGCCATGTGTATGACACAGTGGAGACAGGAAGTGACTTGACAGCTGTCCTTCCAAAGAAATAATGAGTCAAATGAAAGGCAGAGGAATAAGGTAGAACAGAATAGTCATTCCAGGGGGAAATGTTAAAGGGAATCAGTTCTACACTACTGTTATTTTTGAAATTCTCTCTACAGTGGAAAGCTAAGGTTATTTCAAAATCTTAGAATCCTGGAGAGAATCCCTTTGTTCACTGAAGTGACAATTTTAAAGGTCTATAAATGAGATTCAGTCTTTGGAAACTGACTGCTGGCTGTAGATGCATATGAAAAATGCAAGGCAAGTGGAAAGTTCTCCAAGAATACTTCTACATTTTCCTAAGAAGTATCAGTCATCTTGGGACTTCACTGGCCACTCAAGGGACCCTGTGATCCCCAGACTGGGCCACAGTCCCACCCTTGGGCTATAAATGATTTCATAAAACTGTCTCTAGACAATATATTTTCTCAATGTTCTTTCCTCTTGTTTGCTCTCCCAATGCCTTTTCTCAGAGGGTCAAATGTTCACAGAGGGCATCTGTTGCCTTTTTAAAGGCCTTCCCAAGCCCTCTGCCCTGAATTGCCCTGGCCTGCTATTGTCACCACATCCTGCTCCCTTAACAATCAGATTCCAGGTGACCTTGGGGAAAAGTGATTACACAGGTGCATTTTTTGACTGTACAAGGCAGTGGAGGCATGGCTTAAGGTGCAACATCCTAAGACAGGAGTCACCCAAGGCACTCTTAGCCAAGATCCTCTCTGCTACCCAAGAGGCATGTGCACCTCCCTTTGCAGTTTCTCCTTGGAATCTGGCCTGGTGGCCGAGAATAGCAACTGGGGCTTGGATGAAGAGGGCTGGTGCTGAGCTGGCATGTGGTACCTGACGTTCTTCCAGAACCTGGTCTTCGCAGACTGTGACGTTTCCTCTGAGAAGTCCCCTGACCAGAGTATGGCCCCATGCTTCCGCTTAATGAATTTAATGGATTCTGGCATTTTCTCATAGTCCTGGATTTTCTCCAACTCTAGCAGGACAACTTTAATTCCATCCTGAATGAGAGCATTGTACATCACTATTTGATCTTCAGATGAACTCCCCAGCCAGCTGAATCCTGATGTTTCTCGGACCAAAATAATAATCAGCCTTCTGCTTTTCTTTATGTTTTCATTAGTGACTTCAACAAAGTCTGGAAAACATGAAGTATGTCAGAGCAAGTAAAATTTCTGTTTATAATCATTCTCTCCAGAACCAAACCCCCAAAAGCTTCTTCCCATACAATCCCCCATATCTCTAACACTCTTTTTTTCTTGCCTTACTTAAGATTAAAGAAGGTTCTCATTTTAGAGACCTGCTCAAAAAAACCTGACTCACTAAAGCTGAATATTTCACTTAGGACTCAGAACACTTTCAGTAGAAATTTAAAAACCCTATTAAACCAGTTGATCTGTACCACTTCTATTTATTGTATTGGTTTAAAGCAATTTTCAGATCTAACTAATTGTTAAGTTTTTCAAAATGAAATACAACTTAGTTAATTAACTTCAACAAAATATGAGAAAAGTAAATATTTTACATTAAATAATGTGAAAACCAGCATTATGTACCTACCACTGAAGAGGTTCTTAAAATTGTCAAATATGTGTACCTAGACCACAGTTTTCTAGAAAGATGAAATCCAACTTAACCCAATTAATTTAATAATTAAATTTGTTTCAGAATAAGGTTTTTACTTCTTCCCATTATGTTCATACCTTCCCCAACGTAGTCATCCCTTCCATAAATAAACAGCTTATATCCACATTGTTTTTCTAAGACCTCAGGCAAGACTTTAAATACAAAAATGTCTGAGTTAGAGGTGGACCCTTCCTCAAGGGTCTTTGGATATAGTATGTATGCATCATAGGTCTTTCCGTCTGAAGCTAAAGGGAAAATGTTATATTTTAGAACCACAAGAAAGAGATTTGGTAAAGTCAATATTGCAAACATGCATTTCAGAATGAATTATTATATAGACAACTGTAATTGAACAATAAAATAATTTAAATTAAAAAACAGAATGAATTATTAATTTTTTCATAAAATGGTATGAATGAAGCCGTAATGCCAAATGTTCATACCTTTTAAAAGTGTTCTACTCTTACAACTTTCTACTTGTTTTGTTTTACTACCAATGTGTTCTTCTATTATTTGATGGTTACCTCACATGCAGAGTTCTTTACCTCTCTGTATGGGAACTATCTTCCAATTCTTATCTTTTTCCCCAAATGTCACAGCACTGAATTCTAGCATTCTCCCTTTTATATATTATTGTAGTATTCAGGTTTTTTACAAGGTTTAAATAAGAGAATGCTTCTCTGATGCATGAAAATTGAGTCTTTGATTTGATGTCAAATCTTGGGTGATCTGTGTCCTGCCCAGCGTAGTGAAGGTCCTCAACAATGGTTTCTGAATAACCGGACTTATAAACACATGATCTAAATGCCTGTTTATCCAACCATTACAAACATTAAGGCAGTAACTTGGAAAACAATGCTTTTCAGTCTGTTCAGTTATGAAACTATAATTATATATGAAAATAACTACTATTTTAATGTATGTTACATTTCATTTTAAAATTTAAGTAAATCCCTCTTAGCTATCTTCTACATCTCTTAACTAGCCCCTCTCTTCAACAAGGAAACATTCCACTGAATACAAAATTATACCTTTTTTGGGGAGAAAGTCATAGCAAGAATCCCTGTACCAAAGTACTATGTCAATCTTGAAGATTTTATAGATGAAAACAGAGCTTGTAATTACTACTGTTAACATGGCAAATATACCAATAATGTGCTTCTGGAAATTGGGAACTATAGCAAAAAAGAGAAAAAAATTATTAGAACCAAATAAATTAAAATTTGAACATAGCAAATTAAACATTATCATCTCAGAGAAACCATATTTGGGATTAGCCTGCAGTCCCAAATCCCAGAGAGTATTAATCCATTCATCATCACTTAATAATGGATATTAATGTACGAGCCCATCTAGAATGGATGCTATGTAAAAAAAACTGTACTGTGTTTAATTTCCACCTAAGTAGTATAATATACAATCTCACAGAAAAATAACAAAGACCATAGGATAGAGTATTCCATAGTTAAAATGAGTCAAAGTCACTCAAAATCCAACAAAAGTTCCAAGAGGCAGAGGAGTCATGTGGGAAAAGGTAAAAGCTGGAAGAAAAGGGGGATTAGGGATGCCACACAAAATGTTTCTCACTTACATAATCTCTGGGCTTCACCTGCTAATTATTCATTCAGTGACTGATTACAGAGCAGGTGGGGCAAAGGAGTAAGGTGAAGGGGAGGTAAAAAGGGAGGATGTAAAGAAGAAGAAAAAGGAAGAAGAAAGTGACTTCTAAATGTCAGGGGTCACGCAGACGTCAAGAAGAGAGAATCTAAAAGCTCTCTTATTTTAGTTTTTCAATTTATGTCTTTGATCCATCTGCAATTGACTTGGGTAGAAAGTAGAAATCAAGATATACCACTTTCCAGACCAACAATTAATTGACCAAATTGAAAGTTGATGTTTATAGTCTTCATAACTGTAGCTTCATACAAGATCATGATACCTCTAATATAAATATTCCAGACATGCTGTTTTTATTCAAGACCATTAGGGGTTTCCAACGTATGGCCCATGAGCTGAACACAGCCTAGGATGGCTGTGAATGCAGCCCAACACAATGTCATAAATTTACTTAAAACATTATTAGATTTTTTTGTGATTACATGTCACAATGTATTTAGTGTGTGGCCCAAGACAACTCTTCCTCTTCCAGTGTGGCACAGAGATGCCAAAAGGTTGGGCACCCCTGAGAGTATTTTTGGCTCTTTACATTTCCCTATGACTTTTAGAGAAAGCCTGCCTAAAACCACATACCCCCCCCGCCACCCACACACAACCATACTTGCACAAATTGTGCTGAGATTTTTAGTGGAATGGTTTTGAATCTATAAATTCATTTGGGGACAACTAACATCTTTATAACATTGAGTCTTTCAATATATGAATGATGTATATTCCCCCATCTGTTTAGGTCTTTTCCAATTTATCTCAACAATTTTTTTTGTTTCTTTCTTTTTTAGTTTATATTACAGAGGTCTTGAACAGCTCTTGCTAGATTTATTCCTATGACTTTGATAATCTTTGATGCTATTTTAAAGGTTATCATTTCAACTTAATTTCTACTGCTATGGGTTTGTTGTTAGTACTTACAGACATACATAGTAATACTACATATATATGTAGACTAGTATGACCTTGCTAAATTCACTTACAGTTCTAACAATTTGTCTGTTTAGATTGTTTCATATATGCATTCATAAATACCCTATTTTAATTTAACTACAACTAATCTTATAATATTTCACAAATACTCTTAATACTGTGTATAAAGATTATACAACTGATAAAAATCAATGACTTCTGACATCCTCTCCAGAAAGTGGATATTTAGATTTCCCCTGTGCATTCATCATTCACCTAAACACATTCATTAGATACCTACCATGACCAGACTCAAGTTGCTACTAGTTCTGGAAATAGAATAATTAGTAAAATAAATGGTCTTTACCATCACAGAATTTACAATCAAGTAAAGAAAACTAAGTATGATAAATATTGTGATGGGGACATACGGTGCTATGAAAGTACATTCGTTTTGGGAGAGAGCAGGACAGAAAAGCCCCTTAACAGAAGAAATTGTTCAGCCAAGAAGAGAAAAAAGAAGTTATCCAGGTTAACAGGTATCCAAGAGCATTCTGGGCAGAGGAAATAGCATTGAAAACTTCAAGGTCACAGAATCTTATCATGCTAAAACAAAATTACATTCCCAATAAATAATTTTGTTGTTTACCTGGGTGTATTAATTGGATATATGCTGCATTTACACCATATGTATTCCTGGCTACACAGGTAAATGGATATAGATAAAATTTACTTTTTACTTCTGAAATATTAAGCATTATGATGATTGTATTCCTTTTTTTGGATGAAGGATTTTCTACTCTGTTCAAAAGAGAGAGAGGAAATAAAGTTATTTAAGTAAACTGCATTAACAACAAATAAGACACATATGCATGGTTTATCTCTTAATTTGTTGCATAAATTGCAGAAGTAATCACCAGCCCTAAGAACAGGTGTGACGATCAGGCTGTTAGCCACAGTGATGGTAGATGTGATAGCCCTAGGGCCACTGTCAATAAAAGACTCAGCAGCAGAGAAATTGAATTAAAATCACCAGCTTTCAAGAAGAAAAATAGAGATATGTGCATGTTGGTCTCCATGGGGCATAGAGAAAAATATATGGAAGGAACAAGAGTAGAGTCGGCAGGTGATAGAGGGTCAGAATGTAATGTTAAGCAGTCAGGAGTTTAACACTAGAGAGCTTACAGGTAGCCACTGGAGACTTGAGAAGTGGAGTGAATCATTCCTGACCCCATTTAATGAGTCTTTTTTAGAGTACTTAAAAGATAGAATAACATGAAGGTTATTCAGGAAAATTGTTTCATTGGACTGTTGCAACATATATAACTAATTTAAGAGAAAGCCTTCTAAATGGTCCTGAATTTGCACCACAATGACATGTATTTTTATCTTAAATATACAAGACCTCTTAAATTCTCTTTAGCTTTGCAAAAGTCAGTGTGGGCAGCAAAGGGATAAGAACCAATCAACTGTCAACTAACTTTTGCTATTAGGTTAAACCATCAAAGTTATATAGAGTATAACATGCAATTTAGCACCAAAACTTCTCTACTGTAAGGTTGGCTTTCAGCATACTTACAGTCTGTAGTCTTCCACGAGCACTGGTTCATCATCAATCATTGACCCATTCCACTTCCAATAGACAAAGTCACTGAACTGGCCAGTGACATTGCATATCAATTGTAGCTGGGATCCTGCAAATCGATGTATTTTTATCATAGTATTAACTGATTTTATGTGATCTATCTGTATTAACAAATGACTATTGAATAAAAATGTTAAATTATACAAAAGCACAAAGAAAAAGAAAGATCACCCTTAAACTTACCACCCAGAAATGACCACTATTAGTAACATTATTTATCTCATATCTTCTCTGTGCACATATGCACTTTTTAAAATGAGGTATAATGTATACCATTTGTAATGATTATTGCATTGGGAATGCTGACTCATGCCATTAGCCTTTCAGGGCTACTTAATATTCCACAATACAGACACAGTAAGATTAATTATTGTCCTACTGCTAAATACATTTTGTTTCTAATTTTTCATTACTATGATTACTATTCCAATGAACATTCTTGTACATCAATATTATACATACCCTTAAGTACTACTTTAAATGAAAATCTAGAAGTAGAATTCAGTTTAAAGGCAATACACATTTTAAAAGCTGACCACCCTCTCCCAAATGAGACTGCAAGCCTACACTGAGCCCAGCAGTGTGTGCAACTGCCATTTCCCTCCCCAACTCCCAGACCAATCACTGCCAATTCAAAAAAGAAAAAAAATTTCATTTAAATTTCACCTGCATCTCTTCAATTAATAGTGAATTGACAGGTTTTTCATAAGTTTAGTGTTCATTTGCCTTTAAGAACTGCTTATTATTCCTACTATCATTAATCATACTCTCATGTTAAACTTACTGATGTGAAAGAGTTCTTCATTCATTGAGGGTATTAATTCTTTATCATACATGAAAACTATTCCAAAAACCCTTCAGCACTAGCCACTGTTATTTCATTTTTATTTATAATTCTTTGGTACAGATATTTTTTATTTTTTGTTTGAGCAAATGTATTAGTTTGTCTGTTTTTGCTATTTTTTTCCCTAAAATCTCTACCATCAAATCAGGTAAATATCTATGTACACTTTATTTGGAGCAAATAATACTTTCACTGTTGTACTGTTTTATAGTTTTAAGGGGGCAAGACAATTTTAGCTGTTGCAATGGTTTGTGGACCTTCAAAGTATCATAGTACATTAATAAATAGACAATATTATCTGTGGCATTAACATGTAAGAAGAAGACGACTAGGGGACAATGCCTCTTTCAGCTCTAAAGGGGAACAGTAACACACACAAAAAAGGGGATACTGCTCTAGATTATATTGGCCTATATTCAATTTTCAGTTTTCACATCTTTGTTAGTTTATAACTAAGAATGTCTTTATATTACCTTCCTTCATAAATAACAATTCAGCTAAGTACAGAATCCACAGATAACAAACTCTTATCTTCTAATCTCTGTCTTCATGTAGTTACTATTACAGAAAATAATGCTGTATGCCAACTTGATTTTTGATCCTCTGATACAAAAATCTGTTTTTATGTTTATTTTCTTTTTTATTGAATTTATTGAAGGGTGATTGGTTTCAAGTGTACAACTCAATAAAACACCATCTGCACACTGTAATATGTGCCCATTGTCCCAAGCAAAGTCTCTCTCTGTCCCAATATTTCCTCCCTTTACCCACCTCCACCTAGCTCTTGCCCCTTTCCCTCTGGCTATGACCACACTTAAATCTGTGTCTATGTGTATGTGTGTGTGTGTATATATATATATATATATATATATTTTTTTTTTTTTGCTTTAAGAAAAAAATCCCTTCAATTTTTTTCATCCAGTCCCTCCAACCGCTTCCCCTCTGACAGCTGTCAATCTGTTCCGTGTATCCATGCCTCTGTTTCTATTCTATTCATCAGCTTATTTTCTTCATTAGGTTTCACATATAAGTGAGATCTTATGGTAGTATCTCTTTCTCTGATTGGCTTATTTCACTTAGCATAATAAAGCATAATAATCTCCAGATCTACTCATGCTGTCATAAAAGGTAAGATTTCCTTTTTTCATAGTCCATTAGTATTCCATTGTGCAAATATACCACAGATTTTTATCCATTCATACACTGGTGGACACTTGAGCTGTTTCGAGATACTGGCTATTGTAAATAACACTGCAATGAATATAGGGGTGCAAATATTCTTTCAAATTACTGTTTTGGGTTCCTTTATATATGTATTCTCAGAAGTGGGACAGCTGGGTCATAAGGTAGTTTCATTTTTTTGTTTTTTTTAAAGATTTTGTTTATTGATTTTTAGAGAGGGGAAGGAAGGAAGAGAGAGAGAAGGGAAGAGGGAGAGAAACATAAATGTACGGTTGCCTCTCATGTGCCCCCTACTGGCGACCTGGCCCACAACCCATGCATGTGCCCAGACTGGGAATCAAACCCATGAATGACCCTTTGGTTCGCAGGCTGGTGCTCAATCCACTGAGCTACACCAGCCAGGGTCCATTTTTTTATTTTTTGATGGAACTCCATACTGTTTACAGAGTGGCTATACCAGTCCTATGTTCCCATCAACAATGCATAAGATCCTCTTTTCTCCTCATCCGCACCAGCACTTGTTTGTTGATTTGATGATAGCCATTCTAACAGGTGTAAGGTAAGCTCATGGCAGTTTTAATTTGCATCTCTCACATGATTAGTGATGCTGAGGATTTTCTCATATGTCTATTGGTCATCTCTGTGTCCTCTTTGGAGAAGTATCTATTCTGGTCTTCTGCCCATTTTGTAACTGGGTTTTGGTCTTTCTGGTGTTGAGCTGCATAAGTTATTTATATATCTTGGAAATTAAGCCCTTATCAGTTGTAACATTGACAAATATGTTCTCCCCTTCAATGGGTTCCCTTTTCATTTTGTTGATAATTTCTTTTGCAGTGCAAAAGCTTTTTATTTTAATGTAATCCCACTTGTTTAATTTCTTCCTTTGTTTTCTTTGCCCGAAGAGGTATATAGGCAAAAATATTGCTACAAGAAATGTTTGAGGGTTTTTTTTTAATCCTCACCTGAGGATGTTTATTGATTTTAGAGAGGGAGGGAGGGTCTAGCAAGAAAGAGAGGGCAGGGGCGAGACATGTGAGAGAGAAACACCAATCAGTTACCACACACACTCAAATGGGGATCAAACCTGCAACCTAGGTATGTGCCTTGACTGGGGAATGAACCCACAACTTTGCGATGTATGGGACAACACTCCAACCAACTGAGACACCTGACCAGGGCAGATGTCTGACCTGGAGCATATTTTCTTCTAGGACTTTTATGCTTTTACAACTTGCATAAATGTCTTTTATCAATTTTGAGTTTATTCTTGTGAATTTTGTATGTTGGTGGTCTAGTTTCTCTCTCTCTTTTTTTTGCACATTCCTGTCTAATCTTCCCAACACCTTTCATGGAAGTAGCTGTCTTGACTCCATTTTATGCTCTTGCCTCCTTTGTCAAATATCAATTGACCATAAAGGTGTGGGTTTATGTGTGCTCTCTGGTCTATTCACTGATCTATTTGTCTGTTCTTATGCCAGTATCAGGCTGTTTTGATTACAATTGCCTTGTAGCATAGCTTGGTATCAGATAATATGATACCTCCAACTTTGTTCTTATTTTTCAAGATTGCCGAAAACTGGCTTGAGATAAAATTGATGTATTTATTTCTATGTAATAAGATTAAATCTAAAATATCATTTGTGATAAAGCAGTTCTAAGTTTCAAGTTCTTTTTTGGCATTTTTTGCATTTGGTCAAACTAATGAAGTTAACACAAAATATTCTACAGCTCTTCTCTAATTTGTTTTTTTAATATATTTTATTGATTATTCTATTACAGTTGTCCAATTTCCCCCCTTCACTCCCCTCCACCCTACACACCCTCTCCCACCCACATTCCCTTTAGTTCATGTCCATGTGTCATAATTTCGTTAGCTTCTACATTTCCCATACTATTCTTACCCTCCCCCTGTCTATTTTCTACCTACCATCTATGCTACTTACTCTCTGTACCTTTTCCCCCACCTCTCCTCCTCCCACTCCCCTGTTGATAACCTTCCATGTGATCTCCATTTCTGTAGTTCTGCTCCTGTTCTAGTTGATTGTTTAGTTTGTTTTTGTTTTAGGTGTGGTTGTTCATCTTTGTGAGTTTGCTGTCATTTTACTATACATGTTATTTAACTTCTTTTTCTTAGATAATTCCCTTTAACATTTCATAAAATAAGAGTTTGGAGATGATGAACTCCTTTAACTTGACCTTATCTGAGAAGCACATTATCTGCCCTTCCATTCTAAATGAAAGCTTTGCTAGATAGAGCAATCTTGGATGTAGGTCCTTGCCCTTCATGACTTGGAATATTTCTTTCCGGCCACTTCTTGCCTGCTAGATCTCTTTTAAGAAATCAGCTCATAGTCTGAAGGGAACTCCTCTGTAGGTTACTGTCTCCTTATCTCTTGCTGCTTCTAGGATTCTCTCCTTCATATTTACCTTGACTAATGTAATTATGATGTGCCTTGGTGTGTTCCTCCTTGGGTCCAACTTCTTTGGGACTCTCTGAGCTTCCTGGACTTCCTGGAAGTCTTATTTCCTTTGCCAGACTGGGGAAGTTCTCCTTTATTATTTGTTCAAATATCTTTTCCCCTTGTTGCTCTTCCTCTTCCCCATCTGGTACCCCTATAATTCGGATGCTGGAATGTTTAAAGATGTCCTGAAGGTTCCTAAGCTTCTCCTCATTTTTTTGAATTCTTATTTCACCATTCTTTTCTATTTGGTTGTTTCTTTCTTCCTTCTGGTCCACTCTATTGTTTTGAGTCCCAGTTTCCTTCCCATCACTACTGGTTCCCTGTGCATTTTTCTTCATTTCACTTATCGTAGCCTTCATTTTTTCATCTAGTTTGCTACCAAATTCAACCAATTCTGTTAGCATCCTGATCACCAGTGCTTTGAACTGTGCATCTGATAGGTTGGCTATCTCTTGGTCACTTAAAAGTATTGGCTGTGGGGATTTGATTTGTACTTCAGTTTGAGCCATTTTGGGGGGGTGTCTGGTTGCGCCTATTACGTAGTGAGGGGCGGAGCCTTAGGTGTTCTCCAGGGTGGGGCAAGGCAATAACTGGGTTGTGATGCTGTATGTGGGGGCACAGTCAAAGAGCAGACAATGGCACTTGCTCCTCTCTGATGGATTTCGGTCCCTTCCATTGTTTCCCCCAAGCTAACTGGGCCTTTCTGGTGCTAATTCCCATTGTGGGTGGGCTTGTGTACATTCTAGGACCCTGTAGGTCTCTCCAATCCACTCTCCTGTGAGGCTGAAAGTCTCTCCCTGTGCCTCAACCCCCACAGGTATTTTCAATCAGTGTCCCGAGGTTCTATTTCCTGGCGCTGGGTCCCTGGGTTGCGCGGTCTGTCTCACTGCCCAATTTCGCCTGGTTTATCTGCACACAAATGTGGCCTGGACAGCCAGGTGCCTTGCACACAGTGCCTCACTTCACAGTCGCCACCTCTCTGGGTCTGCGAGCCACCTGTGTGCCAGGGTCCGCCCGCTGTGGTCTTGTGCTCAGGATGCTTTCCGCACCCAGGATGCGTTGTGCCTCTGGTGCCACTGCTTTTTGTGCCATGACCCCTCTCCGCCTGGCTGCCCAACTCTGCCCCTCCTACCAGTCTCGATAAACGTGTATATTTTAACTTCTTGGTTGTCCGACTTCCATACAGTTCAATTTTCTGTCAGATCTGATTGTTATCTTGTTTCTAAATTATTGCTAACCTTATTTTGGTTGTGCGAGGAGGCACAGTGTATCTACCTACGCCTCCATCTTTGCCGGAAGTCTCTAATTTGTCTTATTGGATTTTTCCTCCATTTTTTCCCTTATCCTATCCAAAAAAATATTCTTCATTCATGTCTAAGTCATCTTCACTTTTCTTACTAGAAATATATTGCTTAGTATCCAAATCCTCTGAACAAACTTCCACAAAATCATCATCTTCTAAATCACTTCCATTTT
Organism: Trachops cirrhosus; assembly: GCA_028533065.1. NCBI lineage: Eukaryota > Metazoa > Chordata > Mammalia > Chiroptera > Phyllostomidae > Trachops > Trachops cirrhosus. The sequence goes on along the minus strand of CM052543.1, from coordinate 80,461,852 downwards.
CACATTCAATGCTATCATTCTCATTATCAGACTCAAATAGAATTTGCTGAAGTTCAACATCTCTTGGACTATTGAATTGATATATTTTTCCAGCCAGTTTCAATGGTAAATGAAAAAAAACACAACGCTGACTTCGAAGTTCATGAATAAAACTACACTAACACTGACTTCGGAGTTCGCAGTCTCTCAGATACAATTTCCTGTCGAATATCACATACCCTTATGAAACACATGTTATAACCAAACTGATGGCTTAAGGTATGGCGTAACATTAGTCACAAACACACAGCTAGTCATGACCTTAAGTCTATGCACCTGATATATGTAACAACATTTTAAAAGACTTTGTTTGTATCCCTCAGATCAGCTGCAACCACTGCATGGTTAAGGTATTATTGGTAGGTACTTATTGCCATTTTATTCTTTGTACATATGTTCCTCTCCCTCTCTATTTCTTCTTCTTTTTAAAGCAGTCTCTTTAACATTTTTTGCAATTTTTGTTTGGTGGTAATGAACCCCTTGAGCCCTTTCTTTTGTTTGGTCTAGGAAGCTCTTCATTTTGCCCTTAATTTTAAATGATAGCCTTGCTGGGTAAAACAGTCTTAGTTGTAGGTCCTTGCTTTTCATCACTTTGAACATTTCATACCAATCCCTTCTGGCCTGAAGTGGTTCTGTTGAGAAATCAGCTGAAAACCTTATGGGAACTCCCTTGCAGGTTTTAAGATCCTTTGTCTTTAAGCTTTGCCATTTTAAGTATGATGTGTCTTGGTGTGTGCCTCATTGAGTTTATCTTGATTGGGGATCTCTATGCTTCCTGAATTTGGGTGAGTTTTTCCTTCACCAGGTTAGGGAAGTTCTCAGATGTTACTTTTTGAAACAAGTTCCATATCCCTTCCTCACTCTCTTATTCTTGGGGTACCCCTATGATGCAGAGTTGTTATGCCTGATGTTGTCCCAGAGGCTCCTTAGACTTCCCTCATTTTTTGAAAAATTCTCTTGTTTTTTACATGCTCTGCTTGGATGCTTAATGTAATCTTGTCCTCTAAATCACCGATTCAATATTCTGCTTCATCTAACCTGCTGTAGATTCCTTCCAGTGTATTCTTCATTTCAAATATTGTATTCTTCATTTCTGTCTGGTTCTTTTTTGTGTGGTTTCTATGTTCTTTTTAATGCTAACTATCTCTTGATTCAAGTTCTCACTGAGATCACCCATCCTTCCCCTAATGCCCTTGAACATGCTTATAAACATTGTTTTAAATTCTGCATCTGGTATTTTAGGTGCCTCCATGTCATTTAATTCTTTTTCTGAGGGATGTCTCATGTTCTTTAGTTTGGGGCACATTTCTTTTTACACCATTTGTCTGCACTTTATGTTTTTCTCTGTGTATTAGGTAGACCTGCTGAGTCCCCAGCTTGTATGAGGGTTTTCTGCAACAGGCGCCTTACGGGTCACAGTGGTGCAATCTTCTAGATAACCTAAGTTAGGTGCTCCAGAAATGATACCATGTGGTTTACATGCTCCTTCCTCTTGTAGTTCAGTCTTGAATGTTGTTGGCCCATTTATGGGTTCTGTTAACCCTCACACTGGCTGACTCTAAAGATAGACATTATTCACCATGTATAAGAGTAGCTGCTGTTCAGAGGCTGCCCCCTGAGACTGAATTGTTGCCAGCAGGATTTGGTGTGTGCCAAAGTCCTCCTTTGGCTGTGCCATTTGTGTGACTAGTTGGATACAGCTCTGCTGTGGTTTGAAGACCACAGCCAGTTGTGTTGGTTTTGGGCCCTCTTGGCCAGGGCACCGGTGTACATCAATGTCAGACCTTGTATGTAATTGGCCTTAGGCCACCTGTCTGGAGCTACCATGCTATTCACTGTTTGTGGGTGCACATAGTAGGCCTGGATATATGTGAGAGGATTGGCTTCCTGAAGCTCTGAGCTAGGGGCAGGCTAATTAAAGTTCAAGGCTCCCTGAGGTCAATGTCCTTCTGGTGACTTTTCCACACCCTGACCCCAATGTTGCCTGGACTTCCTACAGTCTTATGAAGAAAGGCTATACAATGGGCTTAAGCTGGTCATGCCATTCTGACACTTTCTCAGGGCTGAAGCCTAGCAGGATAGGACGGCCAGGTTGGGAAGACATGGCTAGTGGGTCCCCTACTTGGGGACAGTGTGGTCAGACACTGAAAGAAGAGAATGTGGCTCCTACTCCAGAGCTATACCACACAGTCTCTGTTAGTCTCTAACTCTAGCTCCCTCAGGAGGAGTACACTCCAGGTTCAAGTTTGGTGCAGTCAGCCATCCCCACTGCAGGAGAAAGCATGGCAAAACAGGGCCACCATGACTTTGGAAAAAAGATCAAGAAAGCCCTCTGTTGGGGGTAACACCAGTGGGGATGTGGGAGGGGGTGAGCTGCATGCTCCCCCTCAGCTTCACAGCCAGGCTACTAAAGACCCTGACAAGGGAGTCTTCTGTTGGGGATGGCACCTGCCAAACCCTCAGGAGGGGGAAAAGATTGGCTCTCGTTCCAAAGCCACACTGCTCAATGACCATCTGAGAGTCTGTAGTTTCTCCAGAAAAAGAGTACACCTCAGGTCCCTGTTGGGTGTAGCCAACAGTCCTTTCTGCCAGACTTGAGCTCAGCAGGGTGGTGTTGCCAGTATTTGGAGGGTTAGTACACTCCCCCAGCTGGTGCTGTAAGAATAGGAGTGCCTGATCCTAGGAGATGGTGCCTGAGAGTGGTGTGGAATAGGGACTCAGAACAGGGACCTCAGTAGCTGACACTCTAGATCTCTATCCAGAGCTGCACCACCTAGATCTTCTCTTTATGACTCCTGTATGCTGTGTGTCTCCTTCCTCCTACCAAAGCCTCGGATGAGTGCCCAGAAGACTGAGTTTCTGTGAGTTGGCCCTTTAAGAGAGCATCTGGATTCTAGCAGACTCCTTCTTCTTCTCAGTAAACAGAGTACCTGCAGATTTTCACTGCCAGATGCTATTCAGACTCCTCTTCCCTGCCCTGGTGCTCTGGTTTGGGGATCCTGGTGTGGGGTTGAGACCCCAGGCAACCTCGGGGGGAACTTTTACAGCTTCTCAGCTGCCATACCTGGGTAGAGGGGCCAGCCCTCTCTGCATCTTCACCCTTCTTACCAGTCTCTGTGTAACTTCTGTAAATCCTTGGATTATAATAGTCCTGTTCAGCTGTCCTTCAGTTCGTCACTCAGGTTGATTGCTCTGTAATTTAGCTGTAAATCTGGTTTGGCTCTGGGAACAGGTGTGTGTAGCTTCCACTTACTTCACAGATATCTCAGATCTCTCTGTTTTTATGTTCAGACCAGTGGTTTCTAATAGAACTTTCAGCAGTGGTGAAAATGTCCTATATTTGTGTTAATACTGTAGTCACTAGTCACCAATATCTATTAAGCTCTTGACTGAGACATTAATTTTCAATTGAACTAAATAATTAATTTACATGTACATAACCATATAAGGCTAGTGGCTATTGCATTGTACAGTGTGGGTCTAATGCTTATAAGATTTCTTCTCATTCTTGAAATAAAAAATGTTCACTAACTTGAAAAAGTATTTTTCTAGAATGACTATCTTTTTGACCTATAGTCTTACTCTTCTGCCTAAAAGCTTAATACCCTGGGCATAAGAAATTCATTGTGTACCAAATAAGTTATATTTTTCATTCCTAGGCCTGCTGAAATTGGCCTTTGGTTGGTGTTGTCATGGGTAATAGGTTTCCACAGAAAAGCAAGGATGGGCAAATCAGACTTGGTTAGAGGCAAGAAGTCCAAAGAAACATCTAACATATGATCCATGCCACTTTCTTTCTAAATATAGATATATCCAGTAAACAACTTAAGTTTACTATGTGTAGTAAAGGTACAATTTATCTGAATCTTGAATTCAAAATAATTATTTCAGCACATCCTAATTTAAGGCCACTTACCCAAGACCACTTCCATCGTCTCATTAACTGGACTCACAATCACAGGCCTCATGGGCCTATTTTCCTCTGAAAGAAAAACATCCACAGGGCTTCTCAGTCTCATAATAGATTAGAATCTCAAGTGACAACAACACTTGGCTAAATATACCAAAACATACTATATAGCATCCTGCCAGATATTCCCTTAAGTGCCTGAAGCATCTATGGCAGGAGACAGAAGAACAGAGGTGAAGGAAGGAGTCTAACATGAAAACCACAGCAAAATCGTGAATATCCACTAAAAGGCCTGTACCCTTCTGAACCCATGGAGTTTGGTGCTACAAAAAACCACACGACACCAGGGCTTGACACTCCAGACAAGTGCCTCTCTTAAAGTGAATCCAGGAATATGAGCAGTCGTGGAAACGTACTCCCTTGGTGCAGCATTATTCCCCAGAAAGGCCATCCAATGCTAGATCTGCTTACATTCAGTGCCTTTAATAATGACCCAAGGGTAGAATGTCAAGAAATTTGGCATAATTTATTTAAACAGGCATAAAAATGTTAAGTAGCTCTAGAAAGTAACGTGGTTTTTATTTATAAGATTAGCTTCAAGGGGTAACCTGTGGCCAATCCTGGAAAACTATGAACTTGAATGTAAAGTATTCAAAAAAAAGAAAGCTCTATCAAGGCAGAATATTATCTTTTTTGTTTGCTAATGTATACCTAGAACAGTGACTGGCACATAGTAGATGCTCAATAAATAATTTTGAATCTGCCTTTAGAAAAAAATTAAAATGACCTCACCCCTGATTAAGTATATTATTTCTATATAAGGGATCAGAAAAGGAGATGAAGAATATGTCTGCTGGTCTAGTTACTAGACAGATAGATGGCTGGATAGATGATAGATAGATAGATAGATAGACACATAGATAAATACATAGAGAGATCCATCTCAGGAAAAACAAACCAGAGGTAGAAAATGACCAGAGAGAGGCTGCTAAAAACTCAAGATGGTTGTGACTATTGAAAATTACAATTCACTAATGCTTATAGGAATTAATTGTGATTTGATAATATGAACTTGGAAAAAAATAAATTACTATTGAATTGAGATAGCTCAGCTATATGTAGGGTGATCATGTTCTAGGTGACGTATGATATTCCCTGTTTATGCCTGTTGTCCCAGCATAATTATTAATAAAAACCTCTTTAACTTTCAAACTCCTGTTTCGAGTAACTCTTTGTATATTATAAAAAGCTTAAAACTCTGATATTTATAGTAAGATCAAGCATTCTTTCATCCCCAGATAACTTGTCAGAGTGCACTTCGTTGTAAAATAGTTTTTAATATGAAACATGCTTAGTAGAGAATTGAAAGCCTCAGGAAATTAACAAGAATCATCACCATGAACCTATTTATTGCTCATCTGTTCTGCATCAAATACATAACCACATAATTGATCTCTAATCTTCCCAAGAACCTGGGAAGGATGTATCACCTTCATACAGAGGAGGAAACAGGCTTAGAGAGGTAAAGTCATTGGGCTAACGGGGAACTAACAAGAGGGAGATTATGGGGGTGTAAATTATTCCAAAGCCCGTTAGCATCCTCGTCCTCATGCAAATGATCCTCATAGCTAGACATTCAGATTCCCCAAGGGAAGGAGCCCAGAACTGTCCTCATACACCAGCCAGAATCAGCCCAAGTTCTCAGGAAGAACCATCTTTAGCCATCCCAAAGAACAAGCCTCCTAGTTCAGTTGGAAAATGCAGCTCATGTTGTCTGTTTAATTAGCTCTGCATCTGAAGCAGGAATGAAAGCCATTTACATAATTTTACATAGCATTTAACAACAAATTAAGACCATGTGACCTCTGGCAAGTCATCAAGATTCTCGTGGATTTTGTTCCTCCATGGACAATGAAGGTAATAGTAGAATTGTGGTCTCTGGGCTTTCCCAGATGTAAACTCCTAGGATTGAAACTATGACTTACCTAGAGTTAAAAGTTCTATAACCCGGGAGATTCGATATTGCTTTCCCAAGTATGTGTAGGATGCAAGACAAGTATAGTTCCCTTTATGCTCTTCGGTCACATTCATGATAATAAGCTTACTTGATTTGCCAATAAAATTTATATTGTCAAGAAGTAGAGGTTTGCAATCCTAGATAGAAGGACAGGATGGAAGTATTGAAAACCAATTAATAACTTACTCTAGTCAGCCAGGAAAAAAAAAACATTGTTTTTCCTATCAGCAAATGTTTTATAGATATATAATATATACATTATATTTCATATAAATTTATGTGTATACACAAATATACATATATATGAAAAGAAAGGTTCCTTGCATACAAGTTTTAATATTGTAATTTTTATGGCAAAAGGCACAATCCTCCTAGGATATTGAATGTTTAGGCCTATAATCCTTGCATTTTGAAAACAAATTTTTACTTGTCAATTAAAAAAATACATTTGAGGAAAGAATGCTCACACTATAGTTTCTCTGTAATGCTATACTTCCTTTCTTCACTGATGCTATTTACTTTGTGTTTCTTACCCTTTACAGGATGATTCTCCAAGTAAGCTCCAATAACCTAGGCAGATCAAAGGTATCCAAACATAATGTATTCTCTATATAGTGCTAGTCAATCACTTTTAAGATAGTTACATAAGCTACTAACTTATTTAAGGACCACAAGATATTTTAAATAAAACACAAAATAATACATTTTGTCATAAACAGTTATCTCTTAAAAACCCTAAATTTATACTCAGTCTTATCTTTAAACTTCTTTTATTCTTACTATACTCTTCTCAACTGCATCTAATTAAATAAAAATAACAGAAAGATTTTAGTTAAGCTGAAAATTAAACAGATGTAGTCTTACAACTTATAAAAAATGTTCCTATTAAATTTTACCACTAAAAAGCAAACAATGTGCCAAATTATACGTTTCAAATTCAACATACTGTCTATAACAGAAAGCTATTTTATTTGCTGGAAAAGTAAAATACTATATTTAATATGATATTACCTTATACCACTGTATTTTTGGTAACTCATTGTTTTCATCTTTAAAATAATCCAAATATGGACACACAAGTTGTCCATCTCCTGCAATAGGCAGTTTCTGTGTAAATATAGCTTGTGCACTGTAACACAAGTTAGGTTCACGTTGTACAAACTTTGCAGTTATTTTAATCTTGAGGCAGTAAGTTGAATTTCTAAAGTAAATCAGAATAGGTCAATTAAGCATTATTAAAGGATTTTTCTGTCTTTAACTATTATAGGTACATAGAACACATGTTTTTAATACATTAATTACTTTCTTACCTTACTGCACAATAGTAATGTCCTGAATCCTCTACCTTAGCTGGAACAAACCAAAGTTTATCTTTGTGCTGATGAATCCTGGAGTCTCTTTCTGTAGATATAGATGTCTTGCTGTCATTTTTATACCAATTTATAGTGCCTTTGTTTTCATTTGGGTTAAGAGGACATGAACGGACATCTATGTCATATGCAGAAGAAGCTAAAATTATTTGATCTTTACGTTTCTCACATTTACCTTTAAAAGGGAGAAAAAAACAAATTCTATATGAAACTGTGTTTCTTAACATAACTACATATAAACTTATCAATTATTCAGTATACCAATTCCTATTAAATATGAGTTTTAGCAGCCTTATTATTAACAACATTATCTTGGAAGTTTGAAAGGTTAATATTCAAATCCAGTTGTGTTATTTACTACCTGAGTGCCCTTGAGCAAGTTATTTAACCTCTTATCCCCTCCTAATCATCTAAACATTGGTGAAAATGTATCAGGTGAGAGATCTACTTGGGTACAAGATGGAGTATCAGGGACTGCATTTATCCTACCATCTGAACAACTGAAAAGTGGACAAAATACATAAAACAACAATGTGCAAGACTTTGAACATCAGGAAACAAAGGACAGGAATATCACAAAGGTAGGAATCAAAGGAGGTGAGCCCTATAATATTCCCAAATTACTGCCTAGAGAAATTCAAGACCATGATATTGCAAGGAGGAAATGTAGGCAAAGTTCATTGTTCTCTTAGTTGAGAAAATGGAGCTGGAAATTCAGGTAAATCAAAAGTTCACAGGGCAGGGTGCCAAATAGATTAGCACTGCACAGAGAAAGAGACAGAGAGGAAGAGGGAGAGGGAGAAAGAGGAAACAAGTGCTTTGGAGATCAACAGAGAATCTCCCTCAAGTTTTCAGCTGAGTATTGATTAGTGTTAGGATATAAGAAAAACTACCCAAGGCCACAGTGAGAACTGCCATAAGGATTAGAGTAAATAATCTTTGGAATACACACAATTCTGGAAATATTTGTGTTGATAACTAGAATGGAGATCCTTATTAATTATGGAGCATCAGGTAGAACACCCAGAGGGATCTGACTTAGTAAATGGGGAAAATTAGGCCTAGAACAACTTTTTTCTGAACATGACTAATAAAATTTAAAAGCAAGACCTGAAAAGATCAACTACTTTCAAGTAACAAACCTGTGACAGAACACATCAAGAACATTTGTAGTAATACAAAAATATCCAGCACCCAACATAGTAAAAATCACAATGTCTGGCATCTAATCAAAAATTACTAGGCATGCAAAGAATTGATATAATATAACTAATAATGAGGAGAAAATAATCAATACCAACACAGAAAAAGACAGATGATATAATGGAAAAATTAAAATAGTTATTACTATTGCATTTTACTTGATCAATATGCTAGAACATACACACTGAGAAGAGACATGAGAGCTTTTTTTAAAACTTAAATAAAATTTCCAGAGATGAAAACTACAATGTTAACTTAAAAAATAACACAGGATCTGATTAATGGCAGATTTGACACAGCAGAAGAAAAAATAAGTGAACTTTAAGACATGGCCTTAGAAACTACCCAAAATTAAACAGTTAGAAAAATACCATAACAAAATTAACAGGGCATTAGTTAGCTGCAGGACAACTTCAACACCATGTAATAGGAATTCCTGAAGAAGAAAGGTGAGTGAATCAGAAAAAAATATATATTTTAAGACCTATGTGTTGAAATTTTTCAAGATTTTTATGAAAATGAGGAACTCATAGACCCCAAAATCACAATGAACCCCAAGCAAAAGAACCATGAAGAAAACTCTACCAAACAAAGAAAAACAATGATGAAGCCTTCTTGCCAGAAACAATGCATGCCAGAAAAAAGTGGAATAAAGATAAGTACTGAAAGAAAAAAGATAATCAACCTAGAATTCTATATTCAGTGAAAGTAACTTTCAAAAATAGAGGCAAAATAAACTTGTTTGCATTTATTCATAAAAGCTGTAAAAATTAACCACTAGTTGGCCTGTACTATCTGAAAAATATAAGAAGTCCTACAGAAATAAAAAAAAATAGTATCAGATGAAAAATGAATCTACATAGAGGAATAAAAACACCAGAAATGTTAACTACATGTGTAATTACAAAATAATTTTCTTAATATTTAGATCTCTTTTAAAATAACTGCATGTTTAGAGCAAAAATAATAGTGTACTGTGAGATTTATAACATATAAAGTAGCAAAATACATGGAAATAATAAGGTCAAGTTCTAAAATGGATGTATACTGTTTTAAGATTTTTATACTATAGGTGAAATGGTATAGCATCATGCAAAGGTAAACAATGGTAAGTTAAAGATGGATACTAGAAACCTGAGAGCAGTTATTTAAAAAAACAAAAACAGTTACTAGTACAAGCCAACAAAGGAGATAAAATGAATCATGAAAATCCTCAATCAGTTCAAAAGGCAGATCAATTTTTAAAAAATCCTTATCAATCCAAAAAAAGAAGAAATAACAAAGAATTGATGGGACAAATAGAAACTAAAATAACAAGGTCCTAAAATTAAACCCAAGTATATTATTAATATTTAAAAATTTTAATGATCTAAACACCCCAATTCAAAGGCAGAGATGGTCAGATAGATGAAGAAGGATCCAACTGCATGCTGCATAATGCACACACACACATGCTGTCACACCACTTACACACATTTTAAATATAAGAATACAAATATGTTCAAAAGTTTAAAAATTGAGGTAGGGGAGAATACCATGTTAACACTAATCAAAAGAAGGTTTAAATGGTTATTATATTGTTAATAACTAAAGTAGATTTTACAGTAAAGAATATCTTCAAGAATAAAAAGGTTCATTTCATTATGATAAAGGAGTCACTCATCAAGAAGTACATAGTAATCCTAAATGTCTACTCACCTACTAACAGTGCTTCAAAATACTTGAAGCAAAAACTGCTAGACTGCAAGAAGAAATAGAGAAACCCACAATTATAGTCAGAGATTCCAATACCCTACTCACAATAATGGACAGAATAGGTAGAACAATTAGATAAATAATCATTAATGATATAGAAGATTTGAACAATGTATCAACCAATTTGGCATAATTGATATTTATAGAAAATCCTAACCAACAACAGCAGAATACATATTTTTAAGTAAACACAATAAACTTATCAAGATATACAATATTCTTGCTCATAAGCCAATGATTGATACATTTAAAAGGATTCAAATTAGTCAAAGTTATACTCTCCAGTGAAATGGGATTCAATTACAAGCCAATAACAGAAAAATAACTAGGAATTCCCAATACATTTGAGAAAACATTTTAAATGAATATAAAATACACTGTTATCTGGGAAGCCATACAGTTCTAATTTATCAGTTCCATAAAGTACCAGCAGATTTGAACATAACTTCCACAGTATGCAGAATGCAATCATAAAAAGTATTATTCATTAAAAACTAAACATTACTTCTAAATAACCCATAAAGCAAAGAAGAAATAAAAAGGGAGGGAAAACACATGTCAAAATGGATGGTATGCAATGGAAAGAGTGTTTAAGGAAAACCTGCAGCACTAAATGTCTATATAAGAAAAAATATCTCAATCGATGACTTCAGTTTCCACTTAATAAATTAGAAAATAATCATATCCAAAGTAAGCAGAAGATCAAAAGTAATATAGATCCAAGAGATAATTAATGAAATGGAAAAGAGAAAAACAATACAGAAAAATCAGATACCAAAAGCCAGTTCTTTCAGAAAATCAATAATCACTGATAAAATCTCCAGCCCAACTGATCAAGAAAAAAGAGAGGTGACATCTCTCATTAAAACACCTTAAGCCCTGGCCATGTGGCTCAGTTTGTTGGAATACCACCCCCTAATCAAAAGGTTTCAGGTTTGATCCAAGGTCAGGTCATATGCCGAGGTTGTGGGTTTGATCCCCTGCCTGGGTACACACATGTGGGATCCCTGGTCTGGATGTGTAAAATCCGAGGTCCAGGTGCCAATCCTGTGCTTTTCTTTCACACTGACGTTTCTCTCTCTCCCTTCCTCTCTCCCCTTCTCTCTCTTTAGAAACAATGAAAAAAATGTCCTCAGGTGAAGCTAAAAAAAAAATACTTTTATAGGGATAATAAGGAAGTATTACGAACAATTTTATAGCAATAAATTCAACAACTTATTGTGAAATGACCAAATTCCTTGAAAAGCACAGACTATAAAAGCTCCCTCAAGAAAAAATAAATATCTGAATGGCCCTAGAGATATTTAAAGAAAATGAATTCGTACCTAAAAACCTTCCAACAAAGACAATTTCAGGCCTAGATGGCTTCACTGGTATATTCATGGGAAAAACAACAATTTTACACAAACCCTTCCAGAAAACTGAAGGGTCAGTAACCTTGTCATTCACTCTCTGAGGTCAGCACTGCTCTCATACCAAAGCCAGACAAAGACATTATAAGAAAAAAAAAGTCTTCATCATGAACATAGATGCAAACTTTCTTTAAAACAGTGTACAAACCAAATCCTACAATATATCAAAAAGGATAACACAATATGATGTACCTAACATCCCTAGAAATGTGAAGTTGAATTCACATTCAAAAAATTAACTGATAAAATTCCATATATTGACTTAGTTTAAAAGAAAAACTATATAATTACCTCTATAGATGCAGAAAGAGCAACCTACAAAATCCAATATCCATTCCTGATAAAAACTCAGCAAATTAGGAATAGAGAGAAATTTCCTGAACCTAATAAAGGACAGTTATGAAAAATCTACAGCTCTCATATACAGTAAGATTAGGAATGAGGTACAGATGTCCACTCTAATTATCTCTATTTAACATAGTACTAGAAGATTTAAATAGCACATTAAGATAAGAAAAAAAATAAATGCCATCCAGATTGAAGGGGAAAGTGAAATGGCTTTCTTTGCAGACATAATCATCTATGTGGAATATACTATGAAATCTACAATAGACCTGATTAATAAATTGTAATGTAATATGAGTATGCAAAATACTCATATGGGTTTGAGTATTTTGGGTATTATTTTGGGATAATACCCAAAATACCCAATGGGTTTGCATACACTAATTAAGAACAATTAAAAACTGAATTTTTTATGTTGTATTTTTATTTTTTAACAGCGAGTTTTTTTATTGTTGTTCGAGTACAGTTGTCCTCATTGCCCCCCCACCATGTTCCACACCCTACCCACCGCCACCGCCCACCCTCATACCTACACACTTTGGCTTTGTTCATGGGTGTTTTATACATGTTCTTTGATGACACTACCCCTATATTCCCCCATTATCCCTCTCCCTCTTCCCCTCTGGTTACGATCAGTTTGTTCTTTATTTCAATGTCTCTGGTTATATTTTGCTTGCTTGTGTGTTTCGTTGATTAGGTTCCACTTATAGGTCAGATCATATGGCATTTGTTTTTCACCACCTGGCTTATTTCACTTAGCATAATGCTCTCCAGTTCCATCCATGCTGTTGTGAAGGATAAGAGCTCCTTCTTTCTTTCTGCTGCATAGTATTCCATTATGTAAATGTATCATAGTTTTAAAAACTGAATTTTTTAAAATTCTATTTACAATGACATCAAAAGATATGAATAATTGATGATAAAACTGACAAAAGATGCATCAGACCTATCCAATTAAAATTATAAAATGGTGCTTATATAAATTACACAAGATCTGAATAAATGAAGAAATGTCTATTCAATTCATAGATCAGAACACTCAATACCATTAAAATGTTAATTGTCCCAAAATTGGGTTATATTCAACTCAATCCCCATAAAAATCAGAAAAGGACTTTTTGTACAAAGTAAAAAGCTGATTCCAAAATTTATATATAATTTATATATAATTACTCAAAACAAATGATTAAAAAAACAAAATGGAAACAGTTACATTGCTTTAAATTCAACATTTATTATAAAGCCACATGAATTAAGACAATGTAGTATTAGCATAAAGACAAATAAGTCACTGAACAGAAAAGAGGTTCCAGAAATAAATTACACAAACATATTCAACTGATTTTTTAAAAAGACACAAAAGAAATTCAGTGGAAAAAAGATAGTCTTTTCACAAATTGGATATCCTTATGTAAAACAACAACAAAAAAAAAATTTCTGAGCTCTTTAGGCAGGATTTGCAGAATGGCCAAGTGAGAGTCTCCATATAATTCACTCCTCTGCAAAGACAACGAAAAGACTGGAAATTATTCTAAATCAAAGGGTTGCAAAAATCAGAACACTTATTTAAAAAAGTAGCAGTGCCCTGGCTGGTATGGCTTAGTTGGTTGGGCATTGTCCCACAAACTGAAAGGTTGCTGGTTTAACTCCTGGTCAGAAAGCACACCTAGGCCACAGGTTCAGTTCCAATCACAGTGTGTATGAAAGGCAACTTACCGATGTTTGTCTCTCACATTTGTGTTTTCTCCCTCTCTTTCTCCCTCCCTTTCTCCCTCCCTTCCCCTCTCTTTAAAATCAATAAGCATGTCCTAAGGTGAGGATAAAAACAAACAAACAAAACACCAGCAACAGGTGAATCTCAGTAGAACAGCAGAATCTGTGGCTCTGTCACTTAAACAATGCTTATCCTCCTCTCTTCCCAACTCCACTCTGAACTTGAAAACCAGCAGTCTTACAAACACAGTAGCTGTAAAATCCAGTAGGCTGGCAAGAGCAAACCAAATTTGGAGTCCCTCAAAAAGTCCCATTCCAGAGCACTGCCACAATTTGACCTGACTGGCAGCATTGTGGAAAAGTCTCACTCAGAGAGTGGTGTTGTTATCATCCTGACTCAGAGGTCCACAGGAAAAGCCCTATTTCAGAGTGTTCATGGAAAAAAAAAATCAATCACTGGCGACTGTTTAAAACTGCAACTGCCTAAAACCACAATACCAAATGAGACAAGAGTCTGGCCAAAAGAAAAAGGAAGATCTGGGGAATTAAATATCCATGGGAAGATTTGAAAAACTCTAATACATTCCTGGATAATCTAAGAGTGTACATGTATATACAGCTGTGTATATACATACACAGAGAAGACCAGAGAAGTCACTGGTCTCTTAAATATGGATGACCTGAAGGTTACACATAAGCAGAAAGTCAAGACTAAGGCAGAGTTGTAAACAGCCTAAGTGTTGAAGGCATACCCCAACACACACAGGGTCCCTCAGCAAAGGGTAGAAGATTTATTGGGTCAAACAGTCTAAGGAGCCCTGGCCAAGTTGCTCAAGTGGTTATAGAGTGTTGTCCCAATATGCCAAGGTGGTGGAATTGATCTCTTGTTGGGGCACAAGAATCAATCACTGAATGCATAATAAGTGGAACAATAAATTGATATCTCTCTCTTGCAAATAATTAATTAATTAATTTTTAAATAGTCTAAGGAAATTTCTGATCAATCATTAGATGACCAAGCAGAAACCTCAGTAACCATACACTACAGGAAACACCAATCAACAGGAAACTTCAGAAACATGGATGTATATTTTTTATCTTGATTGTGATGATGATTTCAGGGATAGGTATGTATGTCAATACACCAAATTGTACATTACACATCTGTGTCAATTATAACCTCAATAAAGCTGTTTAAAAAACATAGAATCAAAATAAAAGTGGCTAGGCAGTCAGCATACTACCTGTGCAGATCAAGGACTCCTAAGTATTTAGACAATGGGAAAAGCAGTAGCAATAGCAATAGTAGTGATAAAAAGTGTAAATCTAAAGTAAGGTCTTAGCTATACATACACTCTTATTTATCTGGGGTTTGCCCCACCACTCAATCAAAATTGTTCTGGTCAATGTCACCTATTTCTTTTAAGTTCCTAAATCAAATAAACAACTATTAGACATCATTTTACTTAGCATATCTGCATTTGACACTATTATTGCCCAAATTCTTTATCACCTCCCTCATCTTTCACTCTGTTCCAGCCGTAGTGTTATTTTAGTTCCTGGAGCATGTCAGTACTGTTGTCCTCAGGACCTTGGTACATGATGCCTGGAATATTTTTTTCATCACCAACCTCATATTTGTATAGGTCTCTCCTTCAGGTTTGACTCAAAAGTCAACTTCTTAGTGAGCTTTTTCTGATCAGACTATCAAAAAAAATTTAACCTTCTGAAAAAATGGCAATGAATAAGTACCTATCAGTAGTAACCTTAAAGGTAAATGGATTAAACACTCCAACCAAAAGACATAGCATAGCAGAATGGGTAAGAAAACATGACCCACATTTACTGTTGACAAGAGACCCTTCCTGGGAACACAAGATCTACACAAACTGAAAGTGAAGGATTGGGAAAAAATATTCTAAGCAAATGAATAGGAAAAAAAACCAAGGTAGCAATACTTATATCAGACAAAATAGATTTCAAAACAAAGACCATAAAAAGGGACAAAGAAGGTCATTTCATAATTCTAAAGGGGAGAATCCATCAGGAAGCTATAAACATTGTAAACATATATACAACCAACATTAGAGCACCGAAATATATGAGGAAAATCTTAGATGACTTCAAGAAAGATATAGACAGCAACATATCTTTAGTAGGAGATTTTAACACCCCACTGTCAAAAATGGATAGATCTTCCAAACAAAGAATCCACAAGGACATTGTGGCAGTGAATGACACACTAGATCAAATGGGCTTAACTGATATATATAGAACCATGCACCACAAAGAAACAAAACATATATTCTTTTCAAATGTATATGGATCATTTTCAAAGACAGACCACATGATAGCACACAAAACAAGCCTCAACAAATTCAAGAAAATTGAAATCACATCAAGCATTTTCTAGGATCAATGGTTTGAAGCTTGAAACCAACCTCAAGGAAAAAACTCAAAAACATTCAAATACATGGAGACTCAATAACATGTTATTAAATAAATAAATAGGTAAACAATGAGCTCAATAAAAAAATCAAAAAGTTTCTGGAAACAAATGAAAATTAACACAAAACAAACCAAAACCTATGGGACACAGTGAAGGCAAGCCTGAGAGGGAAGTTCATAGCAAAACAGGCCTATCTAAAAAAGACAGAAATATTTCAAATAACAATCTAACCCTACATCTACAAAAACTAGAGGAACAACAACAAACAAAGCCCAAAGCAAGTCTAAGGAAGGAAATAATCAAGATCAGAACAGAATTAAATGACATAGAGACTAAAAGAACAATTCAAAGGATCCAGGAGCCGGTTCTATGAAAAGAGAAACAAAATCAATAAGCCTTTAACCACACCCATCCAGAAAAAAAGAGAAAATGACTCAAAAAATTAAAATCAGAAATGAAGGAGGAAAAATTAGAACTGATACTACAGAAATACAAAGGACTGTAAGAAATTACTATGAACAACTATATGCCAAGAAATTTGAAAACCCAAGGCAAAATGGAAAATTCCTAGAAACATATAATCCTCCAAAACAGGAAGCAGAAAGCCTGAGTAGACCAATATCAGCTAGTAATATTGAAGCAGTAAGCAAGAAAGTCCTCTCACACAAAAGCCCTAGACAGGACAGATTCACAGGAAAATTTTACCAAAATTTAAAGAAGAGCTAACCCTCATTCTTCTCACATTCTTCTAAAAAATCCAAGAAGGGGGAGGACACCCAAACTCTTATCATGGGGCCAGTATTATCCTAATTCTAAAACCACATAAAGACATAACAAAGAAAGAAAACTACAGGCCAGTATCACTGATGAACATAGATGTTAAAATACTCAACAAAATATTGGCAAACCGCATCCAGCAATACATTAAAAAGATCATACACAATGACCAAGTGGGATTCATCCCAGAGATGCAAAGATGGTACAATATATGCAAATCAATAAATGTAATACACCACATAAACAATACAAAACACAAAAACCACATGATTATATAAATAGATAAAGAAAAAGCATTTGATAAAGTACAGCACCCATTTATGATAAAAAACACTCAGTTATGTGGCAATAAAGGTAGCATACCTCAATATAATAAAGTCCATATAAGAGAAACCTACAGCCAACATCATATTCAATGGGCAAAACTAAAAGCTTTCTCACCAAGATAAGGAACAAGGCAAGGGGGTCCACTTTTACCACTTCTATTCCACATAGTAATGGAAGTTCTAGACACAGCAATCAGACAAGAAAAAGAAATAAAAGGCACCCAGACTGGAAAGGATGAAATAAAGCTGTCACTGTTTGCAGATGACAGGATAATATACATAGAAAATTCTATGGACTCCACCAAAAAACTAGTCGACCTAATAAGTGAATTTGGCAAAACAGTGGGACACA
Organism: Trachops cirrhosus; assembly: GCA_028533065.1. NCBI lineage: Eukaryota > Metazoa > Chordata > Mammalia > Chiroptera > Phyllostomidae > Trachops > Trachops cirrhosus. Next base: position 80,444,184 of record CM052543.1, on the reverse strand, counting down.
GTCAATATTCAGAAATCAAAGGCATTTTTTACACCAACATTGAAATATCAGAGACAGAAATTAGGAAAAGAATCCCATTTACTATAGCAACAAGAAAAATAAAACACTTAGTAATAAACTTCATCAAGGAGGTAAAAGACCTATGCTCAGAAAACTACAGAACACTGAAGAAAGAAGTTAAGAAAGACACAAATGGAAGCATATGCCATGTTCATGAATTGTAATAATTAATATCATCAAAATGTCCATACTACCCAAAGCAATCTACAGATTCAACACAATCCCTATCAAACTACTAATGACATTTCACAGATACAGAACAAACATTTCAAAAATTTATATGGAACCATAAATGACCCCAAATAGCCCCAGCAATTTTGAGAAAGAAGAATAAAGTAGGAGGGATCACAATACCTGATATCAAACTATATTACAAGGTCACTGTAATCAAAACAGTTATGTTTTATGCATAAGAGTAGACATACAGACCAATGGGACAGAATAGAGAGCTCAGAAATAAACCCATGTCAATACAGTCAGTTAATATTTAACAAAGAGGGTAGGAACATCAAATGGACTAAAAATAGCCTCTTCAATAAATGGTGTTGGGAGATCTGGACAAGTACATGCAAAAAAAAAAAAAAAAATGAAACTAGACCACCAACTTACACCATACACCAAAAGAAATTCAAGATGGGCAAAAGACTTAAATATAAGGTGTAACACCACAAAAGTCCTAGAGGAAAACATAGGCAGGAATATTTCAGATATCTCACACAGCAATATTTTCACTGATACATCCCGTAAGGCAAGGGATATAAAGGAAAGAAAAAACAAATGGGACTACATCAAACTAAAAAGCTTCTGCACGGATAAAAAAAAAATCAACAAAATGGAAAGGGAACCAACTGTAGGGGAAAACATATTTGCCAATGATACCTTGGACAAGGGTTTGATCTCCAAAATATATAAAAAACTCACATGACTCCATACCAGTAAGACAAACGATCCAATTGAAAAGTGGGCAAAGGACCTGACAGACACTTCTCCAAGGAGGATATACAGAAGACCCACAGACACATAAAAAAAATGCTCAACATCACTTGCCAACCACAATGAGATACTACTTCACACCAGTCAGAATGGCCATCATTATTAAATCAACAAACAACAAGAGCTGGCGAGTTTGTGGAGAAAAGGGAACCTTAGTACATTGTTGGTAGGAATGCAGACTGGTACAACCACTGTGGAAAACAGCAAGGGATTTCCTCAAAATACTAAACATGGAACTACCTTTCAACCCAGTTATCCCACTGCTGGGACTATGCCCAGGAATCCTCAATAACCAATCCAAAAGAACCTATGCACCCCAATGTTCATAGCAGCACTATTTACAATAGCCAAGTGCTGAAAACACCTAAGTGCCAATCAGTAAATAAGTGGATTAAAAAACTGTTGTACATTTACACAATGGAAGTCTATGCAGCAGAAAGAAAAAAGGAGCTCCTACCCTTTGCAACAGCATGGATGGAGCTGGAAAGCATTATGCTAAGTGAAATAAGCCAGGCAGTAAAAGACAAATACCACATGATCTCACCTGTAAGCGGAACCTAATCAAGAAAACAAACAAATGAATCAAATACTTAGAAAGAATCAAATACAAGAACCAGACACTTAGAAATAAAGAACTGACAGGGACCAGAGGGGATGGAGGAGGGGGATAATAGGGGAAAGAAAGGGGAGTGGCAAACAAAGGAACACAAATAGAGGACTCATACAAATGGACAATGGGGAGGGATTGACTGTGGGAGTGTGGGGGCAGGACAAAGTAAGGGAGAGCAATTGGTGAAAAGGTGAGGCAACTATAACTGAACAATAATAAAAAAATTTAATCTTCCACCCACCACAATCTCAAAACTTTGTATCTTCCATCCCTGCTTTTTTTCTCTCTACACTTATCACCATATGACAATAAATATATACTTTTCTAAACCTACTAATGTAAACCATCTACAGGCATGTATTTCTGTATGGATTATTTACTTCATTATCCTCTGCACCTAGTGCCTGGCACATGGTAAGGGCTAAATGCATTTGTAGTAAGGGAGGGAGAAGGAAAGAGTAAAAATGAATAAGTAAAGTAAACAAAGAACTGTCACTTGATGGTGTTCAGCTGTGGGTTCATAAGGACTACATTTAACACCTCTTTGGAATGAAAGTCAGGATTTCCTGTATCATACTCTCCAATTGGCAATACAGTGGGAAGAGGCTTAGACTGGGCACGGGAAACCTGGATCTTAACTCTTGCTCTGAAACTAGCAACATGATCTTGGGCTCTTAACTTCACTGGGCCTTAGTTTCCTAATATGTAAAGAAGAGAATGAGAAGTAAAGATGCTGAAAGGAATACCCAGCAGTACAGTTCCGTTACCAAGGGGCTCTGTGTACTGGAATTCAACAGAAAAGTTAAGAAAAATGTCTGTTACATAAAGTATTTCATATTTCTAAATAATAGATTCTCTTAGCAAATAATAATACATGGAAATGCTTAACTTACCAGCCTCCAAAGAAACCAGTAGAGTTATGAAACAAACAAGTCTGAGTAACACTTTCATATTCTCCTGGAAAAACAGGAATGGAAGAAAAACAAAAAATAAAAATGTTACTATTCCAGAAAATCTCTAAAACTATATTCCTGTCCCCACCCTTACCCCCCAGTCATAATGATGGGTAAATCTCTCTACATCATTAATGTAATCATGTTTCTGGATATAAAATGGGGGTGGGGGATAAACATTTTTTTAACAGAATTGAGGACAAATTCAAACAACTTAAAAATAGTAAAACTTCTATCATCTGTCCCTATATTCATTTGTAGTCTTGAATACCACTTTAATTTCCCACAAATCTTATCTAAACTACATCCAAAGTGACTACTTACTAAACCCTAAACCAGCTAACATGGATTTGTGTCCTACCTGGAACGCACCCCACTAACAGGCCCATGTGCAAAAGTCTCCCCACACTTCCAGGTCCAGCTCAAAGGTCACACCTTCATCTTAAGAGGTAGGACACAAAATCATTTGTATAAAATTACATAGCTGCCTGAAAATACACCAAAAAATGACTAAAAAAGATAATAAAAATATATTAATATTGGGTTGGTTCTTGTGGTTGGGTGGTTTCCCCTTCTCTGAAGCTTTTTATCTAAAATTTCTACCATAAGCATGCATCAGTTATATCACAGAGTAGCTAAACCTCCACAGTTCCCCTTCCCTCCATGTGGCTTAGAAGGCATACCAACATAGGATCAGCTATAACAGCATAGATCAATGATAGGACTATGTATTAAACCGAGGTCCTAGTAACTTATTATTTTAATTATATAATGCTTTGTCCACATACAGGCAGAGCTGTAATCAGATTAGACACTTGTTTCACCCCGCTGGAAGGAGACCATACTAGTGCCTTATCTACAAAAACAAGATCACTAAGATAGCAATAGAATGCAGAGAAGAAAAAACTCAATCTTGCCTACCATTCTAAACTCCTCAAGCCCAAATGAAGCTAATGTTCAGTATAATATCTTTTCCTTTTTGAGTGTTCCTGTTTGTTGCACCCAAATGGGGACCTTAATGCACAATAAGTTCCAGTCTTGGACCTCCAGGAAACTTTTGCACAAAGCTATTCGAGGGCTCCTGAGTACCTCAAACTCAGCAGGCCCCAAACCAAACTCTCTCCACCAAACTGACTCCCTGACCCCAGTGACACAGCACTGCCCTGCACCCACCACCTCTTTTGAGGGCAGAAACTACTGTGCCCACAGCATGTGGCACTGCACTTGGAACCCAGAGCCCTTAATAAGTTCCCGTGGAATGAATAAAAAATATAAACAAAAGAAATAGTTATCCTCTACCTGATTTCACTAAATGCAGCAATGTCCAGAGTAGACCATGGTTTGATAATTTCATGCTTTGAAAAAACCTGCCCTCTGATTTTTATAGGAGATTACATCGGCCTATATTCTTATCAGTAGTTATATGTTAATTGCAAACACAAAATATTTTAACCAAGACATCACTAATTTAGACTATAATGACATGCAATCATTTAAACAGTAGTTAAAAAATGTTCTATTTAAGAAGTGGTACTTAAAGGTATAAAAATGTTATAATGGGCTTTTCAAATAAATGTGGGAAAAAAGACTTCAATTATGAGAGACACCCCCATTCATGTTCTCCTCAGATTACCCCCAGTGTGAGAAAAAGGATCCATATGCCTGGCTCAAGCCTGAACACCTAGCAAGAGCTGTAAGACTGCATTCCTAATATGTTCTGTAATTTTGACTTTTATACCCATAAACTGGCCTTCTCACAAATTAGCCTAGATTCATTACATTATCATATTTACTTTTAAACTATACTCAGTATATTAAAATAAGATAGAAGCCTTTAACATTTTACAGCCTGTGTTTTAAGTCCCTCTGCTAGGGAAGAAAAAAAATAAAGGGTTAAAATGTTTCCCAATAACTAGTTCCAAGATAGTCAATGACTTGTGTTACTTTATCAAAAACAAAATAAAGGAACTATAAAAATAATGAACATGCCAGCTGTTACTTCACTTACTTACAAGATCAGGCTTGTTTGACTACTAGTCAGGCAAGTGAAAGACTGCACTCATACAGAGAACATTTCAAAAAAAAATTTCAAATTAACTGTGAGCAAAGAGCATTTAATAATTCCAGTAAGTCCAAGTCAGCAGTCTGCTGACACAGGAGAGTGTAACCTTGGACACAACTCCTTCCTGGGCCTCAGTTCCCTCATGTGCACAGGTGGACAATGAGTCAGATGATCTTGGACCCCTTCCTGTTCTAAATCCCATGAAATATGGAAAGCAAGCCCCATGGGTCCAGGTTTTACTTAGCCTCCCCCAGGACTGATCTTCAAAAAAGCAGGATGGGAAAATGGCTCCTTCCCCCAGAGCAGGGGACTTTCTGAATCCATATAAGTCCCAGGGAGCTAAGGACAGGAGGTCAGCTCTAAGTCATGGGAATGGAATTAGGGTTGCATGACCAAAGAGAATAAGGACAGTGGAAAGGAAAAAGGGAAAGATGCAGCCAAGGCTAAACAAACCATCCTACCAACAAAAATCAACACAAACCCCATTATACTCTAAAGCAAGACAGAAATTCCAAATGTGAAGCCAAACCTGCCCAACGTTCATACTACCAGTACGTGAGAGGCAGCCAAGTCAGAAAGTCCCTCAACAACATCTGTGACCTACTGTATGCCAGAAAGAATGCTAGTACCAGACACAAGAGTAAAAATATTAAATAAACAAAATATTTTTTTCATGTTAAAAACATTTTTTTATTTTTTAATAAAATAACTAGATTATTAGATTAATAATATTTCAAATAAGCATCTCTTGCAGTACTGGTTTGGTGGAGGTGTATTCTTTTAGACTTCTTTTGTCTGGGAAGAAGTTTGCCCTTCTATCTTGATTGAGAGCCTTGCTGGGTAAATCAGCCTTGGTTGCAGGCCTCTGGTTCTCATTACTTGGAATATTTGTTACCATTCCCTTCTGGCTTGGAGCATTTCTGTTGAGAAGTCAGCTGCTAGCCTTATTGGGGCTCCCTTGTATGTTACTTCCTGTTTTTCCCTTGCTGCCTTTAAGATTCTCTCTTTGTCTTGAAATTTTGCCATTTTAATTATGATGTGTCTTGAGAAGGGCCTCTTTGGGTTCCTCTTGATTGGGACTCTTTGTGTTTCCTGGATTTGTGTGACTTTTTCTCCCATCAGATTAGGGAAGTTTTCCTTCGTTACTTTTTCAAAAAGGTTTTCTATCCCTTGCTCTTCTTCTTCTCCTTCTGGTATCCCTATTATACGGATATGATTACGTTTCATATTGTCTTGCATTTCTCTTAATCCCTCGTCATTCTTTTTGAGCCTCTTTTTCTGTTCTTGCTCTTTCTGGGTGCTTTTTTTTACTTTGTCCTCCAGCTCGCTGATCCGATCTTCTGCTTCATCAATCCTGCTTTTCATTCCTTCTACAGTGTTCTTCAGTTCAGAAGTTGTATTCTTCATTTCTTCTTGGCCCTTGTTCATAGATTCTATTTCCTTTTTCATGTTGATATCATTTGCAGTGAGTTCATTGTAGCTTCTCTGTAGTTTCTGGTAGCTCATTGTGAGTTCCTGATAATCATTTCTTTGAACTCAGTATCTGATAGCTGAATTGCCTCTATTTCATTTAGCATTCTTTCTGAGGCTTCTTCCTTTCCCTGCATTTGGGGATTGTTTTTGTTTTTTTTTTTTTTTTTTGTCTTCTCATTGTTCATGAGACTCTTCTTGTTAGCCTCAGCTTCTTAAATTGATCTGTTCTGGCTCCCTAGGTTTATGGTGTGAACTTCTGTGGTAGAATACCTGTGAGATTCAGTGATGCATTCTCTTTCAGGTATCCAGGTGTTTACAGTTTCTGCCTACTCTTTTTTGTGATCAGTTGGAGGGGTAAGGCAAAGTGGTTTAAGGCAGCAAGAGAGTATTCCATGATATTTACAGTAGCAGCAAGTAGAGAAGAGATTGGAGATCCTTTGGCTAGGTATAGTGTTTACCATGATACTCCACCCAACTAGCAGATTTTTAGAAAGGATAGAAAGAAGATTAAGACTCTTGTTGGAAAGGAAAGGATTGTGAGTTCGCTCTAGAAAGCAGTGAAGATGTGGGAGGTCAGATTCTGAGGTAGGGTGAGAGTAAAGAGTAGTAAATAGGTGTAGTGTGTGAGAGAATAGAGTTAACCACTACAGTAACAGAGTTCAGGAAACTGAGAAGTGGGCTAAGATCTGGGATGGGTGTCATGAAGTATTTCCAATTGTATGGAATAGCTATTATTTACAGTAATATTAGAGCAACAATCATATGACAGAATCTATGAGATCTAGATCAGAAGAATTGGGAGTATTGAGCCTTGAGTAGTGTACTAATGGAACACAAATGAAGGACAGTAAATTAGGAATACACTATGAATGAGATAACAGGGGAAACCTATCAAATGATTCAATATAATCCACCAAGCCAAGAAGACTACATAGAAAGAAGAGGAATACCAAAATACTATTAAAATAAAAAGTATAAGAATAATGAAATAATGATAATACAATTATGCAATTACTTGAAGATTCAAAAAAAAAGGAACAAAGCAGAAGATGGAAGGAAGAAGAAGAGATAAATTTGGAAAGAAAGGGAGAAGGATCAACACTAGAATGACGGAAAGAGATGCATAAAGAATTGATAGATCTAAAAATAATAAGAATTGAAAGATAAAAGGTTACTTAAAAAAATAATTAAAAAAAAAACAAAAAACAAAATGAAAAAACTCCTATTGTTGGTTTCAGACTGGCCAAACCAGTTTTTCTAGCTGGCTTCAGCAGGCTGAGGGGTGACTGGAGACAGTTTTTCTCTGTTCCCATTCAGAATTCAGTGAGTCTCTGCTGTACTGTCCCTAGGGCTAGCCGCCCATTCTCCCCAGAGCCCGTCTGGTGCCTCTCTGAAGGGTCCTGGATGTGGGGTCTAGGTGCTCCTAAGCACGATCTCGGGATTTCACCGCCGTGGGTTCCGAAGTCCCGCAGAGCACCCACACCTTTCCCTGGTTCACGGGTATGCACTCTGTGGATCCCGAGGGGCACTCAAATTCACGGCCTGGGTACCACAGGTCCCAGGGAGCACCCACGCCTTTTCCTTTTTCACTGCTGTGGTTTCCGAGTCTTCCACCAAACCACGCTTTCTCCGGGTTGGGGGCGTGCGCGCACAGGCAGGCGCCCTTGGTCACACAGGCTGGGGTGCACACTCTCACCAGGGCTATGCGTGGGTGCTCACAGCCCCTGTGTGGGTGCCTCTCCCTCCTTACTCCCCTCTCTTTGCCCTCCAGTAAACTGGCCTCCCCCGGTGCTGCTCAGCCCTTGTTTGGCCAGGGAGGGAGCAGTTGACCGAGTTCTCTCCTGGGAGCCCTGACGTAGACTCCGGAGCTCTGGGGCTGGGGCTGCAACCTCCCTGGTCCCCGAGCTGATCTCTGGGCCCTTACTATCCTGAAGCACTCTCCTTACCGTCTGGTTTTTCAATGTCCGCTACAATTTGTGATCTCCTATTTTCATATATGTTGTGATAATGTTGGCTGTTTGCTCTGTTCCTCCATAGATCAGCTAGGATTTTCTCCCGTGTGTAGGGGGAAGTAGAATCTGCTCCATCCTACCATGCCGCCATCTTCAGATCCTCTCACAAAATAAAATATTAAAGGAGAACCTTCTTCTCAAGAGGGTCACAATTCAGGCATCTGACCACATATGATTGCAAGGTAAGTTCCATACACTCCATCAATGGCACTCAGCCTCTGTGCCTCAGTTCCCCCATTGGACAAAACAAGGAGAATGATAACAGTATTCACTGACATTTGTTGTGAAGATTAAATGAGTTGTCCTCATTTAAGGGCTAATAAAATTGTCTGGCAAATGGTCACACTCAAATGTTAGCTATTATAAATAACCCCACACTCTGATGACAAATAGAGGTTTTGATAAAATGCCTTTAGATGTTCATCCATTTTTTATTCACTCACTGCCAAATTCAAAAGTTGTTTATTGACTATCTACTACATACCTGCATCTACACTTGGCCCTAGGAACAAAAACAGGAATAATGACCCAGGGCCTACCTCAAGGAGCTCATCCGTCAGCAGGGAAAATGGGCATGTCCACAGAGAATTATATGATAATGGCAGTGTGTCCATGGGAACAGAAGTGCCCAGGGCATGAGGGAGGCAGGGCCTTAACTCAGCCTAGATGAGGCCCCTGGAGGTGTTGGGGTGGTAGGGAGAGCATGGAAGAGGTCAGTTTGGAGCACAAACCAAAGGTGGGGTATCACCAGGCAAAGTTGAGGCTGAAAGTGCCCCAAACAGGAAATGCCTTGCTGGGACACTGGGACTACACTTTGTAGGTGGCCAAAAACTCACTTGAAGATTTTAAGCCATGGGGTGGGATACAATCAAACTTTCATTTTCTTCAGAAATATTGGCACCTAATGTGTGGCATATAAACTGGAGACAAGAGGGGAAACAGGGATAGCAGGCTTCCACGAGGAGGTCCTGATGAGAAAGAATGCAGACATGAGCGGCTACAGCACCAGACACACAGAAGGGGTGCAGCTCAGACCTCTCAGCAGCAAAGGAGGGGTGACCGAGTGGGTTTGGGATGCACCAGCCCTGATTCACTCAAGTGGGGACCAGTGTGGGCAGATCTAGGTAAGGAGGGCAGGTTCTGGCATCCAGATAGCCTGAGGAGATACCCAAAGGAGTTCACCCTGACATCCCTGGGTCTGGGTCTCCTGGGACTAGGTGAGTAGTGTTACCTCCAAATGAAATCAAGAATTTGAGTGTTAGGTGAAAGGTAAGTGAAATGGATAGAAGGGTTTGGAATGCATTGGAACTGGAGAGGGTAAAGACCCTGAACTGGACCTATCATCACACGGGTCATAGCTGTGGCTCTAGGAAAAGTAACCCTGGGGAAGTGGGTGAGCAGTGGCTCTTAATGGGTTGCAGACACCTTCAGAAATCTGATAAAATCACAGAATTGTCCCAAAGAAAAAAATGTACCAAAAAATAACATACTTTGTATTCAATGGGAGGTATTCTGAGACCACCTAAAACTGAGGCTGCAGGACTTCAGCTGACAGTGGGCACCTGGGGCGAACCAGCCCTGTTACCTCCAAGAAGGCCTTACTTGTAGAAAGTGGTCCTGCTGCTCAGGAGAGAGTCACCATCTTTAGGGAGTAAGTCCACCTGGGGAAGGAAGAGGACATAAGGGCATAAATTTAAATAAAGAATCTTAAAAGTCACCAACTACAACACAGATCTCAACAGGCATCAAAAATAAAAAGCTTATCAAAATGAGTCAGATGTTTATGGAGTATACATTAAGGAGTGTACATAGTTTCAGAAAATCTAGTCATGGGGCTAAAGAAATCCAAGAGTTCCACACCACCAGCTCCTTCTGATTAAATACACATACCTGGGACTCTGCTGGTCACAGATACACAGATATACAGAAACAATAAATCAAACACCTCTGGGGACTTCACAGACTAATGCACTTGAAGAATAAAGCTCAAAGAAATGCACCAGATGCCAAAACAAAATGAACAGGACCTTTTTTAAGAACAGGCACACTCTCTGAGTCCTCACCTTCCCTTATAACACGCACAGACTACACCTACATTGCAAATTACATAATCTGAAATACTTTCAAAATGGGTTAGCTGTGTCTGCCCTCCCATTATGTCCTGGAGACATCTTACCATTTATTCTCTGCCTCTGCAGTCTACCATTAGTACTTTGGTGTCTCATATTTTTTGAGGTGTGAATCATTTCCTGAGGCCTTTGAAAAGCTTGGAAACCCTAAGCATAAGACCCTTTAATGCTCAATCCATTTAACAGCCTAACATTTTGATTAGACAAAATGAATAAATACCATTTTATTATTCACTTTATACTTACAAGAAAGAACACAGCAAAACATAAAGGTTCCAGAGATACAGTGGCTCATCAACATGCCTCATAACATACCATGAAATCAAAAAGAAGACTTGGTGATCTGCCTCTTCACAGTACCAGCACAGTGTCCCCCAACCTCCCATAGTGTGCCTCAGAAATGACTGCAATTGATGGGAATTACATGGAGAACAACAGAGAAATTAATAGATTGGGGAGGAGGAGGACAAAGATGAGGAATAAGTTTATTTGGAAGACCCAGAAAACCTTTTACAGATAAGTTAACACCCTATGTCCCCCTAAACACTTCACTTTTCCTCTTCCTCTTCACAAGAAACTTTATATTCCCTTCCTCCAGTTCCTATCCACTGCTAAACAACACTACCAACTTCCTCTTCTGCTCATTGTTCCTCTGTGACACACTGCTGGGCCACACCAGCTCAGAGTCCCTCAATGCAAAGGGCCCTCAGTCTCCATCTTCCTGGACAGTACCTGAACACCTGGCCTTACCCATCACCTCCCTCCTATCTGACCTCCTGGGATAAGGCCACACCTACCCTGTCTTCTACCTCCATCTTCCAACTTTCAGGGGCCTTCTAAGCTCTGCTGCTTGCCTGTATTTACACACTGTGCCATTCTGCCTCTGCAAGGCCCCCATACTGCTTCTCAGGACTGTCATTCCATTCTACCGATCCTAGCTGGCCAGCTTCTTCTGTGATTCTGCCCAGCTCTAAGCAGATTCTGATCAGAAGTCTCTCCTAAGGACCCCTATAAAATGCCTTCCCCCACTGGAAGAATGCCAAGTCACACAGCTTCTCCCACTGGCAGCAATGAGTGGCTCCCCTGCTTGCCAGCCTTCCCTACCTGGGCCAGAAGGGAAAGGTATAGGGCAGCACTTCTCCTTTCCCACACTCCTATGAAGAAGGCCCCATCCTATACATCTTGTATATGGTAAGAGCAAAATAGATAGTTGTGAAGGAAAGTAAAGAAGGAAGGGAAAGGGAGGGAGAGAAAGAGGAAGGAATACACCCACCACCTTTGCATTAGACATAAGGACAAAAACCTGGCCTAAAATCATGGGGGTAAAGGATGAACCATGGGTACCAAGTGTAAGTTAAAAAACAGAAAAGCAAAGGGAGCCATTACTGGAATCCAGAGAGGGCCAGGAATCATTCTGGAGAAGGTAGAAAACCAAAGGAGTTAGACAAAGGGCTCATCACCAAAAGTCTAGGGAAGAACAGGACTAGAGACCGAAGCTATCAATGCCAGAAGGAACAGCAGGTAAGTAAAACCTCCATTCTTCAGAGGTGACTTTGCAAAGTCCATCATGACTTTTGAAATTGGTTTATAGTAAAATTCAAAATATTATTTTAGAAAATATCGATGATAATAGGGACTTCTGATCAAGAAGTTGGCATATGCAGACTTGGCTCACCTCTTTGTACAACCATATCAAAATTACATCTAAAATATAGAACAACGATCACTCAAAACCATCAGAAATTGAGTTGAATGGAAGTCTGACAACTACAGAATTAAAGAAACCACATGCATCCAGACTGGTACGAGGAGCACAGACCCTGAATGGGCTGGTCCCCCACACATGTGGTGGATAAAACTTGGGAGGGTTATCTAGGAAAAGAGGAGTCCCAGCCCCAGTCAGGCCCACCAGCCCAGGGTTCAAATACCAGGAAGGTAAGCCCCCACAACTTCTGGCTGCAAAACCCAGCAAGGATTGAGTTGGTGGAAGAAACTGCCCCAGCTCCAAGCAGTTCCTCTTAAAGGACCCACGCATGGACTCACCTACTCAGACTCACTCCCTCTGGGCTCCGGTGCCAGGGTGGTGGCTTACGGGGGCACCAGTGGAATGCAAGGGAAGGCTGAGGTGTCTGGCATCAAGGTGAGAAGAGGCCACTGTCCCTTTTCTGGGCCCTCCAACCACAGAGCCAGCAGGCTGGTGCCACATCTGAGACTCCATCAAACTGGCTAACACTGTTTGACCCACCTGGGAGATCCCTAGAGACTCCACCCCACCCAACTTATGTGCCCACCCAAGCTGCTTTTCCATATGAATGGTTGGTCTTGGCTCTTGCTACACAACTTCCTAAACCTTAAACAAGCAACAACCGGCCTCACAGAATCCCAGGCTCAGTACTAGCAGCAGCCAGCCTAGATTCACAGCTTGACTTTGCCTGGGAATCTTCGAGCCCAGCATAAGTATCATCCATCTCAGACTGTTCTATAATTCATGCAGGGTGGGCCCAGGCAAGACACAAGTGAGGACAGACTTTGGCCTGTACCTCCCAGGAAACCCCAGGGCCAATAAACCCACTGGACAGCTACAGACCATATCAGAGCAACATCACCCTACCCCTGCACAGCTGATCCTCCACAGAGGGCAGAGGTTGGGGTAAGTGGTCACAGCCAATTCTTACAGCTGACTGGCCTAAGTAAATCCATCCCATTGATCTGCCAACAGCAACCAAGGCCCCACTACAAGAGGAGGGTGTACTCAGCTCACATGGAGGGTGCACCTCAAGTACCCAGATTGGGTGATAGGGAAGGCTGTGCCACTGTACTCTACAGGACACCTACTACATTTGGCCACACTACCAAGACATGGAGTCACAGCAGCTTTACCTGATACATAGAAACAAACACAGGGAAGCTGCCAAAATGAGGAGACAAAGAAGCATGGCCCAAATGAAAAAACAGATCAAAACTCGAGAAGAAGAGCTAAACAAAATGGAGATAAGCAATCTCTCACATACAGACTTCAAAACACTGGTTATAAGGATTCTCAAGGAACTTAGTAAGGACCTCAACAGCATAAAAATGATCCAGTCAAAAATGAAGGTTACACTAACTGAAATAAAGAACAAGTTACAGGGAAACAACAACAGTGGAGTGGATGAAGCCAAGAATCAAATCAATGATCTGGAACATAAGGAAGCAAAAAACCACCAATCAGAACAAGAAGAGTCCAACTAACGAGGATAGTATAAACAGTTTCTGGGACAACTTCAAGAGGTCCAATATTTGCAATATAGGGGTGCCAATAGAAGAGAAAGAGCAAGAAATTAGAAATCTATTTGAAAAAATAATGAAAGAAAACTTCCTTAATTTAGTGAAGGAAATAGACATACAAGGACAGGAAGCACAGAGAGTCCCAAACTAGGTGGATGCAAGGAGGCCCATTCCAAGACACATCATAATTAAAATGTCAAAGGTTAAACATAAAGAGAGAATCTTAAAAGCAGCAAGAGAAAAGAAGTTAGTTCCCTACAGGGGAGTTTCCATAAGACTGTCTGTCAGCTGATTTCTCATAAGAAACTTTGCAGGCTACAAGGGATTGGCAAGAAATATTCAAAGTCATGAAAAGCAGGAATCTACCTGTTGGCAACCACCCTGCCTGGTTTCAGAAGCTGTAAACCCCCCATGGCAAAAGCTGAATGAGCCACCTTCAGACCATAAGCCACTAAGGAGGCAAAGCTTATCTCCCTGGCAGGGGTGCCGCCTCTGCCCCTTTTACTTCACGCTGCCTGGCCCCCAATGCATGATCAGTTAGCCAATGATGGGTAAGATTCCTCAAGGGAAGGACGGCATAAGACAGGCACAATTACAGGGGCCCCAGGGAAGGACTTGGGGGCTATAGCAAAAGGGGGTGATGGACCCTCGCCCCCTCGGCTTTGACATAGCCTGAGTCCTCATTCTGTCTGCAAGAAGTCTCCTAATCTCTTGGCTACCTTACTTCCCCTGCCTGACTTAAGCCTGAAACAATGACAGAGGGCGGTGCAGCCCTGTGCTGGAAAGGGCAGGTTCCCCAGGTGATCAGACCTAAGAAAGAATACAAAAAATCCCGTGAAACCTGCTTTACTAAGAATGCTCTCAATTAAATGATAAGGGTCCAAGCAGGAAATGACTTTGTTTCCCAAAGTTGTGTAGCCCTTTAGCTAACAGACCCTGATTCAGAATAAGCCCTTGTAGTTCTTTGCATGCTATCTATTATTTGATCCTTACTGCCTAACAATGATTAATGAGCTTTTAACCTGTATTCCTGTGCAAAATGAACCCAATAAAAGGCCTTGGCCCTTCTCCTTTGAGATATAGACCACCTTTCCTCCCCAAGCAGATCATGTCTTGGTAGACTTATTCTCATCCGTGGTGGCCAGGGGGCCCTGCAGGCAGAGACCCCCACACCTACCTACAGCCAACATTGCTCTACCCAGCAAAGCTATTACTTAGAATCGAAAAAGGGAAGAGATAAAGAACTTCCCAGACAAGAAAAAACTAAAAGAGTTCATCATTACCAAACCATTATTATACGAAATGTCAAAGGGATTTATTTAAGAAAAAGAAAAAGATAAAAACTATGAACAGCCCTGGCTGGTGTGGCTCAGTGGATTCAGTGCCGGCCTACGAACCAAAGGGTCGCCGGTTCGATTCCCAGTCAGGGCACATGCCTGGGTGGCAGGCCAGGTCCCCAGGTGGGTGGTATGCACACACTGATGTTTTTCTCCTTCTTTTTCTCTCTCCCTTCCCCCCACTCTAAAAATAAATAAATAAAATCTTTAAAAAAAACTATGAACAATAAAATAGCAAAAAATACATATCTATCAACAACTGAATCTAAACAACAAACTAAGCAATCAAGAAGAACAAAGACAGACTCATGGATATGGAGAGTGTTTTGATGGTTTCCAGATGGGAGACGGATGTTGAGGGAATAGGTGAAGAGGTGAGCAGATTAAGAAGTACAAATACGTAGTCTCAGAATAGCCACAGGGATGTAAAGTACAGTATAGGAAATGGAGAAGCCAAAGAACTTATATGCATGACCCATGGACATGAACAGTTGGTAGGGGGATTTCCTGAGTGAGTGGGAGGTACTGGATGGAGGAGGGCAAAGGGGGAATAATTAGGACAACTGTAATAGCATAATCAATACAATATAATTTAGAAAAAGAAAATATTGACAATAATAAAAAGTCACAGAATTATTTCACTGTGTGACTATGTGGATGAATCTTCCTTCCACATAAAACAATTAAAGAAAAGCAAAAGATTAACTCCCCCACAAAATTAACCAGAAATTAACCAGCCCTAACACACTGCTCCACCTTCCTACCTAAAGTGCAGTAATACCTATGTTACCTATAAAATTTCCTGGATCCCCTAACACCCTCTCTAGAGCAGCTTCCAGCTGACATGCACATGTATGTGTAGAGGTGGTGCACAAAGGCACTGATGCCCAGCCCAGAGTGGTCACCTTGGGCCAGTCACCCCCACCTCCAGCAGCCTGGTCCATTCACTACAAGGTATCAAGTATGAAAACAGGAAGCACAGCTTTCTGTGGCAATCACATGAAAAAGCTGCCCATTATGAACCTCCCAAGTATAGTTTCCATTACTCTTTGATAATTATGACATATTATCAAACATCAGTGTATGACAACATGACTATTTGGTACATGGAACTTACCTACAAAGCTACTTGTTTATTAAAGATAAAATGAAAATGCATGTTTGAGACATGAAGAAATTTCCTACTAGACCCAGAATGAGAAATTTCAACATGAACTAATTTACAAAAGCAGAGATTAGGTATAAGAATTAACAATGAACAAACTGGCCCCCAAAAGAAGCCCCACTTCCAGGAAGGACTGACTTTATCTATAGCACTGTCCTGTCACTCTTCAAGAAACTCCATACTCAGTGCATACACATGAAAAGTGACCGCTGGGGAACACAGTGGTGTCACAAGAACCCAGGCAGCTTCTTCAAGACCCCGGGTCCCTGTACAGGGGCAGGGGGCATTTGTTCCTCCTTACAACTATATGGCACCTATTATCTCTTTCTTATTCTTGAGGAATTTCCAACAACCTTGAGGAATTTCCTTCTTATGCCTGAGGAATTTTCCCCACATTGTGAATCTTGCCTTCTAAAACAGAAGCCAGGCATGGGGCAGAGTGGCACACATCAGACATACCCCCAACATCCTGGGAATATGTGAAGAAGTGTGGGGCCAGTGGCAGCAGAGACACCTGGCACTGGGGGCAGTGTCTGAGCAAGCACAGGCTGCACTGTTCCACAATGCATTTGCACACAGCAGTGTCCCATACTGTTTCTACCTACATGAACCTTCAAGCCTGATGCCTCAGCCTGCCTCCAGCTACATCCCACATAGTGAGTGACCCTGAGCATGCAGAGGTATACATCCAAATCCACAAGTCCACATCCATCACCCCAATAAGGCCCTGTCTACTCTTCATATCAGAGAGGCACACAGACAATGGATTCCATAAGAGACGGCCCAGGACAGAGGCCTGCAGAGGTCCTAAAATCAGAGTCCAGGCTATTTCGGCAGAGAATTCCAGCTGTCCCTCTGAGTCCATGGGTCATGGTCAAGAAGGAGGTGCTGGTGTGTTCCAAGTGAGCACCTGCTCTTGGCCTTCAGACTCCTAGCATGTCAAGGCATGCAACTGGCTGAGGAACGGGACAGGACCCTCCAGGGCCTGGGTGGAACCTCTCTTATGTGGGTGTAAGGGAAGATGCAGCAGCCAAACCTCTGCAGAAACCCAAGGAGAGAGACACAATAGTAGGTGACTCCTTCTTCTTCCAGGGGCCAAAAGTAGCAGAGTCCCACTTCTGCAACTAAAAAGAAATCCTAATGGTAATTTCCACACTCCACCTTATACCAACTCACTCTTCACACTGAGTGCCTCAAAAATACGCACACGGCATAATTTAATAAGCTTCACATCTCAAACATTAATTAGCATGTGCATATATGTATAGTTGACATGATGAAGAAATGTTCAGAGAATTAGGCTCCCACTAATTGACTACAACTGAGAAGTGACTGTGAATGAGTCCCTGGAAAAAGCAAGGACTGAAGCAGGTTCTTTAGCTCATGAAATGTCACAACCTCCATTTCCCATTGAGAATCAGTAGAAACATGTATGAGGAATAGGTTATGGTATTAAAACAAAACCCAAAATTATGACCTTCACCTGTTACAAGGATTCAAACAGCTATTAAATAGTCTCCAATATTGTTAAAACCAAAATGTCAGTTTTAAAGAGTAGGCATAAAGAAACTTACTTATAAAGTTCTTGAAGAAAACATTTGAGAATTCTGTACTTACCTCCAAGGAGAAATTATAGGTAGCCAGAGAACTCAGAGTCTGTGAGTTTACCCAGAGATTTTCTGGGGGGAGTTATCATTTTTATATTAGAGAAAACATGGCTATATTTTGAAGTGAAAAGCAGAGTCTCCAAGAGATAAAACATAAAGCATCGAAGAAACAGCTCTTAAGGTGAGGTACTCATTTGAGCATTTATTCTTCATTTCCCAAGAGGAGTCCTTTGGTGGGAAAATCTGAGAGGCACTGCCTTCTATCAACACTCAGTCATCTCTATTTGCCTCAATTGTGAGAAATGTTAGCAACAGGGTCCCACAAACTCACACCCATGGGGTCAAGCAGACAGGGTACCTAACCCTAACTACTGAGGAGGCTTTCAGAATGGAAGAGAGGGAAGGAGAACATGAAAGTGACCCTAGAGGAGTTTCCAAATGTGACATAGCTGTTTCCATTCTGCAGAGATGAGCAGCATACACTCCACCACAGACATCCTAAAACCCAACTGTGTATTCACCAGCTCTCAGATTTTCCTCCCAGAAAAACCTTTACAGAACTATGAACAAACAAAACTACTCCAAAGACAGAGGCAAGAGAGACATTCAATATCTCAGAAATCCTGAAATCCTAAGGACACTGAAAGCTTGGCAATCTTCCAACAGCAGATGGCTCCCAAAGCCTAGCTCACAATAGCCTGATGTGACCATTTACCTGTACAAATGAGGAAAAGAGTGTTTGTTGGTCATCAAAGGACCACATGCACAAGGATATTAAGACCAAAGCAAAGATAGCCACAGAGCTTTTAGTGCTGCCATGAGTTCTAAGTTATTCAGGTATTAGAAGGCATGAAGCCACGAGATGGGTGGTCTCACATGGGCTTCAAGGGTACAGGGGAAAACAAGGCACAGAGGGATAGGATTACTGTCACAAGAGGGATACAGAGAGGAATGGGCCCAATCAAGCCTCTTAAATACTAGGCTGGAGTTTAACAAGATCCCCATTTTGCCCCTTGATACCTCCCAGGGCCCCTGGCCAATAGGAACTGGACCAAGAGACAAGAATGGTTCTGGTCTCTGGTCTCCAGTCCTTTTTTCAATGTTTTGCCTTGCCCTTTCCAGTTTCCTTTGTTCCTTCCACACAGGTCCACTCAAGGTCCCTGCTACATAAGACCTGTCAAACAGCTGACTGTCAGAATTTCCTAAAGCACTGCCTTCCATCAGGTGAGAACAGTAGATTTATAGTAATGTCAGAAAACTAGGCATCCTCCAAAAGTTTTCCTTTTTGTGGGTTTTCCAGTAAGGTAAAATATGCATACAGTAAACACACAACAAATCTTAAGTGCACAATTCCATTAACTGTGACAACTGTATACACCAGTAATATTTTTTCAAGATATAAACCATTTACAACTCCCCTAAAGTTACATTGTGAGCCTTATTTGTCACCCCCCATTGTACCTGACCCCCACTGTTTTCATTTCTATCATTATTTTCATGATACTCAGACAATTAACATGAGTTGCCCTGGACAGCTAGCTTACACGCTATCCATACCCTACTTCTTAAAGGCACACATGTGGGTTAATGCTTTACTCACTTCCTAGCAAGTGATGTGAGGAAATCACTGGTTCTCAAAGGACCAATACGGTGTCTGAAAAAGCATTTTGGAAATTGTGGGGAAGAGTGATCACAACAATGCATTTAGTGCTGAAAGCCAGGGATGCTACATTTCTAGAACAACGAAAGGCAGTTCTGCCCAGTAAAGACTCGTCCCTCATCCCGCATGACTCCAGGCATCACACAGACACTCATGCCAATGGAAAATGTCATTTATCATTTTTGAGCCCCACAGCTCACTCCATCTTACACTTATACAAAATATATGCAGGGTAGGTCAAAAGTAAGTTTATAGTTCTGAGTACATGAAACATGGAGTTCATTCTTGTATCATTAATTAATTATTGTATTTGCCATATGAACAACCGTAAATCTACTTTTGACCACTCCTGTATTGTTGGCACACTTTTCATACATACTGACCTTTCCAACAATGCACTATAAAAATTGAGACACTGGCCTTTGAATACCATTAAGACTTTGACCAAGAGGCATTCATCACTCAGTGGTATCTGGATCTCTACCAGGACTCATCTATTCCACACTGCAACTGTGGCCGTCCTCCAGTCAGTCAACATAGAGCATCTGGTGATCTCATGAGTTTCTAGCTTGGCTCAGCCCAAGCATCCACACACCAAAATACACAATTTTAATACAAATTCCTTCTATATACTTTCTACATCTTGCTATTGTATTAATTATATATTGTAGGTAAGCTTTATTACATTACTTGAGAATTTTTACAAGGATGTTTTAAAATATTTGCATTAAAAGGGGGTATCAGGTTTTGAACAAAGTGCACAGCACTAAACTAAAGTGACTGCATCTAACTCTTAATTTAACTCCT
The DNA here is from genome assembly GCA_028533065.1 of Trachops cirrhosus. NCBI lineage: Eukaryota > Metazoa > Chordata > Mammalia > Chiroptera > Phyllostomidae > Trachops > Trachops cirrhosus. Next base: position 80,424,049 of record CM052543.1, on the reverse strand, counting down.
AGTCAAGAATCACTGGCTGCATTTTCAAGGGTCACAAATTCTCCAGTCTGGGAAGCCAGATGTGCAGGGCCCATGGGGCCTCAACAGCGCCCCCGCTACATTAGCACACTGAGTCCAGCTGAAATGTGGTTATCAAACTCTACTTTCATTGGGAGCCATACTCTAACTTGTTCTCAAAAGGGGACCTTCAGAAGAAAATTCTGGCTTCTCTGTACCAGGAATGCTTCCACTTCTCCTAAGCACTTTTTCTCCCATCTTGAAAACACAGCAATTGTACCCAGCCAGGATTCATCTCCCACGGCCTGCAAGAATGTGTATTGGTGTTGTCAACCTTGGGTACATGTTAGCACCATTTGGGGGCTTTAAAAACACCAGAGCCTGGGCACACCCCTGGAGACGTTATTCTGTTTGCTCTGTGATCCAGCCCTGGCATTTCCCAGAGTGCCAAGATAGAGACAGGATCTGAGCACCAGGTTCATGGAGCCACATTTGTAGCTCCACTTGGCAACATATATAGCTCAGTCAGTGAAGTTTACACTTTACAATAGTCCTCCCTTATCCATGAGGGATACTTTCCAAGATCCACAGTGGATGTCTGAAACCGTGGATGATACTAAACCTCTTCTATAGTATGTATTTTACTCTACATACATACCTTTTAACTTAAGGGAAGCAATTATGGCTTCTCTTTAGCATATCCAAATTGCCAGCATCACTACTCTTGAGCTTTAGGCAATTATTAAGTAAAATCAGGATGAATTGAACAAAAGCACTGCGATACTGTGACAGTCAATCTGGTAAGTGACTATGACTAATGGACAGGGAGTGTATAAAATGTGGAGACACTGGACAAAGGGATGATTCACAGCCCAGTGGGATGGAGTGGGATGGTGAGAGATTTATCACGCTTCTCAGAACAGTGCACAATTTAAAACTTATAACTTATTTCTGGAAATTTGCATTTAATATTTTCAGACTGTGGTTGATTATGGGTAACTGAAACCATAGAGAGTAAAACTGTGGACTACTGTATTCATTTCTGGACTCAGGCTCTGCTTTATCTCTTCCATTTGGTCTCTACTCTTGATTTTGTTTCATTGTATTTACTTATTTATTTTTTATTGTTGTTCAAGTACAGTTGTCTCCATTTTCCCACCACCACTTTCCCCTGCCCCACCTATTCCCACCCCCCACCCTCACTCCTTCCCCACTTTGGCCTTGTCCATGGGTCCTTCATACATGTTCCTTGATGACCCTTCCCCTTCTTTCCTCATTATTGCCCTCCCCCCTCCACTCTGGATACCATCAGTTTGCTCTTTATTTCAGTGTCTCTGGTCATATTTTGCTTGCTTGTTTGTTTGTTTTGCTGATTAGGTTCCACTTATAGGTCAACTTATATGGTATTTGTCTTTCACTGCCTGGCTTATTTCACTTAGCATATTATGCTCTCCAGTTCCATCTATTTATGGCGTTTTATAAATCCCTCCCAGAACAGATGGAAATAAAAAATTGTCTCCATTATTCTGCCACGTGCATGAAAAGAGGAAACAGTGACCAGGGGCCTTGAGTAATCACAGCCCCTTTCATACTTGGTGGCATCATTCTGATGCCAGAGCCCCTCTGCGTGTTCCCACATGCTCAGCATGGCCAGGAGGCTGCAGCAGTGCATTATGGCCACATCCTGCAATCAGTGGGGGAAACAAAGCTGCTGACATTGCAGATCCTGTCAGCCCACCTGATAGCCTCAAAGAGAGGAAAACACAAACAAAACATCTGTGGATAGCAACAAATGGGAAACATAGGGCTGGGCTATGATATGGCCAAGAAGTCAAGTGCACCCTGATGACTTTTGTTCTCGAAAGCCACAAGTGCACAGTGGGTCTGTCATGTAGCATAATAATAAAATCTCTGTACCTCCCTACCCACAAGGCTATGGTAATTTCACAGCAATTATTTAGTTTTGCCACTTTGAAAATGGGACATTCTTTCAACATCTCTACCTGCTTCCAGGTGGACACCCACTTCCCCCTGGTACATCCCAGCCACAAGTTTCCCATCTGTCCTGGTCCAGGTGCACAGCCAAGCCACAGTCTATCTCAATATCCCTTCTATTTTTTAGGGAGTCAAAGAGCTGTGTCTGTGTCCATTGTCTTCTTGCTCTCTCCACTGGAGATGCTGAGTAGTATCCTGCCTGTGAACAGCTAGTATACCTACACCCTGTTCAAATGGGAGAACTTCATAGCACCCCATCATGCAGAGCAACTGCATATGTCCTCTAACTTCACCCAGAACATTCATGTCTGTTAGACGGTATGATTTTCATCTATGTTAATCACTGCTCTATCTTCAGTACTTTGAACAGTATCTGGCATATAGCAGACATTCAATAAGCATTGGTTAAATCAATAAATGATTCTAGTACTAAGAAGTGTTTCACAAATAATAACGGAATAACTCAAAAGATGGTACTTGTCTCAAAGCCATAAAGAAAGACTTGTTGCCACATTGTGCCATACCAGGCTCAGTAGAGCCTACTAGAAATGGAGGGTTTGGTCATGTGAGAATGCCAGTCAGTTATCCTTTTTGGGACCACAAGGGGGTGACCCAAAGGTGGACAGGTATGGGTGATTTTCACACAGAGCTGAATGTCAGTGAGCCAAATGAGACAGGAAACACACCAATGGTCCACATCCTTACTCCCATCAAATCCCCATCCCATAGCTGCATAGTAAATTGGGAGAGGGGGAAGGTACTCAACTTCCCTAGCACCACTTCTGCCTCTCCTCAGTTCATCAACAGGCACAGAGGGGTCCCATTTTGTACATTCCAGCAAGCACCTTCCAGAAGCTTGGCACCAAGCCAGGTGACCCAGACATCACATTCCATGTTGGATGCATCTCAGCTTATATTTTCTCCATGGCATCAATGGCCCTTACTAGGTTTCTAAGCTCTGGAGCTAAAACCACTGGAATATGCCCATCTGATGAGCATCCCCTGCATCCAGGAAACTCTGCAGACAACTGTCCCTGGCAGGAATCTGCACACTCTGCTGGCAGCATTCCTCCCTCCCAGCTGAACAGAGAAAAGCCTAGTAAACAGGAATTGTTGGGAAGCATTCTGCCATAAACCACAGTGTTTGAAGTTCAGAAATCTCTTTCTCCTTGTCTGGTTGCCCATTCTCCAAGTTAGTCACCTTGCTAAGCTTCTGCTTCCTTTGATGTAAAAGGAGGGTGTTAGCATCTCTCTCACAAGACTTTCGGAAGCATGAAAGAGCAACAAGTGTAAAGGACCTTATAAAATGTAAAGTGCTGGACACGCCTGTTGTGAATAACGAAAGTCTTGGTGTCTATAGCTATACTACCCAGCATCGTCCTTGGTGTGGAGGGTCCCAAGTTACCCTACCCCACAGTCTGTCGTCAGGGCATTCATCCCTCATTTTGTTAAGGAGCCTGATTGAGCCTAAAAACGCTTAAGAGGTAAACTCCTGTACCCCTAAGAGGGTCACTCCTAAACCAGTTGAACTTGGTTGGATTACAACGCCTGGAAGCAGTTTTTACACACACACACACACCCCTCACATAGGCACCTATAACAATTTCCCAGAAAGATCGCCAAGTCCCCTCCCCCAAAAGGGATCTGAACCTTTATCCTGCTCCAAACAGGAATAGAAACAAAGAACCCCCTTGATACAAATTGCAAACCAAGGATAATAGGACGCTTTCTCCGCCCTTCAGAAAGGAGAGGTGGTGACTCCGGGAAGCCACAAGCTGTCCTCCACCTGCGACCCCGCCCACCCAGTTTCCTACCTGGGCAAGCCTCGTAGGACATGCAGGGTCGCAGCCGGCCCTGTCGGTCACTCTGGGAGCCTTGACAGGGAGCTCCGGACACAGCTCAGGGCAGTCACATTCCCGCCGTTCCTGGGGGCGCTGGCCGGCACCAATCCCTCCTCCCGCCGCCGCCAAGCCAGTTCCGGACGTATTCGCGGCAGAGGGTACGTGCAGACCTCAACCTGCCGACCCGGACTGCGGGGCCCAACTACTAGCTCCAGCTCCGCCGGCGCGGGAGAGGGGAGTAGGCGGAGCCTGCAAGGCCTCCACACGGGACAGCCAGTGAGGTGGCCTGGTGCCCCACCCCTTGACCGACCCCTTCCGGCCCTCCCACACTGGCGTCTCCGTCCCGCTTTGGAGGCCGGGACCCTGGGAGATGCTGTGCATTCCCAAACCACAGCCCGAGGGACAGCAGCTCTGCCTCTCCTCAAAGTAATTTGGGACTTCTCACCTAGACATCGCAATAGAGCTACCACCCTACTGCGAAGCCCCTGGACCGGAGTTCAGGCAGGTCGGAAAAACTCACACTTTTGAACTCGGAGCCTGAGAGAGAGCCTGTCCCCAGCTCTTTGTGAACTTGGACAGGTCACTAACTTCGTTGTAACTCCGTTCCCTGTTCTGTGAAAAGGGATCCTAACAACTCCTATCTCATGGAGTGATTGGAGAGATTAAATGAGTAATTAGTGTAAACCTGTGCAAACAATTGACATTACACTAGAGTCACCTGATACTTTTATTGTTATGGATATATTCCATTTGAAAAAGCAACTTATAGGTGGCACAGTCTTCATACCAGTCTTCTCTGCCAGACCGGGTATTCTCTTAAGCTTAAAACCCACTTACTCCCACTGACTCATTTTGCAAAGGAAGTTCTTACTCAGAAATGCAAGGAATGGCCAGGGTCACACCTAAAACTCCATGCAGGGCAGGAAGGGCTGGAGTCTTGGCAGAGCCTGAAAACTGCTCTTCCCATGCCACTCCAGCAAGTGACTGGAGGCCCACTTCTGAGGGCTTACTGGGCCATCTTCCCAGGAGGCACTGAGTAAATGATTGCTTCCTTCCTAACACAGTACACCATCCCTTCCTGTATCCTTTCCAGGTTGGGCAGTGTCTTGCTTCCCTACTCCATGCCTTGATATCCCCATCAGAAACTCAAGAATCGAGTTAACCTTGGCTGCCCCAGAAATTCTGGACTGCAGAAAAGCATAAAGGAACAAACAGCGGTAATTCATTAGCTCTAACATTGTTTTGTAGCCTAGCATAATGACAGTTTCCCAAGTTTTAAAAATATGATTCCAGAGCTTGTATGGTTCCTCTTTCTCAGGGGAACAGGTTCAAATCTGAAGCGGGTCATATAATAGTATCATAATTTATCAGAAGTATCATCTCTTAGTATCCCTTTTTAGAGCGCTGTTTCTCACAACCTTGATTATACATTAGAAGCACCAGGGAGATCTGGACCACCAATGTCCAGATCAGTCATTTCAGAATCTCTGGGACTGAGGCACACACATCAGTGTTTGTGAAGCTTACAGGTGATTCCACAGTCCAGCCAGCGTTGTGAACAACTGTTCCTACAAGCACCCTAGTGATATCCTTACTCAGAACCCTCCACCTGAAGCTACCTCAGCATGTGTGTCCAAGTCGCAGTCAGTGAATGCTGAAACAGGTGAGCCTGACTCCATATGGCAGAACCAGCCTGAAGCCATATGCTGACAAACATGAATTGGTCTTACTGTTTATGTAATGAAGCTTTTTGAATAGTTTACAAGTAGAAAGTAAAGTTGATTTGTGTGATAATGTTAAAATGAAATTATACTTTCATTTTTCTTTACATTCTGACGCCTCCCACCTACCTCTACCCCAAATGCCCTGCTAAACCCTTGGGCCCTTAGGCTCAAGTAGGACTCTCAAACACTCCCAGAAATAGAAATGGGATTTGAAGACCTCCCTTTCTCATCTTCTACCACTGTTCTATTTGAGACCTCAAAGTTTACCTCCTCCCTTACTCAGCCATGCTGAGCACTTCCCCTCTCTCCTCCCTTTGTTTCCTTTCCTAGGTAACACAGGTGTCCACCTGCCTTGCTCCACCCTCTGGGTTGGAGGCTTCATGACGGGCATACTCTCACTCCTATATCACTCTCTGCTGTGTTCCCAGCACTGCACAAATGTTCTGCATGCAAGTGTGTGCTTCTGTGTAAAACACACCACTTCATGAAGATGGTGACAGATGTGTTTGCTAAAAACTTACAAGAAACAGAAAGAGTTTCCTTAGCCTTGGGACACCTTCTGGATTGTGTCTTTCTCACTAGTCTCCCACCTCTGAAACTCTAATCAAGTGAAAGACCTGATTGTCTGCCATCCCTGGGACTACATTCCTTATGAGAGACCATGTTCCCTAAAGATTTTCAGTCTATCTCTCACCTGTCAAGCTGCTCAGATCATGGAACCCTTTTGGGGAGGAAACCTAATAATGCACATGAAACAAAATCACATTGACCAGTACAACCTGATCTGATGACCTGAAAAATAAACCATTTCCTGTGGCCTATGTGGCAAAACATTTTGAAGGATTGTTTGTTATAAACATGAACCCTGGCTTGAAAGCTATAAAGAGGAAGCATTATTATGCTTGTTTCCTTGAATTCCCCAAAGCCAAGTGTTGAAGAACTTTGAGCACCGACTTTGTATCATAAACCATTGACTTCAGAAAAATGTATGCTGATGTACAGGTATTGTTTTTCCTACTCAAAGGAGCAGAGTTGACCAATGGATGGGAAGAAAAGCAGAGAGGTGACTAGTGTTTATTGACCCCAGAAGGTGTCTGAGAGGTGGCATAGTTCCCCCATTTTTCACCACCACCAAATCAGAGAAACACTGGCCTTCTCCTAAGGGGGAAGAATAATGGGAATCTTGGAAGAGAGGAGCATTGCTGGGCTTCCAGGGTGTAGTCTTAGACACCACCAGTGTCATATAAAAGCCCTGTGTCCAGCATGGCCCATGACAAGGCACCACACTGACAACAGAACTGCTTGGGTCTGAGGACAAAATCCAGTGCATCCCAGAGTACTCAGAGTGCCCAAATCTTCAAAAGGGTTGCAAAGGGGTTGAGAAGGCCAACACCAAGAGGAGCTCCGATAGTTGAGGACTATAGGACAATGGTGATATCAGGGGCAATGGTCATAACAGCTGAGGTCAGTAAATACAGAGAATGACCTATGAATATAACCCCTCCCTGGATGCCAGACAGAACAAGGCTTAAGCCTTGACTATGCCCTCTTCTTCCACCAACCCCAAAGAACTCCAGTTACCATCCAGAGGAAGAAGGCATTTGGAAAGGAAAGAATTTTTAATAGATTGTGATATTGCCCTAAGGAGACTCTGAATTGACAAGATCTATTTTTTCCTGGCACCAGATGGAAATGAAGATTCATGAGCCAAGTTGACTTCAATTGTGGAAAATAAAATTTTTTCTCACAGGGCCTCCATGATTCTTGCTACAGCTATTTTTTTGTTATTTATGTAACTGCTAGTAACCACTCACAGAGCTGCAGTGTTCCCTGAGATAGATTTAAAAACCACTGCCCTAGAAGGACTTCCTTCTACAGCCTAGTTTTCTGCACCTTTCACACATTTTCCATCTGTTGACCTCCAAATAACCACTTTTTGAATCTGTGCCTTTTATTAGTTTTTCATCACTGCAAATTCTCAGTTTTAAACAGCTCATCACCTTCTCTCTCTCTAAGCAGTTGTATGTGTGCTTCTATGACCATCTTTCTATTTAGGCTCTTCTGATTGTCAAGACCTCAACAAATCAGAAAATCACATGTGAACTAGGTGAGAGCTGCTGAGAAACTATAAAGTATGAGAAGAATGCCATGGGCAATAAAATTTTCTTAACCTCCTTTGGAGTGGTGGAAGAAAAGATGGACACAGTGGGAAACCCAGACAATGTGTTGTTCTAATTGCAGCTTTAATAATGCTCAATGTGGCAAATGACTGAAAGAGGCTTCTTATTTTTTTCCCCTGCTAACACAGAAACGGCACAGCAAATTCCAGAGGAAACTGAATTAGTAACCTCTAAGAACTGCTGCATCTAGCAGAACCAGACTGGTAGACCCTCTCATCTGCCAACTGTCTTTGATATGATGATTGCTTCAACACATGACATGAAAAGCAAAAATAACCAAACCATCCATTGCCATCCAAAACATACAAAGGGGCCAAGACAGTCTATGTAATAAATAGTATTGAAAAAAATTGGACAGATACATGTAACAGATGAAACTAGACCACCTCCTCACATTATACACAAGAATAGACACACAACAAAATAAAGACTTAAATGTAAGTGTTGAAACCATAAAAATTTTAACATAAAATACAGCCAGTAAAATCTTGGACATTTCTCATAACAATAATTTTTCTGATATATCACCTCAGGGAAGGGAAACAAAACAAAAAATACACAAATGAGACATCAAGCTAAAACATTTTTGCACAGCAAAGAAAACCATCAACAAAATGAAAAGATAACCCACTAACTAGGAGAATATACTGGCCAACACATCTGATAAGGGCTTAATATCCAAAGTTTTTAAGCACTTAAAAAACTCAACACAAAAAACAATCCAGTTAAGGAATAGGCAAAAGACCTAAATAGACACTTCTCTAAAGAGAACAGATGAATAACCAATATACACATGAAAAGATGCTCAATGTCATTAATCATCAGAGGAATGAAATTGAAACCACGATGAGATACCACCTCACACCTGTCAGAATGGCCATCAATAAATCAACAAACGAGTGCTAGCAAGGATGTGGAGAAAGGGGAACTCTAATGCACTGTTAGTAGGAATGCAGATTGATGCAGTCACTGTGGAAAGCAGTATAAAGTTACCACAAAAAATTAAAAATGGAATTGCTTTATGACCCAGCAATTCCACTTCTTGGAATACATACAAAGAAACCTGAAACACTATTTCAAAAGAATATATGCACTCCTACGTTCATTGCAGTGTTATTTACAAGAGTCAAGATTTGGAATCCCATCAGTAGATAAGTGGTAAAAAAGCTGTGGTACATTTACACAATGGAATAGTACTCATCCATAAAAAAGAAGGAACTTTTACCTTTTGAGGCAGCATAGGTGGACCTGAAAGAGTATTATGCTAAGGTGAATAAGCAGTAAGAGAAAGACAATTACCATATGATTTTACTTATATGTGGAATCTAAGGGACAAAATAAACAAAATTGAAATAGGTTCACAGATACAAAGAACAGACTGACAGCTGTCAGAGGAGAACGGGGTTGGGGGCTGAGTGAAAAAGGTAAAGGTATTAAGCAAAAAAAGATATAGTATGGTAATTGTAAGAGGGAAATGGGGTGGGGAGATGGAAGAGGGTAAATGGGATAAATGGTGATGGAAGGAGACTTGACTTGGGGTGATGAACACATAATAGAATATACAAATGATGTATTATAGAACTGTATACCTGAAACCTATATAATTTTATTAACCAATGTCACCCAAATAAAATTTAATTTAAAAAAGGTTTATGAGCTTACCCACATCATCCAAGAAAGGCCTATTAAAACCTTTGTGCTTAGTTATATGTGAGGCACATAATAAAAGTACTGTCTTCCATAGTCATTATTAAATATAATATTCTTTCCCTTATAATTCTACACAGCCTCACTATCTTTGGTTCTCTGCAAGTTTCTGTAATTTGTCTCTAAGTTTTGCCACTTTTTCTTTTCCACATGCACCTTCCAATACCCAGACTTTGACACTGCAGTCTTCCAACTCTTTCAACTCTTAAGAAAAATTAAGATTTTTCTTAATATAACTGCCAATATATTTTCTCTAAATGGTTTCCTTTTAATATGATCACTGTAGTAGATTAAAGATGGCTGAAAATTCTTCATCTTTCCTCTAGTTAAGAGGTGAAGCCTAATTTCCCTCCCCTTGAATCAGAGGGTGGTCTCAGTGACTTATTCAATCAACTTCAACAAATAGAATAAAGTGGAATTGACATCCTGGCACTTCCAAGTCCAGATCATCAAAACCTTCCCAGGCTTCTTGAAAACTCACTCTTGGTGCCTAAAGCTGCTGGTAAGAATTATTATTATCTTGATATTGCCATACTATTAGAAATCCCAAGCCACATGGAGGCATTGCCATCCACAGCCCCAGCTGACAGCCAGAACCAACTCCAGTTGTAAGATTGCACTGCCACTCTCCAAAGGAGAACCACCCAGCTGAGTTCCATTAACCCACAGAATCATGAGAGATAATAGTATTAGTGCTGTTTTAAGTCACTGTGTTTGTAACTCAATAATAAATAAGAAAACAGTGACCATACTCGGAAATGTGTCATGATTCTCCATGGCCCAAGCTGTACCATATGGAGTGAGCCTAGCATGCAAGGTCTCTCAGAATTAAATTGACACCTCTATCATCACTTCTGAACATTGTCCAGTTACAGAGGACTTCTTTAAAATTATTATTATGACTATCTCACCAGCAAACAAAGGAAAAATGAGAGTTAGAGGATGGCCAAATAAATTTAGCTTTAAACATACTTAGAATTTTTAGACAAACATTTTGAGAATGAAAGAAGTAACTATAACCTTGTTCTTTTCAACGAATGTTAATTGTAAGAATAATTTAGTTTCTAGAGCTGTTATTTTATGATTTTCCAAGATATAGTGCAACTCTTGAGAAATAAGCCTCCCTTAGCAAAAGTAGTTGAAAGGGTAAAGAGTAGGTCACTAAAGAAGCAGAGGAAAAATCTGGTCAGACTCAGGAATGTCATATTGTTGAATCATTTACCTAATGTCCAAAGATTATGTTAACACTTAACTAAAGAGTCCTTTCTCCCCTCTTTCCTCAGAACAAACAACTCAGCAAGTGAACTGCAGTCCATCAATAATTAATGTTTTCCATGACTGCTCTGAGGGAGGATTAGAGCTGGATAGTTCTCTGCCTTGCGTTCAAGAGTTGGGAGAAGAGGCCAAGGCACCAGTGATTCCTTCTTCACCTCTGGGATCCTCATATTAATTCACTGAATTAAGAGCCTGGATGGTGGATGCTGGTTTGTTCCTACTCTGGGATAGTTAGATCTGCTGATGAGCCCAGCATACTGTCTAGCATATAGCTGGCATAGGAGGCCAGTGCCACTGGGACTTGAGTGGCAACAGTAGAAGCCTAAGATCACAATTACCCAATAATTGCATAAAAGATTCAGGATCCAGATTGGACCAGACTTTGATCAGGAAGCACACAAGTTCCCCTGAGTGTGACTTATGAATGGGCTCTCAGAAAGCATATTCCTTTAGATCTGTTATCTGTTTGTGTAGCTTCTAGAAACATGAAGCTTTTAAAATTATTTATAATTAAATGAAATTTAAAAATCCAGTTACTGAATTCCACTAACCACACATCACTAGTGGATACCACATTGAACAGTACAACCGTTGCACATCTCTACCCCTGCCAACTGTTCTAAGAGACATTGTTGCCCTAGAATAGAGTCTGGACAATTTAGGGCCTCTTCCTTAAGTGTTTGGTGGAATTCAACAAGGAAATTATTTGAGCCTGAAGTATTCTTTGAAGGAAGATTTTTAACTACAAATTCAATTTCTTTAATCGATAGAGGGTTGTGCAAGTTATCTATTTCTTCTTGAGTTAGGTGTCTTTCAAATAATTTGTCCATTTCACCTTAGCTTCAATGTATTTTTTGCATAATTTTATTCTTAATATTCTGTTATTATCCTTTTAATATTTGTAGGTAGTGCAGTGATATCATCTAATTCCTGCTAAGTCTTAAACATTCTTGCTAGATATTTATTAATTTTATTGATCTTCTCAAAGATTAAGCTATTGGTCACTGATTGTCTTTATTGCATTTCTGTTTTCTACTTAATTGCTTTCTTCTTTGATCTTTATTTTTTCTTTCCTCTGCTTGCTTTTGGTGTAATTTATTCTTTTCTAGTTATTTTAGGTAAAGGCTGAAATCATTGATTTGACACTTTTTTGCTTTTTTAATTAGATATTTAGTGTTGAACATGTCTCCATTAGTGATATATCACTTCATATATAAGATCCCTACAATACTATATTTCCATTTCTCCCTCCTTGGCTTTTGTGATATTTTTGTCATTCATTTTACTTTTACATATGTTATCAACCTCATACTATACTATTATTATTTCTATTTAAAGAGATCATTTTCTTTTAAAGAAATTTAAGTAATAATGTCATTGTCATTTCTTGTACTTTTTATTCTTTTGGACAGATCCAGAGCTTTTTTCAGTTTTCTTCTGCCAAAGGATTTCACTTAATATTTTTGTAGTACAGATCTGCAGATGATGAATTCAGCTTTTTAATATTTGAAACACTTTAACTTTGCCCTATTTAAAGGATATTTTTACTGTGTGTAAGTTTCTAGATTGATCATTTTTCCTACAGTACTTTAGAATAAGGATCCTAAGTCTTCTTGTTTGCATCGTTTCCATGAGGAATCTTCTGTTTTGTCATCCTGCCTCTGTTTTTTCTCAGACTGCTTTTAAGACTTTTTTCCTTTATCACTTTAAGTAATTTGATTTTAATGAAGCTCAGTGTAATTTTCTTTCTGTTTCTTGGGGGTTATGAGGTCCTTGGATCTGTGGGTTTACAATTTTCATCCAATTTGAAAAGTTTTGGCCATTATTTTCAAATATTTCTTCTGTCACCTCCCCCTTCTTCCTTTTAGGGACTTGAATTATATGTGTACTTGGCTGCTTAAAATTGTCCTACAGTTCACTGATGCTTTTCCTCCTCTGTGTTTCATTTTGATAGTTTTTATTGCTGTGTCTTTAAATTTATTAATGTATTCTTCTGCAGTGTCTAATCTATTGTTAATCTCATTCAGTATATTTTTTAGATATTCTAGTTTTTATCTCTAGAAGTTAGAGGTGGGTCTAGGTTTTTTTTTAATCTTTCATTTATCTACATAGCTCTTTGAACATATGTAATACAATTATGATAACTGTTCTAATGTCCTCACCTGCTAATTTTAACACATGTGTGTTTTTATTTGATTGTGATTGATTTTTCACCTTATTTTCCCAATCTTCGCACGCATGGTAATTTTTTCTTACATGCCAAACATTGCGGACTTTAACTTTTTGGATGCAGGATATTTTTGTGTTCTGGGATACATTTGATTTCTTAGAAATACTATGATTATTTGTGCTTTGCTTTTATGATTTGTTAGGCAGGCCCACAGCAGCATGTATTTTGGGGCTCATTTTTGTCTGACTGCTGACACATGATTCTTCTTAGTCTTCTTCCAAATGCTTGTGAATTATGAAGTTTTCTGGTCTGGCAGGTAAGAATAGAAATTATTCTTGGCCTAGTACACTGTCTACTATTTTATCTAATACTTTAGGGTAGTTCTTTTTCTGGCCTCAGGTAGTTTCCTCACCCACATGTACTGATTGGTACACTGCCAAATTCCTAAAGGAAACCCTCTAAATATGTGAAGTTTTCTCTAGTTGCAGCTCTCTTTTATCCAGCATACTTCCTGTGACCTGGAGCCACTTGCTCTTCCTTGGCTTTCAGCTCTGTCTCATCAATTCAGGAAGATTTCTGAGTTGTGTCTGGGTCCCCCTTCCCTGTGGAAATGGCTGTACACTCCTTCATGGCCTGGACAGTCTTTTGTCAGTAAGCAGGAGCAATAATAGGGCTCACCTCATTTAGTTCCTGTCTCTTAGGGGTCACTGTCCTCCATTGACTAATTTCCAGCATCTTAAACACTCTAGTTTCATGTATTTTATATGGTTTGGGAGGTTGTCTGTGGTAAGAAAGCAAATCCAGGCCCTATTACTCAATTTTGGCTGGCAACAGAATTTGGCTACATAGTTTCCAAAGTTGGCTGTAAACATGTCTAAAATTCTTTATACATTTCAAAAAATGTTTCTTTTAATTTTGCTTGGAAAACTTTTAAAAATATTTATAAAATGTAACCCAGAATTAACAAATGTTAGCCAAGACCAAGACTTTTGAGGAAGTAAATTGAGAATAATGTCAGGTAAGGAACAGTTTAGCAATGGCCCCAAAGGCAGAGGAACCCACTGTGAGGCACCAGCCTGGAGTCAAACGTGCCCAAGGTGTGCCACAAAGAGTGGGAAGGAAGAATAATTGAGAAGGAAGAAGAGATGGAAGGAAGGAAAGGGAGAAGGGGGGGAAGAAAGGAAAAAAGGGGGAAGGATGGAGATATATGAAGTCCAAAGAACACAATCCTCTATCTCCAGGTTTGCCAAACCCAAGACTTTTGAAGAACAAATTACTAGCAACTGTGATTAATTGGTTAAATACAGCCATCAGAAGGGAGAAGTTGAGAGGAAATTCTAAGAATGTTTTAAAAATGTTAAAAAGAAAAAGATATTCTACATGAGCAGCTCTCAAAGGTCCCAAGACCCTTTCACAAGGGTCCATGAACCAAAACTACTTGAATAATAATTCAAAAATATTATGTGCCTTCTTCCTGCACATTCCCTCACAATTGTACATTTTCAGAGGCTATATGATATATATCTCAAAGGTTGAGTGCAGAAGCACTTTTCTAATTTTTTTGTTTTAAAAAAACATATTTTATAAAAATAATGGTATGTTCACTTGGACAAAACCAAGGGAGAGGGTGGAAGCATGGGAGGGAGGTGGGTTTGGAGGGGTGGGGGAGGAGTGGAGAGAAAATACAGACAACTGTAATTGAACAACAATAAAATAATTTAAATTTAAAAAAATTTCTTGGTCTTGTGGAAGCTGTATTCTACCAAAGAATATAGTCACAAAGAGCAAATAAATAAATAAATATTTACATATTGTAAAAAAAATGATGTTATGTTCAAAGTAATGAATTTATTGTTACTTTAAATGATCAATAAAATTTACTTCTAAATTTGTTTTCATTTCTAATTTAGCTAATATCAATGGAGTTAGCCATGGAAACAAATCTTTTTAAAGCTCCCAATAATTTTTAAGAGTGTAAGTGGGTTCTTAGATCAAAAGTGTGAGAACTGTTCTACAAAAAGTTTTTGCAGTCTTCCAAAAACCGCTGTAGTTTATGGAAACGTCCTCCCAGGAGCAAAGACAAAGAGCAAATCAAAAAGGCTGAAGGGAGAATACTCTAACACCAGCAGCTTCACCTATTATCCAGACTCTGAAGTGATGTTTCACAGAACAGCAACCCCTATAAGCCCCACCCATAAGGAATCATGCCCTAACTCACCGCTGAGATTGTAGCTGCTCTTTTTCATAGCACAGATCCCACCTGATTTTTTCAAATCTGCCAGTGCCATTTCCAGTTTATTTCACCACATATTCCTACTATTCACCTGATCCATGGTAATAATTGATCATTTATGTACGAAGGAAATGTAAAAACACAAAGCACCTACTTTATATCTGATAAGATGTTAGATGTTTTAATAGGACATCTTGTATCATACTCAAAAGTTTTATTAGGCATAAACTCCTAATGTGATGGGATTTTTCTGGTAAAGAGTGGATCAGTATTTCTGGTTAAAAGAGTTACACTAATCAACACAGCTGATAAATTCCTCATTCCAAAAATACCAACAAAAAACACTTTTAAACATCAGGGTGTTTCTTCACAAACACTCAATTCTAAATTAAAGTAACCAAGTGTAAAACGTATAAATAATTTGGTTTCTGTGTGATAGGAAAGTAAACTTAGTCAATATTGTGAAGGACTATCTGAAATTGAAATCTGAACAGTACTCAGAGGTAACGAGAGACTTAGAGGAAATGAAAGGTCACTTTGCAACCAGAAGTTTCTCAACATTCCTTACGTAAATGCAGAAATTTAATTATTGCCATGCCACAGTGGTTCTGTTTCTTTTTCTTTTTCATTGTTAAAAAGTTTTACCCAGACTTGAATCATTTCCTGTCTTGACAACTGCAATATGTCTTTCCCGTATCCCTCTACACTGCTAAACTTCAGATCTCTATTGCCAAAGCAATTACTCTCCTCATTGCCAAATAGGTATCACAAGTCACTAGATCTCACATGCACATGTGCACTCACATGCACATGCCCAAACATCCCCATCTGAAGTCTTTCCTGGAGCTTCAAAGCACATGTCACCACCTAACTTACTGTAGTGTTTTGTGCTCTTGTTTATTAACTATCTGTCTCTACAGAATGTGAGCCCCATGAGGGAAGAGTTTGGGCCTGTTTTGTTCACTGCTATATTATCACTGTCTACAAGAAAGCCCGAATGTGCTAAGTGCATTTAAATTATTGACTGACTGACTGACTAAGTGAATGAACAAATCACTTAAATCTGCACATTGAAAGTCCTTGTACTGATTTTAGTATGTTTTATCCTTTCCATTTAATAATACTTTATCTTCTTTACCCTTACTTTTTCACAACAGTTATCTGTTCTCTCACCCATTTTTATTTTATCTCGCCATGCCCTATCCATGCATATATGCAGGTTATTATATTTAGGACAACTTTCCTGTCCTGGATCTTTCTAAAATTAGATGGAAAGCTGACTAAACTCATGGGATATCAAAAGATGGAGAGCTGGAGAAAGTGTTTCTCATGCTTGACAAAGTTAGGGGTCTGCATATGAGAAGAAGGAAAGCAGAGAAAGCTGAAGTCGAACTTACCAACCAATCATCTTCCAGGCTGCCACACCCAAGACCCAGAAGAAGGATTTATGTACGAGCTTAGACCACCTGCTCCAATTGATGGCTTGCTTTCTGGGCTAATAAATGAACCGGGAGAAGATCTGACACTAAAACCCTCCTCTTTCAAACTCACCAGTCCCAGTTATGGAAAACCCCCGTTATGAATCAGATAGAGAAATGGCTGAATCAGTGACCCCCATACTTGGCTCTGCTACAGAGTCTCCTTAACCTTCTAAAGCTCTACTTCCTGAACAGACTCTCTGGATTTTACCTGGGAATCTGTATGTTTAAAGAGCTACTAGCAGCTCCTTAGACAAACACTTGGTAATCAGCAAGACAATAAGACCCCTGAGGGCCCTTCCAACCCATGCCTGAGTGATAGGGGTCTACAGAGGAGTGGGACAGACACTAGGGAAGTTTTAAGTACAGGTGGAAGTACTTGGGGTTGTCTATTTCAGGAGTGTGCTTTATTTGGTGGATAGAAGTTGAGGCTACTAGAGGTTCTATAGTAACCAGGACAGTGCCACACAAGAAACTGTCCTCCATTCTACAAAGCTTTCAAATATTCCATCAGACCAAAATGCAGGTAAAATCTGACCCTGGAACATAACTCTGTTTTTCATAGCAAAAGTACTTTTTGTACAGTTTTAGTATGTATTGAATTTTCCAGAAATGCAGATACAATGAAAATTAAGGGGAAGTATAACTTTATTTTTTCTGGAACTTTAAAAAGATTTTCACAACAGGATGAAATCACATCATGGAAAGCAATGACACTCATGACATTTGAGTTTCAAGAGAGACACAGACTTTTTCCATCTGCACTCACACTGCCAGGTTACAGACCCTTCTGTGTGCCGTTGCATCTAACAGCTTCTCGATGTTGCCTAATTCAGTCAGACCCACCTATGTACATATTGGACTAAAGATAGAATGACTTCCATTCCTCCTTTATATTATGGTTAGTATAATATAGCTAAAGTTTTAATATCATGTGTAGGTAGGTTATGTGATCAATAAATTTCATTATAGGATAGTAAAGAGAATGTTATAAAATATTTATTAAGAAAAAGAGTGTTGATTCTTTTGAAATTACAAACCACTGATTTAAACATTTTAATTCATCCCTCAAAACAAAGCTAGTGGTTGGAAATGAAGGCACTGTATTTTTTTACTTGTCCTTGTTGTCTACTTGTTTATCCTTGATTTTATTCCATTCCCCATCCATGTTATGCGGCCAGTTTCCCAAGAAGTCAGTCACGTAGAAGAATCTTTTCAAGTTCCAAGTCTTGCAGCATTGCAAACAGTACCAGAAAAGGACTTTTTCAGAAAGATCATCTCAGTTTTGCTCATCTTTCCTTTGGAAGCCCAGGTAACTAGAGCTTTCTCTTTAGAAATTCTTTTTATTTAATTTATTTTTGAATATATAATCATTATTATATTTTCTCCATTTCCATTTAGTCCCCTTATATTCCCCTGCCCCTGGCAATCACCACCTGTTGTCCATATCCATGGATTCTTTTTATTTTTTGCTCAACCCCTCAACCCCATATCCGCACCCCGCCCCACCACCTTGTTTTGGGTAGTATGGGCATTTTAGTGATGTTAATTCGTCCTATCTATGAATATGGTATGTGCTTCCACTTATTTGTATCTTCTTCAATTTCTTTCTTCAGTGTCTTATAATTTTTCAAGTAAAGGTATTTTACATCCTTGGTTAGGTTTATTCCTGGGTATTTTATTCTTTTTGAAGCAATTGTAAATGGGATTGTTTTCTTAATTTCCTTTTCTGGTAGTGTAGTTCATTATTGGCATATAAAAATACAGCTGATTTCTCGATATTAATTTGGTATCCTGCTACTTTGCTGAATTCATTTATCAGTTCAAGTAGTTTCTTGGTGGACTCTGGGGTTCTCTATATATAGTATCATGCCACCTACAAATAAAGGTGGTTTTACGTGTTCCTTTCCAGTTTGGATGCCTTTTACTTCTTTTTCTTCTGTGATTGCTGTGGATAGGACTTCCAGTACTGTGTTGAATAAGACAGGTGAAAGCAGACATCCCTGTCTTGTTCCTGATCTAAAGGGGAATGTCCATTGAGCAGGATGCTGGCAGTGGTTTTGTCACACATGGCCTTTATTATGTTTAGATTGTTCCCTCTATCCCCACTTTGCTGAGAATTTTTATCATAAATGGATGCTGGATTTTATCAAAAGCTTTTTCTGCATCTATTGATATAATCATGTGGTTTTTATCCTTCCTTTTGTTTATGTGGTGAATCAGATTTATTGATTTGCTGATGATATACCACCCTTACTTTCCTGGAATAAGTCCCACATGATCATGGTGTATGATTTTTTGATGCATTGGTGTATTTGGTTTGCTAATATTTTGTTGAGGATCTTATAATCTTCATTCATCAGTGATATTGGCCTATAATTTTCTTTCTTTGTAGTGTTTTTATCCAGTTTTGGAATTAGGATAATGCTGGCCTCATAAAATGAGTTTGGGAGTCTTCCTACCACTGAAATTTTATGAAATAGTTTGAGAAGGAAGTGGTGTTAGTTCTCTTTGAATGTTTGGTAAAATTCACCTGTAAAGCCATCTGGTCCAGGGGTTTTGTTCGTTGGGAGATTTTTTTTATTGCTGCTTCAATTTCATTAGGGGTAATCTGTCTATTCAGATTCTCTGATTCTTACTAATTTATTTTTGGATGATTGCATGTTTCTAGGAATTTATCCATTTTGACCAGATCATTGAATTTTTTGCCATATAATTTTTCATGGTATTTTCTTACAGTCTTGTGTTTTGGGGGGTTTAGTTGTTATTTCTCCTCTTTCATTTCTGATTTTATTTATTTAGATCCTTTCTCTTTTTTTCTTGATGAATCTGGTTAAAGGTTTGTCAATATTGTTTATCTTTTCAAAGAATCAGCTCTTGGATTTATTGATCTTTTGTATCATTTTTTATTTCATTTATTTCTGCTCAATCTTAATTATTTCCTTCCTTCTACTCACATTGGTCTTTGTTTGTTTTTCCTTTTCAAGTTCCTTTAAGTGCAAAGTTAGATGTTTTATTTGAGCTTTTTCTTGTTTATTGTAATAGACCTGTAATGCTATGAATTTCCCTGTTTAGATTGCTTTCCCAGTGTCCCATAGATTTAGGATTGTTGTGTCTTCATTTTCATTTGTTTCAAGGTATCATTTCATTTCTTCCTTGATCTCGTTGTTGACCCATTCATTGTTTTATAACATGTTATTTAGCTTCCATGGCTTTGCATGTTTTTTAGTGTTCTTGTGGTTGTTTTCTAGTTTCATAGTATTGTGGTCAGAGAAGATGCTTGATTTCAATTTAATCTTCTTAAATTTATTGAGACTTGTTTTGCATTGAAAATTATGTATTTTCTGATGCTTTGGAGTGAAACACTCTGAAGATATGAATTAAATCTATTTATCTAGTATTTAAGGCTACTGTCTCCTTGCTGATTTTCTGCCTGAAAGATCTATCCATTGAAGTCATACAGGTATTAAAATCCTCAACTATGACTATATTTCTATTGATCTCTACTTTTATGTCCATCAAGATTTGCTTTACATATTTAGGTGCTCCTATGTTGGGTGCAAAAAAGTTTACTAGGGTTATATCCCCTTGTTGGATTGTTCCTTTATCATTATGTAGTATCCTTTTCTTTCACTTACTATAGCCTTGCTTTTAAAGTCTATTTTGTCAGATATAAGTACTGCTACCCTAGCTCTTTTTTCTTTTCCATTTGCATGAAATGTTTTTCCAACACTCTGCTTTTAGAATGTGTGTGTCCTTCAGTCTGAGGTGGGTCTCAGATCAAAGATATGTATTTAGTGCCATTTTATTGTCAGACTGTTTTCTTCCAGTTTTTTTTCCACTTTTTCTTTTTCTTCTTCTTAAAGTAAGCCCTTTAACATTTGTTGCAGGATTGGTTTGGTGTTAACAAATTCCGTTAGCTTTTTCTAGTCTGGGAAGCTCCTTATTTCTCCTTTGATCGTAAATGATAGACTTGCTGGGTAAATTAGCCTTGGTTGTACGTCCTTGCTTTTATCACCTTGAATATTTCATGGCACTCCTTTCTGGTCTGAAATGTTTCTGATGAGTAATCAGATGAAAGTCTAATTAGTGCTCACATGTAGGTAACTGCCTGCTTTTCTCTTGCAGCTGTTAGGATTTTCTCCTTATTTTTAAGCCTTGTCATTTTAATTATGATGTATCTTGGTGTAGGCCTCTTTGGGTCCAACTTGTTTTGGACTCTCTGAGTTTCCTGGACTAGTGAAACTTTTTCCTTCAGCAGATTAGGGAAGTTTTCAGTCATTATTTCTTCAAATAGGTTCTCAATTCCTTGTTCACTCTCTTCTCCTTCTGGTATTTCCATGATGCAGATGTTCTTACACTTAATGTTGTCCAAAATGTTTCTTAAGCTCTCCTCATATTTTTAAATTCTTGTTTCTTTTGGCTGCTTTTCCTGATTGTTTTTTTTCTACCTTGTCTTCCAAAACACTGATCTGATCCTCTGCTTCATCTAACCTACTGTTTATTCCTTCCAGTATATTATTTATCTCAGATATTGCATTCTTTGTTTCTGACTGATCCTTTTCTATGGTTTCTATGTCTTTTTCCATGCTGTTGAGTATCCTTAAAACCATTACTCTAAACTCTCTATCTGATAAATTGCTTACTTCCATATATCTAGTTCATCTGGAAAATTTTCTGGCTCTTTCATTTGGGGTCTAGTTCTTTATCTTCCTATTTTGGCTGCTTCTTTGTATTTTCTTCCTTAGATGTTAAACTAATCAGTCATTAGTGCAATCTTTTGCTAATCTAATCAATTTTGATAAGCAGGCTTAAGCACCACCAGCTGGGGCAGAGTAATTCCTGTAGGTCAGACTATTGCTTTCCCTCAGCCTGATGTCATTTAGAGAGGAGTGTTCTGCCTGAGAGAGATGGCTCCTGCAGTATTGGGGATGACCTAGCACATAGATCGTAGTGGCTGTCCCCTCAGTTCTCTCCCCAGAGCCACCAACCCCAGACTCTCCTCAAATGTCTCTAGCCACTCTTGCATCCCTTTGCCGGCACCCAGGGTAAGTGGCTGCAAATGAAATTTTGTGCTTTGGCCCTTTTAAAGGTTCTCTGCTTCTCCAACCATCTCTCCCTGAAAGAGAGAAACCTAGATGCTTTTTCATAGCTGGATGTTATCTAGGTACCTTTCTGGCCCTGGTGCTGCAGGCTGGGGAGCTCACTTGGGAGTTAAACCTCACACTTCTCAGGGGGAACCCCCTGGCCACTAAAATATCCCACTTCAGCTGCCACCCAGAGGAGTACAGGAAGCCCTCTCATGTCGCCTCCTCACTCTCTACCAGTCACATTATGCTGAAGTATTTTCTTCTGTCTGTCCATGGTTGTAAGGTTTCTCTCCAGCTAGTGTTCAATTGGTTATTCAAGATATTTCTCTACAATTTAGTTGTAAATCCAGATTGGTTCTAGGAGGAGGTTAGTGTAGATTTTAGTCACTCCTGTGCCATCTTGGATCTGAGAACTTTTTGTTAATATGAACCCTGCTTTGGAATATTATACCCAAAACCTCAAGAAGGGCTTGATCCAACAATATTGGCTGACACCCTTAAGCAATAAATGCCACAATGGAGCAGGAATATTTAACATTTTGTGCCTCTCCATTTTTATTTTTACTTTTTCAAATATATTTTATTGATTATCCTATTACAGTTGTTCTACTTTTTTTCTACCTTTTATTCCCCTTTGCCCTGTAACTACCCCCCTACCATCATTCCCCCACCTTAGTTCATGTCCATGGATCATACATATAAGTTCTTTGGCTTCTCCATTTCTCATATTATTCTTAACATCCCCCTCTCTATTTTGTACCTATCATTTAAGCTTCTGACTCCCTGTACTTTTTCTCCCATTATCCCCCTACCCCTCCCTGCTGATAAACCTCCAGGTGATCTCTATTTCTGTGAATCTTCCTGTTGTAGTTGTTTGCTTAGTCCATTTTTGTTTTGTTTTTGTTTTTTTTAGGTTTGGTTGTTGATAGTTGTGAATTTGTGGTCATTATATTATTCACATTTTTTATCATCTTCCTTTTCTTAGATAAGTCCCTTTCACATTTTGCATAATAAGGGTGTGGTAATAATGAACTCCTTTAACTTGACCTCACCTGGGCAGCACATTATCTGCCCTTCCATTCTAAATGAAAGCTTTGCTGGCTAGAGTAATCTTGGATATACGTCCTTGCCTTTCATTACTTGGAGTACTTCTTTCCAACCCATTCTTGCCTGTAAGGTTTCTTTTGAGAAATCAGCTGAGAGACTTATTGGAACCCCTTTGTAGTTAACTGTCTCCTTTTCTTTTGCTGCTTTTAAGATTCTCTCCTTATCTTTAATCTTGGGTAATGTAATTATGATGTGCTTTGGTGTGTGCTTCCTTGGGTCCAACTTTCTTGGGACTCTCTGAGCTTCCTGGACTTCCTGGAAGTCTATTTCTTTTGCCAGTTTAGGGAAGCTCTCCTTCATTATTTGTTCAAATAAGTTTTCAATTTCTTGCTCTTCCTTTTCTCCTTCTGGCACCCCTATGATTCAGATGTTGGAACATTTAAAGTTGTCCTAGAGGGTCCTAAGCCTCCTCATTTTTTTAAATTCTTGTTTCTTCATTCTGTTCCAGTTGAATGTTTATTACTTCCTTCTGCTTCAAACCATTGATTTGAGTCCCAGTTTCCTACCCTTCACTGTTGGTTCTCTGTACATTTTCCATTATTTCATTTTGTATAGCCTTCACTTTTTCCTCTATTTTGCAACCTTACTCAACCATTTCTGTGAGCATCCTGATTACCAGTGTTTTGAACTTTGCATCTGATAGTTCAGCTATCTCTACATCACTTAGTTGTATTTTTTCTGGTGTTTTGATCTATTCTTTCATTTGGGACATATTTTTTGTGTGTGTTGGCACACCTGTTACCTAGGAAGGGTTGTAGCCTTAGGTATTCACCAGGGCAGGGCAACCTACATTGCTGCATTGTGGTGCTGTATGTGGGAGAGGAGTCCAAGAGGGAACAATGCTATTTGCTCAGCTCTCTGCTGGCTTTCAGTCACTTCCTCCACTACCCACAAGCAAATTGGGCCCTTCTGGTGCTGATTCCCAGGTGGAAGGTTTTGTGTATGTTCTAGGGCACTGTGGGTCTCTCCAATGAACTCTTCTGTGAGGCTGGGAGTTTCTTCTGCCACCTCAACCCCCACAGGTTTTTTCGGTCAGATGTTTTGAGGCTTTATTTCTCCTCACTGGAACCCTGTCTTGCTACCCAGTTGTTCCTTCCAGTTTATCCACATGCAAATGTGGGACCACCTGCTCAACCAGCTGCTGCCTTGCCACATGTTCTCTCTGCCCCAGCTGCCCGTCTCCTCCCCTCTTACCAATCTGAATGAATGTTTCTTCTTTAACTCCTTGGTTGTAAGACTTTCACACAGCTTGATTTTCTGGCAGTTCTGGTTAATTTTTGTTTTTCAATTTGTTCTTCTTTTGGTTGTGTGACAATGCAAAGTGTATATATCTATGCCTCCATCTTGGCTGGTTGCTTCTCCCTTTTTAAAAATCTCCCTTACTCCCATTCCTCACCTGTGTCATAGTGTGTATTCTAGCTGCTAAATGTGACTTAAGTCTGAACTTATCTTTGTGACTACGCTTCACCCTGTCAGAAGTTATTCCCTTCACTGCCTTAGGAGCCCTCAGTCCAAGGAACAATGGTAAGGTTACCAAGAATTATGACCAAAGAGAAAAGAAGACCTTGTAGCAGACTAAATCCTACCTAAGAATTATTCCTGATTCAAAGATGATACAGGAAGTTGCAAGAGTAGATCCTCAACTGTGGTTTCTCTACCAAGGTGTTGTCCACAGAGATACTGCACATGCTAAATGAGCAATAGGTCCTAGATAGTTGGGTAGTAGCCAAGGAAGAGCCTCCAGGAGACCCACCCAGTCAGTCTCAAGAGCTATGAGGGAAGATCTCTGCCATATGCTGCACCATCATTGTCTAAGCTTTCTCTGTCTCAATAGTGAGGATAGCATCTGAATGCTTTACTTTTATGATCTCACCCAATAAACCCCCTTTCCTCTCATTCTTCCCCCTTTTATCCTTTCCCCCTTTTTCCTCTTCCTCCTATCCTCCATCTTCCTCTACAATCTCTTCTAAGCCTCATTTCTTGATCTCCAACTACCAAGAAAGACCCATATGAGACACTCTACCAATATTTATATATTTTCTTTGAATTGTATTAATGTGTATTATTTTAAAGTGTAACACTTTATTGTTACGTATATGAAAAGTATTGATATAATTCAGAACTATTTTCCCTAGCCCATTAATGGTAAATTTTGCTTTTATTTACTCAAATGTGCTTTAAACATGGAATTCTGGGAGTGCTCATTTCATAAAGGCTAAATGTATTTGTAAGAAAACTCAGCTTGTTTCTCAAATTGAGCTTCATAATGCTTTCCTAATAATATATAAATACAATTTTAAATGTAATAAAGGTAGCTTGGCATTGGTACATCTGTGATTAAATGGCTCTGATTGATGAAATTTTGCCATCATATTATACCATCATTTAAATCAACACACCTTAGATTGGAATGCCATGTCATCTTAAGGACACAGATTGAATATCCTTGAATATCTGCATTTGCTGCATTTACTCTTTCTGCAAATATATATAGGTGTTTGTGTTGGCATTTACTCAGTGTATTGCATGCTTCTACTTCTCAGGAAAGCAAACCAATTTCCCTGACCTCCTTCGACATTCTGTAGGTGTGGGCCTAGCAAGATACTCTTGCTCTTAGCTGATTAAGCCAAAGGTATTCACTAGACCCAAAGGTAGAACATTCACAATCTCCCTCCCAAGAATTTTGCATCAAGCTTGAAATACATAGAATTAGTTTCTATGTGTTATGATTGAAGTCCAAACTCACAAGGTATTGTTCTTCTTTGACCTTGTTTTGGGAGATGCAAGGTGGCTGTTTTCCTTCATACAACTCAGAAAAGCAAAGAAAGCCAGTTTTCAGAGAAAGAGAAAAAGCAAAAAGTGGAGACAAGAAATGAAAAGAGACTCGTTCAGACTCTAACAGGAAATCTCCCAGGCTGGATCCATTCCTTCTAGAAGCCAGGCTCCATCCTTGCCTTTGGGACACAGGAGGCACTCCTGAATGCTGACTACAACTTCTCTCTTTTTGCTTGATAAACAGCTCATTTAAACTGGCCTGTGGTTCTTGCAATAGCCAACTGCTGTTGCTTGTAATAACCAACATCTAACTAGGAGTTCCATGCTCTTATTAGAGAATCTTTTTCGTAGATTTGGTTGTTATTGCAGGATTTGGCACATTTTCTTCCTGTCCATGCATTTATTATTGTGTATGTATTTATGTGTGTGTGAAAGAGAGAGAGAGAGAGAGAGAGATGGAGAGAGAGAGAGAAAGAAAAAGAAACAGAGACAGAGAACTGACAAAGTATAAAAGTTTTAAAAGAAAGGTTTGGTTTGAGGTTAAATCATAACTATAAAGGACATCTGGCTAACCCCAAAGTGTCCTGCAAAATGCCTGTAACCTGTGAATTCATTTGTGTCTAAGGTCTGGTTCTCATAATACAGATTTGGGGATTCAGGCCTCTCAGTGTCTCACACTCATATTGGTCTTTTGAGACAAATGTGTAAGTCCAGAGTAGAATTCTAACTTTTTAGCTTAAAATAAAACCTATAACTGCCAAAGAGACAAGTTATTATTACTTACTAATGTTTTCTTCTCCAAAGGACACACTTGGGAAACCAAGATCTCATCAGAAACATTCTTATTGATCAAGGAATCAAGAGGGTGATTCCAGTGTTTAACAGCAACAGTCTTGGGAGCCTTTACCCTCACTCTGCACTAGTACTTCTCAGGTTCTGTGACATGTCCATGGACTGGATGGGCACTATGCCATTGTCTGGGACACACTGTGTCTTGCTCCATTGCAGGACAGGCCTCTTTGAGATGGACACTTTTTTCTTTAGCTATATTCCTTGAAATGGCTTGAGAGCCAGTTGATTTTATTATATTGGACCAATCCCATTTATGTTGATTCAAAGGGTAATCTTATGTGCTGGGAATTACATTTTTTGAACACAAAAGACAAATGTATATTCTTTCTTTCTGGGTCACCTTTTAATTGTTTCTGATTGCCCAGTGGCTTCACACCTTTAAAGGAGAGGCATCCATTACCTCTGGGAGAGGAAAATGGAGATGAGAACAAAGAAGCTCATCTTTGAACTTCAGAATAGAGTTTAAGTCCATGTTCTTTAACTGTAATATATACAATAGGACAGAAAAAATGCTTACAAGTAACTATGATCTGCCATCTATTGGCAGATGTATTTTGCCAATGTATTGGCAAGATGTATTTTAAAGTATGGTGAGAACTGTGCCTGGCACAGAGAGAAACAATATTTATTTGGAACTTACTAAACTGGGCTTTACATCTCAAGAGTCAAGGAGCAAGACTGGACCCATAAGGCAAAGAAAAGCAAAGCAGGACAGTGGAGCTCTTCTATCACACAGCTCAGGGTGGGCAGTGGGGGAGACATTCTATGGCTAACGGGAAGAGCCCACAGAAAGAGGAAAAGGAGGAAGCAAGAGCTTAGCTCCTATGGTCAAGTCTGGAAGGAGGAGGAGAAACCTATGGTCATTGGCATTGAGTTGGTGCCCTTCTTGGGGTTGCCTAGGAGTTTACAATTCCCTTAGAGAAGGTGGGCACAGTGTGAGACCTGTCTTCCAGCCAGGCATAGGAGAATCACAGAGGCTAGGGAACTGCCTCCAGCAAAATAGGAGAAGCTGCCAAGATTTTCTGGAACCAGATCTGTGACTATGTCAAGGCCCACAGTTACTGGAACTGGGTTTCTGGATGCCCCACACCCTGGGTAAAACCTGTCACACCACAATAGACACACAGTGGAAAGAATACAGCAAGGACTCAAGACGGGGGCCACCACCATTGACCAAGCAAGATGACACAATCACCATAGGACCAGCTTCAGTTGGGGCCCCCTCCACAATGTCAGCATGGGAAGTGATCCCTGCAGGACATTAGATCAACCTTAGGGACAGGACCAAAGAGAAGCAAGAGAGAGAAACCCTGAAAGGCTATTTACCAAAAGTTACTGAGATCTAAAATAAATTATGGCAGATAATAAAAATAAATTATACCTTCATTTGACTAAAAACCTTGACTTAGACCAAACATTCCAGAACTAATTTATTCTTATATTTATGCTGTCAATATTTATTGAGCAAATACTATATACCAGGCAGTGTTCTGGGTACTTAGGACATATCTGGCGATATATCAGATAAGATCCCTACCAGATAAAGCTCGAATTCTACAAACAATAAAACTGTAAACATAATAAAGGTATTATACAGTGTGTCAAAGATGGATGTGAAAAATAAATATATGCTTCAAGAAGACTGAGCTTGAGAGCAAAATTGCATTGTTACAAAATATATATTTCCCATCTGAGCCCTTACTTATTTCATGCCAGCATCACCTCCCTCTGTGTAACAGAAAACAACAGAAAAATGAACACAAAACGTGTCCTACCCACAAGAAATTGACAATCCAACTACCTGTAAGTTTATACAGTGAGCTTCACAGGGGCAGAAATCATGTATTTTCCTTTATTTAACAAATATTTATGAAAGACATAGGAAAATATGTGGTGGGTACTTTCACAAAATATACACAACACACACAGTCACACACACAACACATAAAACATTCACAAAATACAAAAAACACATAAAATATACACACAATAAACAACACTCAGGCAAAATAGCCACACAACATATACAATATTCACACAACATACAATATACATACAAACACATTTATACAATATTTATATAACACAAACACAACACACACAATGTATGCATACTCACCTGACACATCAAAGTCTCTATGCTGAAGTATTTTAACATTAAAGACCCCAGATATGGGTGTTGATCTAGGCAAATAAGTATGTAAAAGTTTGTTATACAAGGTTGTAAAAGAAAGCTTTTTAGTCCTCAAATGCTTTCAGATTGAGCCATTTCAAGATAACTCCATTTTTCTATCTGAGTTCCCAAAGGGGCCATTACAGAGTTCTGTGAGGGAACTAATGACCATGTTCAATTTTTACAGCTAAAATCCACCTGTGTGACCAAGAGTGCATGGTCTGCACTTATGCAATATGTGTGAAGACTCCTTAGCTTCTGTCCCCACGAGACTGAGAAAGCCACACACCAGGTATACCGTACATCTTTCTCAACATCTGATTCTCAAGTGAATATTACAATTGCCTTTTGAAACTGTGTCATTGAGGCTTCAGTTCCAGTTTATTTTATGAAGTTAAGTTTAAAACAATAAACTTCTGACTGCACAAAATTTATTTTCTAATTTTTAGCAGATGAAATGAAGTAAAATTTGGTTTTCATTGTAAAAATCCTAACTTCACATGGTAGTACAAAGTATTTTTAAGAGGGAAAACCCTCCATGGACAAAGGCATATTTGCAAAGTGCAGTAAGGAGCTTATATTTTGAACAGATGTGCTTGAATTATGGAAAAAAAGGTCTGACCTAACTTCAGCACTAATTCATGGTTTTTATCATTACCTTTCAGTAAATGTTTTCTGTTTCTCACAGATTTATATGCTTATTTTGAGCCATTAAATATATATAATTTTTTCTCTTGATACTTTGCAAATGTATTTTTTTACCATGCCAATTGACTGATTTTGATGGAAAACTCCCAGGAAACAGCAGTTTTGACACTTTTCCAAGGTCTTAATAAATGAGGGTAACTTTTGAAACTGGTGCTCTAGACAGAGTTCATGTTTTCTGCCCAGCAGTGTCCCCACATGCGAACACCCTTCCGAGAAACCCACATTACACATCCACAAGGGGCCATACAGACTTGGACAAACATTTAAACAAGCAACAAGCTGCCTCAAGTCCTCTTTGGAACATGGTGAGAGTCACCTAAATAAATAAACAAGGAGAGACCATTCCAGAAGAAAGGACAAAGACTCAAGGACAGCTCTTTGAGTTGAGTGAAGAGAAATGTTGACAGCTGTTTTAGGATCTGAGAAGTCAGAGGTAACTAACAGTAATATACACAACCACTTTATTTTGTGATGTCAACAAGAAAGCTGAGCAGCAAATGTTTGTACATGGAGATGCCACAAAGAGCATTAAATCATAAGTAGGGGAGGCCATGGCAGCCTCCTTCCAGTTGTGTTTCATCAGGTTTAGTTCTCCCTGTCACATGAGGATAATAGAGCCCACCTTGCCAGGATGGTGACAGCACATATATGAGTGCTTATTGTGGTAGTTGGCACATATTAGGTGCTTTGTGTTTTTATCTTTGTCTGGCAAAGATAAGTGAGGAAGGTGCTACGATTTCAAGTGTAGAAAAGAGATGTCCTCCCAATCCAAAATCAGACACTTGGTTTGATGAGAAAAGGTGTAGATATGGGACAATACTGTCCAATGTTTAAAACCAAGATGTTAAACTGAAGACTTTTTGGTATTTTTATTTCTTACTTTGTCATGTATCTGAGATTCATGTGTAAATGAGCATTATCTTTTTAAAATAATTTTTCCTTCCCCATTTAACATGAGATATTTTTTTGAACTGGGTCAGACATATCGCAATGGGATTATGAACTTACATGACAGTGGTAAGAAGTAGAACTGAGAAACTATAGAGACGCAAATTCTATCTAGAAAACTGTTAGCCTGGAGAGGGAGAGAAGATGGCAGCATGGTAGGAGGGAGCAAACTCCACCTCCCCCTACACATGGGAGAAAAACCTAGCCAATCTACAGAGGAACAGAGCAAACAGCCAACATTATCACAACATATATGAAAATAGGAGATCAAAAATTGTAGTGGACATTGAAAGACCAGATGGTAAGGAGACTACTTCAGGATAATAAGAGCCCAGGGATCAGCTCGGGGACCAGGGAGGTTGCAGCCCCAGCCCTGGAGCTCCGGGGTCTGCCTCAGGGATCTGGGAGGGGGGTAACTGGGTCAACTGCTCCCGCCCCAGCCAAACAAGGACTGAGCAGCACTGATCCTCGGGACTGCAGAGCAGGCTCTGGGGAGATGGCAGCCCAGCTGGTGCAACTAAAGATGGCTGGGCTTTGCACGGGTACCCCAACTGGGAGAGAGTGATTTTAGGTGGAAGGCCGGGTGCCTACCACCATGAGCACGGAAAAGACGTGGGTGTTCTGCAGGATCCCCGGTTCCCAGGCTGTGAATTCAGGGGAAGTGCGAGCCCCTCGGAATCCACAGAGTACACACTAGTGAACCCGGAAAAGGAGCAAGAATTCCGCAGTGAGACTCGGAGAGAGTGCTGAAGAGCACCCAGACCCCACGCCCAGGGGAGAGGCCCCAGACCAGCTCTGGGGAGATCACGACCCAGCCAGTGGGTCCAAGGATGGCCGGGTCTTGCGCCAGTGCCCCTGCCCAGAGAGAGTGATTTTTGGTGGAAGGCCCGGTGCCTACAGCCATGAGCACAAAATAGGCACGGGCGTTCTGCAGGATCCCTGGTGCCCAGGCCATGCAATGCGGGCGGGGGGTGGGGGGTGTGAACTGTGTGCCCCTTGGGATCCACAGAGTTCACACCTGTGAAACTGGAAAAGGCGCGGGCGCTCTGCAGTAGGATCCAGAGAGAGTGCTTGGGAACGCACAGATCCAGTACCCAGGGCCCTTCCAGGGGCATTGGACCCACGCAGATACACCTGGGGACAGTGCGCCAGAGGCTGACTGAGCTCGGAACAGGAAGGGGAAAAAGCCAGGCATTCGTCCCTAAGCCTGCTGCAGCCAGGAAAACCAGGAAAACTGGTTTGGCCAGTTTGAAACGAACAAAAGTTTTTTTTTTTTCTTGCCTTTTTTTTTTCTTTTTTGCTTGATTTTCTTTTTATAAAGAAACTTTGTATTTTTTAATTCTTATTATTTTTATATCATTAAATTCCTCATGCTTCTACACCTTTCATTTTAGTGTTGATCCTTCTCCCTTTCCAAATGTATCTCTTCCTTACATCTTCTGCTTTTTTCCTCCTTTTTTTGAAACTGCAAGTAATAGCATATCTGTATTATCATTATTTCATTATTCTTACACTTTTTATTGTAATAGTATTTTAGTATTCTTCTTCTTTCTGCATAGTCTTCTTTGCTTGGCTGGTTATAATCTATCCTTTAATAGGTTTCCCCTGTTATCTCATTCATAGTGTATTCCTAATTTACTGTCCTTCATTTGTGTTCATAAGTACACTTCTCAAGGCTCAATATTCCCTATTCTTGTTATCTAGATCTCTTAGATTCTGTCATATGATTGTTGCTCTAATATTACTGTAAATAATAGCTATGTCATACAATTGTAAATACTATGCAACATCCCTCCCAGAAATTAGTCCACTTCTCAGTTTCCTGAATTCTATTACTATAGTGGTCAACTCTATTGACTCACACACTACACCTATTTACTACTCTTTACTCTCACCCTACCTCAGATTCTGACTTCCCACATCCTCACTGCTCTCGAGTCAACTCACAATCCTTTCATTCCAAACAAGAGTCTTATCATCTTTACATCCTTTCTAAAAAGTGGCTAGTGGGGTGAAAGATCACAATTAACACTATACAAAGCAAAAGGATCGCCTATCTCCTCTATACTGACTGCTACTGCAAATATCATACAATACTCTCTTGCTGTCTTAAACCATTTTGCCTTACCCCTCCAACAGATCACAAAAAAGAGTAGGTGAAAACTGTGAACACCTGGATACCTGAAAGAGACTGCACCACTGAATCCCACAGGTATTCTATCACAGAAGTTCACACCATAAACCTAGGGAGCCAGAACAGATCAATTTAAGAAGCTGAGGCTAGCAAGAAGAGTCTCATGAACAATGAGAAGAAAAGGAAACAATCCCCAAATGAAGGGAAAGGAGGAAGCCTCACAAAGGATGCTAAATGAAATAGAGGCACTCAACTATCAGATACTGAGTTCAAAGCAATGATTATCAGGAAGTTCAATGAACTCAAAATTAGCTACCAGGGAATCTACAGGGAATCTACAATGAACTCACTGCAAACTGTATTAACATGAAAAAAGAAATAGAAACTATGAACAAGGGCCAAGAGGAAATGAAGAATACAATTTCTGAACTGAAGAACACAGTAGAAGGAAGGAAAAGCAGGATCAATGAAGCAGAAGATCGGATCAGCGAGCTGGAGGACAAAGTAAAAAAAAGCACCCAGAAAGAGCAAAAACAGGAAAAGAGGCTCAAAAAGAATGAAGAGGGATTAAGAGATATGGAAGACAATACGAAAAGTAATAATATCCATATAATAGGGATATCAGAAGGAGAAGAAGAAGAGCAAGGGATAGAAAACATTTTTGAAAAAGTAATGATGGAAAACTTCCCTAATCTGATGAGAGAAAAAGTCACACAAATCCAGGAAACACAGAGAGTCCCAATCAAGAGGAACCCAAAAAGGCACACCTCAAGACACATCATAATTAAAATGGCAAAATTTCAAAACAAAGAGAGAATCTTAAAGGCAGCAAGGGAAAAACAGGAAGTAGCATACAAGGGAGCCCCAATAAGGCTAGCAGCTGACTTCTCAACAGAAATGCTCCAAGCCAGAACAGAAAGGCAAAAAATATTCCAAGTAATGAGAACCAGAGGTTTGCAACGAAGGCCACGTTACCCAGCAAGACTCTCAATCAAGATAGAAGGCCAATAAGAAGCTTCCCAGACAAAAGAAGTCTAAAAGAATACACCTCCAGCAAACCAGCTATGCAAAAGATGCTAAAGGGACTGCCTTAAGGAAAGGAAGAGAAAAAGAGAGAGGAACAGACATACAAAAATGAAAATGAATAAGTACCTATCAATAATAACCTTAAACGTAAATGGATTAAATGCCCCAATCAAAAGACATAGAGTAGCAGAATGGATAAGAAAGCATCACCCACACATATACTGCCTACAAGAGACCCATTTCAGGACCAAAGACCTATACAGACTGAAACTAAACGGCTGGAAACAAATTTTCCAAGCAAACAGACAGGAAAAAAAGCTGGGGTAGCAATACTCATATCAGACAAAATAGACTTCCAGAAAAGGGCCATAAAGAGAGACCCAGAAGGTCACTTCATAATACTCAAGGGAAGAATCCACCAAGAAGACATAAACATACTAAATATATATGCACCCAACATAGGAGCACCCGAATACATAAAGAAAATCTTAGAAGACTTCAAGAAAGATATTGACAGCAACACAATTATAGTAGCAGATTTTAACACCCCACTGTCAAAAATGGACAGATCTTCCAAACAAAATATCAACAAAGATATTGTGGCATTGAACAATGCCCTAGATGAAATGGACTTAACTGATATATATAGAGCCCTCCAT
>CM052543.1:80370051-80383555 GCA_028533065.1 Trachops cirrhosus | reverse complement strand
CAGGAAGCTCAGAGAGTCCCAAAGAAGTTGGACCCAAGAAGGAACACACCAAGGCACATCATCATTACATTGGCCAAGGTAAAAGTGAAGGAGAGAATCCTAGAAGCAGCAAGAGATAAGGTGACAGTAACCTACAAAGGAGTTCCCATCAGACTGTCAGCTGATTTCTCAAAAGAGACCTTGCAGGCAAGAAGTGGCCGGAAAGAAATATTCCAAGTCATGAAGGGCAAGGACCTACATCCAAGATTGCTCTATCTAGCAAAGCTTTCATTTAGAATGGAAGGGCAGATCAAGTGCTTCTCAGATAAGGTCAAGTTCAAGGAGTTCATCATCACCAAGCCTTTATTTTATGAAATGTTAAAGGGACTTATCTATTAAAAAGAAGATAAAAAACATGTATAGTAAAATGACAGCAAACTCACAATTATGAACAACCACATCTAAAACAAAAACAAACTAAGCAATCAACTAGAACAGGAACAGAACCACAGAAATGGAAATCACATGGAAGGTTAGCAACAGGGGAGTGGGAGGAGGAGAGGGGGGAAAGGTAGAGAATAAGTAGCATAGATGGGGGGTAGAAAATACACAGGGGGAGGGCAAGAATAGTATGGGAAATGTAGAAGCTAAAGAAAGTATGGCACATGGACATGAATTCAAGGGGGGAATGTAGGTAGGAGAGGGTGAGCAGGGTGGAGGGGAGTGAAGGGGGTAAATGGGACAACTGTAATAGCATAATCAATAAAATATATTTTAAAAAAAGAACATTACTAATAATTTTGAAAAAAGAAATTAGATCAAGCATGTATTGGTATCTAGTATTACAATGGTATGAAACTAGAAATCAACTATAATAAAAAAAACTGAAAAACATTCAAACAAATGGAGGCTAAATGGCATGTTATTAAACAATGAATGGGTTAACAATGAGATAAAGAAGAAATAAAAATTACTCAGAAACAAATGAAAATGAACACACAACAACTCCAAAATATGGGATACAGCAAAAGCAGCCCTGAGAAGGAAGTTCACAGTATTACAGGCCTCAAGAAGCAAGAAAAATCTCAGATAAACAGTCTAACCCTACACACACACACACACACACACACACACACACACAAAACTCTAAAAAAGCAACAAATAAAATCCAGGAAAGTAGAAGGAAGGAAATACCAAAGATCAAAGCAAAAATAAATGACTTAGACACTAGAAGAACAATACAAAAGATCAATGAAACCAAGAGCTGGTTCTTTGAAAAGATGAACAAGATTGATGAGCCTTTTACCTGACTCACCAAGAAAAAAAGAGAGAAGACCCAAATAAATTAAATCAGAAATGAAAGAGGAGAAGTAACAAATGACACCAAAGAAATGCAAAGGATTGTAAGAAAATACTGTGAACAACTATATGGCAAAAAAATTGGACAATTTGGTCAAAATGGATAAATTCCTAGAAACATACAATCTTCCAAAACTGAATCAGGAAGAACCAAACAATCTGATAGACTGATTATATTAATAAAATTGGAGCAGTAATTAAAAAAACTCTCAACAAACAAAAATCCTTGAGCAGATGGTTTCACAGGGAAATTATACCAAACATTCAAAGAGGAACTAGCACCTATCTTTTCAAACTATTCCAAAAAATTTGAGAGGAAGGAGCCTTCCAAGGTCTTTCTATGAGTTCAGTATTATCCTAATTCTAAAACAAGGTAAAGACACAACAAAGAAAGAAAATAATAGGCAAATATCCTCGATGAATACAGATATTAAAATTATTGACAAAATACTAGCAAACCAGATACACAATACATTAAAAAAATAACACCACGATCAAGTGGAGTTTATCCCAGGGATGCAAGGTTGGTACAATATTTGCAAATCAATAAATGTGGTACATCATGTAAAGAAAATGAAAGAAAAGTCACATGATCATATCAATAGAAGCAGAAAAACCATTTTGATAAAATCCAGCAACCATTATAAAAACTCTCAACAAAATGGGAAAAGAGGGATCATACCTCAACACAATAAAGACTATATATGAACAACCTACAGCCAATGTCATACTCAATGGGCAAAAACTGAAAGCATTTCCCTTAATATCAGAAACAAGTCAAGGATGTCCACTTTCACCACTCATATTCAACATAGTACTGGAAGTTCTAGCCACAGTGATCCAACAAGAAGAAAAAATAAAAGACATCCAAATTGAAAGGAAAAAGTAAAACTGTCATTATTCACACATGATATGATATTGTGATCGAGGGTAGGAGGCGGGGATGGCTGAGGCATGGGGGAGTAGTGGGGGGGAAATGGAGACAACTATACTTAACAACAATAAAAAAAAATCCTATCAACTCCACCAAAAAGTACTAGATCTAATAAATGAAGTTGACAAAATAGCAGGATGCAAAATTAATATGCAGAAATCAGTGGCATTGTTATACACCAATAATGAACTATCAGAATGAAGAAACAATCCTGTTTATTATTGCAACAGAAAATAGGGTACCTAGGAATAAATGTAACCAAGCAGGTAAAGGACCTGTACTATGAAAACTGTAGGACATTGAATAAACAAATTGAGAAAATACACATAAGTGGAAACATATACCATGTTCATAGATTAGAAGAATTAACATCATTAAAATGTCCATACTACCCAAGGCAATCTACAGATTCAACATAATTCCTATTAAAATGTCACAGATCTAGAACAAATATTCCAAAAATTTGTATGGATCTAAAAAGACCCCGAATAACCTTTGCTATCTTGAGAAAGGAGAACAAAGTTGGAGATATCACAATACCTGATATCAAACCGTATTATAAGTCTATTGCAATCAAAACTAGCATAAGAACAGGTACATAGATCAATGGGAGAGAACAGACAGCTCAGAAATCAAGACACAACTTTATGGTCAATTAATATTTAACAAAGGAGGCAAAAGTATACAATGGAGTAAAGACAGTTTCTTCAATAAATGGTGTTGGGAAAATTGGACAGATACATGCCCAAAAATGAAACTAGGTCACCTCCTTACACCATATACAAGAATAAACTCAAAATGGATAAAAGACTTAAATATAAGCCACAAAACCATAAAAATTCCTAAAGGAAAACATAGGCAGTAAAATCTCAAGCATCTCTTGAAGAAATATTTTTGCTGATGTATCTCTTAGGGCAAGGGCAACAAAGGAAAAAAATAAACAAATGGGACTACATTAAACTAAAAAGGTTCTGCACAGGAAAAGAAACTATCAACAAAATGAGAAAAGAACCCACTGTTTGGCAGAACATGTTTGCCAATGCTACATCTTATAAGAGGTTAATTTCCCAAACATGTAAAGAACTTATACAACTCAACATGAGGAAGAAAATTATCTAATTTTTAAAAAATGAGCAAAGGACCTGAATAGGCACTTCTCCAAAGAGAACATACAGATGGCCAAAAGACATATGAAAAGATGCTCACATCACTAATCATCAGAGGGATGCAAATTAAAAACCACAGTGAGCTATCACCTCATGCTTGCCAGAACCACTACCATAAATAAATCAACAAACAACAAGTTTTGTCGTGGATGTAGAGAAAAGAGAACCCTAGTACACTGTTGGTGGGAATGCAGAGTGGTATAGCTACTGTGGAAAACAGTATGGAATTTCCTCAAAAAACTAAAAATGAAACTGCCATTTGACCTAGCAGTTCCACTCCTGAAAATATATCCTAAAAGTTCCAAAACACCAATTCAAAAGAATATATGCACCCCTATGTTCATAGCAGTGTTATTTATAATAGCCAAGATCTGGAAACAGCCCACGTACTCATCAGTAGATAAGTAGATAAAATTGTGATACATTTACAGAATGGAATGCTATTCAGCAGTAAAAAAAAGAAGGTACTCTTACCTTTTGCAACAGCATGGATGGACCAGGAGGTTATTATGCTAACTGAACTAAGCCAGTCAGTGAAAGAAAAATACTATATGATCTCGCTTACCATATTTTTCAGACTGTAAGACTCACTCCCCCCCAAATTTGGGAGGAATAATGGTTGTTAATGCTGCTGTTGAGTTCTGATTGCATTTACGTTGGTGAAATATTGTTATTTATGTTATTAAATATTTTACCACATTTTTTGCTTCAAAAATTGTTTTCCTATTTTCCTCCTCTAAAACCTAGGTGTGTTTTATGGCCCCAAAATACAGTATATGTGGAGTGTAATGAACCAAATAAACTGACAAACAAAATAGAAACAGAGGCATGAATACATGGAATAGCCTGACATTTGTCACAGGGGAGAGTGGAGGAGTGAGCTGGTTGAAAGAAGGTGAAGGGATTAACCAAAGAACACATGTGAATAACCCAAGAACTCAT
Organism: Trachops cirrhosus; assembly: GCA_028533065.1. Classification (NCBI taxonomy): domain Eukaryota; kingdom Metazoa; phylum Chordata; class Mammalia; order Chiroptera; family Phyllostomidae; genus Trachops; species Trachops cirrhosus. The sequence goes on along the minus strand of CM052543.1, from coordinate 80,379,175 downwards.
ACAACAGAGTGTTGATGGCCAGAGGGAAGGTGCTGTGAGGACAGGGGTGGAAGGGAGGTGGGTAAAGAGGTTGGGGGAATGGGGACATCTGTAATAGTGTAAACAAGAAAAATAAAGTAAAAAATAATAAAAAAATCAAATTTAATTAAAAAAAATAAAATTTACTGAAAGCATTGAGGTGCAATAAAATTAATCCAGAAATATCACCTACAGAAGTGTGTTGGCCATTTATGCCAAGATCTGGCTAATCTTTAAATTTTATTTTATTTTTTTGAAAAGAAGAGAAAAAACAGTTATCATATTTACTGAAGAGTCATTATGGCCAAAATTGTTAATTATATTCCATGCTAACTATCAAACCTCTTAAGAGCCACACAATCTTTTTATACTCAGAGTTTCAGTGTTACTCATTAAGAAATGATTTTGTGTTTGGGATGAGGGAAAAGCGCTTAAATGTCTTCCTCAGGAGGATTGGGAAGAGACAAAGATTAGAGAAATGAAGAGATGAGTAAAGCACCAATTAGGAAAAATCCAAACCACCTCAGCTACAACCTCGTCAATAAAAACTCTGTGTAGCCTACACAGGCTTTTTTTCCACCCTGTCAAACCAGATGGTTAGACAAAACACAATTGTCTTCTAAACTGTACAGATTAGCGCAATGAAGAGTGCTAGGCTGGGTGGCTCAGGTGGTTAGAGCATCATTCTGATGCTCAGAGATTGCACAAAGATTCTTGTGTCAGGGCACAAAAGAACCAACCAAAGAATGCACAGATAAGTGGAACAACAAATCAATGTTTCTCTCTCTAAATAGGCAAGTCCAGACTTGCCCTGTGCTTCAACCTTGGCTGTCAAAACCAGCCAGGCAGGGCTCCCCACTGTCTCTGGGATAAAACCCAGGTCACTGGATGTCACATTCCAAATCCACCTTGACTCTTGTTGTTTTTTTTTTACACATTTCCCTCCTGGCCCTTGATTCTTCTTTGGCTTGAGTCAAATGACACACCAATTCTCTTTATAGTTCCTCCAACTCAGTTCCTTCCTTATTATCCTTCCAGGCCCACTCTTAATCCTATATAGCTTTTCCAGAGTGTATTCTAGGGTCTTCCTGTCCCTCTAAACAGGGGAAAGAGGCAACCATCTCCCCTCCTCTAACTCTGGTACTTCACCTCCCCCTCCGGAGAGCACTGGCACCCCCCCACCTCGTAGCCTCATATTATTTAGGTTCTCTCCCCTGACACAGTCCAATGCTGAAAGGTAGGCTTTTCCCCATTAGTTTGAACAAAGCAGACATTTAAACATGTACCAAATGAATGAAAGTGGTTACATTTACACTACAGTTGAGCCTTGAACAACACAGGTTTGAACTGTGCAGATCCAGTTTTACATGGATTTTTTTCCATAAATACTGTAAATGTATTTTCTCATACTTATGACTTTCTTAATAACGTTTTCTTTTATCTAGCTTATTTAATTGTAATAACATAGTATATAATGCATAAACATACAAAATATGTGTTAATTGACTATGTTATTGGTAAGCCTTCCTTCTGGTCAACAGTAGGATATTAGGAAAGTTTACAGGGAGTCAAAATTTATTCGTAGATTTTCGACTGTGCAAGGGTCAGTCTCCCTAACCCCTCTTTGTACAAGAGTCAACTGTATTTATGCCTGCTGTGCCTTAGACAATTCAGACCACACTTGCAAGACAGAGAGCCTCTGATAAATTGCAGAGACGAGGTTTTCTGGGAAAGGGACCTAAATTCCACTGGCAGGCAGAATTGGCAGTCACTCAGGACAGCCTTGTTCTAGCCAGCTTCTTGTTTACTTGGTAATTTAGATTTTTGACTGTCTACTTCCTAGGTCAGTGGTTCTCAAACCTACCTTATTATACAAGCTACAAGTATAATCATCTGGCAAGTTCTTTAAAATCCCTGTGCCAGACTTCATCCTAGAGAAATCACATCAAAAGCTCAGAGGCAGGAGGCCGAAGAATGTTTTTAAGTCTCCTCAGGTGATTCCAATATACATATAGTTAGGCTGACAACAACTGATCACAGAGATGATTATATTCAGCAAGATTTCTCTGTATGTAACTGAGTGCATTCACTAATGCAGAGACACCTTTTTCTACACCACAGGTGGCAAACACAAGGCCTGTGGGCTGAATCCAGCCCTCCTCTTTGTTTTATCTATCCTGGCACCTTGTTTCTACTCTGCAGCAGCTACCTCACCAGCTCTCACTTAACTGTTAAGAAGTAGTTACATTTATACAGTCCTAAAATTACATTTGGCCCTTTGAATGCAACTGTGAGGCTGATGTGGCCTCCGGTGAAAATGAGTTTGACACCCCTGTCTACGCTGATGCAGCAGGCAGGAAGCTGGTGGGGGAAAAAAAGGCAGCTTAGCCACACACAGCAGGTTTGCCTGAAATAATAATTGGTTACCTAGATATCAGTTCCAGACTAACAGAAGTGCCTGTCTTCTCCAGCCCTTCCCCATCTACATTTTTTACTTCCCTATGAACTTAGTTTCAATACACTAAGTCACATTACCTTACAAAATTTCTTTAAAATTTAAGCCAGGAAAAAAAATTTAGAACTCTGATCTTGCAGTTAAATAATTCTCAGAATTTGAGGTTATGATAAATATTCAAGCATGGTGAGTGATATTGGATATAACTTCCCATGTTATTACAATAGCAAAAATTAAATCTCCCCTTCTTCCTGTGAGTCACCTACTGAATTAATTTAGAGAAATGCTTAAACCTTGAGGAAGATTTATTCAAAAGGGTAGTCATGGAAAGTTCACATGAGGTTTTTGAAGTCAACTAAGTCTAAATACACATTCTATCACCACTGACGATAAATCATAGTTTCCCTCCAGGAAAGAAATCCTGTGAATCTTTGCTAAAAGTTTTACAGATTATCCTCTTTTTGTTTGACTGTTTTGTTTCCAGCTTTTAAAAAATTATAATTAACATATAACATTGTATAAGTTTAAGGCTTACATGTATTGATTTGATACATTTATATATTGCAACATGATATTAGCTACTACCTCTAGCGTATCACATAATTACTACTTATTTTTTTCCATAAAACACTTAAGATCTACTCTCTTTGCAACTTTCAAGTATTATTATTATGCAGTATTATTAACTATAATTGCCATACTGTACATTAGATTTCCAAACCTGACAATCTTGTAACTGGAAATTTGTACTCTTTCACCAACATCTCCCCATTTACCCCACCCTCTGCCCCTGATAATATTACTCACTGTTTGTTTCTCTGGGTTCAGCTTCTACAAATAAGTGATATTATTTGTGTTTCTCTATCTGGCTTATTTCACTTAGCTTAATGCTTTCATGTTGTTGCAAATGGCAGGATTTCCTTCTTCCTCATAACTGAATAATATTTCATTTATATATATACATATATATAAAGGGGAGATCTGAAATAACTTGGAATTATCTTCTGGAGGGTGGGCCCCTTTGGTACAGGCTCCCCACCCCCAGGTGAGTGTTCTAGAAACCCATCTGTATTAGCATATCACCTGGCGTTGTGGTGGGAGGTTTCGTTTGGCTTCAGTGGATTTTTGTTTTAAGATTCTTTCTGTGCATTTCCCCTTTCATGATGGATGATTTACGAGTGCACCTGCACACACCACACTGCATGTTCAGCAGTTTTTAACCAAAAACAGCATGACCCCTGTGCGCCATCCTCCCTATTCACCCAATCTCTCCCCAAGCGACTTTTTTTGTTGTTGTTTTCCCAGGTGGAAAAATTCATCAAAGGGAAACATTTTGCTGAGGTGGGAACAGGTGAAACAAAAAGTGGCAGAAGTGCCCTGAGAGGTGTGACTCAGTGGATTGAATGCCAGCCTGCAAGCTGAGAGGTTGCTGGTTTGATTCCCAATCAGGGCACACACCTGGGTTGCAGGCCAGGTTTCCAGTTGGGAGCATGTGAGAGGCAACTGATCAATGTTTCTCTTGCACATTTATGTTTCTCTCCCTCTCTTGCTCCCTCCCTTCCCCTCTCTCTAAAAATAAATAAATAAATAAAATCTTAAAAAGAAAAATGATGTAAGCAATAAAAGGCATCAAAATCAATGAGTTCAAAAAAACTGTTTTGAGCAATGGAAAAAAATCTCAATAGGTTTATTGCATCAAATGGGGAGTACTTGAAGATGACTGAAGTTTAAACATGTAAGAACAAATACACAATTTTTTATAAATAAGTTCCACATTTTTATGTATCTATTGACAGACTTCTATATCTTGGCTATTGTGAATAATGCTGCAATGAACATGAGAGTGCAGATTTGTCTATTGAGATCCTACTTTCATTTCTTTCAGATAAATACCCAGAAGTGGAATTGCTGGATCATAACATATTTCTCTTTTAATTTTTTGAGGACTTTTCATACCATTTTCCATATCCACTTACCAATTTACATTCCCACCAATAGTGACAAGGGTTTTCATTTTTACATATCTTTGCCAACTCTTATCTCTTGTATTTTTGATGTATGGACTATTCTTTAGTAGATAGGAGATACTATTTGTAAAACCAGGTTTCTCCTGCCTACTCCAGGCATGGTCTGTTTAATCATTCCAGAGAAAAATCTATAGAGTCCCTATTATACTTGATTTTGTACTTTATTACTATATGCATTTCACTTATATTGATTTTGGCTTAAATATTATCTACTGGCCATTTCAGCGTCTAGAAAGTAACCCCTGCACATAATGTGTTTTTTAAAAAACTAGTGTACAGTTGACATGTGCCAGTTTGAATGAAAAATTCCACGAACTCTGAGAAACATTAGTGCTCATACAGATCTGACTGTTCCAACTACATCTGAAAGACAACTATTCCATAAACTAGTGCTATCCTCCTTTGAGTGACATTATCATTTCAGTACAATGAGATGTAAAGTGCTATGGAAGTCCAGCAGACCCATGTCCAGATCCTGACTCTTATTCATTTGCTACAATCTTAAGAAACTGCCAGCTGTCTCTGGGCCTCAGTTTCCTTCAGGACAACTTGAACATAATAAAACCTGTGCACGGAACATAGGTAATGTTGGAAAAGCACCCAGACATCACCTGGAGAAGATTCATGACTCCAGGGAGTCCAAGAACTGCTGGTACCTCTGGAATGAGGTAGCTCCTGATCAGCCTAGGGTGAAGAGATCAAGGGGCTAGCAAATGAAATTGCAGGTAATAGAAGGTCTAGAAAAGTTGCCTTAGGATTTCCAGTCAAGTTCTATACTCTCAGTAACTCTGGGAATAGAATTAGGGAAGTAATATCAGTCTTTCAGGGGCTAACTCATGGCTTTGGAATGTGTTGGTTTTGTGGGTGATGTTGAAATATATTGTTAGCATAAATGACTGAGCAGCTGCAGTCATTAAAAGCAACACTACTAATCTCAGCCAAGAAGTGCTTCTTTGTCAAGAAGTTTAGCATGTTTAGAAAAAAAGACAGGGCATAATTTATAAGCATTTCATTTCCAATACTTTCCCCTCAAATTGTTAAAAAAGAGGCAAACTTCCACAAAAGACACAAACATGCCATTGCCTAGTTCTAAGGCAATGTCATCATTTCTTTGTTCATTGATTTGGGCTATGTCTGAAGGGTTCAGACATCAAACTTACTAAAGTCCTCACTGAAATTTTAGTCTTTGAAGCTAGTCATACCATTGTCATGGACAGATTGAACACAGATATAGGGAAACTGAAAGCCTAAAAAATCTGTGAATCCTAAAATATTTATTTCATTTATGGTTAGCATAGATACATTTCAAGTTTTATAAATATTTTTTGAGGTTTTCTTTTGAAAATATCCCTTTGAAACCCTTTTTTACCTATCATTATCACTTCATGTTGTGTTCCTTTGGGCAGTTCCATCTGGGTTGAGCACCTAAAGCACACCTGCTGAGTCCCTTCTTCTCAGAAGCAAACCCTGTCCTTTTTCCCCTAGAATAAGAGGCAAAGCTCCCTGGGGTGTTAACTGACCTCAAAGCCTTCCCACTTTCTGCCCAGATGTTCCTACATCCATGAAAACCTGAATCCTTTAACATTTCTTCTGGGTCAGCAGTTTCTGAGGCATTAATCTCAGCCACCACACACACACACACACACACACACACACACACACACACACACACACATGAACACACTAATCTCTACTCAGCATTGACTACAAATGACAGAGATGGGCCTGTGTGCCCTATGTGTCTTTACAAGATGGAAGTACCTCTCAGCTAAGAGACTTACCCAAGGCACCCAAGGTGGTGGTCCAGTTCAGACCCTTCCTGCAGTGCCCTTGCCAATGTTATAGACTGGTAAACAAAGCAGCTCTGAAATAATGGAACCAGAGGAGCCACAGGGAAAGAGGATGCATGGTAGATTGATCCTCTCCTGAAGGTCTTTCCAAGAAAGTAAGAATTTTGCTCTATCCTAGACCACAGAGAACCATGGCCTTCAAGTTTAGGAACCAGTCCCAGCTTCACCCTTTGTCCACTCAGTAGTCCGTAGGAATGTTCTTATTTCTTCAGCTCTAAACTTAGATAATAATCCTTTCCACACCTCCAGAGAAGGATATAAGAGAAGCTACAGCCCCAATGGGCTCCCAACACCACCAAGCAGGTCCCTGAAGCAAATTTATTTGCACATGCCCTGAACTGGAAGGCCAGAGTTCTCATCTGGAGCACAGAAGCATTCTAGCTCTCTTTGCTGTCCCCTTCCTGCCTTCCTTCTGATTGCTGACATTTGATTCTTAGTCTCAAAACTAGACAAAGCAGCTTCACCTTTTCTTCATCTTTGTCTCTTCCTCTTACCATCTGTAGCACCAAGCACAAGGCCTAGTCCAGACTGGACATTCCATAACTTGTCCAAATGATCAGTCCTTTTAGTAATGCATGAGATAATGAATGAGAAAGCCTTTTATAAACTGTCTTATTTTTGGGAGAGACACAATGTATTTTTGTGGAATGTTTCCATAGCCATATTTAGCTTTAGCCAAAGTTTGTGTCACTTGTCAAACACAGGAATCTGAATTCTGGGCTGGGCACCAGAATTCTGGGTCCTGGGTGCCAGACTTATACCAAATGTTACCCCTACCACAACCATTTGCGGCAAATTCAATGACATCCCCAGGTCTTCTGCATGGAAGCTGTCCCTCCCTAATATCATGCAGTGAGCATTTATGGTCTGTGAAGTAAGGCTTACAGACCCCTGCCTGAGACTGAAGCTACCTGAAATCTAGAAGAAAATCCCAAGTCCTTGCCATGGTCCCAAATCCCCATGGTGATCTGGCTCCTCTTCTGTCTCCCATTCACTGCACAGCCTTGGACAGATCCTCTTTCTGCTCTACAGAAAGAGGCTCCAACAAGGCTCTAATGCTGTTCTATCCACCCTTGGCCTGTCTGCTCAGACTTCATCCCCCCCAACTGCAATGCCCCATCACCAGGCTAACGTAGGGCTCGGCTCATTAGTCACTGTCTCAACATCCATCTCTCTGTTTCTCATGTGTGCCATGTGTGCTGCTGTCTGGCTGTTTTCTGTGATCCCTGCAGGCAGCAGCCAGATCCCCATTCCCTACTGTGGCATACCAGAGCTGGACTCACAGCCAATGTTTAAAAAGTAACTTTTGGGTTGTTCAGTGCTTAAGATAAAAAATAGTTTTAAAATAATCTCAATACCTACATGCCTATTAGAATGTCCAAAATGCAGAACACTGGCAAGTAATGACCAGGATCTCGAGCAACAGGAATTCTCATTCATTGCTATTGGGAAAGCAAATTATACAGCCACTGTGAAACACAGTGTGATGGTTTCTTGCAAAACTAGACATAGTCTTACCCTACAACCCAGCCATCACACTCTGATATTTTCACAAAGGAGTTGAAAACTTAACGTCCACACAAAAACCTGCACATAGATATTTATATAAGTAGTATTCATAATTTCCAAAATGTTGAAGCAAACCAAGATATCCTTCAGTAGGTGCATAATAAACTATGGTACATCCAGACAGTAGAATATTATTCAGCCTTGAAAAGAAATAATCTATCACACCATGAAAAACAAAAACAGAAAGGAAACTTAAATGCATGTAACTGAGTGAAATAAGACAAACTGAAAGGCTACATACTGTATAATTTCAACTTTATGATGTTCTAGAAGACAAAACTGTGCAGACAGTAAAAAGATCAGAGACTTCTGGCCAAGATGGAGGTATAGGTAGATGCACTGTGCCTCCTTGCACAACCAAGATAGGGACAACAACGATATAGAAACAAAATAACAACCAGAACTGACAGAAAATTGAAGTGTATGGAAGTCAGACACCCAAAGATTTTAAAAAAGACACGTTCATCCAGACCGGTAGGAGGAGCAGAGTGGGGCCAGGAGAGGGACGCAGAGCAGAGAGGTGAGCAACTGGGGCTGCGTGCAAGTCTGAAGCAGGCAGGCCCTGGATGCACAAACAGCGGTGACTAGTGGGCCCTGGCCAGGGGGTGGTGAGAGACAGACCCAGTGAGATGGCCATTGTGAAGCAAGGCACTGCGCCCAACTCAGGGTCCCATCGCCGGGAAATAGAGCTTTGGATCACTGACTGAAAAGGAAGGTCCTGTGGGGTACACAGGCCCACCCACACCGAAATTGGTGACAGAGGGGCCCAGTTGGCTTGAGGAAAGCAGCGGAAGGGTCTGAGGTCCTACAGAGAGTGGAGCAAGCGCCATTGTTCCTTCTCGGACCCCGCCCCCACATACAGTGTCACAAACCAGAGACTGGGGTGCCCTGCCCTGGTGAACTCCTAAGGCCCCACCCCCTCACTACAGGAGCTCAACAAGACCAAAACACAAAACAAAACAAAAAAAAAAACTAGCAAAAAGATGGCTCAAACAGAAGAAGAATTGAAAGCCTCAGAACCCATCCTTTTAAGTGACCAAGATATAGCCAACCCATCAGATGCACAGTTCAAAGCACTGCTGATCAGGATGCTCACAGAATTGGTTGAATTTGGTTGGAAATTAGATGAAAAAATGCAGGCTACAATAAGTTTAATGAAAAAAAATGCACAGGGAACCAATAGTGATGGAATGAAAGATGGGTCT
>CM052543.1:80333721-80369551 GCA_028533065.1 Trachops cirrhosus | reverse complement strand
TTTTTTTTTTTGTTTTTGTTTTTTGTTTTTTTTTGGTCTTGTTGAGCTCCTGTAGTGAGGGGCGGGGCCTTAGGTGTTCACCAGGGCAGGGCACCCCAGTCTCTGGTTTGTGACACTGTATGTGGGGGCGGGGTCCAAGAAGGAACAATGGTGCTTGCTCCACTCTCTGTAGGACCTCAGACCCTTCTGCCACTTTCTGCAAACTAACTGGGCCCCTCTGGCACCAGTTCCAGTGTGGGTGGGCTTGTGCTCCCCGCGGGACCTTCCTCTTCAGTCAGCTGCCCCAAAGCTCTATTTCCCGGCGCTGGGACCCTGAGTTGTGCGCAGTGCCTTGCTTCACAATCGCTGCCTTGCTGGGTCTGCCAGTCACCACCGCCCCCGCCCCCGCCGGGCCTGGCCCGCCAGCCACCACTGTTTGTGCTCCCAGGGTCTGCCTGCTGCAGACCTGTGCACCGCCCTGGTTGCTTAGCTCTCTGCTCCGCATCCCTTCCCCAGCCCGACTCCGTCCCTCTTACTGGTCTGGATGAACGTGTCTATTTTTAAATCCTTGGGTGTCTGACTTCCATACACTTCAATTTTCTGTCAGTTCTGGTTGTTATTTTGTTTCTATATTGTTGTTGTCCCTATCTTGGTTGTGCAAGGAGGCACAGTGCATCTACCTATGCCTCCATCTTGGCTGGAAGTCCCATTAATTTTAATTGAAATAGTAATATAAAAAATAATTCTCAATAGAGGATTGAGACTCACTGAGTCTCACTGAGACTCACTGAGAGTGGTTGACCAGAGTGTCTGTGTGAAGGTATATCTGAGATACCAAAGATGAAAGGTTTTATTCACATCTCCTTAATACCCTGTACTCTGAGATTTGTTTTTTTCTGCGCCTACAACCACTTCATCCTATCTCAATTCATTTTATATTAAAAAAAAAAAAGCCTGGCAACAATTTTAGCCTCATAATTGTCTTTTACCTCCAGCCATTCCACCTCCTCCCTGGACCTCTTCAGAATGTATCACACCAAAGAGATGATGTAGTATGCGGTGGCTAATTAAGTACCAGGGTTTAATTCCCAGCTCAGCCATTTGCTCACTGTATGGTGGTAGACAAGTTCCTAAAATCTCTGTGAACTAGGAGGAGGATGATGCTTATCTTATAACTTTGCTTAGGGGATTAAATTGAATGAGATAATATATGGAGTGTCTGTCATAGAATAAATGCTCTGTAAATTATAGTTATTATTAGATGACATAAGTGATGGTTTCCAACTCTAGGTCTTTATGAGCCTAGATTCTATGAGTTTTTAAATTACAATGATTTCTCAGTTTGTTGGTTGATATCCCAGATTTTTCAGGGAATTATTATTCCTCTTGTGTCCCCCAACATCCTGCCCAGCCCGAAGCCCTCTTCTAGACACAGTGCCCCTCACAGCAGATGCTGATGTATACTACCCAGACCCACACCTTGTTTGCAGTAACCTCAGTTACTCCTTGCAAACCAATGGTGGTTTTTACATGCTGAACAGATTAGGGAGAGCATATGAGGGCAGGCCTGGAGAATACAAATCTGTAAAGCTATTTAAAAAGAGATATATTTTAGAGTAAAATTGTATTTTTCCCCCTGGTTCTGGAGCAGAAGCAAGGCATACCACTGGATGCATAGAAAATTTAATGGGTGGTAAACACACAATACACTATACAGGTGATATAGAATTGTATACTTGAAACCCATATAATTTTATTAACTCAACCCAATAAATTATAAATAAATTAAAAATAACTTTTAAAAACATTTAAGAAATAAAAGTTAATTCAGGACTCTGCACAGATGGGAGTGACCTCAAGGAACATGTCCCCAGAGATGGCACAAAGTAGTTAGGTGTGTTGGCCAAGGATTTGGAAGAAACTGGGGAGAGAGTATCATAGCAACATGTGTTCAGAAATCATTGGGAACATCCTGAACCTTTTTTTTTCTTTTGGAGACAAACAGTCTATCAGATGCAGAGTTCAAAACACCATTTATAAGGATGCTCAGGGAACTCAGTGAGGACCTCAGCAGCATAAAAAGACCCAGTCAGAACTGAAGGATACAGTAATTGAAATAAAGAACAATTTACAGGGAAACAACAGTAGAGTGTATGAAGTAGAGAATCAAATCAATGATTTGGAACATAAGGAACCAAAAAACAACCACACAGAACAACAAGCAGAAAAAAGAATCCAAAAAAACGAGAATAGTATAAACAGCCTCTGGGACAACTTTAAGAAGTCCCACATTTGCATCATAGGGGTGCCAGAAGAAGAAGAGAAAGATCAATAAATTGGGAACCAATCTGAAAAAATAGTGAAAGAAAAGTTCTCTGATTTGGTGAAGGAAATAGACTTGCAAGTCCAAGAAGCACAGAGAGTCCCAGTTATGGTGGATGCAAAGAGGCTCACTCCAAGACACATCATAATCAAAAGGCCAAAGGTTAAAGATAAGTAGAGATTCTTAAAAGTAGCAAGAGAAAAGAAGTTAGTTACCAGATGATTGCCAGATGGGAGGAGGGAGGGAGAGGATGGGTTGGAACATCCTGAACTTTTCGAGGTCAACCTTGGGAAAAACAATCCCTACAGTGACTCACAGCCTTGACCTGGAGCCACTGTAGACCAGCCTGCTCTGGGCTATCTTGCCTCTTCCCTGAGCATCCCTTTTCTCTTGGAACTTTTGTCCACCTGGCAAGTCCCCCTTATTCCAATTCCTGATCTTTCCTTCTTTCTTTACTATAGCCTATCTAGGGGCAAGAAAGTAGTGATGCCATACTTTTATGTAGGTTATACTGAACTCAATTCATCCTTTCAACCGCCTGTGCAAAATGCAGGGCAGTTTTTACTACATCCATTTCACTGGCGTTTAAATAGTTTAGGGAACTAAGATCTTCATCTCCTGCCCAGTTTCTGCTCATTTTACCATGAGTTCCATCTGGAGGTGTGCTGAGATTTTATTAGCTGATAATGTTCATGGAATGCCATTGTACCTCTCAATAGGTGTCTTCAATGAAAGCTGCTGTTAGAATTTAGCCAAGGTATCATGGTCATGAGAGAGATTGCCAGATTTCATTTACTTAGCTCTGTGGTTATGTAGGTGATGACCTACAGTGGCACATCACAGGCTGAGTGCAAGTAGATTTGGCTGTGGAAGTGGCCCTACCCCCACATATCACATATATTATTTAAAAAATTTGTACCATTGAATAGCAGTACAATTTTTGACACAGCTGATGTAAATTTTGAATGTGATTTGATTCTAAGTTTCTTAAAGTAATGAAAATTGATCTGCATACTATAGGGAGGAAAATGGAAAAAATGATAAAGAATATGACTTTAGTCCAGAAGTTGCTCAATACAGTACATAAGAAACCTGAGTATGTCCAACCTGGCAGAAGCATCTTCCCAAAGAAACATTTATTAGGTTGCTTTTAAATTGGGTTTGTTTTAGATAGTAGTAAAGGCAGAAATGTGTGTTTTTATTTATTCTAGTTATTAGTCTTGGCATTTATTTTATTGCATGAGATGAGTTTCCAACAGCAGAGCTCTCATTATAGTAGACCATGAAGAAAAAGGGTTTGACTTGGGACCACTCAGTTTGGGATCATTGTCCAGCAGCCAATTGAATGGTAAGGTGGTGATTGGTACCACTGCTTATCAATGATGTGGCTGAGGATTGTGACTATGCTTTGTTACTGCACCTCGGAGGTCACCTGTTGGTGGCTGCCAGTTCTCTATTTTCTTCATCCAGGCCTCTGTGTCTGCTTTCATGGACTGGGTGCAGTATACAGAGGGGTGTTTTAAACTCCTTTTGGCAGAGGAAATAACTTCCTGAATAGTGTCCAAGCCAAAAAGATTCTCTCCAATTTGGTAAAATATCAAGTGTCACACACACACTTATGGGTCACATGACTAAATGCCCTTCATTATAGCCAGGGTTCAGGACTTTTGTGTTTAAGCTCATTTAGCCCAGCGTTAGGTGGGCAGCACATGTACTCTGAGCTGGGATGTATTCTGCAGGCAAGAATGAATGTGCAGCATGTTGGTACCTAATGAAGGACGTGGTAGATGAGTGACTGTGTGAAATTGGTGTGAGCCCTGATGACATCTGGCTCACACAAGTGGTCTTAAGCACGTTATCATTAATGTCTGCAAGTGGAGGTTATTTGGGGCTAGAACCAGAGTGATCACCCACACTCATTGACTTGTGGAAGACAAGTTTACCTGCATGTAACTGATGGCACATCAGCCTTGAATATTTCTGAAAGTATAGGTAAGAGAATATTACCTGTAGTTTTCTCTGGGGAGGAGGACAAGTGTTCTGGGATGGGGGTGATACTACTTTTCAAAGCATTGTTTTACCAAATGCTCATATTCCTTCTTCATTTGCTAACTTTTTCTACCTATATTAGAAATAACTCTGTGATCTTAGCCACAGATCACTAAACATTGCTGATTTTCATGTTTCTTATTTGCAAAACAAAGGATTTGAGTTAGCACCCTTTTAACTTCTTTTCTAGTTCCTTCTAAGGATTCACTTAAAGACTAAAGTGCTTTAGGAAGTTGGTTGTACCTATAAACAATTTTCCATGTAAGATATTTAAGTTGGCCACAAAGCCTGAACGGTGTTTTGCAACCCAGCAATCTGTTCAACAGATAGCCAAGACAGTGGAAATGTCTAAGGTCAATCACACAAGCTACCCTGTCTCTAAACAGGACCAGAAAGGGATACTGTGTATCACTTCCAGTAGATCCAATAGTTTCAACAGATCTTCCTGTTTGAGTGGATGGGTGGGACTTTTAAACCGTTTTAAGTCAAGCCAAAAACTGGGATCCAGGCCAACACTGAAGAAAGCCAGTTGCTCTTTGGTCAGGATGCATGAAGTCTTCTGTAATCCCTCATTAAATGGCCTTGTTTTCAGAAGCTGTCCTCATGCTGGTCATTGATTCGAACCAGTTTTTGAAAGCCACCATTGAGTCATGGCTGGCTGGCATCCTTCACAAAACACTTCCAGAGTGGAAATATTCATGCTTTACTGAAGTTGAGGAGCTTAAATAAATAGTCATTTCTTCCCTCAGTGGACAACTTTAATAGGCTGGAGGTTATTGTTAACATCCATTTGAAGCCAATTGATATAATGAGGTTAGTTATGGGAACATAATTTTTTTTAGGTTCAATAAAATGTCAGTTTTACCTATGTTCATCTGCTTTCCTTTTCTAAGTGTATTTTTTTGATTATGCTATTACAGTTGTCCTATTTTTTACTCCCTTATTTCCCCCTCTGCCTGGTACCCGTATCCATCCAGCATCTCCCCCTTAGTTCACGTCCACGGGTCATACATATAAGTTATTTGGCTTCTCCATTTCCTATACTATTCTAAACCACCTCCTATTTTGTACCTACCAATTATGCTCTTATTCTCTGTACCTGTCCCCCTATTCTCCCACCACCCCACTAATAATGCTCCATGTGTTCTCCATTTCTGTGATTCTCTTCCTGTTCTAGCTGTTTGCTTAGTTTGTTTTTCTTTTTATTTTTTAGGTTCAGTTGTTGATAGTTGTGAGCTTGTTGTCATTTGACTGTTCACAGTTGTGATCTTCTTTTTCTTAGATGAGTCCCTTTAACATTTCATATAATGAGGGTTTGGTGATGATGAACTTTTTTAATTTGACTTTATCTGGGAAGCACTGTATCTGCCCTCCCATTCTAAAAGACAGCTTTGCTGGATAGAGTAATCTTGGATGTAGGTACTTGCCCTTCATGACTGTCAATATTCCCTGCCAGCCCTTTCTTACCTGTTAAAGTTTCTTTTGAAAAATCAGCTGATAGTCTCATGGGAACTCCTTTGTGGATAACTTTCTTCTTTTCTCTTGCTGCTTTTAAGATTTCTCCTGATCTTTAATGTTGGTTAATTTAATTATGAAGTGTCTTGGTGTGTCCCTCTTTGGATCCAACTTTTTGGGGAACTCTCTGAACTTTCTGGACTTGCATGTCTATTTCCTTCACCAGATTGGGGTTGTTTTCTTTCAATCTTTCTTCAAATAAGTTTTCAATTTCTTGCTCTTCCTCTTCTCCTTCTGGCACCCCTATGATTCAGAAGTTGGAACTTTTATAGTTGTCCAGGAGGTTCCTAAGCCTCTCCTCATATTTTTTGAATTCTTGTTTCTTCATTCTGGTCCAGTCGAATGTTTATTGCTTCCTTTTGTTCCAAAATCATCGATTTGATTCCTGGTTTTCTTTCCTTCACTCTTGGCTCCCTATATACTTTTCTTTATTTAACTTTGTGTAGTCTTTACTATTTCCTTTACTTTGCTTCTGTATTCAGTCATTTCTGTGGCCATCCTGATTACCATTATTTTGAACTCTGCATCAGGTAGGTTGCTATCTCCTCATCACTTAGTTCTACTTCTGAAGTTTTGATCTGTTCTTTCATTTGGGTCATATTTCTTTGTGTTGGTGCACCTGTTATGTTGTAAGGGGTGGAGCCTTAGGTATTCACCAGGGTGGGGCAACCCACTTCATGGAGTTGTGGCACTGCATGTGGGGGAGGGGTCAGAGGGGGAACAATGCTCCTTGCTTGGCTCTCACCCCACTTTCAGTCACTTCCCCCACTTCCCACAAGAGAATTTTGCCCCTTAAGTGCTTCCCTGGTACTGATTCTCAGGTGGGTGGGCTTGTGTATATTCTAGGACCCGGTGGGTGCCTCCAACAAACTCTCCTGTGAGACTGACATTTTCTCCCACTCCCATAACCCCTAGAGATTTTTACAGCCAGAGATTTTGAGGCTTTATTTCCTGTGTTGAAACCCTGGGTTGTGCAGCCTGTCTCACTCCCCAGTTGTTCCTCTTGGTTTATCTGCATGTGAACGTGGGACCATCTGGTCCACCAGCCACCACCTTGCCCACCTGGCCCACCAGCCCACTGCCTTACCAGGTATCCTCTCTGCCCTGGTTGCCCATATCTGCTCCTCCTATTAGTCTGGACAAATGTTTCTTCTTTTAACTCCGTTGTTGTCAGACTTCCATACAGTTCGATTTTCTGGCAGTTCTGGTTGTTTTATTTTTTTAAATTGGTTCTTATCCTTCTTTTTGTTGTACAATGAAGCGAAGTTTATCTATGTATGCCTCTATCTTCTGGGAACATAATTATATTGTTTAGTTTTTTGGTTTTATTTTACAAAATTTTTCTTCCATATTTTCTAAACATGAGGAGAACTGGGGTAGTTGATACATGGACCATTTATTTACTATTCTCAACTATTCAGAACAGAGTTAGGAGCTTAAAACAAAGTGAAAAACACCCTATAAATGGTTAAGATAGGTGTTGTACTAGTTGTCTGTTGCTGTTTAACACATTTCTGAAAATTTAGTTGTTTGACCAATGATAATCATTTATTAGCTCACAGTTTCTGAGGCCAGCAAGTCAGGAGTGCTTGGCTATGCTGGCTTAGGCCTTTCAAGAGGTTGTAGCTAGCGATTCTGTCACCTGAAGTCTTGACTGGGGCTGGAGAATCAGTGTCCAAGGTGACTTATGGATGGCGAGTTGATGCTGGCTGTTGGCAGGACTTCAGCTCTTCTCCATGTACATCCCCCATGGGACAGCTTGAGTGTCTTCATGACTTGGTTGTGTGATCCCAAAAGCCATGTGGAGGCTGCAATACCTTTTATGACCTAACCTGAGAAGTCACCTACCTATCATTTCTGCAGGTCAGTCCCGATTTAAAAGGGCATGAACACTAGAAGGTGAAGATCATTTGGTAAAGGGAGGTCATCTTGGAGGCTGGCTACTGCAGATGTTGAAACATGTAGTATCCAAACACCTGACTTGGCTCTGTTCTGGCCTCATTTTTGAGGTTATTGGTCTCCTAGATTGCCCTCTGTGTGCCCTGGGCTATAGATGTTGCCACCACCTGGTTCACATATGCCTCCTCACTAATACCTAAGAAAGTCCTTGGACTCAGGACTTTATAATAACCACAAGAAAATTATTTGAGAACCAGTTGGTAAAAAGTTCACATGAATATGAGTACGTCCAATTGTAATAATGAACAAGGATACACACTGTATCATCCTGACAATTACTACTAATACTTCCTCTTTGGAGAATGAGTGACATTTGCTGCCCAATGGCAGTGTGTCTGTCTTGCCTTGTCCTATTCTTTGATTGACCTTGATGGCTTCTATATACCATATAATCCATTCTATTTCACACTTTCAATTCAACTGACACCATAGTTGCTGTGCATTGCTCAAAGATAGTTCTTAAAGGACTGAGTCTAATTTGTGTACTCTCATAACAGCATTAACTGTGTTTCTAGTGCTTTACCTCACTCACTTTCATTCATTAAGCTGTGACCTTGTGTACACACTCTATCTAGTCTGCTGGGCAGCTAGTACATAATATTTGAGACACGGCAGGTCTTGAGCTTGGTTCTTCTCCTTTAGACTAGGCTCTTCCAATGGCTTCTGTGAAACATCCTTCCACAAAGTACCAGAAAAAGCTTCCTGCAGCACAGGGGAATGAAATCTGAGAAATGGCCCTCATGTGGGCAGAGACAATGCTGCAAGGACTGACCTCACTGAGTGTATCTCTGGAAAGTTCCTCCTTATTGTCATGCTGCTCTCTTCTCTGTTGTTTCCTATGTCCCAATGTCCCCTCTGGTGTACAGCCTCATAGGCTGTGGTCTCTGAGGGACTTTGCTCCTTTCCTCATTTTTTTGGTCTCTTCCACAAAAGAGGCTGTTGGGTCCTCTCCAAGAACCTACTTATCCTCTGATACTTGTGTGTCTGGCCTCCCAAAACAGAGGATTCAAATCAGCTCTTTTAAAAGGGGGAGTGGCTGCTGGAAGCAGGTAGCATGACAGTACAGTAAAAAGCCAAATGAAAGAGACTGAGGAAACAGAAAAATTACACAAAGCAGAAGTAAATACTCAGAGTGTCCATCTGGAGACATTCAGAGATGGGCTGGGCTTCCCTACCTGGCTTGTTAAGAGAAGCAATAATAGAGCCACACAGTCCCTGGTCTACTGGACCCATCCTCCTCACACTCTACACAGCATCTGGGGACAGGGATTATATGACTATGTGAAAATGGATGCTCTCTGTTCAGTGAAGTGATTTGGAGGGATGGGGGAGGCCTCCAGAACTCAGGGGTGATGGCAGCTTGCTCTTCTGTTAAACTAACTCAGTTGTCAGCTAAGTTACCAGAGAGGGAGGAAACAAGCCTCTTGATCCTTTGTTTATTAATGCTGTCATCTCTTGGGTGATTATTAGAATCTGCTTTGATGGGTGCTCTAGAAAGTCACCAGGAATTGACAGGCCACTGTGTAGTCTCTGGTAGGGCAGGTTTGGTGAGCATGTGTGTGTGTGTGTGTGTGTGTGTGTGTGTGTGTGTGTGTGTGTGTATGGTGATCTGTATATCGAGAACTGTTAGCTTCCTCCCCAGTTCAACCTTTATAAAGTTGTGAGGACATCTGAACTCTTACCTTGCTCCTCCTCTTGCCAATAGAAGAAGAGTTTTCTGTTTTCCACACCCAAGGTCAACTATCTGTAAGCCAAGCACCAAAACAATTTTTTAAATATTCTAATTACCTGAAAGGGAAGATAAATTAACTACATAGTTAATACACTTAATTCCTGTGGAGAGGGGAAGTAATAGCATTATCAGAATAAGCCACAATGTTTCACTACTTGCTAATTGCAGCTATGTTAGGTATTTGACAATAAGCCAACACTCCTTGTGACTCCCCCTCTCAGCCTTTCAGGCTTTCAAATTGGAGAACTTTGCATGAACCTAAAAGGCACTTGGTTATTCAGCCACTCATGTGTGGACTTTAGAGTGAGGATAAGTAAACCTCATACTTTTTGGCGGCCTACTCTGGCCCAGGCACCCAAGCAAACCCATTGTATTCATTGTAACAAGTCCTCTGAACCACCCCACCCAGTCAGTATCAATACTTCTCTTTTAAGAGACAGGCAGCCAGCCAGCTTTACTTAGGGCTGGTGAGAATCATCCCCTAGCAACACTTTTGGAGAGCAAAGTAAGGAAAGATTCCTGTACCCTATGCACAAGAATCTCACATATGACTCCTCAACTGCGTCAGGATTGTGCCTCCCCCTTCATCCTATGTCAAATCCCCTAACCCCCTAGCAACTGAAGACCCCATTAGTTCTTTTCTCCTGAGTGCTCCACAGGGAGAGCCATTTTACAGGGTGTTTCTGTTCTATCCTAAGATGATAAATTCCTTTTTGCCAATTGGATCTTCTAATCCTAACCTTTCTAATTTTGCACTTAAGCAATGATAAGGTCCCCGCCCTTCTTATTTCCCCTCTCTGTTATTCTAAGTTTGTAATCATTTGAAAAGAGTTCAGCTAAGGGACAGAAAACCTGACAGGAATTCTATCAGTCTTGCTGGTTTGGGCTTACCTGCTGAGAACTAATGTAGCTACCTACTTTCACAGGTGCTTTTAGTAGTCACATTGAACAAAAAGGGTGCTGCATCTTCAACAGGAGTTACAGAAAGAGAGATGTGAGAGTGCTTAAAAGGTTGGCCAGAGCTGGGGTTAAGTTGGGGCTGGACAAAGGGACAGAGTTTAACTACTATTTTATGGGACATGATCCATTTTGCCTTTTCCCTTCCTTTCTATATATGTATTTGTCTGTATGTATATGTATATATGCATATCTATATCTATATAATCTGTACACACAAATGAATCAAAATTAAGTCAAGTTGTTTTAAAAATATTTAGTATAGTTTATAATAACATTAAAACCAATTCTTAAAATAGAACAAAAAATGAAAAAAATTACTGTTTTTACAAGTGCAAGAACATTTCCAGACTTTTGGGGAGTTGGCATCAGACAAAGCTCTGGCCTTTTGACCTCTTTCAAGTCTGCCCATTTGTCACCCTGCAGGACTAACCACGATGTGAGGATGGTCCTGACATTGTTGGTCATCAGGCTGCAGGCAAATGTGGGAATATAGAAAACTCCAAGAGACAAAGTGCTCAGGCAGGTGAGTGAGATCCAGGTTCAGGCCTTGAGCTCTGGCACCAGGCAGTACCTGGGTAACTTTGAGCACATCACTTCCCTATACTGGGCCTCAGTTTTCCCCTTTTAAAAAAAGGGTGTCCTTAAGTGAACCACAAGTTCCTTGAAGAGCCAACGTCCTACAACTTATAATCATAGGGCAATTGAATCAAAACTGTCAACATGTTCACATCACACCTCACTGTGGAGGATGATCACCACGTGGCCTTGACTGTACTCTTAGGTTTGGGGGTGAGAATGTCAATGATTTAGGGCTAACACAATTTCTACATGGGTTTTCTTTACCACTTTCACCTGAGATCCACAGTAAATTGGGCTGAGAACACAGTAAATTAGGGTCTCTAATTCTAGCTCCTTCATTGAATAGCTCTAGGATCTTGGACACAAAACTATTAAATTTACCCTCTTGGGGATTCTCTACCAGCACATGTGCCTTACAAGGTCATAGTTAGGACTGTGCCTAGGATAGTGTATGCCCCATAGCTTATGGTTCAGTTTATGATTATGATAATGTCTAATATTCTTCATAGTGAACTGAGGATGACATGAGAACCCAGGCCCACCAGCAACAACAGCAGGCCAGAAATTAGAGCCATGGTTTAACAAGCTCTTTACTAATGAAACATCTTAGTGAGTGCAAAGTAGCAATTACAATTTTCAGAGAACATTTGACTTTAGTTTCTTGGGAGTGTTTTTATAGTTCCATAGTAATAAACATTTTTCTCTTCTTGAATTGAAACACTGAGTGGGTCCACTGACATTTTCTCTTTTGAAGTATTTCCTTTGGATAACATTCAAACAACAAAATCCTATTATACATCCCAGTTTGGAAAACCCCTATTTTGACTATATTTGACCAATGATTAACTTCAAATTTAGATTGAATGAGAAGCCCACTTCTGTCACCAGCATATTTGTGAAGGTTATAATATTTCAATTTCTAGGTTATATGTTTTTAGTATGGGCCACTTTTTCTGAATCATAGACAAAATACACAGATGAATAAAAGCATAAAATTTTTACATATAACCCTACTCCTTATAACTAGGCATTTGTATTGGTAAATATTTTTATTTGCAAATGGAAACCCATCTCAAAGTGGTATATGAGAGACAGAGAGAGAGAATGAGAGAGAGAAAGAGAAAAAGAGAGAGAAAGAGGAAGAGAGAATCTATTGATTCATAAAGCAGCTGAATAATTCCCAGAAACCTATCAGTTTCAGGCATGGCTTAATTGATGGAAAGACTGTCAAGGTATCCTATCTTTGTGTCTCTTGGACAAATGGGTTCTCTTCATATGGTAGGCATGTTAACCACTGGCAGCTCATGGTGTACCTTACATTTGCACAGCAGTCCAAATGAGAGATCATCTTCCTTGATATTTCTGGCTGAAGAAGTCCAGGGAAGTGTCTCTGGAGTAATCACTGTGGCCATGAGCATAGTATAATCTAATCAGACATGGCTGGCATGTCCTTATCCACTCTACAACTCAAATAGTGTGCCTCTGTCTTTGTATCACTGTTGTCTCATTTCTAAAAATAATGAGAAGAATATTCTGGTTTATTTTTTAAGGCTGTTGTATAGATAAATTGTTCGGGGATTGCTTTCCCTCAGGTGCATGACTTTCTGGGAGTACAGTGTGGCATGAAATCAAAGATAGTTATGAACAGTGTAAGTTCAGAACTCATCAGGACCATCTCATCTGTCCACAAGATTACTGGAGGGAGGGGTTCTGGGTCCTCTTCCCTCTTGAGATTTCTTTTTTTCTGAGTTTTTTAGTTGCTACTATTACACCCAGAGCCAAATGTAGAAAGCTAAGTTGAAATAAAAGGCTTGGAATTTATTCTTGAAAAAGCCCAACCCTTTGCCATGTCTCTCATCGGTCAAAATCAATTGCATTCAAGGGAAATGTGGAGATCATTTGAATTATTTGATTTATGCTCAACGTCATGCTCTTTCAACAGATATTTTGTCCAATCTGCAGGCTGCAGTGGTAAGTGGTTCTTTTTCCTGTTCAGAAATTAGGGGGTGAACTCAACAGGGGCACCTCCCAAGTTAGGAAAACCCCTTGAGAACCCAAATGAGTCATCACTTTCTCAGGGTTATGCTCACAGCTCAGTGATAATGGTGTTACTTGAAATTCCCCTTTTTGTGAGATTTTTTTTTTAAGGACAGGAAAAAAATAATTGGAGAAAATAAATAACATGTCACCTTAACTATTGAGAGGCATAAAAGGATTCCATTTGTATTATCTCATTTTGATAGACCCATGCTTTGTTTGTAGGTAGAGAAGCTGAGGTGTCACCTGAGTCACATACTAGTTGGGACTCAACTAGAATCCTGACTCTTTCTCTGGGCACTTGCAACCTCAGATTCCTGTGTACAGAGCTTCAGTTGTGAATTTTGGGTAATTTATTTTCACATCCTCCTTAGGAAATCAGGCCTTCCCTATTCAACAGAACTTTACACCATACATCCTGAAATTTAAAAACTCAACCTGGCCGAAAAGACCTTACAGTTTTACTCTCTGGAACAGTTTTCATGATCTCTCAACAGATCTTCTCTGAACTACTTCTCTATGTACTTCTGAGTAGTCACTCCACCTGTTATCAAATATAGTTTGACACCTTTTCCAATGCACATGATAAGTTTTCTCTTGTAAACAGCCTTTGAAGTTTCTTTACTTGTGAGTGCAAGGCCTTCTCTCTCCTGGGGGTCACAGAGCAATTACTGGAAGGTTGATAGAGGTGGCTCTTGGCCTGTGAACAGGTAGGATAACAACTGAGGTGTGGGACTCCCCAGCTTCTCACTGTGGGAGTTTCTTAATTTTTTCCTGCATGAGAGTTCCCAGGACACAACCAAAGTGATAGTTCAATATTCGGAATCTGGGATGTTTTTCCCAAATGAATTAAGCCTCTTTTTTCTTGTCCCTCTCCCCTCTCAGGTCTTTCCCCTCCTCAGAGTTAAATGCTAGCTGAGCATTGGGCTCTGGGCCTTTAGTGCACTTCATTGATCCAAGTGGGGCACCAGGAGCCCACTGAATTGACAAAGACATGCGTACCCCTTGCTCCCAGGACTCTTCTGCTTGTAGTTTCAAGATATGGAGGTTCCCCTGATGGGCCAAGCCTGCCTGCCCCACCTTTGATTGATTTTACTACACTTCCTGATCCTCATCTGTACAATGGGAGCAGTATGTCATTCTCAGTTCCTCATGGGGTTGCTGTAAAGATCAAATCAGAGAACTCATAGAATTTTAGAGGCACTGCTGTCTTCACTTCCAGCCTCTTCTCTATGCAATGGGACACCCCTCAGTTCTATGGGATGACAGGTTGCCTGCAGGCATAAAAACAAATAACCACTGTATAGGGACTTGTAAGATCCAGACACATTGCTTCATTTGATCCTCATTCTGACCTGTGTGGACATTATGGTGATTATTCCATTTTTGCCAATAAACAAGCAAAGGTTGAGAAAGATAAAGGGACTTTTCAGTTCAAACTTGTGCTTTTTCCCACTATGGTGGAATCATTTATAAATAACCTTATTCATAAAATATTTTAGTTCTTCAGGAAACAGTTCAAAGTTGTAAAGAGTTTG
Organism: Trachops cirrhosus; assembly: GCA_028533065.1. Classification (NCBI taxonomy): domain Eukaryota; kingdom Metazoa; phylum Chordata; class Mammalia; order Chiroptera; family Phyllostomidae; genus Trachops; species Trachops cirrhosus. Next base: position 80,354,880 of record CM052543.1, on the reverse strand, counting down.
TCAAAATATAAAGGGCTATCAGTATATTTATGAATAGCAACCCTGCTTTATGGGGTACCAGACTTGATAAGATTTGGGTACATTTGATGACAAGATGCTAGAGATTAGCAGCACCCCAGATTGTTACTCTTTTGCCAGAGGCAACAATGTTCTAGCTGAGATTGAATATCTGCTCTTCTCATGGTCCATTTTCACTTTCAGTGGTGAAGGTGTGCACCTTCTACCCTGGCCTGTCCCTGCACAACATTGACTGGGGAATATTCTGGGCATGTATAAGCCTTGGCACTGAGACATCATGAGAGTAGGAAGAGCAAAGATTTGGGAAACAGAAAAACCAAGTTGGAAGACCATATCTGTCATTTAATAGCTGTGTGACCAAAATCATTTCTTTAACCTCTCTGGTTCTCACTTTTCTCTGTTGTGAAATGTGTTTATTATGTCTGTATTGCACTGTTATTGAAAGGATTAAATGAGAAAAGGTATGTAAAGCTCCTGTCACAGGAGACAGTCAACAAGTGATAACTGACATCTCCAAGCTTCAAAACTCAAGCTCCCTCCCTCCCTGCTTCCCCTTTCCCCTTCTCTCCTTTCCACCTCTTTCTGTCCTTCTTTCTCCCCATCCCAATTCTATACCCTTGGACAACCATGTGAAGTCTAAGGGTCTCTAAAACTACAAGGGAGAACTAGCAGAGTTACTCCAACAATTGGAACAACTAAGTTAATGCTCTCAGCCCTGAATGGAGCTTCCCTGTTCTCTACAGGGCTGAGCAGACATAGGAGCAGAGAAGCCTGAGCTACACTCTCCATCTCCACAGCTTCTCCAAGAAGCTTTGTCTCACTGCCCAGACTGGCTGTAGGTGGCAAATGCTGGTGCTCCCCATGGGTGTGTCATAGCAGTGAAATTAAATAATGGTCACCTGAAGAATTCGACCTGAGATTCTCCTTTTCTCCAGTGAAGACTCAGAACAGAGGGTCACAGAGGACTTAAGGAACCAAGATTCACATAAGTGAAGTGACTTGTCAAAGACCCAAAAGCTATTCTATGCCAAACAATGATAAATAATTCTGGAGGGCAAATGGCAGAAACCTCTCAGTGAGTATTTGGAACAGTGTTTGTTCTCTTCTGTTTCTTCCCTTAATTTTTTGAGCTCAATGTTATAATATCATCTGGTTGGCCTGTGATGTGGCCACAGGAGTCATTCCAGAGTGGGGTTGGATTCTTCTTGGTCTACATTTTGCTGGGGTAGAAGGACCACTGGACAGGTGGGAGTAGAGATCTGAAGGCCAGTCTTAATTCATGCTGCTAGTCTTTCCTTGGGTACTTCAGGTTTTCCCAGGTATAAAATGAGTTGAATAAGAGATGGTTTTCATGCATCTTGGTTGTTAAATGTTCTAGAATTGGAGCCCTTTGGTCAGAAGAAATTTACATCATCTCAAAAAATGGAAAAGAAAATGCAAAGTAACTCCACTTGAAGTTGGGGAGGAAAAGTGGAAACCTCTCCCCCTGGGGACTTCTGAGGCACATGAAGGAACCATGGGGTTCCTTAGAGCATAGGAAAATTTTCCTTAGAAAAATGCTGCTGGATTGGAGGCTCTGTGAGATGCTGTGATTGTGTAAGTGTGTGAGACATAAGGGTAGGGGCTGCACTAGTAGAGAACTGTCCCGCTCCAGGGTCCTCCCAGGAATGTACAGTTGTCCTACACACCAGTGCACTTGATTTCTCCCTTTATTTCCTACCTTCATGCTAAGATGGTGGGTTTCAGAGAAAACAGAGGTTTCCTAAACCTTCATAGGGTAGTGTTCCATGAATCCTTGATGAATAGATGAGAAAATGTCTTTTGAGCTTTACAAAAGCCAAAAGGTGTGCCTTAAGCCCAATCCTCAATAGGAGATACACTTGATATTGCACAAAGAGCATACAACCATATACACATAGATGCAATTGAAAACCTGTTTCATTTTCTCAAAAATGCTGGCGGTGACCCACTGAAGTGTTTTATAATCCATGACTAGAAGATTGCGGGTGAGGGCATTCTCAGTGGTCATCCCCCCACTCACACTGGGGTTACATTTAGGTCTCTCCTGCTACATCAAGAGTCAGCAAATGTGGCCCATAGGTCATGTATTGTCTGTTTCCTGTTTTTGTCTGTCCTGAGGATACCAGGGAAGCATGGTGTGCCCAATCTTGGGTGTTTCCCCACCCCCTGAGCTGTTCTAGCACCTGCTGGGTTCCCATTCTGGGAGCTGAAGAACCTGTAACTTCACTTCTGCTCCGCTGCCCAAGGGGAGACAGCCTGACTTTCCAAGAGGAGAGTGTCTGGGTGTCATGGGGCAAAGAGAAATTGACAGTGAGGGCCAGTCCTCTCTGCCACCCCCACCCTGCTTCTCTGGATCCCTAGGGTCCTTCCCTCCAGCAGATTGCTCTTCTCCTTGAGACTGTTTCCAACAGAAGTACCCAGGCCAAAAGTGTACCTACCACCCAGGACAAATATATGTTTGCTTATTGCCCCACAATGTCTAAAATATTTACCATCTGCTACTTTATAGGAAAAGCTTGTACATTCCAGTGCTATATGAGGATGGGCTATGCATTACATAATCCTATAAGGATTCAGCCCTCTTTGTATAATAATACACAATAGTGTTAGCTACCATATATGAAGCTCAGAAAGAGTTAACTTGCCTAAAGTCACACAGGTAGTAAGTAGCAGGGTGGGATTTTACAGTGACAATTTGGCAGAAGAGAATAAACTTCCACTTCTCCTATGACCATTCTCATTCCAGACCAGCTGGGCAGCGCTCTGCCCCTCCCTCTTTGTGACCTTGCTTGGGGACAGTGGCCAATGCTTCTTTAATTAGCATGGTCCTATGTCAGCACACTGGCCCAAAGCTTCTATCTTTCTGGCATTTTCTTTCCTGTGTGGCCTCCCAGATTTAGTAGTTCCTTTTTGACTAATTCCCTTCTGGATACTTAGGTTTCCTCTTAAACCTCACCTTGTGGTTCAGTGAGAAAACCACTGTTTTTAAGTGCTGCTGAGTTCAATTTCTGGTGTGTCATTGGTGACAATCCCCTGAGTCTTGTCTTCCCCTGACTCATTTTTACTGAGCAGAACAGACACATTGCATTTACTAGGTGTCATTCAGGAATGTGATGTTCAGTGAATTTTCCAGGAATTGCAGCTCACTGCTCTGAACAGCTAACTTTGTAAACTTCTAACTATTTTGTTAATCTTTACAAAATAAATTACACTGTGCCCTGTGTTCTTAAGCACAGATCACCGTGCACATTTAATGTTTTCCTGATAATTTAGTTGGCCCCTTAAAAACATGAGTTACTGTCTGAGCTAACTGTGTGCTTTGAGAGATTTACATAAGATCTTGTAGTTTCCATTTCCTCATCTGCAAAATGGGAATGATCATATTACTGTCCCTATAGAATCAGGGGAGGAGGAAACAAGATTATTCTTGGAGTCTTCGGCACAGTGATTGGCAGGTCGTATGATCTAATTAGGTGATTGATGCTGTTATTCCTATATCATTCTGCCCTGGGGCATCTGTCCTTAGGCTGGAGTGTGTGCCAGAGTCATGATGCTGAGTCTCCCCCAAGATCAACTGAATGAAAGCCACTGGGGCTGCCCCACCTGCAGCATGAATGCTTTTGCTGATTTATTTAATCTATGCTGGCCTTCAACTCTGACTTTTCTCAAATGCAGCTAGAGCTGGGAACCAGTGCTCCCAGATGTGTTCCACTATTTGCTCCAACACTAAATGGCCCCCCACCTGTTGACAGTTTTGAGAATTTATATTTTCATTTTAGAGTGTTTTCTGCCTCCTCTTGCTACTGCTCTTAAGAGCAGTTAATATTTATTAAGGGCTTTGCTGTGCACTCTCCTTGCATTGGTCAACACTTCCCTGGCACCACCACTTAGTGCCAGGTGCCCAGAGAGTGCTCTGCTAGTGCCTGCAGTATGCACATGACTTTCAATTTTGGGCCCTGAGCACCTCTTTGCCTTTCCCTAATCCCAGCTCCACCCCACTGATCCAATTCTCTATTTTTTTCCTTTTATTCTCCACAAGGACTGGAATCTGTGTCTGTTTTTTTTTCATTGCACATAGTAGATGCTCAGTAATTCATGGGTCTCTACAGGAACCCTATGCCATAGGTTCTACCACCATTCATCATTTGTCTTTTACAGGTGAGAAAACTGAAGCAGAGAAAAGCTAAATAATTGGCTTAAGGTCCCCGGAAAGTGGCAGCTCTGCTGGGTCTGTAAGAAGCACTTGCAGACCAGCTTCTGATTTTGTCACTCCCACTGCCCAGAGAAGCTCTGGCTTCAACAGGCCATTTAGTCTAAAAAACCAGTAATCACAATATAAACAAGAATTGTGTAATAAGTAAATAAGCCCTGAATACCTCATAAATGTGATTTCCTGACTTTACTGGTTGAGCATCATCCTGCAAAGCAAAAGGTTGCTGGTTTGATACCCTTTCAGGGCACATGACTGGGTGGTAGGCCAGGTAGCTGGCTTGGCACTTAGAAGCAACTGATCAATGTTTCTCTTTCACATCAATGTTTCTTTCCTCTCTTTCTCCCTCCCTTTCCCTCCATAAAAAGAAACCAGAGGGGACGTGGGAGGGGATAATGGAGGAGAAGTGGGAAGAGTCATCAAGGAACTTGTATAAAGGAAACATGGACAAAGCCAAAGGGGAGTATGATCGAGGGTGGGAGGTGGGGGTGGCTGGGGTGGGGGGAAAACGGAGACAACTGTACTTGAACAACAATAAAAAAAAGAGAGGAAAAAATTTAAAAACCATGAGAATGAATAAAATATTTTTTAAAAAGAAAGAAATGTGTTTTCCTCTCCTTTTCCTTACTATATAAGCCTAACTACTATTCTTTAACAGATAGAACTATTAGCTCAGAAAGTTGGAAGTTTCTTTTTCTTCTCTTAATTCACAACCCAGTTCCCAACTTTGCTGCTGTCACTGACTCTCACAGCAGAGATGTGGGGCTGCTGAGGAGCCCATACTGCCTGTTTCTGGTGGCTTCTTATTTGGTAAAACAACAACAGCAACAACAGCAAAACCCCACAAAGATTCCAGAGGGATTGTCAGGCTTCCAGAAAGGGGTGCATGCCCCTTTCTCCTCACTGGACTGTGGCCAGGGTGGGGGCTCTGATGAGCTGTGGACACACTCAGCAGGCAGTGGGTAGGGGGGCTCCCCACCAGCCTGGCAGGACCTGAGGTCCTGTTAAGGAGTGTGTCTGAGGACTGCAGTGTAAGGAGAAATCATTGCGACAACTTTCTCTCAGACAGAAGGTTGAGGGGTGAAAGGAAAGCTGAGTCAAGGGGGAGAAAAGCTACTTCTTTCTGAGAAGACTGAGTGAATCCTGAGTCCAGCCCCGTCTGAGTCTGGCCCCATCTAACATACAACCTGCCAGCCCTAGGTTTCAGGGCTCATGATGACGACTCCATGTTGTAGCTCCCTATTCCCAAGCTCACTTCTTCAGGAATTATTAACCAAATCCACTCCTCAAATAAAAACAACGTGCTCTTAAACCCCTCTAGAATGCTATTGTAAACTGTGTCTAGCATTCTTTTGCTCTCAGAGAAAGAACTTTATTTTATTGTAAATATAACACTAACATCATACATAATCAATGTTCCAGAATTTTGTATGCATTCTTAACATCTCCATGGGAAGTCTGGCTAACAGTAATGTAGACACAGCAATAAGGCTCTTTGGACTCTGGTCTTGCTTTCAGGAAACTCTGCTCCAGGAGAACTCAGTTCTATAACTCCCCAGTGTGCCAGGTGTTATCTATACATACTCTGAAGCAAGAGCCCCAAGGTTCAGTAACCTACAGAGATACTTGTTTCTAATTGTTGGGACCCATTGCTCATCACTGAGGGAGGGAATTTTTATTGGATTTCTTTTTCTTTATTTTAAATATTTTATTGCTTATGTTATTATAGTTGTCCCAATTCCCCCCTCCTTTGCTTCTCTGTACCCAGCCTGCCCCACTTTCCCACAGTCAATCCCCACACCATGACCATGTCCATGGGTCATGCATGTGTGTTCTTTCACCTTCACCTTCTTTCAACCAGTCCCCACCTCCCCCTTAGGTTAAGTCTGTGCAGTACAGAGTGATTCAAGTAATTTAGGGCCAACCATGTATGTGTAGAGAGTAGGGGATGTGATTATACAGGATGGTAAGAAGGGCTCTTGCTCATGACACCTCTCTCCTTGGTCTGTTTCTCTCATTTCCAGTCTGGAGTAGGCAAAAGGGAAAGGAAAGCGGTGTATTTGAGAAGAGGGTATGCTTCTAGGAAGCCTGATAGAGAATAAATGTGCTCTGCAGAGACCCTCAGGGAAAATTTTGTTGTGACTTTGGTAAAGAGCAGAGGAAGTCATGAACATGGGCTACTGTTGATATTGTCACCAGATGCAACACCACTTGCTCCCTGCCTGCCTGCTCAGTTTTCCACTTTGTCCTGAGTGACAGGATGGCCAATCTCAAGTCAACACTCACAGTTAATCCGACTTCCTAGTGCTCTCAGTATCACAAAGTGCAGTTGCACCTGATCCTAAAACATATGTTAAACTTGTATTCTTCCATTTGTCTCCACTGTCTTAACCCAGAACCCAGTTATGCCTTGGAGTCCATTGTCGCAGATCACTAACTGGTTTCCTTGCTTCTAGTTTCACCACACTCTAATCCCCCCTCTGTAACTAGATCATCCTTCTGAAGTACACACTGATCGATCTCTTCCCAACCATCATCGACAGCAGTGGCCCCTGACCATTTGCAATCATTCATTTGGGGAAGGTCCCACTCAGAGGGAACACCCTCCTGTCCCACAAACCCTCATTCTCCTCCTCCCTCCCTTAAAAAAAACAACGGCCTGCACAGGAGGGACAGGGACAAGTCCTAATAAGTAACACATTGCTTGTGCCACACTTCCCAGCTGCTCTCTTGATAAATGAGGACATCAGAATTGAGCAACATTCACCCAGGTGTAGAGTCCAATGTCCAATGCAGAGAACATTAGACTTTTCCCAAACTCTCCCAGACCTGCCTTTTCATTTTCATTTTTCTTCCACCCACTTCTCTGTCCATGCCAGTCCTGCAGGCCACCCTTCACTTTCTTTCTTGCATATCTTGCATGTGGTACTTGGCCAAGGGTGTGCTTTCTTCTTCTCTCTAACTTTTCAGCCTCAGCTCAGCAACAGACACTTTCTTCATTCCCTCAGCACTTTGTGTGCATGTTTGTTACAGTGCTTATTGCATCATATTATATTTTCAAGTTTTGATTTTTAAAAATCAACTGCTTTAGGTATAATTTACAAACAAGGTAATGCACCCATTTCAAGTGTGCAGTTTGATGAATTTTGACAAAAGTGTAAACTCATGTAACAACACCAAAAGCTACATATAGGATATTTCCAATGTCTCAACAGGTTCCTGTGTATCCTGCCTGGTCAGCATCCCTCACAGGTCCTGTGAAACCCCTGAGCTATTAGCTGTAATTACGGGCCAGGTTTGTTTTCCCCGGAGTGTCCCATTAACAGAGTGCAGAGTTTGTGCTCTTCTGCATCTTGCTTCTTCCGCTCAGCATAAGGTGGTTGGGATTTTCCCACGTGTGTGCACCAGTAGTCAGTCCTTTTTTCAACAAACACTGTTCAGTTGTGCAAATATGTCACAATTTGTTTGCCAGTTTTCCTGTATCCAGGATTTTCCCTATTTTTGGCTGTTTTGAAGAAGGCTGCTATGAAGTACAAGGTTTTTTTGTGGATATATGTTTTTATTTCTTTTGAGAAGCCATCTAAGATTGGAATTTCTGGGTCAAAAGATAGGTGTATGTTCAGTTTTACAAGAAAGTTTCAGCATTTTCTCCAAAGTGGTTGCAACATTTTACATTCACACCAGCCATGTGTGACATCTTTGCTTTGGTTGCTCCACATCTTTGTCAATGTTGGTATTGTCAACCTTTTACATTTTAGCTATTCAGGTAGGTGTGCAGTGCTATCTCATTGCATTAACTTACATCTTCCTTTATCACACTCTATTTAAATTTTTTTAATCCTCACTTGTTTCATTGCTTTTTAGTGAAAGAGTATGGGAGAGAGAGAAACATCAATGTGAAAGAGAAACATCGACTGGTTGCCTCCCCTACCTGCCTGGACCAGGGACCACACCTTCAACCCAGGCATATGACCTGACTGGGAATTAAACTCACAACCCTTCAGTTATGGGATGAGGCTCCAACCAACTGAGCCACACTGGCCAGGGCTATCACACTGTATTTTAACTATTTGTTTAAGAGTACTTCTTCTCCATCAGACAGCTGTATTTACCCTTGCTCGTTGGGTGAATATCAACACGACCTGAATATCAATACAGTCCCTGCCCTCACACTCTTAAAATCAAATTGGGACATACTGAGAAGATGTTACATCAGTACCATGTAGGGTGACCCACTGTCCCAGTTTTCCTGAAACTGAAGACATTCTTGAGCCAACGGACTTTCAGTTTTAAATCTAGGACTGTCCTGGGCAAACTGAAATGTCTGGTCACCTAGGTGATGTGAGTAGCTGGTGGATAGCATGTGAACATTTAGCCACAATTACAATAGAATGGACATTCTTTCCCTGTAACTGATCCTAACTTCTGAGGATGGTGGAAAAATTCAGTCTTTCCAGTTCAAGGAAGCTTAGGTACTGTCAAGTCTTGCACATGTTTACTCAAGGATTTGAACTAGTTCAAGATTCTCGCCTGCCTCCTCCCCTTCCTCTCAGCTCTGTTCACACTGGGAGCTGCCCTGTGATGGCCACTGACCTGGTCATTTGGTATTGTGGTGGTGATTTGCAAGTGTCCTGCCTTGTCCCTGGTCTCATGAAATAGTGTTTTGTGGGGCTGGCTCTGGAACTTTTTAGGTAGCTCATTGAGGCTATCAGTCCTCTGAGGCTTCTCTCAGGCTATCTTTCAGACACTTCAACCCACTTGCTGCCCACCCACAGACTCCATGTAGGAGGTGGGGCTTCAGTATGAGGTTTGCCTGGAAATCAAGACAGCTGCCTCCTCAGCCTGGGTCTTTCCCATCCTTACTTCCACTGCAGCTCCCAACCCAGCCATATTCACTCAATACTTTTTGTGTTAAGTGCTGGTTTGAATGAACACTTCTCTTGAGCAAAATGTCTCAGGTTTCTAGGCTTTTGGCTCCTGATAGATAAGAATGGGTTTCCTGAATTCCACAGATAAAAGCAAAAATGAAAACAAAATTCTTTTCTTGCTCAAGGGCCAGACTTAAAGTCAAAGCTTTTAAGATGCATGTTTCAACAGTTAACCTGGTGGTCACATCAACTTCTGATTCTGTGCTGCCATTGCTGCCTCTGTAGGACAGGGCCTCCTGCCTTACGGGGTGGGCAGTGGGCAAAGGAAGCACTGGAGACAGAGGTGGCTCTGGAGAGTGGTTTGAAGGCTTCTTGGAGAGATGAGACTGGAAATTGGACATTAAAGGGAGGGTAAACTCGGGCTAAGTCTGGCAACTGATTCCAGAAAAGGAGCCTGGCATGGACCAACCACAAAGCTGGCTGAGTCTTCTGTGTGGGAATGCTAATAAAGCAGCCTGCTGGCAGGGAAGATGTGTGTTCTGGGGGTGTGTAGAGTGGAGGGAGGTGGTGCAATTCTAGATGGCTCATGAGAGATGCAGCTGGGTGGCAAGTTTGGCCTCCTCTTCCATTCCTAGTGTCTTGTATTCACAGCAATCTTTTCCTTGACAAAGCATTTTACCTTAGCCTGCATCACCATTCTACACAGTAGATATGATTATTGCCATTTGTGATAATCTGGGTCCCAACAAAGGTAATTTATTTCCACCAGATCCCAGAGGAAAGTCATTCAGTCATCTCATAATATTTGTTGAGCACCTCCTCTGTGTCAGGTATGAGCATCACAGATTTTCTTTCTTTTGTACTTCATAAAATTTTCAAATGAAAATTTTGACACTAGGACCTCAGCTTTTTGAGTGAAAATATGCAAGGAGTTTGATATTCCCAATCTCTGTAGCACACTTATAATATGCATAAGAATATTTCTGATGTTACATACACAAACACAGATATACGAGTACATATATCTGCGTGGGATAGCTTCGAAGCTGAGCCTTGTTCAACATATCATTTAAAGAATTGCTAGCCTGATAACCAATGCTAATTGGCACCAATTTAAAACCTTTTTTGAAGGCCGTAAAAAACATCAAAGTGTGTATGTGACATTCATCATTGCAAAGTGAAACAGAGCTGTGAGCTGGGATGGAAGGGGGCCACAAAACATGGCTCATAGTCTTTGGCCACTGGCTTCCAGGGCTGCAGGCCTGGCTGGCCCTGCTTCTCTCTCCTTCCTCCCCGGAGAAGGAAAACTTCATCCAGAGTATCCTGGGGATAAGGGCCAAGATTTCACTCATTGGCAGCTCTTCACTTGTATCTTTTCATGTTGAAAATAGAAGGTGACTTTAGTTTAAAGAAAATTTGTCTTGACTACTTATCTGAAAAATAAATAGGGCAGCCAGATGATTTTTTCAAGACTCCTTTCCAGCTGACTGGGTCAATAAATCTAAGGTTCCCCTAAAGGACCCTTTCTGGTTTCCCTGAGGCTGTGTCTGTGCCTGTGTCATTTCCATGGTCAGAATGTTCAGCATGGTACCTCAAGGAACTGTTGCTGCTTCTAGTATTGGAAGAGATGTAATATCATAGGAAGGTTCATTGAGCTCTAAGCAAATATAAATTTCAGAAAGGGCTCTCTGTAATCTAAGAAAATTTAATAACAACAATTACTATTTAATTAACCATTTTGTGTCAGTCCTGTGAGTTTGTTTTTATTCATTTTAGAGCTCAAGACACACATTTAATTTCAAGACAGACAAGACAAGAGAAAGTGATCAAAAGATAAAAAAGCATAACGTTATGCAAATTGACCTTGTGAAATAACTAAAGTATTTGGAGACCATGCCATTAATAACTCTTATAGCATAATTTGTGTCATGTTTTTTAGTATACTTTATTGATTAGTACAGTTGTCCCATTTTTCTCCCTTTTATCCTGCTCTACCTGGTACACCCATTTTCTCCAGCATTCCTCCCCTTACTTCATGTCCATGGGTCATACATATAAGTTTTTTGACTTCTCCACTTCCTATACTATTCTTCTTTTAAAAATATATTTTATTGACTAAGCTATTACAGTTGTCCCATTTTTTCTCTTTTGCCCTGTACTCCCTTCCCACAATCATTCCCCCACCTTAGTGCATATCCGTGGGTCATACATGTAAGTTATTTGGCTTCTCCATTCTTCATACTATTCTTATCCTTCCCCTGTCTATTTTGTACCTACCATTTATGTGTCTTATTCCCTGTACCTTTTCCTCCATTCTCCCCCTTCCCACTCCCTGATGATAACCCTCCATGCGATCTCTATTTCTGTGAATCTCTTCCTGTTCTAGTTGTTTGCTTAGTTCATGTTTTTTGTTTTATTTTTTTTTAGGTGCAGTTGTTGGTAGTTCTGATTATGTTCTCATTTTACTTTTCATATTTTTATCCTCTTTTTCTTAGATAAGTGCCTTTAACATTTCATACAATAAAGGCTTGGTGATGATGAACTCTTTTAATTTGACCTTATCTGGGAAGCACTTTATCTGCCCTTCCATTCTAAATGAAAGCTTTGCTGGATAGAGTAATCTTGGATGTAGGTCCTTGCCTTTCAAGACTTGGAATATTTCTTTCCAGCCCATTCTTGCCTGCAAGGCTTCTTTGGAGAAATCAGTTGACAGTCTTAATGGGCACTCCTTTGTAGGTAACTGTCTCCTTTTCTTTTGCTGCTTTTGAGATTCTCTCTTCATCTTTAATCTTGGCTAATGTAATGATGATGTGCCTTGGTGTGTTCTCCCTTGGGTCAAACTTGTTTGGGACTCTCTGAGCTTCCTGGATTTCCTGGAAGTCTATTTCTTTTGCCAGATTGGGGAAGTTTTCCTTTATTATTTGTTCAAATAAGTTTTCCATATCTTGCTCTTCCTTCTCTCCTTCTGGCGCCCCTATGATCAGATGTTGGAACATTTAAAGTTGTCCTGTAGGTTCCTAAGCCTCTCCTCATTCTTTTTTTGAATTTTTGTTTCTTCATTATGTTCTGGTTGAATGTTTATTTCTTCCTTCTGCTTCAAATCATTGATTTGAATCCCAGTTTCCTTCCTATCACTGTTGGTTTCTACATTTTCCTTTATTTCACTTTTCATAGCCTTCACTTTTTCCTCTATTTTGCAACCATATTCAACCATTTCTCTAAGTATCCTGATTACTAATGTTTTGAACTGTGCATCTGATCAGTTGGCTATCTCTTCATTGCTTAGTTGTATGGTTTCTGAAGCTCTGATCTGTTCTTTCATTTGGGCCATTTTAATTTGTCTTAGCTTGACTGTTATGTAGTAAAGGGTGGAGCCTTAGGTATTCACCAGGGGGAGGCAACTTACAGTGCTGTGTCGTGGCACTGTATGTGGAGGAGGTGTCTGAGAGGGAACAATGCCACTTGCTTAGCTCTTGGGTGGATGGCAGTCACTTCCCCTGCTACCCACAAGCAATCTGGGCCATTCTGGTGCTGATTCTTGAGTGGGTAGTTTTGTATACATTCTAGGATGCTGTGGGTCTCTGTAATCAACTCTCCTGTGAGGCTGGGAATTTCTCCACTGCATCAACCCCCATAGGTTTTCAGGCTTTATTTCCCTGCACTGGGACCCTGAGTTGTGTGGTCTGTCTTGCTCCCCAGGTTCATCTGCATGCAAATGTGAGACTGTCTGCTCCTCCAGCCACCACCTCACCCCATCTGCCAGCCACCACCTTGCCACAAGTCCTTTCAATCCTGGCTTCCCATCTCCACTCCTCTGTCTGATCTGGATGTGTCTTCTTTAACTCCTTGGTTGTCAGACTTCCATACAGTTCAATTTTTTAAATTTGTTGTTGTCCTTTTTTTGTTTGTGCGTGGAGGCAAAGTGTATCTACCTACGCCTCCATGTTGGCTGGAAGTATCTTCCTATAGTATTCTTAACCTCCACCTGTCTGTTTTGTACCTACCAATTATAATAATTATTCCCTGTACCTTTTCTCTCATTCTCTGCCCACCTCCTCCCTGCTGATAACCTCCATGTGATCTCCATTTCCATGATTCTGTTCCTGTTCTAGTTGTTTGCTTAGGTTTTTTTTTTAGGTTCAGTTGTTGGTAGTTGTGAGTTTGTTGTCATTTTACTGTTCATAGTTTTCATCTTTTTTTGTTTATAGATAAGTCCCTTTAACATTTCATATAATAAGGGCTTGGTGATAATGAACTCCTTTAACTTTACCTTGTCTGGGAAGTACTTTATTTGCCCTTCCATTCTCAATGATAGATTTGCTAGATAGAATAATATTGGATGTAAGTTGTTGCTTTTCATGACTTTGTATATTGTCTTCCAGTCCCTTCTTGCCTATAGGGTTTCTTTCAGAAATCAGCTGATAGTCTTATGGGAACTCTTTTTTAGGAACTCTCTTCTCTTGCTGCTTTTAAGATTCTCTTTTTATCTTTAATTTTTGGCATTTTAATTATAATCTTTAATTATATGTCTTGGTGTGGACTTCTTTGAGTCCAACTTGTTTGGGATTCTCTGATCTTCCTGGACTTGTATGTATATTTCCTTTACCAGATTGGGGAATTTTTCTTTCAATATTTTTTCAAATAAGTTTTCAATTTCTTGCTCTTCATGTTCTCCTTCTGGATTCTCCTTCTCCCTATGATTCAGATGTTGGAACATTTAAAGTTGTCCTGGAGGTTCCTAAGCCTCTCATTTTTTTGAATTCTTGTTTCTTCATTATGTTCTGATTGAATGTTTATTTCTTCCTTCTGCTCCAAACCATTTATTTGAGTCCTGGTTTCCTTCCCTTCACTCTTGGTTCCCTGTGAATTTTTCCTTATTTCACTTTGTATAGCCTTCACTTCTTCCTTTTGTTTTGTGGCTGTATTCAATTATTTCTGAGAGCATCCTGATTTCTGCATCTGATAGGTTTTCTATCTCCTCATTGCTTAGTTCTTTCTCTGGAGTTGTGATCTGTTAATTCATTTGAGTCATATTTCTTTGTCATGGTGCACCAGTTATGTTGTATGAGGCAGAGCCTTAGGTATTTGCCAAGGTGGGGCAGCCCATGTTGCTGCGTTGTAGTACCATATGTGGGGAAGGGGTCAGCAAGGGAACAATGATACTTTTTTGGCTTTTGCCCTGCTTTGTGCCTTCCCCCACTTCCTAAAAGCAAATGGCAGTCTTCCAGGTGCTGCCTTGGTGCTGATTTCCAGGTAGTTAGGGTTGTATACATTCTAGGACTCCATGGACACCTCCATCAGACTCTCTTGGGAGACTGGCAGTTTCTTCCCCCACTGCATCCCCAAAGGTTTTTACAGCCAGAGATTTCGAGGCCTATTTCCCGGTGCTGGAACCCTGGGTTTCTCAGTCTGTCTCACTCCCCAGTTGTTCGTCCTGGGTTTCATCCACATGCAAATGTGAGAACTCCTATTCCACCAGGTGTCATCCTGCCAGGCTGCCTGCGGCTGGCATGTCACATGTCCTTTCTGCCCCATATGTCCATTTCTGTCTTTCATACCAGTCTGGGTGAATGTTTTTTCTTTAACTCCTTGGTTGTTGGACTTCCATACAGTGGGTTTTCTGGAAGTTCTGGTTGTTTTTGGTTTTTAAATTGCTTGTTATCCTTCTTTTGGTTCTGTGATGAAGCAAATCACATGTACCTATGCCTCCATTCTTGGCTGGAGCATCAGGCTTTTTCTGTTTTCTGTTTTATTTTTTATGCTATTACAGATGTCCTGATTTTATCCCCCTCCTTACCCACTACTTAGCCCTCCACTCACTTCCATAGTCAATACCCATACTGTTGTCCATGTCCATGGGTCCTTCTTCACCTTCTTTCAAGAAGTCCTCCTCTCCTCTTACAACTGTCAGTCTATTTCATGATTCTATGCCTCTGGTTGTATTTTGCTCCTTATTTTGTTTATTACATTTTTCTTATAAGTGAAATCATATGGTATTTGTGTTTCACTGACTAGTTTATTTAACTTAGCATAATAGTCTCCAGTACCAGCCATACTGTTGCAAAAGGTAGGAATCATTTCTTTTTTTCTGCTGTGTAGTATTCCATTGTGTAAGTGTACACAGTTTTTTAATCTATTCATCTGTTCTTGGGTACTTAGGCTGGTTCCAACTCTTGGCTATTGTAAGTAGTGCTGCTATGAACATAGGGGTGCATAAATTCTTTTGAATTGGTGTTTTGGGATTGTTAACATACATTCCCAGCTGTGGAATCACTGGGTCAAAAGGTATTTCCATTTTTATTATTTTGAGGAAATTCCATACTGTTTTCCATAGTCGTTGCATTAGTCTGTATTCTCACAGATAGTGCACTAGGGTTCCTTTTCTCCACATCCAGCACTTGTTGTTGTTGATTTATAATGATGGCTATTCTGACAGGTGTGAGGTGATATCTCATTGTGGTTTCAATTTGCATTTCTCTTATGGCTAGTGATGTTGAGCATTTTTTCATATGTCTGTAGGCCATCTGTATGTCCTCTTTGGAGAAGAGTCTGTTTAGGTCCTTTGCCCATTTTGTGACTGTATTGTTTGCATTCTAGGTGTTGAGTTGTGTGAGTTCTTTATACATTTTGGAGATTAAACCCTTGTTCAATGTATCATTGGCAAATATATTCTCAATACAGTTGGTTCCCATTTCATTTTGATGATGGTTTCTTTAGCTATGCAGAAGCTTTTTAGTTTGATGTAGTCTCCTTTATTTTTTCCTTATTTCCCTTGCCCTAAGAGATACATTGGCAAAATATTGCTACATGAAATACTTTTATGGTATCACAACATATTTAAGTCTTTTATCTATTTTGAATTTATTCTGATGTATGGTGGAAATTGGTGGTCTAGTTTTATTTTTGTGCATGTACCAGTCCAATTCTCCCAGTGATATTTTTAAAAAATTAGAAAAATTCTATTGTTGTTCAATTGCAGTTGCCCCCATTTTTCTCCCAATACTCTTCCCTGCCCTAATCGACTTTCCACTTTCAATCCTACTTCCCAAAACCATTTATTGAAGATACTGTCTTTATTGCTTTGTTAGCCATGCCCCCTTTGTCAAATTTAGTAAAAGGTGAAAGATTTGTGCAATCTGAAGAGAAACCAGAATATCCCTTTGTCAAATTTAATTGACCATAGAGACATTTGTTTATTTCTGGGTTCTCTATTCTCTTCCATTGATCTATGGGTCTGTTCTTATGCCAGTACCAGACTGTTTTGATTACAGTGGCTTTGTAGTATAGTTTTATATCATGTATTGTGACCCCTCCAACTTTGTTCTTCTTTCTTAAGATTGCTGAGGCTATTCAGGGTCTTTTTTGTTTCATATAAACTTTTCAAATATTTGTTTTAGATCTGTTAAATATGCCTTTGGTATTTTAAAAGCAATTGTGTTAAATCTATAGATTTCTTTGCATAGAATGAAGATTTTAATGATGTTAAATCTTCTAATCCATGAATGTGGTGTATGCTTCCATTTCTTTGTATTTTCCTCAATTTCTTTCTTCAGTGTTCCATAGTTTTCTGAGTACAGGTATTTTACCTCCTTGGTTAAATATGTTCTTAGGTACTTTATTTTACATTTTTTTTTTGTTTCTATAGTAAAGGCATTTTTTCTTAGTTTCTCTTTCTTATAGTTCATTGTTGCTGTACAAAGATACCATCAATTTCTGAATATTAACTTTGTATCCCACTACTTTGCCAAATTCACTTACTTGATTGACTAGTTTTTTTGAGGAACCTATAGGGTTTTCTACATACATTATCATGTCATCTGCAAATAATGAGAGTTTTACTTCCTCTCTTCCAATTTGGATAAATTTTATTTCTTCTCCTTTTCTGATTGCTATAGCTAGTACTTCCAGTACTATGTATCATAAAAGTGGTGAAAGTGAACATCCTTTTCTTGTTCCTGCCTGATCTTAATTATTTCCTTCCCTTCACTCTCTCTGGGCTTTGTTTGTTGTTCCTCTAGTTCTTTTATATGTAGGTTTAGGTTTTCTATTTGAGATTTTCCTCTCTTCTTCAGGTTGGCCTGTAATACTGTGAACTTCCCTCTCAGGAGTGGTTTTGCTGTGTCCCATGGGTTTTGGGTTGTTGTGTGTTCATTTTGATTTATTTTTAGAAACTTTTTGATTTTTTCCTTGATCTTATTTTAAACTCATTTATTATTTAGTGACATGTGTTTCAGCCTCCAGGTATATGAATGTTTTTGAGTTTTTTCTTAAGGTTGCTTTCTAGTTTCAAGCCATTGTGATCTGAGAAGATGCTTGATATGATTTCAAATTTCTTGATTTGGTGAGGCTTGTTTAGAGTCCTACTATGTGATCTACCTTTGAAAATATTCCATGTCCATTTGAGAAGAATGTATATTTTGCTTCTTTGGGGTGAAATGTTCTGTAAACATTAATTAAGTCCATTTTATCTAGAATATCATTTAATGCCATTATATCCTTGTTGATTTTTTGTTTGGAAGATCTATCCACTGTTAACAGTAGAGTGTTACACCTCCTCCTACAATGACTGTATTGCTATTGATCTCTTTTTTAAAATTCTTCCAAGATTTCATTTATATATTTAGGTGCTCCTATATATTGGGTATATATATATATATATATATATATATATATATATATATATATAAACAACCTGTAGAAACAACCAGGAAACTCTGATTTAACCATTTGGGTTTATAACTTTCTTTTCAGTTCAGTGTGTCAAATTGCTTGGAATATGTGGAGGTTCTCTAGTGAAGGAATTCTTTCTTCATTACAAACTTTATGGTCCTCTGCCAAGGAGGTCTCAACTGTCATCCAGACATTCTGGTATTAGTCCCCCTTGCCTGCAGTGTTTCTGTCTTTCCCAAACCATAAGAAATATACCAGCAGACTCAGAGGCTGTGAAGTTCCTTAAAAGGAAAAGGATACAGAAATTGAAGGAGAAAATTTTGCAAAGAAGAAACTGACATGGATGACTCCTAATTTGGGTCTCAAGTCTTTACCCGAGGAGGTGTTCAGCTGTGAATGTTGGTTCCAGGGTAATGTGAGGATTCTTTCAGACATGAGATGCTCTGTGCCATTCAGAAAAGGGTTTATACCTTCCTGGACTTCCTTCTGCATGACCGTTGGTGATTCACTACATGCCTACCCACTCACCAGGTGCAAATTTCTGGTGCAAAAATCACCTCGCATATTTTTGATTATATCTCCTTCAGTTCCCAGAAGTGTCCGAAGGAGGCCCAGATGCCAGAAGGTAATTTCTTCTCAGGGTATGTAAAAGGTATATTGACTGATAATAATGAAAAGACAAGTTATAGAATTCAGATTTTATTGGGGCAGACTATCAGAAGCTGTTCAAATTTCAACCAGTAGCCACGGCTGGTGTGGCTCAGTGGATTGAGCACTGGTTCAGCAAAAGGTTTTTGGTTCGGTTCTCAGTCAGGGCACATGCCTGGGTTGCAAGCCAGGTTCCCAGATGGAGGTGTCTGAGAGGCAACTAATTGATGTATCTCTTGCACATTGATGTTTCTTTCCCTTTCTTTCTCCATCCTTTCCCCTCTTTCTAAAAAATAAATAATAAAATTTAACAAATGAAAAAATAAATAATAAAAAATTAAATTTCAGTTTGCAAAAGAATGAATGGTACAATTGACTTTAAGACAATAAAACTATTGCCATTATTGACAATGTGTGACAGAGATTCCCAAATATGTCAGCCATGGTCTGCACTGGAAAGGGATGTGTTGTGCATGTCTTAAACTTACTAAAGTCCAATTTCATGTACAGTATAAGAAACTTATAACACTTTTATTACTCTCTACCCAGCCTTTGTGCTATACATGGTTATTTTGGCTTCAAACAATTATCTTTAAAATTATTTAAATAATAAAAAATCTTATGTATGTACCCATGGAGTTGCTATTTTTATTGCTTTTTATTCTTTTATGTAAATCCAGGGTTTTGTTTGGCTTAATTTTCTTTTTTGCCAGGAAGGCTTCCTTTAACATTTTATGCACTATAGGTTGGCTGGCAATGAATTCTTTTGGCTTTTGTATGTCTGAAATCAACTTTACTTACTCTTCACTTTTAAAGACAGTTTTGCTGAATAAAGAATTGTACAGTGGCAGTTTTTATTTCTTTAGTGCTTTAAAGATTCACCCAAAGTTTTTCTACCTTGCATCATTTCTGGTAAGAAATCCGCTGTCATCCTTATCTTTGTCCCTCTATTCTCTGGCAGCTTCTAAGTTTTCGCTTTACCCAGATTCTAAACAAGTTGCTTATGATGTGCCTTGGTATAGTTTTTTTTTTTCATTTTGTGTTCAAGGAATTTGTTGTATTTCTTGGATCTGTGGGTTTATAGTTTGCTTCATATTTGGAAAATTTTTGGCCATTATTTATTCACATATTTTTTTCTGATACATCTCCCGGCCTCACTTCCCCTGCACACACTTTGGAGACTAAAACTACAGGCATATTTTGGTATTTTAATTGGTCAAAATTCATCAGTGCTTTGTTCATTTTAATTTATTTTTTCTCCTTTATTTTTGGATAGGTTCTCTTGCTATGTCCTTAAGTTTACTAATCTTTTCTTTTGTAATGATGAATGTGCCATTAATCCCATTCAATGTATGTTTTTTAAAACTCAGACATACTAGTTTTCATCTCATTGTTTGAATTTTTAAAAATTTCTTTTATGTCTCTACTAAAAATGTATGATCTTCAATGTTGTGAACATATGGACTATGCTCATAATAGTTGTTTCCTGTTTATTAATTCCATAATCCATGTTATTTCTGGGGCAGTTTTGGTTGATTTATTTTTTTTCTCATTATGGGTTATGTTCTCCTGCTTCTTTGATTTCTTGGTAGTTTTTGATTGGATGGTAGACATTGTGAATTTTACATTTATGGATTACACCTAACAGATATATACAAAACACTCTACCCAACAATAGCAAAATGTACATTTCTCTCAATTGCATATGTAACATTATCCAAAATAGACCATATGTTAGGTCATTAAATAATCTTCAGTACACTTAAAAGGATTAAAGACATATAAAGTTTGTTCTCCAACCACAATGGCATAGAATTAAAAATCAATAAGAGAAAGAAATTTAGAAGATTCTGAAGATGGCAGTGAGATAGGTGGGAGTGTAGTCCACTTCCCCCTGCACACAGGTGAAATAGCTAGTCAATCTTCTGAGAAACAGTGAACAACCAATGATATCCCAGCATATATGAAGTTGGAAGTGAAAATTGTAGAGGACATTGAAAAATCAGATGGTAAGGAGATTGCTTTGGGACAATAAGGTCCCAGGGTTCAGTGTGGGGACCAATGCAGCTGCAGGATTCTTGGACGAGAGCCAGGTCAACAGCTCCCTCCCCTGCCAAACAGGGAGGCTAGAGCAGCACCAGGTTACCTGGATGCTTGAAGTTGCTGAGGAGAATAAAGATGGATTGGTAAACTCACAGGGGCAGTGTGCACCCACTGACACTGTGAACACCAGCTGGGTCATTACCAGAGAAATTGAGGAGCTGGGTGATGCCTGGAGAATGGAAAACTGGGGGAAGAGTTGGGCCATGACAGACCCTGACCTGGTCTCTTGTCAGGTTGGAAAATTGGGCTGTGTGAGAGGCCAGGTGCTTGTTTAGAATGGCATGCTTGAACAGGAGGAACTTTTTTTAAAGGCTCTCAATGGCTGTTTAGGAAATTCTCCCACAGTAGAATTTTCCCACAGTGGCTACCCCCATGGACTGTGGCTGCACCCCTGCAGCCTCCACATCCTCTTCCGCAGCAACACCCCTACATTACTCTGGCCACAGCCCCTGCAGCTGAGAGTGCCTGCCTGTGCCCATGGCCCTGGAGGTGGTTTGTGCCTCCAGCCACTGCTGGGACTGCACCACCCACCCCCACAGTGGCAGCAGCAGCGGCCATGCACTCAAGCCTGCAACCAGAGAGGCACACACCTACATCCATCGCCATGGCCATGACAGTGCC
>CM052543.1:80316514-80333221 GCA_028533065.1 Trachops cirrhosus | reverse complement strand
CAAAGACATACACACAGCCAACATAAACAAAAGCCCAGGAGCAACAAGTTCAGGAGATCAAGGAGACTGCTCTACTGAATCTCACAGGTCTTTGACCATAGAAATTCACACCATAAACCCAGGGAGTCAGGACAGATCAATTTAAAAAGCAGAGGCTAACAAGAAGAGTCTCACAAACAATGGGAAGACAAAGAAACAATCCTCAAATGAAAGGAAAGGAGGAAGCGTCAGAAGGAATGCTAAATGAAACAGAGGCAAGTCAACTATCACATATTGCATTCAAAGCAATGGTTATAAGGAAGCTCAATGAGGTCACAGAGAATTACCAAAAACTACAAGGAAACTCTAGTGAACTCACTGCTAACTATATCAACATGAAAAAGGAAATAGTAACTATCAACAAGGGCCAAGAGGAAATGAAGAATACAGTTTCTGAATTGAAGAACACAGTAGAAGGAATCAAAAGCTGGCTAGATGAAGCAGAGGATCGAACAGCGAGCTGGAGGACAAGGTAGAAAAAAAAAATCCCAGAAAGATCAAGAAAAGGAGAAGAGACTCAGAAAGAATGAGGTGGTAAGGGAACTGCAGGACAACATGAAATGGAATAATATCTGTATAATAGGGATACCAGAAGAAGAAAAAGATCAAGGGATAGAAAACCTGTTTGAAAAGGTAATGATGGAAAACTTCCTTAATTTGATGAGAGAAAAAGTCACACAAGTCCAGGTAATACAGAGTCCCAATGAAGAGGAACACAAAGAGGCTCACTTCAAGACACATCATAATTAAAATGGCAAAATTCCAAGACAAAGAGAGAATTTTAAAGGCAACAAGGGAGAAACAGGAAGTAACATACAAGGGGGCCCTAATAAGACTAGCAGCTGATTTCTCAATGGAATTGCTACAAGCCAGAAGGGCATGGCAAGGAATATTCCAAGTAATAAAAAATAAGGCCTACAAAAAAAGACTGCTCTATCCAGCAAGGCTCTCAATTACAATGGAAGGTGAAATAACGACTTTTTCACACAAAAGCAGTCTCAAAGAATACACCTTCTCCAAACAAGCTCTGCAAGGGATGCTAAAGTGTCTGCTTTAAGAAAAGGAAGAAAAAAAGAGTGAGAGAGAGAGGAACAGAGGTACAAAAAATGTCAATGAATAAGGACATATCAATAATAACCTTAAACATAAATGGATTAAATGCTCCAATCAAAAGACATAGATTAGCTGAATGGATAAGAAATCATGACCCACACATATGCTGCCTACAAGAGATCCACCTCAGAACAGTAGACCTATACAGACTGAAAGTGAAGAGCTGGAAACAAATATTCCAAACAAATGGGCAGGAAATAAAGGCTGGGGTAGCAATACTCATATCAGACAAAATAGACTTCAAAAAAAAGGCCATAAAAAGAGACTCAGAAGGTCACTTCATAATACTCAAGGGAAGAATCCACCAAGAACACATAAACATTGGAAATATATATGCACCCAATATAGGAGCACCCAAATACATAAAGCAAATCTTAGAGGACTTGAAGAAAGATATTGACAGCAACACAATTATAGTAGGGGATTTTAACACTCCACTGTCAAAAGTAAATAGATCTTCCAAACAAATATCAACAAAGATACTGTGGCATTGAACAATGTCCTAGATCAAATGGACTTAAGTGATCTATAGAGCCCTTCATTTCAAAGAAGCTAAATATACATTCTTTTCAAATGCACATGGAGCATTTTCAAAGATAGACTACATGATAGGACACAATACAAGCCTCAACAAATTCAGGAAAATTGAAATTATATTAAGTGTTTTCTCTAACTACAAGAGACTGAAACTAGAAACCATACTCAAGGAAAAAAACCCAAAACACTCAAACTCATGGAGATTGAGTAGCATGCTATTAAACAATAAATGGGTCAAGAATGAGATCAAGGAAGAAATCAAAAAGTTTCTGGAAACAAATGAAAATTAACTCACAACAATCTAAAACTTATGGTACACAGTGAAGGTACTCCTGAGAGGGAAGTTCATAGCAACACAGGCCTACCTAAAAAAGATAGACACATTTCAAATAAACAACCTTACCCTATACTGACAAAACTTGAGGAACAATAAAAAAGACAGCCCAGAGCAAGTAGAAGGAAGGAAATAACCAATATCAGAGCAGAATGAAATAACATAGAGACTATAAGCACAATTCTAAGGATGAGTAAATCCAGGAGCTGTTTCATTGAAAAGATTAATAAAATTTATAAGCCTTTAAGCAGACTCATCAAGAAAAAAAGAAAGGACCCAAATAAACACAATTAGACATGAAAGAGGAGAGATTACAACTGAAACATTGCTACAGAACAGAGCAGGGGGGAGGGGGCTGAATGATACAAAAGATCCCCTCCTTTTTCTCCAGGGGTTCCTCCGCACCTCCTGGCTTCATTTTGCTCGCTGCCTGAGGAAAGATGTCTCTTAAAATCAGAGATCAATGAAAAGGAAAGGAATTTATTATTTATTTGAAATAACACAAACTAAAGTTCCCCACAAATACACACAGTCCTCCCAGCACCTTCCATGTGGCAAAAGGGAGCACTTCCAAAGCCTCATGGTCCTGACTCTTACCCAAGCCGCATGGTCCCAACCAAGACACCAAAGCCGAATGGTCCTAAACAGACACGTGGTCCCAAAGAGAGAGAGAGAGAGATGCACAATGGCTGCGGAGCCTCCGTTGAAATCCCAGCACCAATCTTCCTCTGCAGGCCCATTTCCGGCTCCTCTCACAATTGGCCACAGCTGCCAGCATTCTGGATGGGTGTGGCCCTGTGGTGTGGAGCCAATTATCTCCAAGCTCTTCTGGACCCTATTACAAATCCCTATTTGGGGCTCCCCTCTTGGCTGCACCCTGTTACAATACCACAGAAATGTAAAGGATTGTAAGAAATTACTATGAAGAACTATATGACAAGAAATTTGAAAACCTAGGAAAAATGGACAAATTTCTAGAAAAATATGATCTTCCAAAACTGAGTGAAGAAGCAGAAAGTTTAAACAGACCAATAACACCTGATGAAATTGAAGCAGTAATTAAAACTCCTGACACACAAAAGCCCTGGACCAGATGGTTTCACAGGAGAATTTTAAAAAGCATTTAAGGAAGAGCTAACCCCTATCCTTCACAGACTATCCAAAAAAAACCAAGAAGATGAAAGACTCCCAAACTCTGTTTTGAAGCCAGCATCATCCTAATTCCAAAATCAGGTAAAGACATGACAAAGAAAGAAAACTTCAGGCCACTATTGCTGATCAACATAGGTGCTAAAATCCTTAACTAAATATTGCCAATCCACATCCAGCAATACATTAAAAAGTTCATACACCATGACCAAGTGGGATTAATCCCAGGGATGCAAGGATGGTACAATATTTGCAAATCAATAAACATAATACATCACATAAAGAAAACGAAAGACAAAAATCACATGATCATAACAATAGATGCGGAAAAAGCATTTGATAAGGTACAGCACTGATTTATGATAAAAACACTCAGCAAAGTGGGAATAGAGGGAGCATTTCTCAACATAAGAAAGGCCATATATGAGAGAACC
This sequence comes from Trachops cirrhosus, assembly GCA_028533065.1. Lineage (NCBI taxonomy): Eukaryota > Metazoa > Chordata > Mammalia > Chiroptera > Phyllostomidae > Trachops > Trachops cirrhosus. The sequence goes on along the minus strand of CM052543.1, from coordinate 80,329,615 downwards.
TACAGCCAACATCATACTCAATGGGCAAAAACTTAGAGCTTTCCCACTAAAGATCAGGAACAAGACCAGGATGTCTGCTTTCACCACTCCTATTCAATGTAGTGTTGGAAGTCCTAGCCGTTGTTTGCAGATGACATGATAGTGTATATAGAAAATCTTACAGATACCAACAAAAAACTACTTGACCTAATAAGTGAATTTGGCAAAACAGCAGGCTACAATGTCAACATTCAGAAATCAAATGCATTTTTGTACACTGAGACTGAAATATCAGAAACAGAAATCAGAAAAAAAAATCTGATTTCATATAGCAATAAGAAAAATAAAGTATCTAGGAAGAAACCTAATGAAGGATGTAAAAGACCTGTACTCAGAAAACTATACAACACTAAAGAAAGAAATTAAGGAAAACAGAAACAAATGGAAGCATGTACCATGCTCATGGATTGGAAGAATCAACATCAAAATGTCCATACTACCTGAAGCAGTTTATAGTCAATGCAATCCCTATTAAAGTACCAAGAGCATATTTCTCAGATACAGAGAAAACATTTCAGAAATTTATATGGAACCATACATGCCCCGAATAGCTGCAGCAATTTTGAGAAAGAAGAACAAAGTAGGAGGGATCACAATACCTAATATCAAACTGTATTATAAGTCCACTGTAATCAAGACAGACTGATACTAGCATAAGAACAGACACATAGACCAATGGAACAGAATAGAGAGCTCAGAAGTAAACCCAATTCTCTATGGTCAATTACTATTTGACAAAGGGGGCAGAAGCATAAAATGGAATAAAAATAGCCTCTTCATCAAATGGTGTTGGGAGAGCTGGACAGCCTACATGCGAAAAAATGAAATTGGTCATTGAGTTACACCATACACAATAATAAACTCAAGGTGGATAAAAGACTTAAATATAGGTTATGACACCATAAAAGTCCTAGAGGAAAACATAGGCAGGAAAATCTCAGACATTCCATGCAGCAATATCTTCACTGATATGTCCCTTAGAGCAAGGGACATAAAGGAAAGAATAAACAAATGGGACCTCATCAAATTAAAAATCTTCTGCATGGCTAAGGAAACAGCATTAAAATGAAAAGAGAATCACCTGTATGGGAAGACATATTTTTCAATGATACCTCAGACAAGTGTTTGATCTCCAAAATATATAAAGAACTCACATGACTCTACTCAAGGAGGGCAAACAACACAATTAAAAAATGGGCTAAAGAGTTGAACAGACACTTCTCCAAGGAGGACATACAGAGGGCCCAGAGACATATTTAAAGATGCTCAACATCACTAGCCATCAGAGAGATGCCAATTAAAACCACAATGAGATACCACTTCACACCAGTCTGAATGGCCATCATAAACAAAGCAACAAACAAGTACTGGAGAGGATGTGGAGAAAAGGGAACCCTAGTGCACTGTTGGTGGGAATGCAGACTTGTGCAGCCACTATGGAAAACTGTATGGAATTTCCTCAGAAAACTAAAAATGGAACTGCCCTTTGATCCAGCAATTCCACTGCTGGGACTATATCCTAGGAACACTGAAACACCAATCCAAAAGAACCTATGCACCCCAATGTTCATAGCAGCACAATTTACAATAGTCAAGTGCTGCAAGCAACCTAGGTGCCTATCAGTAAATGAATGGATCAAAAAACTATAGTATATTTACACAATGGGATACTACGCAGCAGAAAAAGAAGGAGATCCTACCCTTTGCGACATCATGGATGGATCTGGAGAGCATTATGCTAAGTGAAATAAGCCAGGCAGTGAAGGAGAACTACCATATGATCTCACCTTTAACTGGAACTTAATCAACAAAAGGAAAAAGCAAGCAAAATATAACCAGCAACATTGAAATTAAGAACAATGTAACAATAGCAGAAGGGAGTGAGGAGGGGACATTGGGGAGAAGGGTTTTCAGGAACAAGTGTAAAGGACACATGGACAAAACCAAGTTGTGGGGTGGAAGCAAGAGAGGGAGGTAGGTTTGGCTGGGGTTGGGGGGATTGATGAGGTGTAAATGCAGAGAACTGTAATTGAAAAATAAAATTATAAAAAATGAAATAAAATGATTTTGATTAGGTAGATGGATGAGAACTAATAAGAGTAGGGAATCAGAGCAATGGGAAGGGAAAAAGTAAAATTTACATCATAAATAAAAAAAGGAATGAAGAAGACAGAATTGTGGAAGAGAAGGGAAATATATAGTATTAGGTTTGAGCAGAAAGTAAAATAAAATAAAATAATGTGAGAGAGAGAGAGAGAGAAAGAAAAAGGAAAAAAGAAAACTAATAATAAAAAAGTAAGAATTAAATTGGAAAGAATCTTATACCACAGCACTACCTACATCAAATGAGCTAAAATTAATATAAATGGGATGGGAATTAGAAGAAAAAAGAAAGGAAAAGCTTTAGATATGTATAGAGGAAAGGGAAGTTATGTTGAGATGATGAAGGGAGAGGGAACACTAGGAGTGAGGAACAAAAACAAGGCTAAAATAGGGAAAAATTAAAATTTGAGATGAAAAAGAAAAAAGAAAAAAAGAGGAGGGATTGAAGATGGTAGAGGAGTGAATGCAGCCACACTACCTCCTCCCAGAACAATTTGCAATTACAATTAAACTGTGGTCTAATCAACCAGAACAAACAACTGAACAATAGCAAGAGAAAAGCCTTATAACCTGGACAAAGAGAAGAATCAGCTTCAGTACAGCCTGACTGGTAAGGAAGGGGTGTAGTAGAGACTCAAGAAGGCTGGCTGGGTGTCTACAGGAGGCAGCACCAGAGGGAAAATTAAGCAACCAGTTGGATACCCCTGAAAAGTGTGGGGTGCAAATGGTAAGCTGGTATACCCAGCCTACAGTGCCAGAATGCAAAAAGTATGCAGATAACAACCAGCAGCAAAAAGCAGCAGGGTTGCTCTCTGCCAGAGACTGAGGGTGAAGAGCCTTTTAAAGGGCCAATGCACAGATTTTCATTCCACTTACCAGTAGAGCCATTTATCCTGGGCTCTGGCAAAGGTGGGGGTGCATAGTGGACTACAGACCCTTGAGAAGAGACTAGGGATAGAGTCTCTCTCCCCAAGAGACTTGGGGAAAGAACTGAGAGAATAGTCACTGGGATCCCATTCTGAGTCATCCCGCATACCTTGACAGCCATCCAGCTCAAGCAGAGCACTCCCAGTGGCAGCAGCCTAAGGGGAAACAATAGCCCCAACCCCTGAAGGGGTTCTGCCCTGCACTATGTTGATTAAGCTTGACTACTGAATGCAGAGTGACTAGATTAAAACTGAAGGAGTCAGCCACGGACAGTAGATCCCTGGTAGTCTCCAACAGGCTGCCTAAGGTCAGACAGGGTTACCATCTGACATCACCAAAGGCAGATCCAGAAAGAAAAAACAGTGGTAAATATTAGAGGTTACCGAGATGAAATCCACTGTAGTCTTCTCAATTATTTGCAATATCTTGTTTCCTCCAAAGCTTTTTAATATTTATTTCTTGTCTATCAAGTTTGTGCATTTTAAGTCACTAGATTTTATACTATAGTTTATTTCTCTCTTTTCTTATAATAGTTTTAATCTCTTTACACCCTTACTAATACTGGTTCATTTCCTCTTGAGAGTGGGATTGTAGGGGATAGTTATTTTTGCGGTTGTGAGTTTGTTTCCTGGGCTTTGTGGTTTTCTTCTGGCAGCACCTGCACAACAGCATACAAGATGTGGTGGGCAGAGTGACCCTCAGTTAACCAGCTAGAGGGAAGGATCTACCAAAGAATAACCCAACAACAATCAAAACTCAGTTACATTGAGAGAGCCAGCATAAATGGCATAAATGACATCCCAAGAGCACCAAGTCCAAGAGATCAGGAGACAGCACCATTGAATCTCACAGGTCTCCTACCATAGAAGTTCACATCACAAAGACAGGGAGGCAAAACAGATAAATTTAAGAAGCAGAAGCAAACCAGAAGAGTCTCACAAATAATGGGAAGACAAAGAAAACAAACCCAATCAAAAGGAAAGGAAGGATCCCCAGAAAGAGTGTGAAATGAAATAGAAGCAAGTAAACATCAGACATTGAGTTTGAAACAATGGTTATAGGAAGCTCAATGAGATCTGTGAGAGTTACCAAAAACTACAGGGAAGCTATAAGGAACTTACTGTGAACTTACATGAGCATGAAAAATAACATAGAAACTATCAAAAAGAACCAAGAGGTAATGATGAATACTATTTCAGAATTGAAGAACACAGTAGAAGGAATCAAAAGCAGGCTGGATGAAGCAGAGGTTGGAATTAGTGAGCTAGAGGATAGGGTGGAAAAAAATTCACAGAAACAGCAGGAGAGGAGAGAAAAGACTAGAAAAAGAATGAAGAGGGGTTAAGGGAATTGCAAGACAACATGAAACATAGTAATATCCATACAATAGAGATACCAGAAAGAGAAGAAGAAAAACAAGGGATAGAAAATGTGTTTGAAAAATTAATAACAGAAAAATTCCCTAATTTGATGAGAGAAAAGGTCACAAAAGGCCAGGGAGCACAGAGGGTCCCAATCAAGATGAATCCAAAGAGGCCCACTCCAAGACATATCATAACTAAAATGGCAAGATTTGAAGACAGTGAGAGAATCTTAACAGCAGCAAGGGAGAAACAGGAAGTAAGGTACAAGGGAGTTCTGATAAGCCTAGCAGCTGACTTCTCAATAGAAACATAAGCCAAAAGGGAATGGCAAGAAAAATTTCAATTAACAAAAAGCAAAGACCTGAAACCGAGACTACTGTACCCAGCAAGGTTCTCATTTAAAAGGGAAGACAAAATAAGGAGTTTCCCAGACAAAAGAAGACTCAAAGAGTGTATCTCCACAAAACCAACATTGCAAGATATACTAAAAGTACTGCTTTAAGGAAATGAAGAAAGAGTGAGACAGAGGAACAGAGGTACAAAGGGGATAAATGGCAATGAATAAGTACCTATCAATAATAACCTTAAATGTAAATGTAAATGAATTAAATGCTATAATCAAAAGACACAGCATGGGTGAATGGATTAGAAAATATGACCCACATGGATGCTGCCTAGAAGAGTGCCATCTCAGAACAAGAGGCCTACACAGACTGGAAGTGAAGGGTTGGAAAAATATTCCAAGCAAATGGACAGAAAAAACAACAATCAGGAGATGGAGGAGTACGTAGATATACTGTACTTCCTCACACAACCAAAAAAAGGACAACAACTAATTTAAAACCAAAAAACAATAAGAACTGCCAGAATATTGAACATTATGGAAGTCTGACAACCAAGGAGTTAAAGAAGAAACATTCATCCAGACCAGTAGGAGGTGAGGGGATGGGCAGCCAGGGCAGAGAGGATGAGTAGCATGGTGGTGACTGGAGGACCAAGGTGGGCTGTGCAGGTTGCAAACCTGGCAGTCCCACATTTGCATGCAGATAAACCAGGAGGAACAACTGGGGAGCCAGACAGATCCCACAACCTGGAGTTACAGCACCAGGAATAAAGCCTCAAAACCTCTAACTATAAAAACCTGTGGGGGTTGCAGTGGCGAGAGAAACTCCTAGCCTAACAGGATATTGTGCTGGAGAGACCCACAGGGTCCTAGAACATACACAAACCCACCCACCCTGGTATCAGCACCAGAAGGGCCCAATTTGCTGGTGGGTAGCATTGGAAGTGACTGAAAGCCTGCTGAGAGACAAGCAAGCAGCATTGTTCCCTCTTGGACTCCTCCCCTATGTACCACATCACAATACAGCAACATCGGTTGCCTGCTCCCTGTGAATACCTAAGGCTCCATCTCTTAGAATGTAACAAGTGTGCTGAGACAAAAAATATGGTCCAAATGAAAGAACAGATAAAAGCTCCAGAAAAAATACAACTAAGCAATGTAGAGATAGCCAACTTACCAGATGCAAAGTTCAAAACACTGGTAATTAGATGCTCACAGAAATGGTTGAGTATAGTCACAAAATAGAGGAAAAAGTGAAGGCTATGAAAAGTGAAATAAAGGAAAATGCATAGGGAATCAACTTCATGACAGCATGGATGGGTCTGAAGAGCATTATACTAAATGAAATAAGCTAGGTGGTGAAAGACAATAACCATATGTTCTCATTTATAAGTGGAACCTAATCAAGAAATCAATCAAGGAAGCAAAACATAAACTGAGACAGGGAAATAAAAAAAACTGACAGTAAACAGAGGGCAGAGGGAAGGGGATAACTGGGGAACGAAGGGGAAGGGTCATCAAGGAACATGTATAAAGGACACATAGACAAAGATAACAGTGGGAGGATTGAATGTGGAGGTGGGGGCATGTGTAGGGCAGGGAGAGTAATGAGGGAAAAATTCAGTCAACTGCAATTGAACAACAATAAATTTCTTTAAAATGGTATTTTCTGGGTGCTCATACACACTTCTCCCAAGGCATTTGATAATGGCTCTTAACATTCAGTGAATCAGGCTAATTAAACCAGTTTGTCAAGCAAAATAAAACCAAAGAAACTGAAATAGAGAACAGGCTGACAGTGACCAGAGGGGAGGGGAGGGAATTTCAGGGGAAAAGGGGAAGGGTTTGCAGGAACAAGTATAAAGGACACATGGACAAAAACAAGGTGGGGGGGTGGAAATGGAAGGGAGGTGGGTAGGGCTGGGAGGGTGGGCTGGGATGGGAGTAAAAGGCAGAAAACTGTACTCAAACAATTAAAAAAGAATAAAGGTAGGAATTTTATTTGCAAAAACCCCCCACCATTTTGTTGGTTTTCTTGCCTTAGATGCTGGTATGTTTGTGGTCTCTTTCAATAACAGCTGAAAAGGGAGCCAGGAGCACATGTGTGCTCAATTTGTAGTGACTGAGACTTCATGGCTTATTAATCTGATCTTTAATGTTTCTACTAGAAGAAATGCATTTTTTGGTAAATATCTGCAACTTATGGAAAAATATAAAGAAGAAGAAAGCAATCCTGGATTGTTAACCATTTCTTCTCCCCCATCACCACTGTAATTCCACATAGATGTCTGTCTCTGCAGACCTTTAACATGTAGTGTGTGGATAAAATCTTTTCAGATGTGAAACAAAAGCCTTATAGAGTGTGAAGACTGCAAAGAAAGGAAAATGTGTCAAAATAGGAGATGATATGCACTACATGGTACTAAAAATGATAATTATGCAAGCCATGTAAGAGCACAGAAAAACTATTTGTGACATAAATCAAAGAGCCATGTGCATAGGAAAAAGAGAGTAGATGAAGATATTGCAAAATACTAATAATGATAGGAATTAGGTGGGAAGATCATGAAGTATTTATAAATCTTTTATTTCCCCATATTCTGTATTATGTATATCTTTTTATAACAAAAATATTTTAAAAAATCTGTACTAATTAATACCTTTTGACTCTTCCTACTGGTTTAGTGATACTAGCTAACCTGTGTGAAAGGAAACTAGAGACCATACTGCTCACCTTACTTTTACTGGCACATGTAAGGATTTATTTATTCATTTGTGAATCTTAGAAATTGACATAAGTAATACAAGTACTATATCATCTTATCTTATTAAAAAGTGACTTCCTTATTTAGTAGAAGAACTGAAAAGTGCACCCAAAGTTCACAGAAATGTACAGCTAGCCACTGAGACAGAGTAAATGAGAAAAGGTGTTTAAGTTCGTAGGTCTAAATTCTAGTCTTAGATTTGTCCCTACTGTACCCAGTTTCCTATTTCAAAATGTAAATTTAAATGTAGCACATTGACTTGTTATTGTAACAGGGTACAGTCAAGAGGGGGGCCCCAAATAGGGATTTGGAATGGGGTCCAGACCTCAAGGTGTCCAGGAAATATTAGAAAGATATATAGGATGTCCTCCCCCGCACAGGTGTGAGTTGGGGGAAAGGAAACACGGAGCAGGAATATGCAGAGCTATTTTTGTACAGCAACAGCTTTGCAGCTAACCTCTGGCATGGTCATGTAACATATCTATAACCTTTAAGTGGTTTCATAGATATGTTAAATAGCTGTGGCCATGCTTTGAGACAGGGGGATGGAAGTGACTTCCACCCAAGATGTAACTGGGAGGCAACTCCCCCTGGTTACAGCGCTTGCATGAGAGCTTGGAGATGATTGGCTCCATGACATGGGGCCACACCTGCCCAGACTCACTATGGCAGCCCAGTAAAGCTGGAAGGATATGAGAATGCTGTAACCTATAGGTGTACATCAGTAGGTGTAACCGATTGTAGGAGGAGTCAGAAATGGGGGTGCAGAGGAAGGTTGGTGCAGGAATTTAAACCCAGACTTGGCAGCCATGCGAGGGAGAGAACCACACAGTTTTGGCAGAGTGGGGATCCCCTCAGCTTTTGGGAGAGTGAGAACCACATGGCTTTGGGTTGCTCCCTTTTGCCACATGGCTTAGGAAGCAGGAGAGACTTTGCCTGGAAGAAAAGGGGTGAAAGGACTCTCGCTGGTGGGCCATGAGAAGGTGCCACATGGCTTTGGATTAGCTGGAGATCCTGGTGGCGACACAGTTAATGGTGCTGGGAGCCTGAATCATGGACTTCTACTTCTTTTCCTGAGATACTGTACCCCAGATTAGGGCAGAGGGAGAAGGAAGGACTGTGTGTATCTGTGGGTATCCTAAAGGACTTTAATATTTTAATGAAGACATTAGGTCACTACTCTATGTCTGTATAGCTTTAAATAAATATTTCCTTTCCTTTTCACAAATCTCTGGCATTGAGAGATGTCTTTCCTCTGGTGGCAGGCATAGTGAACCTAGAGGTGAGGTTCTTTTGGTAACAGTTTATTGTACCCCCCTTGGCCCTATTTGGTAAACATTATGAGGGTAAAACAAAACAAAAGAACCCAGAACCTGAATGCAAAATCAGAGGGCCAACAAGAGATAGTAGAAGGGATTCCCATTAGATGCTTATGCCCACTGCAAGTGGCCTTTGTTTAGGTATTTTGGGGATGGGACAAACACCATCTTTGAATGTGGCCATTTTATTGCTGAGAGGTCTATTGTTACAAAGATCTTTCTTAAATCAGACTCTGGAACTTTATACACCCTTACCCTACTTCCAAATCTGTGGTAGGGTTCCTTGGCCTCTAGCTTGGCCTGATGACTTCCAGGTGTGTACATATTAATTCCCTTGGCTCTGACCAAAGGGTTGGCTGGTCTTCTCTGGCCACAAGCAGCCCCTTTATCATTTTCTCTGAGTACCCTGATGGGAGAACATTTGGAAAACACTGCTCTGGGGGGCAAATTTCAAGCATGACCACCCTTCCTTGTATTAGAAGTTATGCTTCTACCAGGGCAGCTAAGCAAGCAGTCTCTGATCACATTTAGAATTAACAGAGGATGTCTTAGTCAATCAAAATCCCAATATATGTTTGTTCGTGTTTTCCATCAGTGCTTTTGCTTTTTGTGTGCCCTGTCTCATACTTAAAAAATTAGGTTTGGGAAATAAGAATAGGATTTTAGATTTGTCCCTGTTAAATTTCACATAGTTAGATTTGGCCTCCGGTTTCATCCTAATGGGATCTCTTGGGTTCTTGATTTATTCAGTCAGTGCATCTTCAGTCCATGTTAATTCCAGGTCACCCCTCATGTGGAGAACTTGTGAGCTTTGCCTTTATGCCGTAGGGATCTGGTCTGAGCCTCCCAGCTCCCTTCTCAATCTCTAGCTTGGCTTTGTGACACTTCCTTCTCCAGTATTCCTGGAATCCGGGATCATGGACTACCAGGATCCATCTCCGCATTCTCTGTTTTTTTTGTCCCCAAAGTCCACTAGATAATTTTTTTGGCTTCATATTTCAGTTCTGCCTTAAAACATTGAATTTGCTTTTTGGGAGAAAAATGTATTCCGTTTTTTCCTTCCCTCCTCTGCTCTTGACTTGCCATACAGAAGGGTAACCATGACCATGTCCACACCCAGCCTGGCTGTTGTTTTCTTGGGAGGGATCAGGTGCAGCACCTGAGGTTTTCACTTGAGACCACTCTTCAGATTGACCCATTTGCCATGGAGTATGGGTATTTGTGAAAGTGCCCTATTCTTCTAATTGCATTCTTCATTTTGCTCACAGAAAAATGTTTGCACATGCTTTTATTAGCTTCTACTTTATTAAGTCCACAGTGTTCTGCTTATTTTCCCCATCTATAACCCCATTAAGTGGAAGATTGAAGGAATTTTGCCAGACTTGGCTCACTCTCAATCAGTTCATGCTTTCTCCTAGCCATTATGGCTTCATTTGCTGCCAAAAGACTATTGCTATCATACTTCATCTAGAATCTTTCCTGTTCACTAATCTGTGTTGGCAAAATCCTACAAGCCCAGTAATAGATGTGAAATCTGTTTATAGGTCCGGAGTATTAAAAGATGGCATTCTCCTAAGAGGCTTCATAGGAAGCTGGAAATCACAATGTGTCTCAGCAGTCTGGGAGAGTTACAGAGTGATTGAATTTGTTTACATCATTGCCTGGAACAAGACTGAAATCAGCAGACAAGCATCAAACCAGATTCTCCCAGGGCCTAACCACAAATGTTACAAGGCAGCCTTTGGGCACAGTGTGTTAAATTTTACACAAAAGTTAAACTAACAGAATGTGTCACCAGACGGCACTTCAGGTTAATCATTTAGACCAGTGCTCCTCAAACCTTAACATGTCAGGAGTCACAAGGGGAACCTTACTCAAATTCAATTTCTGATTCAGTGGTTTGGGCATGGGCCCAGTGATTCTGCATTTCTAACATGCTTCCTGGTGGTACTCATGGTCCCTGGCCATACTTTGTGCAGCAAGGACTTAGTCTATACTATATTTTATTTTCAGATGCAAAAACAGCTACAGACAGGTGAAGTGATTGCCCTAAAACCATAGGTTTCTTGGAGCCCAGGTCAGTGTTTAATTACAAAGTTGCTGAACTTAGTAAAACAGAGGTTTACAACCCTTTCTTAAAAACTCATAGCATGTGGAGGAAGAACTGAGGTTAGATTCCAGATATATGCATGCTTGCACACAGGCACACACAGATACACACTCATACACACATGTTGTATGTGCTTCTCCATGTTCTCCTTTGTCATCATTTGTGATGTTTAGCAAACATGGATTATTTGTGGATCACAGAAAACACATGGATGCCAACCACATTAAAGATACTCTTAAATGCAAGTCAAGTTTGAATGTGTAAACTTTTCTATTAAAATATTCCAGGACAACACATAAATTCTTTCTGTTCACTTAAGTGTAAATACAGATGCTCTGGAGTTCTGCAAAGACCACATTCCTGGTAAAACCAGGACATAATGATGTCTTCCAATAATTTTAACATTAACTCTGGGCTTGGCCCAGTGAATTCTGTGCTCCAGCATTCACAAATAAGCTTGGAGTTTTGGAGATTTTCTTTTAACTTTTGATATTGATTTTTTCTTGCCAGCTATAACTGCTTTTCCTAGACTCTGTGAGGGAACTAAGCAATTGACAAATCACACGCAAGTGTGTGTGTGTGTTCACACATGTTAAACTAAACCATACAGATTCCTGACATTTTTTTCCTCACTGAGAAGCAGGAAGGAGGAAGGGGGAAGAAACTGTCTTGAGTGGAAAAGTGGGTCAAGAAAACCCCTGGAATGAAATCTTTTTTTTCTGCTAGAAGTTCAGTAAAGTAATAAGCTAAACTGATTTTAAAAACTGTGGTCACAAATTCCCATTTTGAGAGGTGAATACCCATTGTATGAGTTAAGCCAATAAAGTCGCCTTCAAGGTATGCCTATGTGTTTAACAGTAAGCTTCTTGGGGCCAAGGTTGAGTGTTCCTGATCTTTTCTTTTTCCTTCCCAAGAGCCCAGAGGAGGGACTTGTACCCAGTGGGAGGTCAGAAGTGTCTCTTAAATGAAATATCATTTGCCCTCCAGGTCCTGCTAGTGTGTTTCTGAGTATAACAACCAAATCTGGAAACTCACGAGGTGGTATTTATTTGTCTAAAAGTTGCAAACCACCACTGACTGCAACTTCTCCTTTACCTTTACTGGCTGTTTTGTCCACTCAATGCTTACTTGTTTTTCTCTCTTTTTTAAAGGAAGAAAGATTAAAAGAGGGCAAAGGAAAAGAAGAGAAACAGTGGTGGGGAGGGGGAGGGGAGAGTAGGAGTGGGGAGAAATGGAGGAGCCAGAGGCAGAACTGTGACCAGCTGCTGGTGCACAGGAAGAGGAGCTCAGATGCTTCCTTCTCCTGAATCATCCCTCTTTCTGGCTTCCCAGCTACTCCTGCTCTCTGCCGTGGAAGCCTATGCAAGTTAGGACACTTTTGGTTGTAAGTAATTGAAAATTCAGCTCTACTGACCTGACTTAAAAACACCAAAAAGCACATATTGGCTCTCATCATTGCACATTCCAGGAGTAATATGGTTTGAATCAGTTTCTACCACTTTCTCTGTAGTTCTCTGGAAACCCTTGCTTTGTGTATGAGCTTCATCCTCAGAATTATTTTCTTTCTTGGTAAGAGAGGTGCCCATGGCAGCCTCTTGGTAGGGTGCTTCTCAGCACTGTTGAGCAAAAAAACTAAGCCTTGCTCTTGCTGTAGCCAGAAGGACACCGTGTACTTTCTGGGTTTGCTCAGGGTGTGCCCATCCTTGAGCTCTTTGGAAGAAAGGATGTGATGACCTTGGCTGGCACAGACCACTGGGACCAACCTTGGAGCTGGGGGTAGAGTTCGTCTCCCCAGCCTCACAGCTGTTCTACAATATGAGGGAAGGTAGAAAGTTTCCCCCAACTTTTGGGCTTCCCAGCTACTTCAGTGAGATTGTCTTTAGAGGTATTTTGGTTCTCCATATGGCCTAGACCTGAACACTCACATTATAGACAGGTTAACAATGTCAGCAAAAGCACTACAGGATTGTTACCTTAAACTTCAAGATCCTTCTGCTTATTCTTAACATTGTTGAAATCCCTGTCCAGAGAGAAGATGGCGGCGTGGTAGGATGCAGCAGATTCTACTCTCCCACAACCAGGGGAAAAAAATCTGAGTCATTTTAGGTAGGTACAGAGCAAAGAGCCAACA
>CM052543.1:80255031-80316014 GCA_028533065.1 Trachops cirrhosus | reverse complement strand
TCATCACCAAGCCCTTATTACATGAAATGTTAAAGGGACTTATCTAAGAAAAAGAAGGTAAAGAACATGTACAGTAAAATGACAGCAAACTCACAATTATTAACAACCACACCTAAAACAAAAACAAGAAGAAACTAAGCAAACAACTAGAACAGGAACAGAACCACAGATACAGAGAATACATGGAGGGTTAGCAACAGGGGAGTGGGAGTAGGAGAGAGGGGGAAAAGTTACAAAGAATAAGTTGCATAGATGGTAGATAGAAAATAGACAGGGGGAGGTCAAGAATAGGAGGGGAAATGTAGAAGCTAAAGAACTTACGACACATGGACATGGACTAAACGGGGGGAATGTGGGTGGGAGAGGGTGTTCAGGGTGTACAGGAATGAAGAGGGGTAATGGGACAATTGTAATAGCATAATCAGTAAAATATATATAAAAAAAAGAAATTGGACAACTTGGGAGAAATGCATAAGTTTCTAGAAACATGCAATCTCCCTTAACTGAATCAGCAAGAAGCAGATAACCTGAATAGAGTGATAACAACTAGAGAAATTGAAACAGTAATCAAAAAACTCCTGGCACTCCAAAGCGCTAGACAAGATGGCTTCACAGGCAAATTTTACCAAACATTCAAAGAAGAACTAACACCTACACTTTTCAACTATTCAAAAAAATGCAAGAATAGGCCAGAGTCCCAAATTCTTCTTATGAGGTCAGTATTATTCTAATTCCAAAACCAGGTAAAGACATAACAAAAAAAGAAAGTTATACACCAATATCTCTGATGAATATAGATGCTAAAATCTTCAACATAATATTAGCAAACTGGATCCAGCAATATATTAAAAAGATTACATACTATGATCAAGTGAGATCTATTTCAGGGATCCGAGGATTGCATAATATTTGCAAATCAATAAACATAATAAATAACATAAACAAAATAAAGCACAAAAACCACATGATCATATCAATAGATGCTGAAAAAGCATTTCATAAAATCCAACACCCATGTATGATAAAAACACTCAGCAAAGTGGGCATACAGGAAGGATACCTAAACATAATAAAGGCCATATATGAAAAATCTACTGTCAACATCATACTCAGTGGGTAAAAACTAAAAGCATTTCTCTTAAGATCAGGACCAAGGCAATGGTGTCCACTTTCCCCACTCTTATTCAACTTAGTTCTGGGAGATCTAGCCAGTGTTCAGACAAGAAGAAGAAATAAAAGTTACCCAAATTGGAAAGAAGGAAGTAAAACTGTCATTATTTTCAGACACATGTTGTACACGATCTATAGTGTACAAAGAAAACCCTATAGACTCCACCAAAAAGCTACTTGACATAATGAGTGAATTCAGCAAAGTAACAGGATACAAAGTCAAAAATTGATGGCATTTTTTGTATACTAACAATGAACTATCAAAAAGAGAAACTAAGAAAAAAATGACATATATTATAGCAACAACAAAATAATAAAGTACCTAGGAATTCATTTAGCCAAGGTTGCAAAAGACCTGTACTGGGAAAACTACAGAACACTGAAGAAAGAAGTTGAGGAAGATACAAATAAAGAGAAGCATATAGTGCATTCATGGATTAGAAGAATTGATATCATTAAAATGTCCATTCTACCCAAAGCAATCTATAGATGTAACACAATTCCTTTTAAAATACCAATGGCATATTTAACAGATCTAAAACAAATACCCCCCAAAAATTATATGGAAACAAAAATCCCCCAAGTAGCCTCAGCAATCTTGAGAAAAAAGAACAAAGCTGGAGGGATCACAATACCTCATATAAAACTATACCACAAGGCCACTGTAATCAAAGCAGTCTGGTACTGACATAAGAACAGACACATAGATCAATTGAACAGAATACAGAGCCCAGAAATAAATCCATGTTTCTACGGTCAATTAATATTTGACAAAGGGGGTATGAACATACCATGGAGTATAGGCAGTCTCTGCAATAAATGATGTTGGGAAAACTTGGCTGGTACATGCAAAAAAATGAAACTTGACCACCAATTTATACCACACACCAGAATAAACTCATAATGGATAAAAGACTTAAATATAAATCATGATACCATAAGAACCCTAGTGGAAAACATAGGCAGTAAAATTTCAGATAACTCATATAGCAATATTTTTGCTGATATATCTCCTAAGGCAAAGGAAATAAAAGAAAAAATAAACAAACAGGACTACATCAAGTTAAAAAGCTTCTGCACAGATAAAGAAACCATCATCAAAATGAAAAGGGTGCAACTATATGGGAGGATGTATTTGCCTCTGACAAGGGTTTAATCTCCAAAATATTAAAGAACTCATATGACTCAATACAAGGAAGACAACAAATCCAATTAAAAAATAGGCAAAGGACCTAAATAGACACTTCTCTGAGGAGGACATACAGATGGCCCATAGACATATGAAAAAATGCTCAACACCACTAGCCATCAGAGAAATGCAAATTATAACCACAATGAGATATCACCTTACATCTGTCAGAATGGCCATCATTAATAAATCAACAAACAATTCATTAGCAAGGATGAAGAGAAAAGGGAACCCTAGTGCACTGTTGGTGGGAATACAGACTGGGGTAGCCACTATGGAAAACAGTACTGAACTGTGGCAGATCCTGGCCAGCAAGATCTGTGTATGTTGTGGCTGCTCGTGAACAAATACACATGGACAACAGAAGTCTTGTAGAGATAAGGGGACGGCATGGCCACTCTCTGAGAGAAAGAGAGGGTGAGAGGGCCAGAGCGCTCAGTTCCTGCCTGAACAAGTTTTTGTTGCTTCTCTGGGTACATTACAAAGAGGGTAGTCCTCATTTACTATGCACGGGTTCACTGCAGGGGATTACTTTTTATAGATAACAAAGGAAAGAATGTTGCTATCTATTTCAAAGAGAAGGATGTTGCAGATCTTGGGGAAAAGTGGTTGAACTGGACATACTCCATACTTGGGAGGTTTTGCACAGACTTTAGGAAGTTGCAGTAAGCCCCTGCTGCCTCAATTCAGGGTGAGGGAGTTTTAGCAAAAACAAGTCTCATAGCAGTCTGGGTACAATGCAAGCCTGATTCCCCACAGGAAAACCTATCCACACGCATGGTCCTGTATACCACTCACTCCCCACTGGTTTTCCATGTGGAGGCTGAGCTACAATTCCACACCGTGTGAAGCGGTTCCCTACACTGAACTTCCTCAAAAAAATTAAAAATGGAACTACCTTTTGACCCAAAGATTTCACTGCTGGGAATATACTCTAAGACTCCTGAAACACCAATTCAAAAAAACTTATGTAACCCTATGTTCATAGCAGTACTATTTACAATAGCCAACAGTTGGAAACAGCCTAAGTGTCCATCAGTAGATGAGTGGATTAAAAAGCTGTGGTATATCTACACAGTAGAATACTATGAAACAGAAAGAAAGAATTCCTACTTTTTGCAACAGCATGGGTGGAACTGGAAACTATAATGCTAAGTGAAATAAGTTAGTCAGTGAAAGGCAAATACTATATGATCTCACTTATAACAGGAATCTAGTGAACAAAATAAACTAATGAGCAAAATAGAACCAGAAGCATAGAATCATGGAATAGACTGACAGTGGTAAGAGGGGAGGGATGAGGTGGGGATTGTTTAAAAGAAGGTGAAGGTATTAGTCGAAGAACATATATGAAGGACCCATGGACATAGACAATGATGTGGAGATCGCTTATGGAAGTGAGGCTGGATGAAGGGGACTAAGGGAGAAAAATTGGGACAATTGTAACAGCATAAACAATAATAAAAAAAAGAAGGTCTGGTGGTGATAACAGCTAATAATACAAAACAGAGTGAGGGGGTATGAGGATGGAAAAAAGGTGCTATTTAGAAGGGTCTCTGGGAAGATCACATTGAAACAAATACATGAATGGGTGAAGGAGTGAGTCATACTAATTTTCCTGCAATTTGATTTTTTTAATAGTTTAATTGGGAATTTTTTTGGTATGTGATAGAAGAGGCTCTGATTATTTTTTCCTAAATCATATCCAATTATTTCAATATTGCCTTCCTTTCTCTTGATTTTCAGAAGCTTTGTTACAAGATTGAGTCTCTTTCTCAGTTCACTAATATGTTCTAACACATATTTTTCTGACAGATTACTCTATTTTCTTTTTTCTTTTTTTTAAAATTTTACTTTTTTAAATTTTAGATTATTCAGTACAGTTTCTATTTTAATTGCTATTTTTTGGATCTTCCTTTTTGACAAATTCACCAGTTCTTGCTGATTCTTCTTCTTTAGCATTTCTAAACCATCTTTCTCAGTGTCAAAATGAATTCTATCTTCCTGAAGGGACAAATTATGTCTTAACTGTCTTTGTATCTATAACATTTCCAGCAAAACAGAGCCAAAATAGACTTTTAATACATTTTTGTTAAATTATGAATAAGTGAAGTTCAAATTCATTTAGATGTTTTTAATTCTCTTCAGGTCTGATGTTGCCTCACACTTTTAAACAGGTCACAAGTGGCAGAGGGTCACTCACCAATCCACATTTTCTCCTGTCACTCAGTTTCAAAATAAACTTCACATGAATATTTCAATTATTTACTACAAACCCACTTATAAATATAGCAGCTTTGTTAAACAAATAAAGGAAAGAACAAGGTCCCTCAAAAAGGCACAGCCACTTTCATAAATAAGGATATCATTTGTATTTGAATTATTTTATTTCCTTTATTTTACTTGGATAGGATTGAAAATCTTGATGGCCAGTCTTTAATGCAGTCAGACGATATGCTTTTTCAGTTCTGAGTTTATATCGTCTGTGTATCCACATTCCTCCCAAAAGCAAGAAGACCAGTGAGAAAGGAGCCAGTGCAATCCCCCAGGAGAATGTGGCCACTGTAAAATGAATGGAGTCATATCAGGGGTCAAACATTATCTCACTACCAAATAGGACGGTGTAGTGCAGGTTTAGAGGGAAGAAAGCCATTGGAGTTTGTTTTTCCTAATAAATGTGCATTGATTTTCAGAATGTGTCCCTGACACCAAGACAGAGGACACTTGAGAATGCTATTTGTGGCATTAGGGAAACAAGTAGAACACTTCATCAAAAAGAAACAAGGCAGAGTGGAGGGCAGGTATTGAGGGTCTAATTTTGTTTCACCCACTGAATAGTGTGCAGTTAGATGCCATCTGGTTAGGTCTTGACCAGCCAACTGTGACACGGCCAGAGCACGGATGTCATGAGGTTTCAATAAAGTTACAAAAGAAAGGAAAATCAACTTTGAAAAATAAAGTTTTAGGTGTTGAGATTATTGCTTGGATCCAGCTGTTTTATATTCTATTCCTTGTGCCTCCTTGTGTTATGAAAATATAGGAAGTGACTAAGAATAAAATGTTAACAAGTAAACACAAGAACGTAAGTGTCATCAGACACATTGATGATGAGGCCACAATTCCACATGCTGAAGCTGTTTATCGTAGTCTGTCTAGGCATCCAGGAACCAACACAATCTCAGATTATTTTCTCCATGTGATTCTTAAACCCTAAAATCCAACAAGGCTTTAAATGAGTGATGCTTCCATTTTCTGAGCACCTCTCCATCCTCTGCCATCAGTCACGACCAGTTCAGCAACAAGAATAGGCTCACATTATAGCAATATTTAAAGGTTCCCAGCATCAGGACCAGACAACCCCAGGCTCCTTTGGGTCACTAATCTAAAACTTAGCAGTGGATTCCACATTCTGTGGAATCCTCCATTTCCAAGTCTAAACTACCACCAACACTCTCATGGAAATGATCTGAAATATCTGCCTTTGCATATATGTCTGAGGACAATGGCACTCAAATTTTAATATAAAAGAGCCTGCTCAGTTGCAATTTTTGGTCTTACCCAGGAGAATTTGACTGGGTAGCTCTGGGGTGAGTCCAGGGACCTATATTTTCAACAAGTGGCTCAAGTGAGCAAAGCTGTGGCACATAGACTTTTCTTTTTGGAGAAAAGTTATGTCATGTCATTCTCTGTCTTCAGACTTATCCAGATCCCCAACTTTCCAATTAGAAATGTGTCTGTAGCTGCTTCCCCAGCAAACATAGAGACTATGAAGCAATTTGTGTTTATCTGATTGATGCAAACTGCTCAGAAGGCACAATGAGATTACGGCTGGGGATGACTTTGGCTTGTCCCTTGTTATTATCTGGGGCTGCCAACAGACGACATTACCTGTGTCTCCCTTTCCTGCTAAGTGCTTAAACTAAGAAGTCAATTGGTTAAAATGATAATGTGGGTTTTTCTTTTCTTCTTTTTAAAAATTCTTTCACTTTACTTCCTGTTAACTGATGACTTGAACCCTAAACCTACCCAGAGCCCTGGATATCTCCCAGTCCCAGGCTCTTGGAGGATAAAGTTTCTCAACTTCTGGATAAAGAATGTCCCACCCTTGTCAAGGGGTCGTAAGAGACAGCTGGTGAGAACCTGCTGAGAACCACAAGAGAACACAGGGTTTCTTAGAGTTTATCACAGAACCACTTTATCTCTTTTCCAAAATTCAATTTGTTATTTAAATTTTTTAAAATATAATCTCCTGAAGCCAGTCTCCACCCTACCAAAAAAACCCATAAAATATTAGAGATTTGTTCTCAGTGCTCTACTGACAGGAAACATGAGGGACTTGTAGGTGACCATCAGGAGATCTGGTAGCCTTGTCCAGCATCCACAGAACATTCAACATGTTTTTTTCTTTCAAAGTCCCCAAAATACATACCTTCTTTTACTGTGGTATGTAGCATCTGAAGACTCAGTGTGTTACGAACAACACACTTAAAATCCATGGTCAAATCCTCTCTTATGACTGGATCAAAAATCAATGACACTTCAATGTAGTTCTCATTATTTTCTGAGTAGTCCCTGAGTGAGAAAATATTTGCTTAAACATGGCGTATAAGTTCAAGCTTGTCTTTACAATGTAGATACCCAAGCATTCTCAGTGAGGAGGATCCATTGTGCTTACATTGGATTTAACATTGCTTATTTAGTTGTGCTTACATTGTATATTGATTTCAAGATTAAGAAAGTTAGAAGCACTTGCTATTATATTTGTTACTTATTTGGGAGAATTCTAAGCCTCTCTCTGAATGTAGGAGTGACACCGATGTTGGTTACTATTGTAGGACACTTGTTATAAAGAGAACTTGCAGGAGCCAGTTTTCTTTGAACAATGGAAAATTTATTTTTTTTAAAGACATTAATGAACAAAGAATCAGTAGTGGGAATAGAAATGTCTCATTTTGGGAAACTTGACTGTATCATCCACAAATCATTTGCATATTGAAAGGTCCGGGAGTTTCCAGGAATCTAGTTTTCAACAGTGTTCCCTCCTCTCATTTCTACTGCCAAGTCTCACTCTGGAAACTCAAGTTCAGAGCTGAGGGCTGCAGACAGTCTGGGAAGGATGACTCTAGTCAGCATAACTACCATTTGTAATGCTACAGGAATCTGAAGGTGCTTTACTATCTACCAGCGTGAATTAAAATGTTGCTGTGGATCCACAAGGACTTTTTTTTTTAATCTATGGGAGATAGGCTCCTTTAGTAAATGGATAGTGTGAGTAAGCTGACATGGGAATGCTAATTTCACAATAAGAACTTGCAAGCAAACAATTGTGCTAACCAAACATAATTTGTTATCCACTCAATTGCATCCAGAAAGATCTTTTTTGATAGGTCTTTCAAAAAAGCAAAAAATTTGACAAGTCAAAGTTCAGGCTAATTCAGGGTATTGAAACTATAATTTTAAAATCCGTACTTTATGATTTGGGACATTGAATGGCCTCCCTTCCTCACACATAAATGGTTCCTATTTATAAGGTCTGATTGTGCTACATTCAAAGTGAGAAAATATTTTCCAGAGATTAATGCTTATGAGAACAGAATTATTTCTTAGTTTTAATATTAACCTTCCTTAGAGACTGTGGCAGCCCAGAGTTCCCTGAGAAACAGAAGGATCTCTCAGATACTGTGGCTAAATTTCAGAATCTTTTTTAAGGGTTTGTGAAAATGACATCAGGTTGCAGAGTGGGGAATGGAAATATATTAACTTCAAAGTATTTTAATGGTAAAAATTGAGAAATAAATATTTTATTAAGCTGGAAAATGCAACCTCAATGCCAAGTAGCTGACTACAAGTCAACTCTTATTATAGAAAGTTTGCTTCCCAAAAACAAATGGTAATTCTTACCAAACTCAGTTTTTAAAACTCTAAAAATCCAACAGTTTAGTATAAAAATTATTTTGAATATGGTATGTGTGTCATATTGAGAGGTCGGATATTACATTAACTATTTTTTTAAAGTGTAAAGCATATTGTACTGAATAAGCTAAAAAATATATTAAAAAAGTAAAGTGTAAAGCATATGGAGGTCTCACAACAGCTCTGCCCAAAAGATGCCTCTACGCTGACAAACATCTTCACCCACTTACAGACGCTGCCCCTCAGTGACACGGCCGTCCTGGTAGGCACTGTCTATGTTGGTGTTGTTGGCCATCCACCACAGCATGGTGGTTGAATGTGAGCCAGCTCCCAGAAACACCTTACATGGGATTGTCAGTCTTGACCCTGTGCACAGTAAGACATAGCACATCAAACATCAGAACCTAGCTGGACACAAGAGTTTTCGCAGCTCCTCATCCATCAGCAGACCTGAGCAGTGGACCCTTACCCGCCTCCTCAAACACTTCTTGCCAGCCAATTCTGTTCTTGGAAGGAAACTTAGTACCCTCAAAAAATTCCATTCACACAGATCATCAGTAATTACCAAGTGTCTCCAGTTCCTTCAACTGGCCTTCATGGCAGATAAAAATCCAGGGGCAAATGGCTTCTCCAAGGCCACTCAGCTCCTACAGGGCATTCTGAATTCAAGGGCCACCTTCTTTCACAGTTTATACTGCCCATCCCACAAATCCAGATTAACATACGGATTCTTTCTCTTTGCCCATTGCTGGCCTCAGCCCTCCTGTTTCCTCTGGGAACTCTCCTTCTGAGGTTATGTTCATTTAGAATTAACCCTTGAAAAGCCACTTTTAAAGTGGTATTTTCTAGGAATGGTGCCTTCTACAGTTGCACAATGTAATGTGCACTGGGTGCCTGAGCCTCGGTCACTATAACTTACGTGTTTTAAGTCATCAAAGCGAGAAGGAGGAGAAAATGAACAAATCTTTCCAATTTATTTCTTCCTTGTGGGTGCTGTGCCTCTCTATGCTATGTCTTGTAGGGCACCTCTCCCCACCTCAAGCTCAGAATGCCAGCCTTTCTCCCTGCTTCACCACCCCAGTGATCTGAAAATTTCTCAACCAAAATCAGCCCATTAAATCTTGCCTCATGTGACTCTGCCACACACATCAGTGTCTTCCAAGCAAGGTGCAGGAAACTCAGCTCCACTTGGCTGAGAACACTGAGAAGTTCTTTATGGCCACCAGTTAAAATGTTAAATAGAGGCCCAACACCAAACAAAAGAAATTGAGAGGGGCCGGGGGGATATGAGAGATGATAGGACTCTGCAGCTAGGGTTTAATAAATGAGCATAAACCTACAAAACCATTACACAAAAGCAAACACAGAAAAAGGTACAGGTTTCACAGACACACAGGCCTGAGTCCGAACCCCAGCCTGACCCAGGAGTAGCTTTTGACCTTTCTTGTACCACTGTGACCCCCTGGACAGCTTTTCCATCTGGAGAATGGCAGAAATAAAACCTTTCTACAGCATTGATGCTGGGAATAATGACACCACACTAAACACACTATTGTTCAGTAAGGAGGTGTGTGCTGGCTCAGACTGCACCAAAATGGGGTGAAAAAAGGAAAACCCTGTCAATCACTTTTATTATCCTGCCAGCTGACCACCAATTTTGGCAACAGGAAATGGCCTCTGAGAGGCCATCTGTGGCTAGGTCTGCCTCATTTTACAAATGCAGTCTTAGAGAAATGCTGAGCATCAGCCACGTTGCAGTAAAGTGAATTATTTTAAATATACTGCAGGTACTGGCTCTGTCAGGGAATCATGCCATTCATCCTTTCCCACCATTAATAACTGCTCAAAATGTTCAGATTTTTTACACTTAGATTTTTATATGTAGGGTTTTCATGGATCAAATATATCTGTTTCAAAAATGCTATTTCTAACAACATTTGACACAGAAATGTTCTCTCACATTTGTCATTCCAGCCCCTCATCATGGGGTTCTAGGGTCTCTACCCAGGCACACTGCAGACAAAGGGACAGGTGTAGGTCAGTAGACACAGGGGTCCCAGGGCCCCAGACTTTGACATTGCAGGCACCCCTGTGAATTGTACATCCTTGCAGGTCTTACCCAAAGAAGTCAGTATGGTCTGGCGGGGGGAGATAATCACAGGAATTGTCTCCTCTTCTTTTTCTGAGATAAATATATAGAAAAGAGATTCAATTATGAAAAACTTCCTTTCAAGCTGAGGTTCAGTTTCATTGTGTAGCTAATTAAGTTATTCCTGACACTATGGCCAGCCATTGTGGGATTTGACCTTTGTCTGGCAAAGGAAACAGGCTCTCCACAAAATTGAGCATTCTTGGTCAATGCCTTTCCCAGAAAAGAGATTACTAGAAGAATCTCTCTCTTACAAACACATTCCACCCACAGATGTTCTTCATTCTGTGATAAACAACCATTCCCCTCCCTGTTTTCATGAATGAATTCTTAAAAGTAATGTTCATAATGTCCACAGGATAGGTTTTACCCCGTGGTCAACTTGCCCTAAAATATGTCCCTCCACTCCATCCTCACCTCCCCAAGTGCCTGCCACAGAATACTGAAGAGTCACCTCAAAAAAAGAAGCACACGGGTTTGGGGACCACATGTGTGTAGTGCTAATGCCATGCTGAGTGATAGATTGGTTTAGGTTGGCCAATGAGATTTATTAATTGAGGAGATAATTCTTTAGGGAGGCAAAGGTGGATCTCCTAGGAATAAGAACCCAGAGTGCCAAGAGGCAGGTCTCCCAGCAGCTTGAAGAAACTGGGAATCTGAATTGGAGTAAGAAGAACAGCTTGAGGGTAGAGAAAGGGCTGCCTATCTTACATCTGCTTACTCCATCCACACTTCGTCCACTAAGAGCATTTTGAAACCCTAACATGGGTAAGCATTAGGCAGCATCACAATAAAGTTCAAAGTGCAGGTGGCTTCCCAACTGTCACCAGGAGCCTTTCCCTCCCCTCACAGTCACATGGCTGCAACTCACAGGCTGGGGTAACAGATAGGGGAGACAGAAGCTTCAGGGACTTATACACCAGTGGGTCATAGCAGCACCTTGTGGGGGTGCTTTGCTCCTCTAGCTCCTGTTTCTAGTTCAGTAGATCTGAGATGGGGTCTGAGATTTTGCATGTCTAACCAGTACCCAGGTAATGAGGCTGCTGTCCTCACTTCGAGAACTGCTACCATAGTGTGATCATAATACAGGATAATATGTAGGTTGACTGCCCTCTAGCGTTCCTGTGCAGTATCACATGAACAGTATACAGCCCCTTCAAAGTCAAAGGAGTCTTGTGTTCCCCTGTGGGGGAAGAAGTTGAGATGAATGAATGCTCATAAGACAGCAAAAGAAATATAATCCAGCAATTTGACTTCATGGGAGACATGATTTTCCCTTTAGCAAAACTGAATCTCTGGATTCAGTGAGAAAAAAAAGTTAGTCTCTTCTCCTCATAGACCAAGTATTTAATCTTAATATATTTCCAACACTCTCTGAAATGCCCTTAAAAGACTCTGATTCTTTAGTATATAAAATAAATAAAAGCAGTTTATTCTCCAGGGCAGACCTAAGGACTTAAACATTTTTGACCTTTGCCACCAAGCTTGATGTCCAGCATGTAGGAGGTATGGAGTAAATGTCAAACAAATATTAAGTACTAATCAATACTGTTCACAATATTATTTTCAAGTAGAGCTCATTTAAACCAATAAGAGCACTCACTATTTGAAATCCTGCTTTCAAGAGCAATTAGACATGCCTTGGGGAACAAAACAGGAGGCAATTTCCACTAGATATGCCCATTGCATAGCCTTCTAACTGAAAAATCCAATAAAAACCCAGTATCTTAGAATTATATATAAAGTTATGGCAACCATGTTCTGATGGCTGGCTCTGGAGGTGGAAGCCTTCCAAAAGGATCTTCCAAGTGAACCATTGTTTGGCCCCCTCTAGTGGTGTGTTTTAGCCTCAGACTTGGAATCCAGGGATTTATCTTTCCTCAAAATAACACCCTGCTTTCTACATTTCTAGGTGTCACACACATGTCTTATTAGTCTGATGTTTTAAGATGGTTGATGTATTTGTTTTCCTTTCATACCAAAGATGTTCAAGGAATTCTATGTGAGCCCTAATTTGTTCTTTGCATACTTGTTATTGAACCAGGGTGGAGAGGTACCTTGATGGCAAGCACTTACTGTTGATACGTAGTTTGATATTCCTAGTTATGTTATACGGCATGCCTTGGTGGGCAAATGTCATGACACAGCTGTAATAGCCTGCATCCTCCACAGACACGTTGTGTATGAGTAAGCGAGTCGTTCCCCTCATGCTCAGAAACTTCTCATTGTCTGGATCCAAAAGGACAGAATCCTTAGGGAAAATGTTTTTCAAAGTTACACTGTATACTAATTTTTATCTCAAAATCTATGAATAGTATCAATACTATCAATCAATGTTGAATTTGCAACCCAAGAACTGCCCTGTTATTTCTTTGCAAATGTTATACTTTGGACATACTTTTAACTCTGTTTTTAGGAGAGAGAACTTGTTAACATATAAAACAAAGTTGCTGGATTTGTTTAACCACAATGCTTAAAGCACATTTGCTTAAGCAAAATGGGGGAACAAAAGAAACTCTTCTTTGACAATATAGACCTTTTAAAATACAAATAATAATAATGGCCTAATAGCTGCCTATAGACTTCAGGAGACTCCCAGGGAAGAGTACTGTTATATAGTTATGGTGACTTGGAAAACAATCTTCAAAAGTCATAATGTTGCTGTAATTGCTTTAAAAATCATTTGAATTTAAGGAGTTGATAGAGATGTAGACAAAATTCTAGAAAAAACTAAATGTGAGAAATGAGTTCACATTTTCATATGGACAAAAGATATTGTGGGTTCTGCAGAATTACAACACTTAGGAGCAAGGTCTCCAATAACACAGAAAAAGTTGAATGGGATTTTAAAAACATCCTAATGAGAACTAATTGTTCTCAGGAACGGTTCTTTCAAAGCCATGATGCTCAAAAGCTTGCAACAGTCAAATGTAACCTGAGTCATTTCAGATTCTTACTCTGAATAGAAACATAGACATAACTGGAAGAGTTTGTTCACCATGTGGCTCATAAAATATTACTTTCCAATATATTTAATTAAAACGAGAAATTTAAATGTTCCTATCACAAGTGGTCAAATATGAAAAAAGCCAAAGAGGGCTCAGCACCACAGTTCTGCCAAGGCCCTCAGCCACCAGGGCTGCCCTGCTTGGCAGTGCTGTGTGGAGCCTCCTGGGGTAGAATTTGGGCTTCACCATCTAGCTGCTGTGTGACCTTGGGCAAGTTCCTTACATTTGTGTATCTCTGTTTCCTAATCTGTAAAATACGGATATTAACAGTGTCTGCTTCACACAGAACTGTGTACAGTACAAGCTCAGTAATGATTAGCTTTCTTAGGAAGGGAACAAATATTACTAAGTATATCACTGTGATATCCTGTCCACCCATATGTATTGAGTTCCATTTTATATGACAAGGCCTGCACTAAGTGCTTCACGCACAGTACTTCCACTTAGTGTTTCAAATAATTTCAGGCAGTAAGGATGACTAATTGCCACTTTGCAGAGGAAGCAGGTTCAAAGGATGAAATAACTTGGCCAATGCCACACAATTGCTGAATGAAAAAAAGGGGGTTTTAAACCCACACTGGTCAGCTACAGAACCTGTGCTCTTTTCTCCACAGGTGCAACCTCTTACTTGTCCTATTTATGCTCTTCCTAAACCAAAAAAGAATTCATTGCTTAATTGAACTGGCTACTTCACAGGAGCTGGCCACTTTCTTCTACTTCAAAAAAATCATTTAAAAGTCTTCAATATTCATTGATATCCTTCCTATGAAGTAATAAGACCAGTCAACTAGTTAAATCTATTCTTTTTTTCTGAAAAGGCCCATTTTGAAAATTATGAAAAAATTATAGATAATGTTGATTGAGACCATACTAGAAAATTAGGTTTATATAGATTGAGTGCATATTAAGGAATAATACAAGTATTTCTTAAGTAAAAGAAAGTTCCTCACTTCTTCTTCCTTTACACTACAGAAATACCTTCAATGTTTTTGCTGATTAGCAAAGTAGTACAACTAGAAAAAAAATATGTAACACTGACTTATAAAAAATAGAAAGTGAATCCTTTATCTTCAAAACATCTATTATTATTTCAGGTATATTCCTCCAGGTTTTTAAATATATTAAACCATATTTTTATATAACTAAGAAATACAACATATAACCTTTAAAGCCTTTTAACTATAACAATATTATATTTTTCTTCTGTGTTAATACATATAAAATAATCTCATCTTTGTAAATATTATAGCTATGTGATATTCCATTGTCCTTATGAGAGGAAATTAGTTTAATTCCTAACACTGAACATTTTTTAAAAATTCTCACTGAGGGTATGCTTATTGATTTTAGAGAGAGGAAAGGAAATAGAGAAACATCTACAGTTGCCTCCTGTATGTGCCCCAGCTAGGGATTGAATCCACAACCTTTTGGTGTAGGGGACAGTTTGGTGGATGCTCCAACCAACTGAGCCACCACCAAGAGCAAAAATTTTCTCATTTCTAGTATCTTATTATAAACAATGATTTATTAACTATGTTAGTATATAGTGTTATATATACTTCTCTCATTATTTCCATATATGTTTTTTAAATGGACCTAGTTCTTGATTAAAGGGTTAATTTCTATCAATGATTAAACAAATAACTGTACTTTCCAATATCAGTCTATTCTATATCAAGTAATTTTTTCTGTGAAGGGCCAGACAGTAAGTATTTTAGGTCTACAATCCACTTTAGGCCATTGCAATGTGAAAGCATGAAAACAAATGAGTGTGGCCGTGTCCTAATAATACTTTATTTATGAACACTGAAATCTGAGCTTTATATCATTTCACATGTCATATAGTAGTATTCTTCTTCTAATTATTTTTAGCCATTTAAAAAGTGAAAACTAGCCTTTGCTTGCAGAAACAGGTGGTGACTCAATTTGGCCCTGGGCTGTGGTTTGCCCATACCTGGTCTACCTACCGGATCTGATGATAGTATTTATTCAACCAGGCAACAGAAGAAATTGTGCTTCTATCCACTCCTTTAACCCAAAGGTGATATGTGTCTAAAGTTGTTAAAGAAGCCAATAATTGTTTTCTAAATTTTAACAGACAAACAGAATAAAAGTTATCTACTTCAGCTGTTATTTACTCTGGATTCATTTCATATTCTCATATCACTATTCTAAAGATCCTTACCCAACTCACATAAGGATTAAAAGAACATATATATCATATGCTCTTCTTTAATTAACTAGTTTAAAAAATATATATATAAAAGCAAATGTTATTTTCAGAATGCACATTTTATATCATTCCAATGTTGCTATTAAAACCCATTTTATTAACTCCCAATTTTTAAAAATGTACCTTGTACCATTGAATCTTCATGTCAGTTTTGTTGTGGGTGAATTCACTCAGTTCCGGACAAATTAATGACCCAGAGGTTGAGAAGGTTAGAATTTGCGGATATGAGATGACAGGCAGGGAAGCTTCTGTCTTCCCAAAAACCCTGAGTTCAATGGACATTTCATCACAGTAAGAAGTGTTTCTAATTTGAAAGAGAAAAGAAAAGCAATAAATGGCAAGGCAAATAAAAGTAAAACTAAATAAAATTAAAAACAATTTCCTAATCCCATTAAATTCTGCATTCTGCATTTTCTTAATTAGTACTGCAACAGTTCTGTCCATGATCTTTTTGAATGCTTAGGAGACAAAAGAAAGCACCACATCATAAATGTTATATAGAAATGGTGTTATATCCTGTGTTTTTCTCAAAGGACCCTTCACAAGCCTGGTTTCAACACCACCCAGGGGCACTGAGAAATCCCCAAGGCCTAAACCCTTCCAGTTTCTGGGGCTCTTTGAGCAAATGCACCAACTTCTTGGTCCAGGGAACCACATACAAATGAAAAAATTGTTTTGTAAGAGCTACTGTCTCCATAGAAATAAAATTCCCTTTACTTCTCTGGGGAATCATTTAGTAACTGAAGTTTAATTTCAGAAAACTGCTGAGAATTTAACATAAAATCTATAAAAGATTTTTGCAATGCTGCATGGGGAAATTAACTTGATAAGTTTGTTTAGATTTTAATTTGGGGGAGTGGGCTACCTACAATTTCAAAATCATATTTCTATCAAGACACTAGAAGTGGGGAAACAATATAGGTAATGGAGGGAAGGACAAAGGAGATTAATTAAAACTAATTTTTAAGTAGAAAACCATAAAATATATTATCTCACTAAGATTCTAGCTACCTAAGGAGCATAGGACATCAACAGAGACAATGAGAAAGTGTGTTGAGGCATGGGGAGACTAGCACTGAAAAAAGGAAAATAATCAATATCCAAAGAAGAAACAAAATTTGGAACTTCTGGTCAAGGTGGAGGCATAAGTAGATACACTTGACCTCCTCATACAATCAAAAGAAGGATAACAACAAATTAAAAAAAAAAACACAACTGCCAGAAAATTGAACTGTACAGAAATCCAACAATCAAGGAGTTAAAGAAACATTCATCCAGACCAGTAGGAGGGGTGGAGACAGGCAGTGAGGCAGAGAGGACCAGAAACTAAGCAGCTGCTGGCAGACCAGGTGATCAAGGCAGCAGTTGGTGGAGCAGATGGTCCCACATTTGCAGATAAAAACCAGGAGCAACAACTGGGGAGTGAGCAATCCCAGCCCAGGACAGACTGTGGAACCCAGGGTTCCAGTGCTGGGGAAAATATAACCTCATAACCTCTGGCTGTAAAAATCTGTGAGGGTTGTGATGGTGGAAGAAACTGCCAGTCTCTCAAAAGAGTCTGTTGGAGGTGGCCAAAGAGTTCTAGAATGTACACAAACCCATATACCCAGAAATTAGCACCAGGACAACACCTGGAAGAGTGCCATTCACTTGAAGAAAGCGGAGGAAGTGACTGAAAATGGAACAAGAGCCGAGCAAGCAGCATTGTTCCCTCTCTCACCCCTCCACTACATACAGCACCACAAGCAATGAAGTGGGTTGCAATGCCCTGGCGAATACCCAAGTCTTTGCCCCTTCAATGTAACAGGTGTGCCAAGACAAAGAAATATGGTCCAAGTGAAAGAACAGATCAAAACTCAAATAAAAGAACTAAGCAATGAGGAGATAGCAACCTATCAAATGCAGACTTCAAAACACTGGTAATCAGGATGCTCACAGAAATGACTGAGTATTGTCACATAATAAAGGAAGAAGTGAAAGCTATACAAAGTGAAATAAAGGAAAATTCACAGGGAACCAACAAAGGAAGGGAGGGGAAGGAAACCGTGCCTCAAATCAACCATTTGGAACAAATGGAAGAAATACATATTCAACCAGAAAAGAATAAACAAGAATTCCAAAAATGAGGAGATGCTTAAGAACCTCTAGGACATCTTTAAACATACCAATATCTGAATCACAGGGGTGCCAGAAGGAGAAGAGGAAGAGCAACAAATTGAAAACTTATTTGAAAGTATAATGAGAGAAAACTTCCCCAATCTGAAGAAGGAAATAGATGTACAAGTCCAGGAAGATCAGAGTCCCAAACAAGTTGGACCCAAAGAGAAACACATCAAGACATATCATAATTAAAATGCCAAATGTTAAAGATGAAGAGAGAATCTTAAAAGCAGAGAAAGAAAAGGAGAGAGTTGCCTTAGCTACAAAGGAGTTCCCATGAGACTATCAGCTGATTTCTCAAAAGAGATCCTACAGGCAAGGAGGGGCTGGAAAGAAGTATTCAAAGTCGTGAAAGGCAAGGACCTACATCCAAGATTGCTCTATCCAGCAAAGCTTTCATTTAGAATGGGAGGGCAGATAAAGTGCGTCCCAGATAAAGTCAAGTTCAAGGAGTTCATCATCACCAAGCCCTTATTACATGAAATGTTAAAGGGTCTTATCTAAGAAAAAGAAGAAAATCAAAAATATGAACAGTAAAATGACAACAAACTCACAACTATCAACAACTAAGCCTAACAAAACACAGAAACAAAAAGAAAAAGTAAGCAAACAATTAGAACAGGAACAGAATCATAGAAATGGAGATCACGTGGAGGGTTATCAGTGGGGAGGAGGAAGGTGGAGAAGGGGGGAAGGTACAGGGAATAAGAAGTATAATTGGTAGGTACAAAATAGACATGGGGAGGTTAAGAATAGTATAGGAAATGGAGAAGCCAAAGAATTTATATGTACGAACAATGGACATGAACTAAGGGGGGGTTGCTGGAGGGAATAGTGGTACCCTATTTTCCATGGGGCAGAGGGGGACAAAGGGGAGAAAAAAATGGGACAACTGTAATAGCATCATCAATAAAATATACTAAAATATTTCAAACATCATTTGAAAGAAATGTGATAAAACTTACTATCTGAAAGAAAAAAATTCAAGTATATAAGCCAATATTATATTATACTCATATCTGTTTTAGAAATAGAAAAAAGAGATGAACAGACATTTTATGCACAAAGAAATACAAAAAGTAAACTATCACCTTGAAAAATGCAAGTTGGGAAAATATGAATGAAGACAAATATAAAGAACAGTGTGCATCTGTGAGTAATCTACCCAACAGCTCTTCCAGGTGAGGAGGCAGGTAAGGAGCAAGTTCTGAGCTGGTGCTCTGCATCCCTTTTTCATTTATTCTCCAACACTATGAGTTAGGGATTATTATTATATCATTTGAGATGAGGAGTATTAGGTATACATAAATTAAGTAATTTCCTCAGGCTTTATAGCTACTAAGATGTCAAACCAAGGTTGGAAAACCAGGATGGCCCTGAGAAAACCCTTAAATTAGGACAGTATCTCCAGAAACAAAGCTTACTAGACAGAAACCAAGAGACTAGACTCATTGAAAGTTATTCACATTATTGATCTGATAATTCCCCTCGAGGAAAATACTCCATGAAAATAACCCAATAGAGAGAGAGGTTGAGGAGTAATTTGAGCCCCACTCATATTCCCCATGTAGTTTTGGATACGCACAGCAAAAGGGTTGTAGTCATTTGTATTATTCACTACATATATCCAGTTCTCCCAATCCTGAACACACAATGGGATTACATGTCCTGGCCCCACTGTGGGAGGGTGCAGTTATAGGACTTTAGTCACTGAGTCATATGTGTATCACTTCTACACCAAAGTTTTAGTAGCCAGGAGAGATTCAGAACAAGTTTTCTCTGGGTACAATGACCAACATTGAGATTACAACCTCTCCTTCAGTCTGGGTCCCTGAGTGCTGGCCAAACAATCCAGAGCTTGTTTCATGTGTGATAAATAACCTTTTGTTGTTTAAAGCCATTGAGATTTGAAGCCTGTTTTATTTAGCTGCAGCATCTTCCCCGCCCTGATTCAAAGAAGGGCCACATGGATTCTAAATCATAAGATTATAAAAATAACAGGGACAGGGCAATTCATGCCTCTGCCTAGAAGAGAGTTTTAGTTATCAGCTAGGTAAACTCTCTGCATGCTCAGGAAGTTTGACCCAGATTCAGGAATATTTCTACTGGCCCTCAACTCCACATCTCTATTTTTCTAGAAAAACATAAAATAAGGATATTAGGTACAATTTTTTAGTGAAGTATAGAAATAGTCTTTAATACAAACATGACTTAGCCCATGTCTTTGTGACTTTTGCATATTATCACTTTAGTAATCAATAAATATTGCCTTTGGGGAAAGAAAGGACATTTCTATTTATCTATTGACCACCTGCTTTGATGGTCCCATTACTAGATGCTTCACATGCTATGATTTCACAGAACCCTCCCAACAAACCTTTACAGCAAAAGGGTGGTAGTCAGAAGATAAAACTAAGGTCCATAATTGTCAATTATCAGACCAAAGTCCTACCAGATAGAAAATGAGAGAGTTCAGATTCACATCCATGTCAAACCTGACTCCAAATTTTATTCTTTTTCTAATACACTTTTAAGTTTTCCTAGTAGTGTTCTTTCAGGGGAAAAAATAGGATTTTTTTTTTGGACTAGAAAGTAAAGAAAAACTATACCTTTTAGCTATTGTAAAATCATACATCCATATTTCCCCAATATAGAGGTAAGACATTGCTTGCCTGCTTTCACTGATAGAATGTGACACACACACACACACACCCCATGTAAGAATCTGGGACTGGTGATATTCTCTGAAATTCTCACATTCACCAGTAATAACTTTGTGCTAAGAATGTCACTTTCTTTGGTTCTCTTCCTAAATGTCAGTGTGCGTGGGTATGGCTTCTCCTTAAATCAAATAGGTTTATGAAATCTGAAGAGACTCCAAAGTTGCCTGGTAGGAGGAGTGGTTATAACCTTCAAGAGGGATACAGGCTACAGCTGGAGAGAGAAGGCCAGGAGCCCCATTTCTTAATCAGGCCAACAGTTGGCCTTTCAGAAGAAATAAGCCAATAAATTTTCAAGATTTCCAACACTAAACCTATAACTTTCTCTTTCACAGAGCAGCAAGCTAGACCAAAGCCATCCAATGATAAATGGACAGTCTTTCAACTAAAGGTGTTAGGAAAGCTAGATATCCACATGAAAAAGAATTAAGTTGGACCATTACCTTATACCATATACAAAATTTAATTCAAAAGGGTCAAAGACTTAAACAGAAGAGCTAAAACTATAAAAATTCTTAGGGGAAAATCTTTATGACATTATACACAGCAGTTATTTCTTGGATGTGCCACCAAAAGCACAAGTATCCAAGTAAAAAATAGATAAATTGAACTTCATCAAAATTAAAAACTTCTGTGCATTAAAGAACATTATCAGCAGAGTAAAAAAGCAACCCATGGAATGGTAGAAAATATTTGCAAATCATATATCTGGTAAGAGAGTAATATCCAGAACATATAAAGAATTCCTATAACTCAAAAACAAATAAACAACTCAATTAAAAAATGAGCAAAGGGCTTGAACAGACATTTCTCCAAAGATACACAAATTGCCAATAAAGCACATGGAAAGACATAATGCTCAACATAACTAATCATTAGGAAAATGTAAGTCAAAATCACAATGATATAACTCTTCATATCCATTACAACAACTATTATAACCACAACACCCTGCCCCAGAAAAACAAACACAGAAAATAATAAGTGTTGGTGAGGATGTGGAGACATTGGAAACTTATACACTGCTAGAGGGATGTAAAACAGTGCAGCCACTGTGGAAAACAGTATGGTGGTTCCTCAAAAAATTAACACAGAGTTACCATATGACCCACCCAATTCTATACCTGTACACCCACATTCATTACAGCATTATTTATAACAGCCAAAAGGCAGAAGAAATATAAGTGTCCATGGACAGATAAATAGATCATCAAAATGTGGTCTATACATACAATTGAATATTACTGTCTTTAAAAGGAATGAAATTCTGATACATTGTACAATATGAATAAACCTTGAAAACATTATGCTAAGTGAAATAAGTCAATTATCAAAAGACAACTACTATATGGTTCCACTCATATGAGGTGCTGAGAGTAGTCAAATTCATAGAGACAGAAAGTAAATGGTGGGTGCCAGGGGCTGAGGGAGGAGAAAATGAGAAGTTGTTATTGTTTAACCATTACAGATTTTCCATTTGGGAAGATGAAAAGCATTCAGGAGCCACACTGTGGTGGTAGTAATGCAATAATATGAACCTAATATGTACCTAACACAACTGAATTGTACCTTTTAAAAGATTAAAATAGTAAATTTTATGTTGTGCATACATTACCACAATTTTTTTAAAAAGCAATAAGACAAAGAAGGAGACAGACTAGACTTGTATCAGAAGTTGTGGGTTCCAATCTCAGCTCCACATCTACAACCTGGGAGAACTTCATAAATGAGCTTGGTTCTATCACACGTGGAATAAGCAGTTGGATTAACTTATTCCTAACATCTCATCTAAGTCTCAAATTCTATTCCATGTTCTATATCTATTCCTTGTGTTCACATGGGTTCAGCAGTAAACAAAATAGGCCAGGTCCCTGTCCTCATGGAGTTTACATTCTGATGGAGTAGACAAACATTAACTACATACACACATATGTGTGTGTCAGATGAAGAAAAATAATGATAGGCTAAGGAGAGTGTGACAGGAGTCCTGTTTTAGATAAAGTGGCTAAAGATATGTCAATTGAGCAAAGACTTAAATGATGGGAGAGAGGAGCCATGAGGACATCTGGGGAATGGCTCTTGCACAGGAGGAATTGCAAGAACAGTGAAGAGGACATAAGATGGATTCTCACCTGTACATTGGATTTTAAAATGCAGATCATCACTGAAGAACTGTACAAGAGTACATTCTTCAAGAGCTCCCACATCCACCCTCATTCCAGAGGGACTTACCTGATGGTACAGATATAGGTGCCAGAGTCCCCCTGCATGGCTGGCAAAATCCAGAGAGCACCATCCTGGACCCAAACTCGTGTCTCTTCTTTCCCTGGGACCACCCTCGTAGAATCATTTTTACGCCACATCAGGTTGACATGGGGACTGGCAGAGGCCCCCAGCCAATACCGCACCTGGGGGCACCTCAGGACCACAGGTTCCCCTTCCAGCTTGAAGTAGGTTTTAAAATGCTTGCCACGGAATTGGCAGTTTTCTGAAACCACTGAAGGATAGAGAGACTACAGTCACACTTTGTGTCCTAAGCCTCTCTTTGATGGGTGCATCCAAAGAAGCAGCATTCTCCTAACAAAGTGGTCCATATCCTGCATACCCCCATTAACTCCTTTTGTTAGAAAGGTTTCAAAACTTCTAAATAGAAACTTTAGGGCTTCCATCAATTCCAATCTATATTTTGTGGGAAAAGTTAAATCAGGTTCACATGATGCTGAAAAATAATAATTAAAATGTTTGGCCATATTTTTTACTTTCTGACTCATTATTAAAGTAGACCTTATCTGACTTCAATTTTTTTTAAAAAAAGAGCTTAGTCCTGACAGGACGTGTGATTAAAATCCAAAGCCGTCTTTTACAAAGGGCAAAGCACAACTTGTTTGGTTCACTCCTTTGGCAGAAATAGCAGATGCCCAGGGGAGCATGGAAGATGGGCCAGGGAGCAGTTGTCATTTGCCAAGGCAAGACACCTTACTTTTTTTTAATTCTTTGATTTTGTATTTCATTTCTTTATTTTTGTATTATATTTATTGAGGAACACTGGTTAACAACATTATATAAACTTCAGGTGTACAACATTATAATTTGATATCTGTATACTCGATTGCATGCTCACCACCCGAAGTCTAGTTTTCCACAACCATATATTTGACCCGTCTTTACCCATCTTGCCCTCCACTATATCCCTTCCCCTCTCATAATCACACCTTGGTTTTTTAATAACAACAAAATCTCCCTACATAAAACACCTGCTTTCCGCAGAGAAGCTGCAGGCAAGCACTTTCCATCTGAGTCACTTCTTACCCACGTGTTCTGCAGGTGGAATGGTGAAGGCAGAAACACCCATTATCAACAGGTACAAGAAGAACATTGTTTCCAATAGCTTCCAGAGAGCACAGAAAGTGGAGACCTTAGGTCCAGCACTCAGTAGCCTAGAGAAGAACACAGAGGGGTCACCAGGAGGCACAAACATCCAAAGAGAGAACCCCTTGAAGATGTTGCCAGGGGTGGATTCTGGAAGCTTCACTTAATAATAGAAACTTTTTTGCCTAGATTTTTAAACAAGAAAACTCACAATTTGGGAATTTGCTCCTCTACAGCTATAGTCACTGAACACACCTAACATCAAATCCACAGAGCACTTACAAACAGCCTTGGCCTGAAGGTTCCATACACTAAGTGTCTGTCTCTCCTGAAGTGTGCCTTAGTACTTTCTGCCCCTCAGCCTGAGACCCTCTCCTCAGCTAAGGCCACTGTTTGAGTCCTCTTCTCTTTCAGGTCTCTCTGCTCAAACGTCACTCTCGGTGAGGTCTTCCTAATCTTCCTGTATGAAATGGAACAACCCTTCTACCCCAATACACCACATTTGCCTTTCCTGCTCTATTGCTCTTTGTGGTATTCATGATCAACTGTGACTACCTCTCTCTAGAAGGTAAACTCTATGTGCAGAGGAATCCTACTTCATTTTAGTCCTCCTACTTTTTGAATGACTGAATGAGTGAATGAATCACTACAAGTCAAAAGGCCCTCATTTTACTTGTCAGAGAAGTCTTCCTATACTCTTTATAAATTAATCCTTATGGATGAAGTCTTATTTTATATACAATTCTGACAAACACTTGGGGAGTCTATATACTGCTAACTCTCTGCTGTAATGCATCACAGGGGAAAAGCAACATGAGGTCCAAAAGTGAATAATGTACACAAATCTATGAAGCATTCCTCCTCCACATGAATGTCCTCAAGATGTTCAGATGCCTCTGTTTCTCCCTGTAGGCCCTCCCACACTATATTACAATTGCCTGTTTTATCAGATAACCATTGCCACAACAATACTGCTAACAAACAACCCCAAAACTGATTGGCTTAAAATAACAATCATTTATTCTTGCTCTCAAGTCTATGGGTCAGATGGAAGTTGGCTGCACTCATTTAGGCTTGGTTAGGCTTCGCTCCAAGCTTCAGATGGCATCCAATTCAGCTCCATGTATCTCTCATCCTCCTTGAATCAATGTCTTTCTGGGAGATGGTCTTCTCATGTGATGGGAAAATGCAATCAATGTCAGCAATGTCAGCACTCACAGCCTTGCTAAGAGATAGCTTGCTCTTGTCTGCCTACATTCCACTGATCAAAACAAGTCACAGGGCCAAATATGCTATCAGTGGGATGGAGAAATGCCCCCACCCCTAGTAGGAGGAGCTGAAAAGTTACTCCAAGAGGAAAAAGAAATGGGAGAAGTCATGCCATCTGCCATACCTGTTTCTCATCTAGCTCCCCATGGGTGGGGACAGCCATGAGGACAGAGCCCCGGTGTTATTTATAGCCTCCATGGCCTACACAAAGCCCAGTCCCAGAAAGTACCAGGGAGTACTTTCTGAC
Source organism: Trachops cirrhosus (assembly GCA_028533065.1). Lineage (NCBI taxonomy): Eukaryota > Metazoa > Chordata > Mammalia > Chiroptera > Phyllostomidae > Trachops > Trachops cirrhosus. The sequence goes on along the minus strand of CM052543.1, from coordinate 80,290,587 downwards.
AGAAAGTCTACTAGAAAGTTGGGAGTGATGAGTAAATCCAGGAAAAAAAAAAAATCCCTACCACCACCCCTCCCCCATTTCCTTGAAGGAATTTGACTTGTTCTCTATTCCTGGAACAGATTATCATTCTGAATGTCTCACAGTAAACCCAAATGGTTCTTAATTGGCCAGGACAGGGCTGTTAACCTGAGGAAATGATCCTTGCACTCTAGGAACCCTCCCTCATCAGTCAGGACCATCAGAAGGCACAGTCTCATAGTTGTAGTCTAAACCCCCATTCTAGTGACTCAGAGTCATAGGTGGGCAGTGAGATTTTCCCCTCAGCTGGATATCTGCTTCAGGAATATCTCCCCTAAGCTCTTCCCTACTCCTACATAGTTCTATCCTTCACATGTTTCTGATACACAAATGTTTCTGTAACTTTACCTGTAACACTACCCTCTGGTTCATCAGGACACTTAGAAAAAGGTCATATCAGTAGTGACCAAGTTGCTTTGTCCCCAGTTGTATTGGTCTCAACCAAACTCACTAGTTCTCTGGTAAGGATATGAAAGAAGTAGGAGTTACACATACACCAGGTATAATTAATACTGCATATCCAAGTAAATGAAAGAAGTCAAAGATTCTGATGCAGGGACTAGTGTAATAATGACAGCTATTGTGCTAAAGTCTGAGCATTTGTTCTTCTATTTTACCCCCATTATGTGAATATTATGCCCATTTTACAGGTGATATAACAGAAGAGATTAAAGAGCTTAAGTATCTTGGCCAATATCTTATAGCTAGTAAGTAGGGAGTGAAGTTTAAACCCAGGATTGGTGATTCCACAGCCCTTGCTCTTCAAAAATATAGTTTCTGTGACAGACGCTGCTAGTTTCTTCCTCCAATATCTGTCCTCCCTGTTTCCCCAATAATAGAGCTACCAGGCTCTTAACTAAGTAAATCACTATCCTACACAAAGACTGTTTCCAACCCTCCCTTGCAACTAGGAGTGGCAATATGACAAAATTTGGGTCAGTGAAATGTAAGTGGAAATGTTATATCCTCCTGGGAAGTCTACTTAAAAGTCTCCACTAGTCTTCTTTCCTGCTGGCTCCATATGAATATGACAGCTGGATTACAGTCACTACCTTGGGCCACAGGAGAGAAGCATGGCTTTATGGAGCTGCCCACTCCCATTCCAGATTGTCTTATTTTATGTGTTCAGGTTTTCTGTCAAACCTAACCCCAGTATGTTAACTTTGCAGAGTTTATGAAAAGGACCCTGGGGTAAAAAGCCCTGCCAAGTACTGTCAGGTGTTAAGTTCTAACTGGTTCTCTTTCTGATGTTCAACAGTTTCTAATGACTGACCTTGAAAAGTCACTTCAACTCAAAGGCAAGAGGAGTTGTGCAGCCTCCCCTTGGATGAAAGCAGCCCCCTCCCCCAAGAATCAGGTACAGGCTTAGACATGGATTATGTGAGGGTTTATGACCATGTTTTAAATTATTTTTACACCAGAAAGGCAGCATTCTTTCAGGGGTGGTCACTAGCTGAAGCTTCACAGAGCTGCAGAGCTGGAAGAATCAGAGATATCTAGTGCCATCACTTTCTTTTCCAAGCGATGCAAATAAGTTGGGCGTTAACCCTCTTCTCAAAATCATGTATCTAGTCAGGGTTAAAAGTAGAGATGTTTCAACAAGGACCTTATTTCAATAAAATAAATACAGGACTCTCAATTTAGGGTCCTCTAAATTGAGGAGGACCCTAATATTGCCCTCCTCAAGTAATGGTCAAGCCTCACCCCCTAGCCCCCACCCAGGACCCCCACTGCCAAGAAGATTGATTTCTCTCTATGGACTTTGGCAAAATAGCTGCTTTACTATGAACTTTCCAGGAAGTGGTTTCAGACTTGAAACCACAAACACATCATAGCAACTGTTTTCATTAATCAAAACCTCTGCAAAAGGCTCAAACCCAAATTGCCATAGTGTGAGAAACAGTTAAGTTTTTGGCAGACCCAGAGGAAAAAAATTGTTTGCAGATGTTTGTAGCAAAACATTATTCCCCTGCCTTACTTTCTTTAAATGTGTCTTTAAATTACACAAAATTCTACATTTCTGCTTGAATCTGAGTAGACCTTCTACTGGAAGAAATAAATTTTAAGGGCAGCACATTCCAAATATTTGAGTTACAATTCTATCCTTATTTGGGGGGGGCAAATAACCATGTTTTGACACCTCCAATGTAAGAAAACAAGAACTAATACTAAAAATCAACAGGGCCAGGCATTAAAAAAATGACATAAATGTGTGAAGAGTTGAAGGAAGGAGAAAGAATATAGCAAGGTAGAAAGGACTGATGACACTGCAGTAAGTCACAGGTGGAAATTCACCCAGAAAATTAAACATTTTTTAATTTCTATCTTCACTTTCCTTCTGAAAGCTTTCAGGCAACTGAGTCTAAAAACTCTGAGTCACATCATACAGTCATTCAAAAACAAGGTAACAGATCCTGAATATTCATAAAGTCAAATAGCTATCAAGCCTTAGGCATATTACTTAGTCACCTCCAGTTTGCATAATCAATTCCTAAAAACCCCAAAATGCTGTTTCAGTCATATGGTGTAAACCTTCTGAAACATATGAGGAAAATAAATACTTTACATAAAAATTATGCTTGGAAAAATTCTGTAAATGCTAAAATAAAACAAAATAAATAGTATTTTGAACTAAGTCTCTGGAAAACACAGAATGGTAAGAGTTTGGTGGTACGGAAGGAGCTATAGAGAAATATATGACCAGGTGAAAGGCAGCTTTTGTTGAAAACTGTCCTTGCTCAAAGCAAAACTGTTAATTGGTTCTCCATAAACTAATTTTGTTCTTTAGAAAAGACAGAAGCTAGTTCCTCCACCCACCAACCCCCAGAATTAAGGGAGTTCAGATCAGTGCAGTGGGACTGTTTCTGGTTTGCATGGCTGTGTCAGAATGACAGCATCTCGATGTCCTTGACTCTGGTGGTGCCTCAGAAGACAGATGGCTTACTGGAAGCCATGGCACAGGAAGACCCATCTTTGGCAGAGTGGAGCATTGGGCTGAATTTCAAGGAGAAAAACTGAACAGGTTAAGACTTGCCTCCACCAATGGCTACACACACTCTCTTTATATTTTACTTTCTGCCAACAAGTATCTTATCCTCCTAAAACTATCCCTGTCAAAAGTTTTGAACTTGACCAACCTCTTCCCTAAAAATCATTCATTGACTGAGAGTTTCAGGAAAACAACTCATTTTCCCACTCATTTAAATCCTCTGTTCATATACTGCATTCCCATTAAGCCTAACTCATTCAGAGCCCCCAGCAGTCCGGGCCATCAAAATTGAAGACATTTCCTTACTTTCCTCCTTTTTACAGGCCCATTCACAGGCAAACCCCCAAAAAGATCACTCCACTAGCCCAGAACAGTTGCCCTCCTTCTTAAAGTGAATGAAATGGAAGCTCTACCCATTAGGTCCCCAACACCCACAATACAAATCCACCAAGCTTCAAATTCTTCCAGCTTGACAATTATGTAAGAGGGATCACTGCTCTGAACAACTCTAGAGGTCAGAACTCATGTGTCTGGTAGAGCAAATCATCCCTATTATAAACATGAAGCAATGGAAATACAGATACATTAAGTAACTTGAGTAACTTACCCAAGGCCACAGAGCTAATGGAATGAGCCTATACAATCCTCTGAACTGATATTCTTTCTCTGCTCTGTAGAACCATCAGAACCTGGAGCTGGTTGGGGCTCCAGAAACCATTGAGCTTAGCAGCTCAGCCAAACAGCCTTCTCAAACCCAACATCCTCTGTAGCTGGACAAGCTACCCTTTTTACAATGAACACTTACAAGTCCTAAAAAGGACTCATGATCAGAAACTTCTGTCATTTCTAAATACAAATTTGTCTCCCCCTAAGCTCTACTCATTGGACAGATTCCAACCTTGGGGCAGCTCAGAAGAAGTCTACATTTTCCAGTAGTCCTGAGACTCAGGGAGTCTATACAGGGGAGCACTGTGGAAAGTACATGAACTGTAGGGTCTGATAGAGGAGGGCAAGGAGAGTCCTGTCTGCCTTTTTTGCCAGTTGGAGGGTTTGGTGCCAGCAGAAAGATTCTGTTGCCTCTGTGAGGCTCAGTCTGCTAATCTGTGAAACGGCTGTGGCCTGACATACATCACAGTGGGGTTAGATGGCATGTGGTATATAAAGAGGTCAACACAGAGTTGGCAAAGAGAAAGCCCTCAACAAGTGGTTGCTCTCAACAGTGTTATTACAGAAGCAGTCCCCCAAAACTCAGGGAGGCAAGTAAGTTGCTCAAGAACACACAGCTACCAAACCTCAGTGAGAAGTCAGAGCTTCCACTGTCTGTATTCTAACTCCTGTTAATAGTCCCTCACACAGCCCAAGAACTGTCTGGTATCATAGTCATTAACTTAGCTAACACCAGTTACTATACTGTAAAGGTATACAACTTTATCTAATGGAATCAATAAGCCTATGTGCACATCCGTATTATAGAAGGATATTTGACATGTAAACACACAGTCATAAACACATTCACATCCAAAGCCTACCACGGAATTCTGATGCTTTCATTCAGAATGGCATCATCATGGAATGACATCATCATCTCCTTTAAGCACACAGGAGATTGAAGCTGGATCCCACCTTCAATCGTTAATCAGCTATGTGATCTTGGTCAAGCCACTTACCCAATATAGGTCACAGTTTCTAAATCACTAAAATGCAAGGGTTGGGCTGCTGAGAGCTATTACGCCTCCAAGGTATAAAACCCTAGGATTCTAAGTCAGTCTGAATTTGAACTCAGTCTTCAGTCTTGGCACAGCTTCCATTTCTAAAGCACTGAATCAGGGGGGTTAATCAGATAACCATCAGATTGGGTCCACTCATTTGCTTAAGTCCCTAAGAGAGCAAATGGCAGAGCCAGGACTCAAGTCTTCTGAGTTGTCCTGAGTATTGGAGTTCCAGCTTATAGGGGTACTCACTGGGTAATGTTGACTAGTAACTGACACTCTGGGCTGACAAGAGACAGGAGGTGTTATGAGCAGATGCACACCCTTTAAACCAAATGATGCTTTCAGTCTCTTAGAATCTCAGCATGGCAAACACTTCAAATATTTGAATCATCCATCATCCAGAAAACTTGCTCATTTAAACTATACCACAAGCCAAAGAAACAAGGACAAAAAGAATTTAAACAGTTGAAAAATAGCCAGTAGGATTTTGGCACAAAGGCATGTGTATTTTACTCTCAGGAGAAGGTAGAAGGCCTATTTCAGAACCGCACTCTCTCTATTTGTGTGAGCATGGCTATAGTTGCTCAGAGTAGCTCATTGTATTTTCTAAAGATGCCACAGCAACATCTCTCATTCCACATAGCTTCTATTATATGACTGTGCCACCCCATCATCAAAAGTTGGAATCCAGGTCACCTCCCTTGAATGTGGGCCACTTTGTGACTCAAGTCTAACAGAGTGATCTGGGTGAACTCAGAAGATAAGTCAGAAAAAGCCATATAGCTTCCACCTGGTTTCCTTGGGACCTTTCTTCTGAGGGAAACCAGCCACCATGTAGAATCTCCTGAGACCACATTGCGAGGGATACATGTAGAGGATGAGGCTGACAGTCCCACCTATGCACAGACTCACAGGAATCCCCTCAAAGGTGCCATCTATTTAAAGCCATCTTAGACTCTCCAGCTGAGAACCACTGTTTGAACTCAATCGAACCTCATGAAGCAGAATAATCACCTAGCTGAACCCTTCTCAAATTCATGACCTATAGAATATGAACTAGAATAAAATATGTGTTTTAAGCTACTAACTTTTGGGGCAGTTGTTATGCAACAATAGGTGACCAAAAATTCTTAATCAAAAGCAGATTTGAGGTAGCAAATTAGAAACAGGGAGAGGGCTGGTATAAGAAAACACACAGAAATATGTGGCAGCTGATTGACCAATAACAGGGGAGACAAAAAACTATTAAGACAGATGCAAGAACCAAAGAGCACAACAATCAGAGGCCTTAAGAGCAGACACAAACAGTTCCCTCCACCTCATTGTGCTCTACTGAGGATATCAGGATATCAGAGCACAAAACACTCAATGTTCATAATGAGTCCCCTGAATCATGAAGAACAGCTTAACTTTTGTTCAGAACCCTCTTTTTCTAGGATGAAACAGTGTATAACATATGCAATAAGGAGAATATTGTAATTATCTTCCAATGTATTACCCTTCTTACTATCTTTGATGCCTCTGCCACTCTGACCCCAAGAAAGTGCAAGAGCAAGGGCTTCTTCACAAAGGAGGGAAGGAAGTGGATATGACATAGGGCAATTTTCTTCCTGGCAGGAAGGGGAAGTAGTAGAAAGGCTCTGGGTCTCCAGGGTGAAAGGAGAAAAGCCACAAGAGGAAGCAAACAGATTCTACTCCCATTTCTGGGTTCAAAAACTGTGCCAACAGAGAAAAGGTAGAAGAGAGGAGGAAGCTAAAAGCAGAGGCACTTTTGCTTTACTTTCAAACTGGGTCTCTCAGGGAATTCCACTGTAGTAAAATAAGGAGCTATTGCCAAATGGGGACATTAGGGAAGGATAAAAATAATGGCATGGTGTGTTTAGGTAAAGGGATCTAATGTCCCTGCTAGCTTCAGCTCTTCACCAATGGAGAAAACATCCGGATGTTTCTCTGTGCTTCCCATGGAGAATGGGAAGTAAACTGAGAACTGGGCTGATATAGGGCCACCATGATGAAGGGCAAGGTAACCTAGAGTGGAGACTGCAGGATACTCAGTCCATGAGGAGCACTGTGGCCAAATGTGGAAATATGTGCTTACTAGTTGGTGAATAACCAGTTGTTTAAGCCCTGAGCTCTGCCTACTCTGGTACCCCAACTTTCCTGGTGCTCCCTGGAGATCCTCATGGTCCAGCAACAGTACTGCAGCAACTGTTCCAACTAGTTGGTGTTTGTGTCCTGCTGGTGGGTGAATATTTTGAGTATCACTTGCACAGGTGGCCAGTCCAAGCTGGGGGAGAAATGATGACATGGCCAGGATGCAGAGGACCTGTGGAGCCAGTGAGAGGTAGAGTGGGACTACGTCAGCCATGGCATTGGCTCTCACTCAGTTGAAATACCACACCATAAGTTTTCCCAGCCATGGAACTCAAAAGGAGTTTCAACAGGACACCCATGACAGCCAGGCCAGGGATATCTCCCTGGAAGCCAGCAAAGACACATAGACCAGCAGGTGTGGACTAGCCACCATCCCCTTCATGCCTTGGAAACACAGCTTCTCCTATGCTTGGATGCTTTCCTGGCTAGAAGAAGGTGGCAAGGTGAGAAATTCTGAAAGACAGAGAATCTACCTTAAAGAGATTGAACAATTCCAAGAGAGGCAGATTTGAGCCCACCAAGATGGAGATAACATGTAGTGGTAGGTTAATTCCTTTTTCCTGATGAAAAAGAGTCTCAGGAGATAGACAAATGAGACTCTTATTAGAAGAGTTAGTAAAGATACATTTTCATGGCATTGATTTGCAATGAGTATATGTTTTGACCATGCTACATACATTTTACAAATATTTCTGTCCAAAATTGTTACATCATTGAAACAGATGGCATTTTTTTTTACGCTAGAAGATCATCTTCACTCTCTGGAAGATGTGCCCACCTGTAATGACTTGACCTCTAAGGGTCACAGAAGGTAGCATCTTTCCTCAGCCCTGTGTCCAGCATGGCCATGAGAGCAAACAGAGTCAAACACACACACAAAACATCAAAACCTCAGTTGGTTTTTATCTGTACTATATGGATAAATCTCTTTCTGCAAGAAAACACAGTCTTTAGCCTGAAGACGGCCCAGACTTACAGGTTTTTCAGAGACCCAAAAAGTCCCACCAAGAAAACTTTTACTCTACCCTGGGGCTGGGGTCAGTGATGCATTCACTCACTTGTCCCTCTTGGCTTCTCTTCACTTTCTGGTGCCAGCCAATTTGTTCCCTGGTGGTAAGAACAGCTCCCTGACACTGGGCCACCTGAAATCCTGGTGCTCACCCCACCACTCCAACTGACCTACTGGACAACATTATGTGGTAGAGAGAACCATGTGCACCAATATTTTGAGATACACAAAGGAGTTCATTTCTTGACTGCCTTAAAGTTAAGCATGACCACATGACTTGTGATAGGCATGAAAAGTAAGTGGAAAAGATGTGGGTCATTTCCAGGCCTTCCCATTTCTCTTCTGGTGCCCTACCCCCAACCCTCTCTTCTGTCACCATGAATCCTGAGCCCTTGTTTGCCAATAGCAATCACATAGAATGGTCAGGCCATCCTAATAGGAGGCTGAGGTCTACTATCCATGGATCCACTTCCTCATTCCTGAATATCTGTTTCTTCTTCTATTAAACAGAAGAAACACCTATTTCCCACCACAGAACTAGTATCAAAATAATCAGAATCAAACGGGTGGTCTCTGTAAGCTGTCTTTTGTAAATATCCTCAAAAGGCTATGATGAGCCATCACAATCAGGCACAGCTGGCCAATGGCGATATATAGCACGAGCAAAATAAATTTGTGTTGTATTAAGTTACTGAGATGTTTGAGGTCACCATTGCAGTATAACTGGGACTGGCATGCACAGCATCAAAGAGAAGAGTTGGATATCATGTTCGTTTTCTATTGCTATGTAGCAAGTTGCCATAAAGTCAGCCAGTGATTTAAAAGAACCATTTTTTTGCTCACATTGCTATGGGTCAGGTGTCTGGTCTCAGCTTGGTTGGAGTTTCTGCTCAAGGACTCACAGACTGATATCAAAGCTTATGGTCCTGTTCCAAGTGCAAGTGTGTTGGTAGAATTAAGTTTTGTCATTCTACAACTGAGGTCTCCACTTTCTTGCTGCTGTCAGCGAAGACCATTATCAGAAACTAGAGGCCACCCACCATTCCCTGACCCATGGCCCTCTACATAACATGACAGTTTGTTTTCTCTAGGGCAATAGAAGACTCCAGATACTATTTCACATTTCTCTGACCTCTCAGTTCTGATGTCTAGACCTTCCTTTAAAAAGCCCACCAATTGTTTCAGACACACCCAGGATAGTCTTCCTATGGATTGACTTCAAGTCAACCAATTGAGGACCTAAATTACATCTACAAAATTCCTCCACCTTTGCCCTATAAGGGAAATGAATCATAGGAATGACATTCCATCATATTCATATATCCTATCCCCATTCAAGGGGACAGGGCTTAGACAAAGCCATGAGTCAGTGGGGGTCACCTTAGAATTCTGCCTACCTCAGACATTTAAGAAAAGGTTCTTAATATTAGCACTAGGTGAATATTTGCACTAGGAAATTTAGTATCCATCCAAAACTTTGCATTAACTTCTTTCTTGCTCCCAAACAAAGAAAAACCTCACCACAAATATTCTGAAACTTTGCTACTCAAAGTGTGATTCACAGCCCAGCAGCAAGGATATCACTTGGGAGAAATGCAAAGTCTCAGGTTCCATCTCAGACTAGGGAGTCAGAATTATCTGCATAGTAACAAGACTCCCAGGGGATCTGAGATGCACTGATCATTAGTATTGGATAATTCTTAAACAAAGTAGGCACATGAAGTGAGAGCCAATGTTCAATCCTTGTGCTCAGCTCACCCCAGCCCTCTCAGAATGACTTCTGAAATTTTGCTGTCAGAACCTCATAAGCTGATGATGATGACAATTATGATGATATTGATAGTTAACACTTACTGAACATCCATCAGAAAGCAGGAAAAATTTGAAAATATATTATTGTTTTAATTTTTTAAATATATATGAATTACATACTATTGTTTTCATTTTAGAGATTAAGATATTGAGGATTACAAAAGTTAACTAACTCCTCTGAGGAAACATATAGAAGTGGTGAGGCCAGGATTTGATTCTCATTCCTTCAATTTAGGGTTACAAAGTCATATTGTCACAAGTTGTCAAAGCTAACAAACTGGGACTCACAGACCAATTCAACTTATATATATATACATCATTCAGCCAACGTGTTGGTTTTATTTTTCATTGCCTATCTTTTCTGAGGAACAAGCACAGTACAGTTGCCCACAAGCCCTGTCACTGACAGCCTCACAGATTTGACTCACTGCATGGATTCTGAATACACTCAGGTTTGCAATCCCCAGTTAAGTCCAAGTATTCTTAAATTTCCTCTTGCCATTTCATGAAAAATTTGGATAGTATGAATACTCTCTAGAGATTCTTAAAAATAACAAAGAACCCTGCTCTCTAGTCCATCTCTTTCTTCTGGTGAATGAAACTAGCATCCCAAAAACATCAAGTTTTGTTTCTAAGTCAAATAGCAAGGTTGTATCCAGGTTTTAAACTGGGCTGTTTGCCCCAAAATCAAGTGCCACAATCATTTGCCTCCCATGTTTAGGAAATTATTTCTACTTAGTATGAAACAGAGGATGAAGTTTAATAGTTTCTCATATTTCTCTCTTAATTGTGCTACTGGTGAGTCAAATGCCTAGTTCTTCAATGAGAATCATCACATCAATGACAGATTCAGAGCACAGGTTTTGAGAGAATAAGTCTATGATTAGTTTATAAAGGGTAGGGCAGGGAGGAAGTTAAGAGATGGAACAGGGTTGTGGACTCAGCCTTAATTATACATTAGACTTGCCTGGGAAGCTTTAAAAGCAACTGATGCTTGGGCTCCAACCCCCAAGTTCCTGATGTAATTGGTCCTGTAACAGGGGGCACACATGCCCCTGGAAATGGGGGAAGGGTTTGACCTACACATGCATGACTGGAGACTCTACCCACTCAGGAAACTACTAAATAGGGCAACTGGAAGGCGGGCAAAGGCATGCAAGCCAATACTGGCCCTCAATGGTTGGAAGGCTGGACACTCCCACTGGCTTTTGGCGTGCATAGGATTCTGGGAGAGGACTTTTGAAATAAAGCATGTCAGGAAGTAGACAGTTAGTTCTTTCCCCTCTCCCAGTTGGGAGTGGGGTGGCTTCAACAGTTACCAGCAGGCCTGCCAGCAGTGGACAGTGAAGGCCTGTGTGTGGAGACCTTGGGGCACAGACTCTGAAAGAAGCCTGGAGCAGGACAGTGATTGGAGACCAGCTAAACCACCTATGGATGCTTTTGGGTGGGAGGAGAGGTTCCTGGTGCAGCCCTAAACTGAGCTGGCAGAGGGTGTCAGGGTGATTTTTCTTTGGGTGTCTTAGAGGGAATGGACTTTGAGGCAGGAACTTGCCATTATTCCCATAGACCTTGATAATCTTCAGCACTGTGAACAGATTTTTGTTCTTATGTTATTTTCAGTTCTTGAACCTATGTAGTAGCTGTAATGACAAATATTTAAATAGCTATTTTTGATGTCATATTCTTTGTCTTTTCCCTTACTTTTGTTACCCAGATATTTTAGGCAGAAACATGCCATTAAATAAAATATTTCTTTCTTTTCCACCAAACTCTGTGTTTGAAGATTTACCTGGTAGGTGGCGAATGGTAGGACCCCCACCCCTGACTGGTTAGTTTTGGTAACAGCCCCAGGTATAGGGAATTTTTTAAGCTCCTCAGGTGATTCTAATGTTCAGTCAGGGCTGAGAAACACTGGAACAGGGACTCTGAGGTGCTATAGAATCAATATCAACCCATCATCACTATTTTTCTTGTGGCTTACTGGGTTTGGCCCATCAGCTGGCCACAGAAACTTCCATACTCCTTTTACATTTTTGCTGCCCTCTCTTTCTTTAAGCAACACTCCTTTGCGGGCAGAGAACAAAACTGATAGGAGACTAAGGTCAAGTTTCAGACACTAATGGACTCATTTGTTCCTGTTGTACCTGCTTCTCCATCTGTTAAACAGAATAATCTTATTTAATACCTCCCCACTCCTAGCATTCATGTCAAATCCAATAGAAGATTTCTGTGAATTCTTTTTTAAAATGGCCTCCAAGGCTCTTGTTCTGAAATAACTTGTAGTTTGCCAGTGGACATGAAACCTCCTCGTCTTATCTCCTAAGGAAGAGGTTCTCAAAGTGTGGTTCCCAGACTTTAATAAGTTCAGCACCACCTTGGAACTTATTAAAAATACAAATCCTTGCCACGCACATACACACATACTCCCCTACTGAATCAGAAATTCTGACAGGGTCCAGAACTGTGTTTGAATCAGCCCTTAGGTGATGTTGTAGATTCAGGTTTGAGAACCACTGGCCAAAGGCCCTGTCATGATCAGGTGTCCCCAAATGTCCCATCAAAAGAGCAGGTCATGATCAAGTGTCCCTATATAGAGAGCAGGTCATGATAACATTAAAAAAATACAAATCTATTCAGTTGCTTTGTCACAAGAGGCCAACTCAGCTCTCCTGGGAGAGGAGTGGGGAGGAGTCTATGAAACTTCTGGATTACCCAGCTGTTTCTTGTCAAACAATTTGACTTTGAAGGTTGGAGTAGCAGTAGGGATGTTGAAGGGAAGGCCTGCTGTCAGGGCATGAAAGAAGCTCCCAGGCCAACTGAGAACAAACGGGCAGAGACCTCCTTCTTACCTTTTGGGATAATCAAAGAGGCTAAAAAAATGAAAAATACAATTAAAATGGTTAAGACTGTGATGAGATTTGAAGGAAGAGGCACTCTTTTATACCTTACTGGGAAGTGAAATCATGCAATCTGTGCTGGTGGAAAGGAATGCATTGTTCTCTTTGGAAGGTAGAGTTCAGAGACATAGGCCAGGGAGAGGGTGCGCTTGGTGGGGGTGGGATGGACTGCAGAGAGGAGGCCAGCAGCATGGCACCACAGACACAAGCTGCTGGGATGGACTGGGAAGTTCAAGCCCTGCAACTGCCTCAGCTTACAGAAGAGGAAACTCAGAGATAATTGGTAGAGCTGGGGCCTGGTGGTAGGAGGCTCCTGATGGAGCTGGCTGGGGTTCCAAGAAGATGAAAAGCTTCCAAAGGGGCATGGGATTCAAGAGGAAGAATGTCTAATAGTGAGAGCAGGCACTTAAGCAGTACCCACCTTATGCCAGGCACAATTCTAAGTGCTTTTTTTGATTCAGATTCATGTACTCTTCCCACCACCCTGGTGGTCCTCCGCCTCATTAAGATCACAGTGAATGGATGGAGAAACTGAGGCACTGAGAAGGTAAAAATAAATTGTGTAATTTGTTTCATTATAATTGAGGTACAAACATATTTTTAAAGAATCATGCCCAGTTTATTATTATTTCATGAGAATATGCAAGGTAAACATACCTCTTCCTGGCTGTTGATTACTGGTAAGCTGCTGGCCCCTGGGTGAATGACATGTATTCAAATGACACTCCATAGTCATTAGAGTACAGAATATTTTAAAGACAGTTACATTATGGACACATACATGACCTCATACAACTAGTAAGAGGAAAAGTCAAAACTTGAACCCAGACCCTTTAGCCCCAGGGCTCACACTTTTCCACTAGACTACTTGTGGCTCTTCCAAGACAAGCATGAGTGCTGGTACCCAGCTGGCCCCAGGAACCAGTGTTAGAAAACCAGTGTTAGAAAATTATACTTACTTTGAAAAAGAAAACACTAGAAAATCCCATGATCCTCCTAAAGAAGAAAATCTCTGAGTTCAGTGTAAGCCCCAGTTTCCCATGGGATGGGGAGCTGTACACAGCAATTTGTTTCCTCTCACAGAATCCCACAGAACTTTTGCCTGTCATTTTGACTCATCGAATGTCCTCAGAAACCATCTGATCTAGTCCCTTTGGTGACAGAGAATCTGAAGACCTAAAGAGCCAAGGTTGTCTTCACATGGGTGAAGGTCACAGAGATGAGGACAGTCACGCAGAGGAGACACCTGAGGTCCAGAGACATCAGGAGAACTACCTGAGGCTCCATCCAGAAATGGAGCTCTGGAATCCTTACTCACAGGTCTCTCTTTCTCCCCACACCCTCCCTTTCTCTCTCAGAAGCCTCTTACCTGCAGCTCTGCATTTGTCACCTTGTTGCTTCCTGCCTGGGGAAGGCTGCCAGGCCTGACTTTTACCTCAGTGGAAGCTCAACTTTCAGGGTAGGGATATATATTCTCATCCTCCAGGGATTTCCTAATCAGGCTGTGTCACTCTGACTGGGTGACGGTGGACACACCTTTTCCCTCTTGACATGGGAGCACCCCAGGCTACTGAGCTGGATGCAAAATCACTCAGATGGGGAAGTGACGGAGGAAACTCTGCATAACTTTCCCTACTTTTTTTTGTTTTGTTTTGTGACACTAAGACTTATGTATTTCCAGCTGAGAGGTGGTTTTAAAGTGGTGTGTACTTTGACCAACTGAGGCCCTACTAGAGAGGAAAGGACTGTTAGTCTTTAATCAGTGGGATGGGGTTGAAGGAAGGTTAAGCTTTGAATACCCCCAAAATTAAGTTGGTTGAGGAAGGGGTAAAAGTTACACTGTATCTATCTATTTTTTTTCCGAGGACAGAGGGAATATTTATATTTGTTCCATAATTATATCATGGTAAGACTAAAGACCGAGCTATAAATTTAGGGTCAAGCCAAGTAAGTTTCAAAGGTATAAATTCACTCCAGCATATCATCATCCCAGGAAAAAGAGCATGAGAATAATTGAGCTTTCTCTACACTCTCTATGGTCACAGACATCAAGCATCCCAGTCCTAGCTGACCTGCCTTGGTTAGGATTCTATTCACTAAATAGCACAAGGACAGCCCACAGCTTAATGTAACCAAAGAGAGGAAGTGAAATCATGCAATCTGCATTTGGCCATGCTGAAGTATAACTGCTAGTCTTGTGATCCATAAAGAGGAATTTATATAACCTCATGTCTTGCTATAGGAAAACTCCATCATAGAGTCACAAGAATTGCTTGACAAGGGCTTCAAGAACTCATACCTCAGACTCAATAGTCAGCCGAAAGTCCCCAGGCTGCAGTCGCACTCAGGGAATGATGGCTGCCTTTTCTACATCCCTTCATTCCCACCCATGGCCTACAATGTCCTGATCTCACCATCTCAGCTACAGTTGGCTCAATTTCTCCACCAACTGATGGGAAACAGACCAGGCACAGAATGTCCCAAAGTATCTTGAAATCCCCTGAGGTTTTAAGTGAAATTCACTCAGGATGTTTATTGCAAGGGTTGAAGTAATGAGTCTTCACTTTTTAGACCCAGAAGGCCTTTCCAGAGTCTGTTCTGGTTCAGAAATCAGCAGTATCCTCTGAAAACCCTTTTGGAAAGATTGCAACCCCTTTCTTTTCTGTGATGTAGAAGCCAGAGGTTTGGAGAATGTAAGAAGGGCAGGAGAGGAGAACATGTGCTGGCCTCTCTGTCATGTACTGTAATGGGGACTATCTGTCCCTGCTTTTATGAGACAGCCTCTGTTATATTATCCCCATAAATTCATTCATTTGTAGCAGATCAGAGTCCTTAAATTTGATTCAAGAAAATACGGTGTGGAGGAGGCACCATTCCATGACAGGACAGCTGTCTGACCTTCAAGATGGCTGTGAACCAGAACAAAGGTTGCTTGCTGCAAACCTTCCTAAGAGACTGTCTGATCATAACTGATATTCATTCTGACTTAAATCAATGCCTGCCCTACTTCCCACTACATGCTTGCTCCTTGTTGTCTGCCTGGGTCAAGCATGTAAAGTAATTTCCTGCACCTGGCAGCATTCACATCCTAGTACCCATCACTTTGCCCTTTCTGTCCTGGATAATTCTTTGACACCTGCCAAGCACCCTTGGGATCCATTTCTTCTTGCAGCCACCCAAGATGCAGTCCATAGATTAAGTTTCTCTTGGTAAACTCAATTAATTACTAGCAGGAGTGGCCAACCTCTTTTCCTCAGTCTTTCCCTGCTCTCCCCTTAGGAAGTGGATTTTCAGCCCCAGGACCTTTCCCTGGGTCTGCATGCAGTAGCATATGGTCATTAAATCCATAAGGCCAATTTGGCAGTCAGACCCCATAAAACTGAAAATTTTAAGGCCTGCTATGCTCATCTAGACAATAACAGAAAAAAAAGTTTGTGTCCTAGAGGCAGGAGAAAAAATGTTCCCTTACATAAATAATATACAAATTAACAAAGTTAAAATGGAAATACTGACTGCAGTGGCTTTGGTTTCCTCATCTGTAAAAAGAGAAGGTTGAGGTGAATGAGATCTCTATTAGATCCTAGAGCTGCTGTAACCAATTACCACATATTGTGGCTTCAAACACCACCAATTAATTCTTTTCCAGTTCTAGGTGTCAGAGGTCTCACAAAATCTCAATGGGCTAAAATCAAGGTGTTGATCATGGTCATTCCTTGTGAGGCTCCAGGGGAAAATTGTTTTCTTTCCCCTTCCAGCTTCTAGAAGTTGTCATCATCCCTGGGCTATCCCCAGCACATTATTTTTTCTCCCCCTCTTCCATCATCGTGTGGTCTTCTTTTCCCTGACACTCTTATACGGACCCTCATGATTATCCCTGACATCCTTAATTTAACAACATCTGTAAAATCCCTTTTGCCATATAAAGTAATGCAATCATCAGTGCCAGGGATTAAGATGTGGCCATGTTCAAGAGACCAGTATTCAGCCTCCCACAAGCTCCACCATTCCTTCCACTTCTCACAGTTTGTGCTTTGTGATCATAAATAGAAGCATAGAAAATGGCGATATATAACTATGGATTGAAACACAATTCCTTTCACACCTAAGGGCTAAGGCTGTCTAGAACATATAGAAACAGTATGGATAGAGCTTCAGAGAGCCACAGGAGAGATTTTATTTTGCTAGTCGATTCAGACAAGCTCCAATGTCTTTTATGAAAAGGCCTTTTCTTTCCAGCCTTTCCTTTTACTTCCTTCTTTTCACGCTGGTTCTCAGTGAGAGACACTGGGAAGGGGTGAGAATTCCAGGGCAACCATGACACTAACAGCCACAGTCACTCTCTCCCTCCAACCTCCTATAGGACCTAGCATGAGGAAGGGAGGAGAGCTGTAAGCTGGTCCCATTTTATGCTTACTTTCCCTCCCCAGGGCACCCAGGCTGGATCCAGGAGCAAATGCCCCAGAGCTCTTTGGGTCCCTGCTCCTCCAACCACAAGCAAGCCTTCCCTCCACGTGGGTCTCAAGAAGCACAGGCAGGCCCCACCTACTCTTATTTAAGAGCCACTGTCCTTAAATAAGACGAGCATGGTATGCTCCCTGAGGGGCCCTGCTTCTCTCAGCCTTGTCCTGTTACCTCCTGGGTCTGGGATCTGCCAATGCTGGGAACCTGGTCTAGGGTGATGCCAACCTCCCAGGGCACTGACAGGCTTTCATTCTGTGACCTGTGGGAGAATTGAAAAAAAAATTCCTGTTACTTCCTGTTAATTCCTGTTTCAGCAGAATCAGAAAAGGGAAATCTTTCTCCTGATAGAGCTGTGATCTCTCTCATATTATTCATTCTATTATTCTGCTGCAGAGCTCCAACTCACACACCCACTTACACAGCAATTACTATTTCCAGCTAGCACTTGGCAGGGCTTCAGCAGGTAAGGAGAGAGACCCCAGCCACCACAAAAAATTTGAAAAAAATTCAAAGCACACTCTGAGGACATTAAAGAGCTATGCCAAAATGGAGTAACAGGCATCACATTGCATTGTAAATGGTTATGTTTCTAAATAAGTGCTTTAGGATTCATCCCAACCTCAGTGACTCAGTGCATAAAACTCAGAGATAAAACTTCAAAGTCACCATCCATAGCCTTTTGTGACTGTGAGTCTTGGGTCAAACAGCCTTTCTGGCCACCCTCACCCACATTCCCACCACCTCCAACCCTAATATATCCCCAGCTCCCATAATATTTTCTAGTGGCCAGGCAGTTCTTTCCTTGAATCACAAGACCTTTCTCTGCTTTCTAATAATCTCTCAGGAACATGTAGAACATTCAGCTCAATCGACATCTGAGCCCCATGCTTCTGGAAGCAGTGATGTGATAGGGCTTGAATTATCCTATGAGGCCCCAAATGCACCCACTGCCTTCTCATCCATGTATTGTGTTACACAAAACAATCTAGTTCTCCTGACATGCACCCACACTTCATGCAGAGCCTGATTTCCATTTACTATCTTCAAAGCACCCACAGCCCGCAGGGCAAGCAGTCGTGGCAGGCTCGGTGCTTAGACTCAGCAGGCTGTGGTAGCTGGAAAGGGCTTTGACTGATGTTGATCATAGAGGATATGTTCCTTAACATCCTGTCATGGGCTGGCACATCAGCCTTCATGGGAAATGACTTCCATGTACTTCCCACAACACCCCACAAAAGCTACTGACTTTGCCCGCTCATGTCGATGGGTGGCAATGATGCACACTGCTGCAGGTGCCTCGGTCTATGAGCTGTAGAGTCTGACTGAGCTTAGAGGACAGGAGCAGGGACCCATCACTGCAGACTTTATGGACTAGACATTGATTTTAAGAGACTTTAAAATGGACCTGAGTGAATACTGTAGCCCAGCTCAGAGCCATCCACTCCCCATTGCTCTGCAAACCACCCTGTGTTAACTACATCTTTTATTTACCGTGTCTCTATTCTTTTTTCCCACTTCTCTGTTGCTTTGACATCTGGAGACATTCTGACCCCTCAAGGGACTCATCAAGTCCTAGAGATAGGAAAAGTTTACCCACAAGCACACCTCTCAAGGACAAACCAACCCAGAACCCATACCCTAACCACCTTCAAACGTGTCCACTTCTGTGTATGTAGCTCCCCATTTGGGGGTCTTTTTCTCCTTTAAATAGAACATCTTTTGAGGCATTCCAATCTCCTTTGGGTTGAAAAGAATAGATGAAAACACTTTTTTTGACTTCCTGGCAGGGATAGCCCAGAGCTCAGCAAAGGGCAGAGTGGTGTAGAGGGCAAAGCATGTGCCTCCACACGGGGAAGGGATGAGCCAGGGCAGCAGAAGCAGGGCTACAAAACAGTGCAGCTCAGGGAGGGTTGGGTGTCCAGAGGCAGCACTTCTCAAGAGCTGTGCTCAGACCAAGAGCAGCAGCATATCCAAGGAACTTGTTAGAAACACAAACTCTGAGCTCCCCCTCAGAAACTAGGGGAGGGGCCAAATGGCAAGTGTTTAACCAGAAAGCCCCCTAAATGATTCTGATGTTGATGAGACTTTGAGAATTATCCCAGTGATTCTCCACTATGGCTGCACATGAGAAGCTTTAACAAACACTGATACCCAGAGCCACTCTCATATCAACTAGGTCTTGAAAAGGGTGGTCTGGGGCAGTCAATTATTTCAAAGCCCGTGGTTGTCATGCATTGCCCATCGCAGTTGAGAGCCACTGCCTGAGGACTTGATATTCTCTAGGACCACTTATATTCTCTAGGGCTGCATCTTTGGCTACTGCAGGGAGAAAAATCAAATGAGTAAAAAAATTCCAAGGCTGACTTATGGAGGACATTTAAGAAGAAGGACAAGAGGAACTAAGAAAACAATTGCATTTGCTATTGCAACAACAAAAAAAAGGTACCTAAGGATAAATTTAACCAAGGAGATAAAAGACCTGTACTCAGAAAACTATAAGACACTGAAGAAAAAAAAATTTAGGAAATACAAATATACTTTAGGAAGCATATACTGTGTTCATGGACTAGAAGAATTAACACCATTAAAATGCACATACTACCCAAAACAACCTATAGATTCAACACAATTCCATTTAAAATACCAATGGCATGTTTCACAGACCTAGAGCAAATATTCCAAAAATTTTTATGGAACCAAATGAAGACCTCAAATAGCTTCAGCAACTTTGAGAACAAAGAACAAAATTGGAGATATCACAATACCCAGTATCAAACTACACTACAAGTCCTCCGTAATCAAAACAGCCTGTTATTGGCATAAGAACAGGCATATAGATCAACAGAACAGAACAGAAAGCCCAGAAGTAAACCCATGCCTTTATGGTCAATCAATACTTAACAAAGGAGGCAAGAGCATACAATGGAGTAAAGACCATCTCTTTAATAAGTGGTATTGGAAAAACTGGACAGGTACATGAAAAAAAATGAAACTAGACCACCATCTTACACCACAACCAGAATAAACTCAAAATGGATTAAAGATTTAAATGTAAGTCTCAAAATCATAAAAATCCAAGAAGAAAACATAGGCAGTAAAATTTCAGATATCTCACATAGCAACATGTTTGCCAATGTATCTCCTAGGGTAAGGGAAACAAAGGAAAAATAAACAAATGAGACTATATCAAACTAAAAAGCTTCTGTAAAGCCAAAGAAAGCATCATCAAAATGAAAAGGGTGCCAACTGTATGGGAGAACATATTTGCCAATGATATATCTGATAACGTTTTAATTTCCAAAACATATAAAGAACTTACATAGCTCAACACCAGGAAGACAAACAAGCCAATTAAAATATGGGCAAGGGACCTAAATAGATACCTCTCCAAAGAATATACAGATGGCCCTTAGACATATGAAACAGTGCTCAATATCACTAATTATCAGAGGAATGTAAATGAAAACCACAATGACATATCACCTGCCAGAATAGCTATCATCAATAAATCAAAAAACAAGTGTTGTCTAAGATGTGGAGAAAAGGGAGCCCTTATGCACTGTTGTGGGAATGTAGACTGTGCAGCCACTGTGGAAAATAGTATGGAGTTTCCTCAAAAAACTAAAAATGGAACTGCCTTTTGACCCAGTGACCCTACTTCTGGAAATGTATCCTAAGAATCCTAAAACAACAACTCAAGTTTATATGTACCCCTATGTTCATAGCAGCATGATTTACAATAGCCAAGATCTGGAAACAGCCCAAGTGCCCATCAGTAGATGAGTGGATAAAAAGCTGTGGTACATTTACACAGCCATGATTGGATCTGGAGATTGTAATGCTAAGTGAAATAAGCCAGTCTGTGAAAGACAAATACCATATGATTTCACTTATATGTGGAATCTAATGAATAAAATAAACTGATGAACAAAATAGAAACAGAGTTATGGACACATGGAACAGACTGACAGCTGTCAGAGGGGAGAAGGGAGGAAAGAACTAGATAAAATAAGGGGAAGGAATTAGCCAAAGAACATATATGCATAAACTATGGACATGAACAACAGTGCTGTAATGGCCTGAAGAAGGAGCAAAGCAGGGGCTGGGTGGAGGTGGGAACAGAAAGAAAAACTGGGGACAACTGTACTAGCATGAACAATAAATAATAAAGGGAAAAAAGGAGAAAAACAGAGATGGAATTAAGGTAGCTGGGCTAGATCACAAGAGGCCTCACAGAACAACAGAACTTTTAGGGTCTAATCCCTGATTCTACTCAGGCACAGAGATCAGACTCCAGCTATGGGCAGAATCCCCATGCATTCATTTCACTAATATCTTTTTGGGTTCCTGCTTCAGACCAACATTGATCTAAGCCCTAAGAACTTACATTCTAGTAGAGAAAATGATTAATAAAGATGTGAATAAATCAATGTTGACTCATAACAGCAAGGTGTTGGTTAACCAATAACCAATACTAAGGTCCTCTGCACAGGACAGTTTCTTCTACCAGGTAGAGCCATTCAAATGTCAATTTTCATTGGATTTTATCTCAGCAACCAGCATTACCTCTTGTACCCACAGAGTCTATAATGCATTACCTCATTCCCCTTGGGATGTCTAAGCCTTGACTTGGTTCCACTAATCCTGTAAAAGTAGGGGTGTCAATAATGCTGACACTTTTGGAGCAGGACTAGAGTGAAATGTCTTCTGATTCTACCTGTATTAAAAAAAGTTGCTAAGTAAAAACAAACAATTTATAGCAAGCACACATGACATACTTATGAAAAATAATCACATGCCGCATGTAAAGTGATGATGCATTGATAGCAAATCAGAATTATTTGTTCCAGGTGTCTCAGTTCAGAACACTCTGTTAGCCTGGACCTATTTCCAGATTGTACTTGACAAGCTTCCAGCTGCTTTTTCAATGTATACATTCCCTCACTAAGT
This sequence comes from Trachops cirrhosus, assembly GCA_028533065.1. Classification (NCBI taxonomy): domain Eukaryota; kingdom Metazoa; phylum Chordata; class Mammalia; order Chiroptera; family Phyllostomidae; genus Trachops; species Trachops cirrhosus. The sequence goes on along the minus strand of CM052543.1, from coordinate 80,268,525 downwards.
CAGGTAGATCTGCTTCTCAAAACAATGGCTGAGAATCAAATGGGACAGTAAATGGTCTCTTATCTGAATCATGTATTTATAACTTTCTTACCTGAATCGTGTATTCATGCCTTTCTTACCTAAATCATGGGTTCATGGCTTTCTTACCTGAATTATGGAACCATGCCTTCTTCTTGCTCACCCACCCAATCAATACCTCAGGAGAGAATAAACTGATAGTTATCCTGGACACTCTATCAGTGACCAAAGTGACCAAGAAGAAAATGTTAGGGTCACATACAAGCAGATATAACCATTTGACTTGCTTTCTTGGTCTTGTACCTGGAAGAGTCAGCCCTGGGAAGGGGTGCTGAGGAACTCCATTTCCAGGCTTTATTTGTAGTCCTGGTTGTGGTGAGGAGGAATCTGTTGGGTTCTCTAGGATTCAGGCAACCAGCTAGTAGTCCTCTGGGGATCTTAAAACCCATTGAGCTCCCCAGCCCCAAGATGTGCCTTCTCTGGACACTGAAAAACAGAAGGAGCCAGCCAGGCCCACTCTAACAAGCACCAAAGGCTTGATCAAGCTTTTTGGCCATCTTTGGTCAAATGCTGGTGGAACTAAGTGAAATAGTAGCTGGAGCTTACTTCGATCTTCTTGTGTTTTGTTCTTGTACTTAGAAATTCATAGATCCACAGACTCTCAGAGTAGGAAGAGGCTTGGGGCCACCCCAGAGCACTTTGTCCCTCTGTAGTTGAGGAAGCTACATGGTGGTGGGATTTCACTCAAGTTAAAGATGGAGGGCTGAAGACATCCCCTATCCTCCAATGAGTATTCAAGCCTTGTTGGCTTTGATAACAATTTTTTGAAGAAGCAGGTAAAGAAAATCATTCTCCATACTAAGCTGTGTGCTCTCTGGGTGCAGTTGGCTCCTTTCATCTGCACAGGTGAGGCCATGCAATGCCTCACTAGAGTCCTATCCCAGAGCCAACTCTGAGTTCAGGAAGACTCAGGTTCCTAATCCAGCTTCAAATCCTCAGCTCCTCTCACTCATGGAACATTTGTTAAGTGCTTGACTCTATTCAAAGCACTCCATTCACATACTGAATTATTGAACCATCCCAACAGCCCTATGAGATAAACATTATGATGTATTAAGAGCCCCATTTTACAGATAGAGAACCTGAGGTATGCAGACATTAAGAAACTTGACAAAGGTAACACAGTGTTATGGGCTGAATTTTGTTTCTCTCCCCACAACCCCAAAAAAACACAAGTTGGAGTCCTAACCCCCCAGTGCCTCAAAATGTGACCTTAGTTAAAAATCACATCTTTATAAAGAAGATCAAGTTAAAATTAGGTCATTAAGGTGGGCCCTGATCCAATATAAAAAGGAGAAATTTGGACCAAGACAGACACGAAAGGAAGACAATGTGAAGACAAACAAGGAGAACACAGCTGTGTGAGTAAAGGGATGCATCTATAAGCCAAGGGACTCCAAAGATTGCTGGTACACCAGGATACAGAAAAGACAAAGCAGAATCCTACCCTAGAACCTTCAGAGAGCATGGGCTGGCCCACATGTCCCTCTGGGACATGTGCCTCCAGAACTGTGAGACAATAGCATGCTGTTGTCCTAAACCACCCACTGTGTGGTAACTAAGACATGCAGGGAGTTCATGTCAGAGTCGTGATCCTGATTTGGGCCCTCTGGTCCCAGAGCCCTGGTTCTTCACCATTCCATACATGGCTGTGAGGGGGACAGCAAACAGCTCAGTGCCAGGATACGGTATGGCTCACATGTGCTGGGTGGTGAAGGTGGTTAACTAAGAATGCCACAAAGATGCAATAAGCACCATTAATGGGTTCCTATTAAAATATTCTGATTCTGAGATTAAAATGTACAAACACTTAATGCCATCTACAGATGATATAGTATAGAAATATATGCTTGAAACCTATATAATTATATTAACCAATGTCACCCCAATAAATTCAAGTTTTAAAAAGACCACTGCTTTCCTATATAAAATAAAATAAAATAAAATAAAATAAACAAAGAAAGATGGCAAACATCTCCAACAAGACTCAAACTGTGTCCTAACACCCCAGCCTGTAGCAACAAAACAGTTCAGTACAGAATGACACATATGTACCCTGAAGAGATGGGATGGGTGTGTTTATCACTTTTTTCCTAACAATATTTCACTCTGGAGGCACTGAGCCTATCACATTCCATCTAGAAGTTAACTATTTTGCTAGTCTTGCCAAGTGGAAAGAGGCCAGGGGCAAAATGTTTTTATAAGTAAGGCAGGTAAGAGGTCATTTTCAAAACCAGCCCCTCAAGTGTGGTCACACCCCAGGGTTAGCTCTGGATCCAAGACCAGGCACAGTGTGACCCCTACCAACTAGGGGTGCTGGATTCTGAACAGAAGCCCTGCCCCAGGAGTAGAGCCTGCATCACTTATCTTAAACAGTCACCCCCCAAAACAGAAGCATTGGTGAGTGATACTGCACAGACATCTAGGGCCAGGCTTCCCAGGAAGAAAGGGATAGGGAGAGGTCAGAGGTCAGGAGACTGGTACAGGAGCTTGGCAGGAGTGACATCCATAAAGGCAAGGTGGGTAAGGAATAGGAGGAAAGTTTGATTTAGTGAAATGGGACCCATTTTTCTTTCCAGAGACATCCTTGGACAACTGCTAGAGTGGTTTTTGTGCTGGTCTGGACTTGCAGGATGAACGCACAAGCAATATCAGCTGAGTTCAAGGAGTTGAATTGCAAAGGTGAATATGATTGTCTCCTAGTTGGTGGCCTGGAATACAATTCTTAACTTCTCTGTGCTTTGGTTTTCTCCTCTGTACAGTGGGGAAAATAAGAGAGTTAGGAAAGTTCTGTGCAGAAAGTAAAACACCCAGTCAATGTCAGCCATTGCTACATAACTAACACCAACTCATGAACACACTGGACATGAATAACCAGCCTGAGGTGTAATGAGGTTAGGTACCAAGAAAGACTGGTAGTGTAAGAAATCCACCTAGAAAAAGCTCTTTGTTTATCCAAAGGCCAAGTGGTGGCCTGCTCTGCTCCTAGCCAGTACTCTCCACTCCACCTGTGTGCACAGCCCCACCCTGGGTGCTGGAACCAGCCTACTTCAGTCAGAAAGAATTTAGGGAGCCCCAGGCTACTACTGGATCCTTTCTAGCCCTCACCAGGCCTCTGACATTATTCTTGGCTTGGCCCTACCCCAAGTCAGGCTGGGACCTGCAGTAACTGCTTTCTAGCTATGCACAGGCATCTAGGGCAAGGTTTCTCAAGATGAAGGTGGTGGGGAGAGGTCAGAGGCCAAGAGACTGGTGCAGGAGCTTGGCAGGTAGTAACATCCACAGAGGCAAGGCGGGTGAGGTGTATGGTAGTTGGGTGGGGAACAGAGGGAAGTCTGAGTTGGTGAAATGGACCCCTTTTTTCCTTCTAGATATATCCTTGGGCACCTGCTAGAGTGGTTTTTGTGGCTGGGATGGCCTGGCAAGACAGACCCTAAGGAAGCAGGTAGTCCCCACAGTTTCCTGGTTCTGATGACTGAGCTCCTGACTTCTTCCTCATGTCCAGCTCCTCCGTGCACTGCAGTTCCACGAAATAAGACAAAGAGAACTGATGTTTATGAAGTCCTTTCTATCCTTTAAACACTGGATTTAATACACAACATATATCTTCCCATTTAAAGTCCCAAGCCACCATGAACTGAGCAGTGTCAGCTCACTTTACTGAGGTGATAAGAAAACTGAGGGGCAGTTAGTATAAGTCACATGGTTAAGATGAAAGAGAGCCAGGGTCCCACCCCAGGAGGGCCTCTGAACTCCAACTCTGCTCCTGCTTCCAGACCCTGGGGAAAGCATGTGCCCCTTGCCTGCCAGACATGCCCTTTGGTTCCTAGCCCCACTCTCTGGTATGGATGGAATGGCAAAGACTTGCCTGGCCTCTGTCTTCTGACTGTTTCTCAAAACTCTCCTACTTGTCAGGGGCTTCAGGACCATCTCTATGTGGCATCTCTCCATGATCTGGTCAGTCTGTATTCCTCGAAGCCCTGGTTCTCACAATGATAAACTTTTAATACCTGTACACTCAGTTCGGGTAGATAGAGCTGAGAAATCTGAGTAATGGGGCCCCTGGGAATTCCTGGGTTCAGAGCAGCAGGTGGTAAAAGGACACTTGGTTCATTAGAAGGCTCTGACCACCTTCCTGGTAGTTCTGGGTCTCTGTTCTGAATGTGCTCAGGGACTCAGAGTAGCTTTCTTCTAAGCTGATAGTGCTTCTCATCTTCCCAAGGAGCTGCTGGCCACTCAAAGCCGTCTGAATTCACTTGGTCTACCAAGCCAGCACAGTGACCAGGGGCATGCCAGAACTTGGAGTCCATGGTGGTCTCTTTAGTGGATGAAATCAGAACACAGCCTTGCAGATACAGGACACAGGTGCAGCCACAGGGCTTCCACTCCCCACCATCAGCCTGCTGGCTTCTTTGTCCTGTTCATTGACCACAGGCCCAGACCTTCACTGGAGGCCCTCATCTTACAGATATGCACCCCTCCCTGGCCATCACCAGGCCCCTGCTCCTCCAGGTAGGACTGTTTCCTCACTCCCTTTCCCAGAGGGACCCTTCCTGTCCCCTCCAAGTTAACCATGCTCAGTGCAGGGTTACTCCCAAATGAGTCACAGTTGGCTTTTGCCCCTGTAATGCCAAAGTCATAAAATTGGAGCAAGAAGCCAGGACTTAAACATTGGGCCTGCTGGCCTCCTCTAAACAAGCAAAGAAAGACCTCATTATGTTCTTTTAGGCCCTCCTGCTACTATGAGAACCAATGGAAAGTAATGTCCCAACAGCTTTTTTTGGGAGAAGACCTGGGCCAGCATGGAGACCTTCCCTGCCCAGTACCCTCCGGGGAAGAGGGCAGAGTGGTGCTGAAGCCCTGAGCCACCACAGCCCCACCACAGGGTAGTGCCCAAAGCAGAAAGGGAGGAGAGGGCTCAGAAAATGAACATGAGACACAAACTTTACCTTCCAGAAGAGAGTTTCCAGAGACCTTTAGATATGGTCCTCTCCATGTGAACACCTTCCTCCCAGGATGGGCCACGAGCTACTGTCTGTCTTTAAGATAGGTGTATAAGGACTAAATTTGACCAGTAGGGGTGTGCCAATCCCACCCCAAATCTACAACCAGCCCTTGTTTGTCTGAGCTATTTGTCTCTCCATTGTTCACACCTAGATCTTTCCAAGAGGTTGAGAGGAAGAAAGGAGGAAATACCCAAAAGCGATGGGCAGTGAGTGGGGTGGCACCTATGGCACAATCAGCTCCCTAGCCTGCCTGACATCCACCCAAAGAAAGACATTCCAGTCTCTCCCTGTTGCCCTATGGGTCCTGCTCTTGAAGGTGGCAGGAGGGTGGTGCCAGGTGTCTAATCTACTCAGATTCTTAGCCCAGGCCACTCCTGATCATCAGGAAAAAAATAACACACACATGCACACACACACACACACACACACACACACACACTTGGGTAATCTGGATGAACGATATGAAAATTCATTTTACTATTCTTGTAACTTTTCTCTAAATGTAAAATTATGTCAAAGCAATTTTTAAGTTAAAAAGCCAGCGCCCTATCCCTATTCATACCTGGCTGGTTTCCTCATCTGCTCACAGGCCTGGGTCCCCACCTGCCAGTTCCAGGCCTTCTGCACACATCAAGGCCCCACCACTGAGGGCAACCACACATGCCTGTTTGCCAGGTACCAGAGACCCCTCGACACAGCAACTGCCTTCAGGGCGACCCAGCTGTCTGAAGCTCCCAGGTGTTTAAAGCAGCAGTCAATACCCTGGCTCTTGTGATACTTCCTCTTGTCTCCCTGCCATCAGCACCTCCTGGGAACAGGCCACTAAAATTGTCTCCAAGCCTTGCTTCCCCTTTCACCTCTTGTTTCACTTCCAGGAGTTAAGGGAATTGGGAGGAGAGCTGAGTCAGGAGCCCCCTGAGCTGGTCTACTCATTTTGTGTTGGGTTTCTGCATGGATCAGAGCCATGCTTTTGTGGAAATAAATGAAGACCACTCAAATGAGGACCAACAAAGGCTATTTATTCAGAATTTACTATAGCAAGGGAGTCATTCACTAATACTTGGTTTGGGCAGAGACTCAAAGGCAGGCAAAAACATGGGAAAGATTAATCATTAAAAAAGGGAAGGCTCAGTTGTGCCCTGATAGGAGGAGGGCTAATTGAATGGGGGACATTCTAGGTGGTTGATGCCAGAGTGTATTGGGTTTTCTCTGCATTGTCCTAAGTTGGAAACAGGAGCAAAAATTAAGGAAGCTGTCAATTATTAATCAAATCCTGTCCCTTTGGGGCTGAATATTACAGTCAGGGCTTATTGTTTTGGCTTTCTGAAGAAGTATTCAGACTTCCTACAATGCTGATGTATAGACAAGAGGCTGGTCAGAATTCTCTTTTCATATATTTTCTATCCATTGTCCATTGGTGTATTCAGTCTCTCAATTTCTAAGACCAAAGACCTTCTGCCAGTACCCAGTGATCTCAAGCCCCAACCTCAACCCCTATTGAAAGGTTTTTAAGGAGCTAGAATGACCAGTCCTCTGGTAGCTGCCCAAAGATGTGTTTTGGTGTGTTTTTGAGTCTTCAGTTACCAAGCCAAAGTCATTAGTGCATGTACACCAGGAACCCTAGGGCATTTTTACAACATCATCATTTCTCAGCCTCCCAGAGCTGCCATCCTTACAGCATCTCAGCTGAGCAAGATTCCAGCTCTTCTACCCAGGCCTCCCAGTGGCATATCCTATTAAAATATGCCTTCAATTACTGGTAGCTCACTGTTTTCATCATTGTCAGCACAGCCAGCACTGCTCTTTGCCCAACACATCGGCCCCTATCTCAGGAGTTAGGCCCAAGCTTGGACAGGAAGGTATGGCCACATCCTTACTCCTGACATTAGCCTACACATTCTTCTTTTTCCAGTGAGGAAAGAGTGAAGATCTCACCTTTAACAGGGACCTAAACAACAAAACAAAGAAACAAGTAAAATATAACAAAAGACACTGAAATAGAGTTGTCAGTGACCAGAGGGGAGAGGGGAGGGAATTTCAGGGGAGAAGGGAAGGGTTTACAGGAAAAAATGTAGAGGACACATGGACAAAACTAGGGGGGTTGGAAAGGGGAGGGAGTAGGGGAGGAATGGGTGGGTGGGCTGGAATGGGAATAAAGGATAGAAACTGTACTGAATAAACTAAAATAAAAAATTAAAAAAAAAAGAGTGAAGATAAGGAATATAGAAGATAGGTTCACTTTAACCAAACTCTTAAAATTATTGAACTTTCCAGTCCAGCATAAATGCCTACATATACATCATTTAGTGTGTGTCAACACTGAACATACACCAGACTTCCAGATAACCTTCTGATTACCCCTTGAAAGACTCAGACCACCTGACATCCATTATCCAAGCCATTGAAGGTGACCAGAGCTCTTGGAGCCCATCCCCTAGACCACCTGGCACCCATGAACCAGACAGCATGACATCTGACTGGTAACCATCCTGTACCAATCCTAGGACTAAGAAGGGAAGAAAGACAATTCTCAAGAATGTACTTTTTACTATAAGAACTCTTAAATTTTCTTTCTTCTTTGGAATACTTCTGGGTTTTGACCTAGTTGTATACCCAGTTTGCAAACTCTAAGACCCTTGAATAAATATTTGTCATTTATTTCTAGCAAAGATTCCAGACTGTTTTTTGAGTACTTTCAACACCAGGAAGGTTTTCTGGTATGCAAAGTTTGACTCTGTTTTATTTTGGGAAGTCTCTGTGTTGTGATTATTATGGCTACTTTTAGTCATTCAGAGTCTGAAATAGTATCCTCAAAATCACTCTTCATGCCTTTCCTTTCTTAGCAGTAATTTGCACATCAATTTTCCCAAACCTGTCAAGTATCCAAATCAATTGGAGTGATAGTGAGTTTGTGGTACAAATACCTGCTGCACAAATGTTCTTAGCAACCCAGACTAACCTCCAAGGTCAAGCAGCCATGACATTTGTTCCATCAATCTTACATGCAACAAACTACACACTTCTTAATTTTTACACAGCACATTAAATCTGACCCTGCCCACCCACCCCCTTCACCACACATAGGCATACCTTAGAGCTGAAGAAAAATTCAAACTCAGTCAAGTCCAGCATCAAACAAGAATCCACAGGAAGGACCTCATCACCATTTTCTTCACTTTCTGCCCTGGAGGTACATGAAAAATTCTTTTCAGAGATGAGCCCCAAAGACACTGAATACTCCCAAGGCCATCCTCCTTTGTACCTGGCCTCCAGGGACACCTGCTGCCATCTATCCCTACAACAGACACACACACACAGAGTATGAAAAGATACTTTTGAGAAAGAAGTAAAATCATGACTCTCATACAAATATAGAAATAAATATGTATTAAAAAGCTAGGAAGGATGCAAGCAGATGTTAAACCAGATCAAAGGAGAAGTTAAAACAGCAGAGATTTATGTGCAGAAAACAATATTGGGATGAACTGCAAACAGAGACAAAACTGGTATTTCCAAATGACCAGAAGAACCCAATTAAATCTCTTCCACACAGGACAGAATTCATGAGTTTATCAGTTTCTTACAATTTACAAAGAGTTGCAGAATAGGTCCAAAGGAATGAACATGGCTACACTCTGATAACTCAACCCTGAAGGGGATCCACTGAAATACACAAATCTCACTGAGTTCCAGCCTTGTTCTCCCATCCCTCCCTCATGTGGGTCAATCCAGGTTAATCCCGTGCAATAAGCCCAGACTCCATGGAGGGGGAACTAGTATAAGACTGAATATACAATAGCCAGGCCATATATAATAATAGCATTCTGATCCACAATCTGCAGTAACCAGCCCAGGAAATCTGACCACCAATTGCAGGAAGGTCTGACCACCAATGCCTATAACATCAACCCCAAACTGTCAGGACTTGATCAGTAACTGTCAGCCACCCTAATATTTGCCCCCCTCTCTGGTGTGCTTCTAACTTAGGACCAGCCAGAGAAAGCCAAACATACCCCCTAACCAAACACACAGAAATATTCTGCTTCTGGAGAACCTACTTCCAGTTTACTCAGGCCAACCACTTTCAATCAGAGCACAGCTGAAATTTTTCTGTTTTCTACATAAAGCTTTCCACTCTTCTGCCTGCCTTTGAGTCTCTGGCAAATGCAAGTGATGGCACCAGACTCCCTTTCATAGCCAGCTCTGAATAAATAGCCTTTGCTTTTCTCATTTGGCTAGTTTTAATTTATTTTCCCAGGGCATGCTCTGTACAACAGGATATAAACTATTTGTTACACCTTACAATAAGTGAGGCCAGAATTCAAAATCCAAAGTCTCAGACTGCTTAGCTGTACTGGAGAGAAAAGAAACCTTACCTGTTTATCTCTGCAGAGGCAATATGAAGACAGATATACTGTCCTCTCATCCTGTCTCATAGGAAAGGTCTATGATCAGCATTGTGAGTCCCCACCCCTTTCTGGCCACTGAAACATGCAGAAGGGGAGAACCAAAGCAATACTCCTATAACAAGCACTTGAACACTCCAGCCCCTCCCAAACCTACCTGTACTCTACACAACATCCCACAATCTAAGCCTCTCCTTGTGACATATTTATGAGCACAAGATCACCATCCAAATCCCATCCTATTCTTGCTCTGGGTCATTGCAGCAGCTTTATCTGACACTGACTCCTACTGTTGAACTTGCCCTTCAAGTAATAGCAATGTGAGCTCTATTCTGAGGCTTTTCTTCAGAATGGTTCACCTCCTCATCTTAGCCCCAGTGGGCCTCATTCTCAACACCTTGGTAGATAGCCTTGAAATGAGTCTTCCTCTGAAGATTTCCTTACAAACCTGGGTAGGGGCAGAGGTTGACAGGGGTGAAGAACAGGAAAAACAAGAATAGCATGAGGTCCTGAAATCCTTACCACTCCCCAGGAGTAATCAGGAGAGTAAAGTAATTATATTCTTGTGTGTGTAAGTTACTATTTACCAATGGCATAAAGATTCTGTTGTTAATCCATAAAATAAATTTTATCTAAAGCACTGGTGAATCCATTGTAGCCTTTTATATTTGTGTATTTTATCAATTCATACTCTAAATACCATTACTTTTTATCAAGTAGAAGACTGAGGATTTTTTGGCTGACTAGCTTTTTTTTTATTTTTCTTTTTTTTTTATTTTAGTTTATTCAGTACAGTTTCTATCCTTTATTCCCATTCCAGCCCACCCACCCATCCCTCCCCTACTCCCTCCCATTTCCAACCCCCCTAGTTTTGTCCATGTGTCCTTTATATTTGTTCCTGTAAACCCTTCCCTTCTCCCCTGAAACTGGCTGACTAGCTTTTGAAGCCCCAGCCCAAGACCTGGAGACCACAGGTCCAACCATTAACCCCTAGAGCCCATCCCCTAACCCCTGCAAGTGTCCCTCTGGGATCTGCCTCCCTTACCTTTACCAGTTCAGGAGTGAGCAGTCTTCTGTCCCAGGCTAACCCTGTCACTTTTCAGCCCACGGTACTTGAGCAAATAGCAGCTTACTGAAGGAAGACACAGCAATACCTCTCCTGACCAACTTACCAGGCTGATGTGGGGATCTGATCACATGGACTTTGCAAATCATCCATGAAAATGGTTTACAAAATAAACCCCAAAACACATGAATAAATAAATTTTAAAAACCAAAGCCATACACATAGAAGACATTATTGCCTACAAAATGTCACTCCCTTCTTACTATAATTCTTCTGGAGGGGTTTGGGAATGAGGGTAACAACCACTAATACAGTATTTGCATTTTATGAAGGGCTATTTAGCCCTAGCTGGTGTGGCTCAGTGGACCTAGTGCTGACCTGTGAACCAGAGTTGCTGATTTGATTCCCAATCAGGGCACAACCCTGGGTTACAGGCCAGGTCCCCAGTGGGGAGCACTCAAGAAACAACCACACATTGATGTTTCTCTCCCTCTTTTTCTCCCTCCTTTCCCCTCTCTTGAGGAATGAATAAATAAAAAATCTTTAAAAAAACCAAAAACTTTTACCTTATGAAGGGCTATTATTAGTTCAGAGGAAAAAGAATTGAAGGAAAAGACTAACTTGGGTTTAATCCCAGACCCATTACCAACAGTTATGTGACTTTGGGTAGATTAAGAAGTGATAGTACCTATATATAAATTGTTGAGAGGATTAAAGGAGATAATTCATATATAACCAACTTAGATTTGGTGTCTGACAGGAGTAAGTACTTATAATAAGTTCTTAACTTATTATTGAAAAATTAATTTTATTAGGTTAATTTTTAATCCAATTAATCTACAGGGCCAGAGTTGAGAAAACCGGGTACACATAGTAAAAACTTTTCAATTCAACAAGAATTTACTGACTGTCAATTTAGCATTGCGCCAGGCATTATATAGAAATGAGATTATTCAGCCCAGCCTACTGCCTTAACAAGTCTAGAATCCCAGTGGGGCGATAAGCATGTTCTGAAGACAGGACCCTTGAGTATTTGGTCATGTATTTTACTTCCTACTTCCTCATGTAGTGTCAGATGCTTTTGGCTGAGCATAAATGAATCAAGAGACTTTGGCTAGAAATAAATGACAAAGATTTATTTGAGGATCTCAGGATCTACAAATCAAAAATACTGCCAGGTAACATCCAGAGTGTTTCAAAAGAGAAAGAAAAGGTTCAGAGTTTTTATAGTAAAAAGCACACATTTGAGAAAAGTCAGTCCTGAATTCTTAGTGCACAGATTGGCTCAGGATTGTAATCTTCCAGATGTCCTGTGGTCTGAATAATAAAATATTCTTTCCTAAGCATGACAAGTGGTTATTTATAAGAGGTATATATATCTCTGGCATATGAAAATTTTTTCTTAAGTCATTCAGAGGTTTATCTCTGGGATTTAGGTATATCTAGGAAATAATGCACAACTGACAAGTTCAAAAGTTTAAGTTTTCCAGCCAGTTAAAGCAAGAATAGAATCATATCTTTGTGCCTGATGTTAAATCATACCTGATTTTAACAATTTTAATAGCTTGACCATAGTGACTCCATCTTACTTCTTCAATCTTTTTCTCATTACTCATTTGGACCTTAAAGGAGACCTGAGAATAACGATAGCCACTATGTCCAGAGGAGCCCCAACACTGGGATCTCAATGGTGCCCCTAGTGGAGGAAGCAGACACAGCTCCCTGCTACTGGGACCAGGTGTAAATTAAGTCACAGGATAAGCACATGGCTCAAATGTGGGAAGACTAAGGGATCGGTGGGCTGGTGTATTTCTCCAAGCAGAGCAGGTTGGTCCTGAAATTCCATTTGGAGTCTCCTTTGGACATTTTAAAAAGTAACACCTGGCAGTGGACCGAGCCAGCAGTACAAAAGGGCTTGAGGCTTTAGAGGACTCTATTTCCAAACACAAGGATGCTTAAAGGCCCGGAAGATTCCCACATAGGAACAGTACCATATAACTACAGTTGTTGGCCCTTTGCAGTTTCAAGACCCTTTATACACAAGTTTTCTAATGTAATTCTTCCCAAACTGATGTGCAGTGTTCTCTCTCTTTGACAGAGGAAGGTTAGGTGGTTTGTCAAGGTCATCTGCACAGTGTGGCAGTCTGCCTTTCTGGTTGAGAGGGCAGCAGCCTTTCCTAGGCAGGCTGTCTCTGGAAGAGCCCCTTTCTCCAAGTCCTGCCAGGGTAAGAAGCATAAGGGATGCTGGTTAGAAATGTAGTCCCACCCCCAGACTTTCCAGTTCTGGAATTACACAGGGCTCAGGAATCATTTTTTTTCTTTACCTGTTCAGGTGTGTCTGACATAAATCATACACCATATGTAAGAAAAAAATATGAGTGATGTTAAAAAGGAGGCGATGGGGACTTTTGACAAATATGGAGGCATAGGTAGACACACTGTGCCTCCTCGCATAACCAAAAAAAGGGCAACAAATATTTAGAAACAAACAAAAAAAAAACAACCAGTACTAACAGAAAATTGAACTATATGGAAGTCCGACAAACAAAGAGTTAAAGTAGAAACATTCATCCAGACCATTAGGAAGGGCAGAGTCAGGTGGCCAGGGAAAACAGGGGTCCTGGCAAAAAAAAAACAGTGGCTGGCAGACCCCAGGTGCACAAAGCAGCAGCGAGTGGACCCAGCAAGGAGGCAGATTGTGAAGAGGTGCCAGCACACAAGGTGGCTGGCGGACCGGGTAGTCCCACATTCGTGCACAGATAAACCAGGTGAAACTGAGGGGCCAGACAGACAGCACAATCCAGGGTCCCAGCACAGGGAAATAAAGCCTCAAAACACTGATTGAAAACACCTGTGGCGGTTGAGGTGCTGGGAGAGACTCCCAGCCTCACAGGAGAGTTCATTGGAGAGACCCACAGGGTCCTAGAACATACACAAA
>CM052543.1:80238098-80254531 GCA_028533065.1 Trachops cirrhosus | reverse complement strand
AGCAGAGAGGGTGAAAAGGTACAGAGAATAAGCAGCATAGATGGTAGGTAGAAAATGGATGGGGGGAGGGCAAGAACAGTATGGGAAATGTAGAAGGTAAAGAACTTATAAGTATCACCCACGGACATGAACTAAAGGTGGGGAATGTGGATGGGAGAGGGTGTGTAGGGTGGAGGGGAGTGGGGAAAATGGGACAAATGTAATAACATAATCAATAAAATATATTTTAAAAGTGTTTTTTTAAAAAGGAGGCAATGGGCCCTAAATGGAGTTACTTGTTCCCAGCCCTGTATCAGCAAACCAAGACTTAATGCATAATCTATCACAGTTCCAACCTTTCCAATCAGAAGACACTAGTCAGGCACTAGTCAGGTAATCTACTGATAAATGCCTCCCAACCATTATGAGGGCAACCTTACATGAAGGAACACATTCTTGGCTAATAACTTCCTTTTTCCATCTCCTTTTCACAGTTATAAACCCTTCTTTTTCTACAGCTCAATGGACTTTTTTCTACATGCTAGATAGGTCTTTAAATTCTCCTTGGTTGAAGTTTTGTTATTCAACACTGCCTTGAATCCCCGGAAAAGCCATTGACTGAGTCTCTTGCTCTCACTCTTCCCTCCTGTCTCTCTCTCTCTCTTTCTCCCCAACTCCCTCCCTCTTCTTCTTCTCCTCCTCCTCTTTCTTTCTTCCTCTCCCTCTGTCTCTTTCATCTCTGAGGAAAAAGAAGGAAGAAACTTATGTAAAAGAAACAGGAGCTGGAAAAGCAATCTAAATAATGAGGGTGCCTTCTCTAGCAGGAAGCAGAGGTGTTGGCTAAAGGCAGAGATAGAGAACAAAGGAAGAGAGGATTACAAACTAAAAGCCGCCTAACCTTCTTTGTGGCTGACAGAATGCAAAGATACTCAGAGCACCTTCAAACATTCAAAAGCAGGAGGAATTGGGACAGAGCCAGGTCCAGTGCATGCTGCTGTCCTTTAACAAAGGACTCAAGTAGGTGGGATTACAGTTCTCTAGCCCTGTGCTGGGCTGTGGCACTGTCTCCCATATGAATCTAAGAATATTGCCCACTGAGCAGCTAGCCCAAACACCAGCTTTGTCCAAAGCCTTTTTGCTGAGGGGCTTCATCCTGTGACATAGGGGTTTAAGATGGAAAGGAGGGGTCCTCCACCACTTCATTAGCCACAACAAGCTTCATGGAAGACTGAGTCCTCTCCTACCACCCCTCTGCACAGCTGACCATACTCTGGGTGTCCACCCTCACTCTAGTCTAAATCATACCCTGATTTAGAGAATAGAGAGAATACCAGCCAATTGAATGATGGTGACCCTCACCTTGGAATTTGCGATGCTTTTCTCCACTTAGGGGCTCTAAGTATACATACAAATAAAAAATGAGCCATGATCAGTGTGGCTCAGTTGGTTGGATATTGTTCTGCAAAGCAAAAGGTCACTGGTTTGATTTCTGGTCAGGGCACATGCCTGGGTTGAGGGTTCGGTCCTGGTCAGAGTGCATAGAGAAGGTAACCGATCGATGTTTCTCGCATGCATTGATATTTCTCTCCTTCTCTTTCTCCCTCCCTTTCCCTCTCTCTAAAAGTGAATGAATAAAATCTTTTTAAAAATTGAGAGGCTGAATTCTCCTTATTGAAAATAACATAAGAGACTCCCTTATTCCTTTTCTAAAAGCATTTACTCAGAAAATGTGTAAGGTATTTCTCTGTTTCTTTGAAGTGTATATAAATATTTTTTAGAATCTAAATAAGCATCCTGCACGTTTTATGACCCAGGCATGTCTTTCTCAAGGAACTGGGAGCCATTTCTTTGAGACAGAAGTATCCAGGGAGATAGTCTTTCTCCCAATTTCCATGAGAGAACAGGAGCCAGGCTCCAAGTTGCAAAACTACTTCCTCTCATAAAGATAAGAGAAGTGTATCTTTTAATGTATATAAACTAATATATAAACAAATCAATGAACTAATTCAAATGGTGACCCCAATTATTCAGAAAATTTACAATGAACTCTGTTACAGGTGGTGCTGGCAAGTCCTTATGTGAGGAGTAACTTTTTGCCTTGAGAACATGTAAGTAATGGGTTGTATCTGCTTGGCTGCTAGAAGAACAGTGAGATTTCTTTCTGCTTTTGCAAGCTCTTAGAGGATTGTCTGGGATGAGTATCACACTCTTGTTTTATGCTTATTTAATAATAAGATCATATTTTTTTCTCTTCTGCTTTTATTGAGAGATTTTCTGGGTAGGAAGATTTTGTTTTTAATTCTGTTTTCCCAGTAGGGCAAAAGAGCCTCACCTCCACCTTCTCCAAGTAGAGTGGAACACCCCCAAACCTTGAACCCACAATAATAGTCCAGCTATGGCTCCCTCCCAGCTTCTCACCTCTGGTAAGTGCCGGAAGTCAACAACTGCAGGCCGGAGAGCTGCTGCATACCTTCCAACCTTGCTGAGCACAGAGGACAAGGCCTTGATGCGTGCTTGTCAGCACAGGACACAGTGGCTGCTCCAGGGAACCAGCAGGTATCAGGACTGTGGCTGTGGTGCTGCTGAGCTGGGCAGCTGCATCAGGAGAACCCCAGGATTAGGGGTGAGGGGGGCCTGGGGAATGGAGGACACATAAAGCCACAAAGCAAGCAAGCTTTATGTTCCCAGAGTGCTGAATGTACCCAACATGTGGTAATTAAAAATATTTTAAGTAATATAAGTAAATCACATACGTAATTTGAAATATTATTGTAATGAAAACAAATATGCAGTTGGATTCAAGTTTTCACACTAATTTCTAAGCTAACATAGGAGAAGACAAATATATTTCATGCTTCATCTTTAGGACTACCTCTGCCCTCTGCCTCACCACCCCATTCCTGGCAGAGGTGCCTTGGTTGGCAAGTTTGCTGAGAGAACCAGCCTGCAAAATAGGCAGGGCAGGGATTGTCTTCCCATTTGTATAGCTGAGGCTCAGAGAGAGTCAGGGATGAGCCTGGTATTTTCCATCATGTGCACCCACATGCATATGCATACACACCTTGCTCACACATGGCCCTGCTCTGGGTTGCAGGTTGAGCCCACAGGAAGCCCTGAAAGGAGACCAGAAGGTAAGAGGAGACAGGAAGGGCATCCCCGTTCCTCACTCAGGAAACTCCCTTCTGTATTCCCCTCTGAGGGTGGGTCAGCTCTCATTGTGGCCGAGTTCTGCTGTCTCAATGTCCCTGAAGTTCCCCTTACCCTGCCCACACCTTGAAAGATAGAAAAACTCAGGGGTGAGTCTGCTTCCTGCTGGGCCCCTGTTACTAGGCATCTGCCATACACAACTAGAAGTAACCCTCTGCCTGCCTTCCCAGCCCTTGACATTTCACTGCAAGGCCCCTGAGTGCCCAGGTAAAAGTCTTCATTCCAGAATCGTTCACTGCTAGCAGTCAGGGGAAGCCACCCTGTGAACCATTCACCTCTTCTTCCTGTGGACAAAAAAGGGCCCACATACTAAACCTGACAAACTCAGGAGAGGCTGGCATGGTGGCCATACAAACTCAGAGGCTGAAAGTAACCACATAGGATGATCTGAAATTAATATTTTCTAACTAAAAGCGAGTCATGATAGGTAGTCATGTCCTAGGCCAGTATCTTCACTGACAAAGGTCAATCTTTACCTTAACTGACCTTGTCTGTTGTCTTTTGGCATCTAAGATAACATACCTTTGGAATGTCAGAGTAATCCCCTTTTCCAGACCCCTCAGGGCACAATCTCCCACCAGAGCAGGAGATGACATAACCCCACCTGGTTATCTTATTCCCGATTACCATTTCTATGTGTGGTAAATGTTGATTGTTAACTATCACATACCCACTAATGTGAAAAAATTATGTGTCTTTCTATTTGACTCTTTATCCAATCTCAGAGATTTTCCTGTTTTGCTTCCTCCCACCTCCTTAATCTACCATCAAAGGATGTCATGTCTTTATGTCTCCTTCTCTGATTCTAATGTATAAAATAAGCTACAGAATGGCCATTTCCTGGAGCACTTTCTCAATCTGCTGAAATTTTATTCCCAGCAATTGTTGTCAGTTTGGCTCAAGTAAACTCATAAAAATCCTCTCCAGGTTTGTATGTTTCTTATGTCAACACTCCTATAGATTATATTTTGCTGTTTTACAGTGACTTTAGTTTGTGTGGTAGAGTTGGCCCTTTGCTGTGACTCTTCCCTGGAGCTGGGAACAAATTAGAACCTCCCAGGCATCTTGTGGGGCAGGGACCTAGAAATTCACGTGGTCAGGGTGGGGAAGTTGGAAAGGGAGCAGAGTTAGGTACTTCCAAGATATTATCTCAACTCATTTTCTAACATTGAACACGTGTGCTTTGATTCCCATTTTAAAAATGTGAAAACTGAGACTCAGAGGGTGAGAGGTGATTTGACAAAGGCCCCCCAACCTGTAAGTGGCATGGCGTTTTTTCTCTACACTGACATCTCTTCTGTTTACTGACTACATGTGAAGGGCTGAGTCTTTAGAAAATAAAGGCAGAACTCCCAGGTTTGTTTTAGAAGCTGCACTGTGTTTCAACACAGGGGTTGCCTAACAGTATTTTGCTTGCAGAGAAGAAATGCCAGAACTTCTCTGCCTGATTGAGAAACAGCATGTGGTTTACTCTATGCAAAACAAAAACACATTATGAAATGCTGCTAGTCAGAGCCCAGGTGGCCACAATTTGTTCCCAGCTCCAGGGAAGAGGCTGGGGGCAGGGGAGTCCTGGAAAATGTTGCTTTAGGCTAAGCCATTGCATAATCATCGGCCAGAAGCCTATTGCCTATCTTTGGGGAAGCTTTGAGCTCCCAGGATAAGTGAGAAGGCACATGTCTAGGGAGAGGAGGCGGGAGCTCAGACCGCACTGTCTGGTACTGATTTCACTATATGTCCTTGGGCAAGTCAATTAGCCTTCCTGGGTTCTCAGTTCCTCACAAAAGGCACAGCTAGCCTCTCCTGCCTTTCAAGATATCAAGATGCCAGGATCCTCGGAAGCGTCTGAGTAGATTTGTACATTACCTTAAGACATGCAAAGACCAAGATCACAACATCTGCTTTCACAAACTGGCTTTAAAAACAAAAGCCATCTCCCTTACAACTTCATCAGTGAAAAGCAGGATGGTTTCATCCTTGCACTGGGGAGGAAATATGAAGAATTAGAGCCTAGCTCTGTAGAATGCAGTAAATGACTTTGGACATAAGTCATAGCCTCTCTGTACCTCAGTTTTTCCCTCTGTCAAATGAGGGGCATGGGTGAGATCACCTTTGAGATGGCTCTCCATTTCTCAAAGGCCCTGGGAGGCCTCTGTCACCCTGCTGGCCAGCATGCTTAAGGGAAACCAGACTTACAGCAACTTCTGGCCAGGGCTAGACTAATGGCAGAGGCATCAGCCAGAAAACTCTGGTGATCCCTCCCCTGTCCTTTCCCTAGTGGTTTAGCCCACCAGAGACCCTCTCAGAAAGAACATCCCCGCCTTGGGAACCCACCATTGCCTCTGATAATATCCATCTCCAGACCTTCTAGGGGGACAAAAGATGAAAATACCACCATGTAGAAAGGGGTCCCTGGACCAAAGAAAACTACATTCCTGCTTGGTTCACCAAGACTTGCTTCCCAATGGGGTGCTCAGCCTTTCTAGGGAAGTTGAACTTTAAAGAGTGAGAAGCTACATACAAAGAGGAGGGATCTGCTCTTCTAGGCAGAAGGAATATATGGCATATTGGA
The DNA here is from genome assembly GCA_028533065.1 of Trachops cirrhosus. NCBI lineage: Eukaryota > Metazoa > Chordata > Mammalia > Chiroptera > Phyllostomidae > Trachops > Trachops cirrhosus. Next base: position 80,248,773 of record CM052543.1, on the reverse strand, counting down.
GGAACCTCTGACATGACAATTGTTGGTTCATTCTCCAGAACAAATGCCCCCCAAAGCTGTCTCTTGAGTACATGACTAACATGACCTCCCTCCCACTACAGAGGCACCATCTCCCTGTTCCAGCGTAAAACTTTTACAAAGGATTTTTATCTTTGTGAACAACAAAAAAAGTCTGTTGTTTAAGACTCCTGCAATACTTGGGGTCTGATGGAGGGCATCGGCCTTTTCCTTGGAGATCAGTCCAGATAAATATCCATCACCATCTAGGTTATCATTATAAACATGCTTTATAAGCTGAAGTGCATATTGCAAGATATACTCTTAAAGGGATCTCAGAGGCCCAGGACCAATCACATATGTGGAAGAATTGTTCTGCATGTTTAAAAGCACTTGCTGCTAGAGTTCTAGAGGAAAAATAAGTGCCAAACATTAGATGCATTTCCTCTTGGTTCCAGAGGCCAAAGGGCAGCATGACCATTGCCCAGTAGCTTTTGCTATTGCCACTAGTAAGCATGACCATACAGACATTGGGTTTTTCAGAAGAGCATTATAGGGGCCACTCACAGGCTTTGCAGGTATGTAGAGCTAGTTGTAGTAGAGACAGAGACCACTTTCCAATTCCCAAGTTAAGCTATGTGACAAGCCATTAGCTCAGTGGTTCCAGGAGTGGCCTCCAGATTTTCCACCTGTCTGACTACACCAGAGGCAGCAGCTCCCCTGATGGACCAGTTCTGCCAAGTTATGGTTTCAGTCTCAGAGGTTTCTCCTAGACCAGGCCCACACAATCCTTATAATGTAAGCACACAGAATGTGCCAAGGACCAAGCTTCACAACATGGCAACAAAAAAGGAATCTGATGATCCAGGTAGAGAAACACATGGAAAAAGACTAATAGGCCCCATTCTCCCTCTACTCCTCACACCCTGCCCCATGCCCATCTCTGCCTATAGAAATCCAACTAACCCTTCGAATCTCAGCCAGATCTTACTTCCTTCAGGCAACCTTCCCTGAGGGCATGCTAGAAGACTTCTTTCCTCTCTGTGATTCCTACAGATTCATATTTGTTCCTCTCCTAAAGGAGATAGCACATGCACCTGATATTGTGGCTATTTGCATTCAATTACTCTTTCTCTTAAGATGATAACTTCCTTGAAAGCAGGGACTGTTTTCTTTCTGGTCTCTCCCAGTGTTTGGTACCTGGAGCAATCCCAGTAAATTCTGTGACTGAACAATACTTATTGAGGAGACAAGGCACAGACAAAAGCCATCTGAGATCAGCCCATGGCAGTTGTATGTGAGGGCTGAACTGAGTGCTACCGACCAAGAATGGCAGACTGCTGTTCCATTGCAAGCAGCAAGGTGACTACCCTTCCTCCATACTCTTGTTGCTATCTCCAACCCAACCCACAATAGAAAGAGGTATATTCTCCAAGCAGACTTCAGGATACTAAAAGAAGTAAAAATTTAGAGCAAAGACAGAAAAAATGAATTTTAATCTGATATAGACAAAGTTCTATTTCCAGAATTCCCTTAAGCAGGTCTATTTTACCTCCACCACAAGAAATCAGAGGACTTGTGAGAAATTCAATACATCTTAAATCCCCAGAGGAAACATCTCTAGATTTGGGGATCATGCCATGGAAACACCATCCAACCACCTGATCACTCTAATGAACCTCCAGTCCACAAGACCTTCACAGGACATGAGGCTTCTAATTGTCATGTCATGCTTCATCCTTAACCATGAATGGTTAATGATGAGTAAGCAGACATTTCAGGAAGGTGCCCAGCATGAAAGAAGGAACCAAATAGGACAAATTCACAGAAAACTGAAAGGAGAAGAAATAGGGAACAGGAAATAAAAACCTTAGAATGTCCTTGAGAAATAAGAGAAGATATTGCACCCGCCCTACATGAACATATTACTAGAATAAAATGTTAAGACAAAAGAATAATCAGAGAATGAGAAAGATTTACTGAGAAACTGTAAGAATTTATCCAACTTCCACATTAGTGGACACAGACCACGGAAAACCTTCCTCACCTCTAATACCAATTACAAATTTGAGGGATTCCCAAAAAACATTCCCACATTCTGTAATTCACTAGAAGGACTCAGAACTCACTGAAACCTCTTATAACAGTTACTGTTTATTATAAGGCAAGGCTACAAATTAACATCATCCATAGAAAGAAGTGCATCAGATACTGTCTAGGAAAAGTACGAGATACAAAGTTTCCTTTGTTCTCTCCCTGTGGAGTCAAGGTGCACTGTTTCCCCAGTGATCATACGTAATGATAGGCATCAAGTATTGCTAACCAGGGAGAGTCACCTGAGCCTCTCTGTCCAGAGTTTTTCTGGGACTCTGTTAAGGCAGCAAATCAGCTTACATGGCTGGTATCAGGCTTAGTCTCCAGTCCCTTCAGGAATGACACAAAGCCTCAGCCCAGAAGCACACTGTTGGTCTTTCTGGTGTGACTAATCCCCACACTAAATCACATTGTTGGTTTTAATAGTATGAAAGGACTCAAAATATTTGTTTCCCATGCATCCTTCTGAAGAAACTACTGGAATTTGTGCTCTTGCAGAACTAGGGAATAAACCCCAAAGAAAGAGGATATGTTGTGATAGATTTCAAAATTTTTTTAAAAAGACCACAAATCCCTTGCAGGTAGCTCCTTCTGTCTTTTTTCCTACTCTTGAAACCAGGCTTGCCCTGTGCCTTGTTTTGACCAATAGAATGTAGCAGAAATTACTCCCCAGCACCATGTAAACAAGCCTAGCTGGTCTGCTGGAGGATGAGGGACATGGGGAGAATGGCTCCAGCTACCACAGCTATCCCAGCAGAGGGTCCAGGCACAGGAGCCTCAGCTGAGCCAACCTAGACCAGAAGAACCATGCAGCTAACCCACAGAATCATAAGAAATAATTGAAATCTTTTTTGTTTGAGTCACTTAGTTTTGAAATGTTTTTTACCCACTGAAAATTAATGCATCAACATGTGATCTAGCAAAGAGAGAGCTTATCTCAGGAAAGCTTCGAACAATTCCCTTTGTGACACTTTGGCTTACCTTAAACATTGCAGAGTCTAGAGCAAGATTACAGATGGAGGCCTACATACTTTAAACCTAGGCATTTAAAAGATATGACTCAAGCAACAGACAAACAGTATGTCTGTATTCAATAAAATATGTGTACAACTACCTTAGTAAATTCACCAGTGTACCAGCCTGGAAGGAGGGAGATCTCAGACTCCTACTTTTGCAGTTCTAGGCAGGAGAGTGAAGACTTGAGGAGAGCTAGCCCCTAGCCCACCTCTACCTTCTCTCACCTTAGACTCCGCCCAGCACCACAAGGAAACTCACATGCAAGGATGTATCCACTAGCCCACCAGTCAAGAAGCTCTATTCACTCTGTAGCCCAGCAGCAACCCCCAACCCCATAGATACCCTGGCCATCTTTCAGGCCAAGAAGTACACACACACACATACACACACACACAGAGCAAGGTCCACACTCTGGGTAACATACTCAGGACAATATGATCAGGAGATTCTAGGACCCAGGGTACCCAGGGTATGATCTGGAAGGAGGGACACAGGCTCTGGCTGGCCTGATGACTTTATCTCATAGACTCCTCACTCGGTGGGTAGAGAAATGCCTGGAAGAGGGCTTTCAGAAGCACACAACTTGAGGTGGGTCCCTTTTATCTTGGTCTGAGGATGGTACTGATGATGGTGCAGTCAGTAGTACTACAAAGCAAGCCTCCCAGACTGCAGCAGGAGGTTGAAGAATCCCAAGAAGAAGGTCTCAGAAAAAAAAGTAAATTTGAGAAGTTATTTGTTTTACCATCTGGAATACAAACCAATACACCTAAAGTTAATCTTATAACAAAAAAAGGAATCTTAATGATAAGTCCATATAAATCTAAGCAAATGAAAACATAAGACAATTATTAACTTCAGGAAAATCAAATATCATATGTGAATAAACAACCATTATATATTATTTGGCACAGCTATTGTTTCATTTACATATTGCTGTGTGCTCAGAGGAAACCAAACCGGGTTAATGGCCCCTTTATAGACAGGACAACTACATTGAAGAAAACAGAAAATAGGTTTGGGAGAGGAGTCCTTGAAGAACAGAAAAATGCATTGTAAGACATTCTGTCTACAGTAATAAAATGGAGAGGACCAGATTGTACAATGGAGTAGATTTTTGAAAGTTGTATTTATTGATAATAGTCTTAGAAAAAAGAAAGGGAGTGAAGAACAATCACAACTGGAGGCAGTGGGAGGAAAGACAGTGAAGGAAGGAAGGAAGGAAGGAAGGAAGGAAGGAAGGAAGGAAGGAAGGAAAAGAAAGAAAGAAAGAATCAGTCAGACATAGTCCTCCTGGCTTACACAACAGAAATTTATTCTCCCACAGTTCCTAAGGCTGGAAAGTCTAAGATCAAGTTTCCATCAGGGTTAGGTGCTGGTAGGAACTCTCTTCCTGGCTTGCAGAAAACTACCTTCTTGCTGTACGCTAGACTGCTTTCTCAAAAGGCAACACAATTCATTTTTCCACTAATAATATGAGATCTTTCTCCTAATTATTGTCAATAATGGGTGTTACTCTTAATTTATGATAATTACGTTATTTTAATTTGCATTTTCCTAACTACTATAAAGAAGTTCTACATCGTGTTATATATTTATCAGCCTTTGATTTGCTTTCCTATGGATTGCTTATTCACATCTTTCACCCATTTTCTAATTGTTTACTAATTTTTCTTAATTGTAAATAAAAGCTTTTCTTAACAGACTTTCAATGTGCACTGTAAATACACCTCTTCTCTTCAATTTTATCATTACTCTGTTTACTTCACTTATAGTATACTTTGTAATACAGAAAATTTTATATAATCAAGTACATCTGTCTTTTCTAATACATGATTCAGATTTATTGTCTTGGTTTAAAAGTTCTCCCCCATCCTAAGGGTAAAACAGTTGCTTAAGTGCTCTTTCATGATTTTTGATTTAATTATTTTTACACTTAACCTTTAGTGTATCTGGAATTTCTTTTTGAATATGGAATAATAAAGGAATTTAACTTTACCTTTGATAAGTGGCTAGTGGTTCTAGCAGCATGTGACAAGTAAATCACAAATGAACCCTAAAGGAAAGCATGGCATGGTGATTAGAAGCCAAACTGCTTGATTTGGGATCCCCGGTCTGCGTGTGACTTTGGGCAAATCAATGAGTTTTTCTGTCCTTCACTTCCCTCTTCTAAAAAATGAAATAATAAAGAAACCTGCTTTATAGGGTTGTTGTGACAATTAACTGAACTAATGCAAATGCTTACCACAGTTCCTAGACTATGGTTAGGCGAGATTCAGTCCTGGTATTTTTCAGCTACAAAGCCTCTTACTCTGCAAGTCTTGGGGATTGAAAGGTCTCAAACGCTTAGTCCAATCCAGGGTGGGATTGGGGGTTAAGAAGCCTAGCAGGTCCTCCCCAGGGACTTCATTTATCCATCACTGTTTCTCTGGGAGATCTAGAATCTCCACCCACAAACTGTATCTTTACCCCAGGGCCATTAGCTCTAGAGGAGGCATAGGCTGAGTATACACCTACATACACATTCCCTTGTGTACAATCAACCTTTGAACAATTCTTGGAAACAGTTATACCTTATGAAAAATTAGTTTACGGGATTAGGGTTAGAAATGAAACAAATACGGCCCTTACAAATATTCATATATTTACTGAAGTAAAACAGTAATGCTGGGGGTGGAGGACCTCATGTTTCCAGGTAAAGAACTTCTATTGCAGATATAGGTCTGTCACCCACCTTCCACCTCCACAGAAGAGGAGATAAGGGATAAGGAGGGATGCAGCCACTGGTATACAGTCTTTACCAGGGAGACAAAATCTGAGAAATGGCTTCCAGAACTGAAAATCTGTCTTTCTACCTTTTCACCCTAGATTGGTGCCAGAAGGTTATCCTGTATGATTGTGGCTGCTGTTCAGATCCAAACATCTTCTCAGGTATGTAGGGCAAGAAGATGAGAATGAGGGAATGGTGTTACTATTCTTAAAGCCACATTGTCCATAAAGAGTTGAGGAGATAAAGTAAGCAACAGAGAGAAAGGTGCATTCACCTCCTGCCCCATCCAGTCTTCCTATTCATAGTACCCAAAAGGCTGGAGAGATGTTCCCCTTCCCTGAGCCTCACAAACACTGAAGGAGCCTAGCTGTTCTCATCTCTGACTGCACACTGGAATTACATAACCATGGCATTGCACTTAGGCAAGCACACTTTTAAGCCTCCCAAGGGTATAGAATGCCTTGGTTCCACTGGCTTCCTAAGTGTCTGCTGCTCAAACAGCCCAGAATGGCATTACTCTCTTCTAGTAAACGTCCAAAGAGAGAGGTAGATTTGTCCCCATGCCCTTCCTTGACTCCCTGCTGCAAGTTCTCAGCTTCACTTCCTGGGCACATGTGGCTCTATCCTCTCTACATCTGCTTCCTGGTCACTGAGTTTGGACTCAAGCCCAAGAGATCCTGGTGAGGATGATCAGAGAAAGGATGCATCTGTGTATGGATGCACGTTGAATCCTGCCTTGTCAATCACCCAGGAAAACAACTCCCTGTGAGGGGCAAATTATCCCCACTGTGGCAAGAGACAAAAAGGGAGAGGGTTCCACCATTACACGACTTACTTCATTCACCAAACCTGCTTCACCTTGCATTCTGCTGCTTCGAACTAGGGGCTTTTGCTCATTCGGAACCAGCTCCAAGGTCAGCTCACGGTGCCCAAAGAGTAAGTCTCAGACTCCTTGGGAGTACCCCTGAAACCCACTTTCCATAAGTCCCTGAAATATCTTGCCTGAGGTGGTCCAGCTGCTGCCTCCTCCTGAAGCACCACTTCCAGGCACCCAAGGCTGTCAATCCATAGGGAATTCCCTCCAACTGGGAGCAGCCTGCTATGGGAGGAATTCTAGGAAGCAGCAAAAAGTCAAAAATCCCATTGTAAAAATGCATTTGTCAATGAGCATGACCTCATTGTTCTGAGAAGTCTCGGTATTTCAAGACTTGACTGTCCTTTCCAGGAGAGACAGTGTGAGAAATATTTTAACACAAACTTTACTTTCCTGGATTCACAGAACACACTCCACTCACAGGAGTGTTGTGTAGAGTAGATATGGTTTAATTAAAATTCCTAGTCTTTCTTTCTGGTAGGACTGGGTACCCTACCACTTGTTAATTTTGTGCCCCACACAGGTCTCTTAAAACATTTCCCTGAAAATGGTATAAATACAATGAGACTGAACTGTGCCCCATCACCACGTGCTTCTGGAAGCCTAGGGCAGAGGCACCAGGAGGGGTTCAGTCGGGAATGTTGTCTAGTACAGAAATTTTCAAAACATTTTTCTTTTTAAAAATTTTTCAATTACAATTGACATTCAATATTATTTTGTATTAGTTTCAGGTGTATGTCATAGTGGCTAAATAATCAAATGCTTTACAAAGTGTTCCCCCAATATTTCAAGTATGCACCTGACACTGTACATAATCATTATAGTATTGACTATATTTCCTTTGTTGTATGTTACATCTCCAGACTATTTTGTGACTACCAATTTGAAGTTCTAAACCCCTTCACCTTGTCACCCACCCCCTCATGCTTCTCCCCTCTGGCAACCATCAGTCTGTTCTCTGTATCTATGAGTCTGTTTCTATTTTGTTTGTTCATTTATTTTACTTTTCAAATTCCACATATAAGTTAAATCTTATAGTATTTGTCTTTCTCTGACTAACTTATTTCAATTAGCATAATACCCTCTAGGTCAGGAGTATCAAACTCATTATCACCGGGGGCTTTATCAGCCTTACATTGCCTTCAAAGGGCCAAATGTAATTTCAACTCCTTAACAGTTAAGGAATAGTTACATTTATACAGTCCTAAAATTATTTTGGCCCTTTGATGGCAACCTCAAGGCTGATGTGGCCCCCGGTGAAAATGAGTTTGACACTCCTGTTCTAGGTCCATCCATGTTGTTGCAAATGGTAAGATTTCACTTTCATTATGGCCGAGCAGTAGTATTCTACTGTGTAAACGTACTAGAGCTTTTTTATCCACTCATCTATTGATGGGCACTTGGGCCATTTCCATATATCTTGAATGTTGTAAAAAATGCTGCAATTAACTTAGGGGTGCATATATTCTTTTGAATCAGTGTTTTGGGTTTCTTTGAGTATATACCCAGAATTGGAATCAATGGGTTATAAGGCAGCTCCATTTTTAATATTTCGAGGAATTCCATACTGTTTTTCATAGTGGCTACTTTTTTCTCCACACCCTTATCAGCATTTGTTAAAAAAGTTTTTTCCTATTTGAATTAAATAATTAAGCATGTAGATGGGTTAAGCACTCTGCTAAGTGCATAAGATGCTTGAAGAGCTCCAGAATTGAACTTGATTACAAATCACAGTACTTCATTCACCAGCTTCCACTGAAGTGGAAGCTCCCTGCTAGGGATGGTTATAGCAGAAGTGATAAGGGAGGACTGTAGAGAATAAAAAAAATGTAGTACAAGTGAATTACAGGCACAGCAAGGGCCCATGGAGGTCTGTGGATAGAATCTAGAGGGACACCACTCAGCTTGAATGTGTCTTTTTCTGTGTTCATGGTCAAATTCAAATGCACAGGTGCAAGGAAGGAGAGTTTCATTTAACCAGAGTTGTGATTCTGTTAAGCAAGTTAAAAGTGAGAGGGAGCAGGGGAAGAAAAGGGGCATGTAGGAAGGGGGCATAATTCCCTGCAAAGAGTCTTGAAGTCTGTAAGAGCTTCAGAAGTAGAAGTGAAGACATGTGAGGCTAAAGGATAGTCAGCGTTGTGAGAACAGAGGAAGTCAGCTGGAAAGATGGAACAGGTGGTCAGAGAGTAAGATGCACAAAATTGAGATTATGAAGAATATATAGTTTTTGACACAACTGTATTATTCGTATACAGATTTTATAGATAGGGAAATGGAGGCACAAAGAGGTTAAGTAACTTGCCAAAGTTTATGTAGCTGGTAAGAGGATGAACTAGGATTTGAACCCAGGCAGTTTGGCTCGCTAATGAGCACTTCAAGATTCTCAAGAAAAAAAGATACATTTCTTTAAAAAAAAATCAAGCCAAAAATCCAGCAGACAATTTGAAAGAGTCACTGTTGTAGACACTGCTGAGACTTGAGCAGGCAAGCTGGCTAAGAATGGTGCTGTGGAAAATCCAGTAAAAGAAGCAGGTCAAACTAAGGAAACCAAATGCACAGGTAAGGATGTCTTAAAGGAAAACAAAGGAAACCTGGAAGACACAATTAGAATAGGAGTTCCTGGAGGAGGAAAAGGAGCAGGTGGGAGAGAGACAGTGAATAGACAGTGGAGAGTCACTTCCCTGAGCTGAAAAAGAGATTTGAATATGTGGGATGAGAAGGTTCAGTGAGTCACAGGGAAAACTACTGTAGAAAGACATGCCCAAGAATATCCTCAGACTAAGGAAAACTAAGATAATTTGTTGCTAGCAGAATTACCCTCAAGGAATAGCTAAAGAAAAGTATCACATTGTAATTTTTATGGCTTACCTAATGACTAATGATGTTGAGCATGTTTTCACATGATTTTTGGACATTTATATATCTTCTTTGGAGAAATGTATATTCAGGACATTTGCCTATTTTTTAATTGTTTATTTTCATTGTTGAATTTTAGGAGTTTTTTTCATGCATTCTGGATATGTACATTCTTTATAATATTATATGGATAATATATCTGGAAAATATCTTTTCTCAGTTATACAATTTGCAAACTATTTCTTTTTCCGCAGGTTGTCTTTTGTTGATGCACATAAGTTTTTCATTTTCTTTCTGTTGCTACTTTTGGTATCATATCTGAATCTGCTGCCAAATTCAATGTTTTGAAGATTTACCTTTATATTTTTTCTAAGAATATTATGGTTTTAGCTCTTAAATTGAGGTCTTCAATTTATTTTGAGCCTTTTGCATATGGGATGATGTAGGGTCCCCACTTCATTCTTTTATAAGTGCAAATACACTTCAACAGATGGCTCAGCACTACCTGTTGTAAGGACTTTTCCCATAGAATGGTCCTGGCACCCTTATAAAAAGAAATCAACTTCTGGCCAAGATGGAGGTGTAGGTAGACATGCTGAGCCTCCCTGAACAACCAAAAGAAGGACAACAATTTAAAAACAAAAAACGACCAGAACTGACAGAAAATCAAAGTGTATGGAAGTCCAACAACCAAGGACTTAAAGAAGACACATTCATCCAGACCAGTAAGAGGGGCGGAGTTGGGCAGCCTGGATGGAGAGGGCTCCCAGCAAGGCCATGGCTGGTGGACCACACAAGGCAGCAGATTATGGAATGGGGCCCGGTGTGCAAGGCTACAGCTGGTGGGCAAAGTGCTGCTGGAGGACCAGGCAGTCCCACATTCGTGCACAGATAAACCAGGTGAAACTGAGGGGCCAGACAGACAGCACAATCCAGGGTCCCAGCACAGGGAAATAAAGCCTCAAAACACTGATTGAAAACACCTGTGGCGGTTGAGGTGCTGGGAGAGACTCCCAGCCTCACAGGAGAGTTCATTGGAGAGACCCACAGGGTCCTAGAACATACACAAA
>CM052543.1:80204463-80237598 GCA_028533065.1 Trachops cirrhosus | reverse complement strand
AGTATGGGAAATGTAGAAGGTAAAGAACTTATAAGTATCACCCACGGACATGAACTAAAGGTGGGGAATGTGGGTGGGAGAGGGTGTGTAGGGTGGACGGGAGTGAAGCGGGGAAAATGGGACCACTGTAACAACATAATCAATACAATATATTAATAAATCCTGCCCTGGCTGGCATAGCTCAGTGGATTGAGCGTGGGCTTCGAACCAAAGCATCGCAGGTTCGATTCCCAGTCAGGGCACATGCCTGGGTTGTGGGCCAGGTCCCCAGTGGGGACCACATGAGAGGCAACCACACATTGATGTTTCTCTCTCTCTCCTTCTCCCTCCCTTCCCCTCTCTAAAAATAAATAAAAAAATAAAAGAGTTTAAAAAATATATTAATAGATCCTTTTGAAAAATCATATCACAGTTATAATACTTAAAGATTATTATTTCCATCCAGAGACTTCAATTTGTAAAACTAAATTCATGTGCAACATTAATACAGTATGAGAAACAACGTGCTATAGAAAAAAATCAGTTGCCAAAATCTATAAATTTATTTCTGGATTCTCAACTCTATGGCATTGGCCTATATGTCTATCTTTACATCATTACCATACTGATTTATTTACCCTTTAAGATCAAGAAGTGTGAGTCCTCCAACTTTGTTCATTTTTTAAAATTGGTTTGGTGATTGCTGCTTTCCATATGAATTTTAGGGTTAGCTTTGTCATTTCTGAAGGAAAAAAGAAGCCACTGGGTTTTGGTAGGGATTGCATTAATTAATTTCGTATTATTGTCTTCTTAATATTAAGTCATAAATACATGAATACTTTCATTTATTAAGTGTTCATTAACTTATTTCAGCAATGTTTTGTCATTCCCAATTTACTAAGTGTTGCATCTTCTTGGTTAAATTTATTTCTAAGTATTTTATTTTTTCTTTATGCTATTGTAAGTGGAATTGTTTTCTAAGGTCATATTTGTATCATTTATTTCTAATGTATATAAATACAATTGATTTTTGCTTGTTAATCTTATATTCTGCTACTTTGCTGCATTTGCTTATTAGCTATACCTTTTTTGTGGATTCTTTAGGATTTGTTACATATAAGATTCTATAATCTAAAAGCTGAGATAATTTTGTCTTTCGTTCCAATTTTGATTTTTTATTCCTTTTTTCCTGTATGATTGCTTTGGCTAGAACTTCCAGTAAAATGTTGAACACACCAATAATACAGTTACACTTCTTATGAAACTAAGAAAGGCAAAAAAATACATAGCAAAAGTATGCCTGAATAGAATGAGAAAGTCAGATAATCACAGGCACAGGGACAGGTGGGACTGGTATAAAAGAATATTACTTACAATTCCATGGCAACATATTGGCAACAGATGGGTGCCTTGCAAAAGATAAAATTGTCACAATTAAACCGAGAAGTGGAAATCTTCAATAAATCAATGAACATAGGTGTTCCTGAACAGGCAATTAAAAATGTATAGTTGAAAGGGTGCTTGGCACCAAATGGCTTTATAACTGAATCACAGTTCTCAGGTAATTCTAATATCATTTAATCTATTTCAAACTAAGAAATGTGGCAGTATTCTCAATTTATTTTATGAAGCTAGCATCCCTTTGATATAAAATTTAATAATAATAATGATGATGATGATAAAAAGGATCAACAAATGAATGGAAATATTTTTTATTAATATTTAAAATATTATCCAAGTTACTGGTAAAGGAAGGTCCTAGCACAACTGCCTATCATCTGGGAAAAAGAAAGCTGACTCCCTATCTCACATTATATATAAAAATAAACTCCTAATGAATTAAAACTTAAATATAAAAAAGCAACAATACAAATGCAAAAGATTATCACGGAAATTTTATTTACATCCCAGGGGTTTAGAAGACCTCGTTAATCAAGAACACATTCAATCTAAGCTGGCAACTGGAGTCCCATGAAGTATGACACAGACTAAGTACTTACGGTCAGGCCAGGCCCCCACTGATCTCCTTACTTTGTGACTGAGGTCCAGGATTAACCAAGTGTTCTAGCCATGTGATATTGGATTGTCCTTTATTTCCTTCCTCTGGACAAGTTGGAGAGATGCAGCCCTGCTAACAGGCCCCTTAGCTGGAAGGAGTTTTTGTGGGCGTATCACAGAGTTCTACCCTTGACCCTTTCCTAAGCAAGCTTGTTTTGGGTTCTATCTCAAAACCAAAGTAACATTTTTATTTCTCGAACATGAGATGACACAAATCAATAGTTAATTTAGTGAATGACAGGTTCAGAAGCAAGAAAAATTCTCATAAATTAGAAGTATGGGCATAAACTAACAAGGTGGAATTTACCAAATTCTTCATTTAAGATTAAATAAGCAAACAAACAAACAAACAAAAAAAAAAAACCCCAGTCTTGTAGAGTTATAAAATGTCAATACTATTAACCCAAGAATCTCTATGTTGGACATTTATATAACACAAATTCAAAACAAGAAGTATAGTACATGCATATAAAAAATTTATCATTTGGATAATCCCAAAATGACTTTACTATGATGTAGGTCCATGCTGCCAGACATGAGAAAGATAAATATTTTTTTTTCTTCATTTGTTTAGGTGAGTGCAGCTTTAAGGTAGCTGGAGGGAAAAGCCTTGGAGATTTGGGCTGATCCAACTCCAGAGACAGCCCACCATGCAAGCACAGGCTGTACTATTCCCAGCAAAGGCAAGCACAATTGCATTATTAACAATACATTGTTCAGATCAAAGGAATGGAGAGACTCACTAGGCCGTTCACTTGCTGGAAGATATGTGTTGGGTGCAGTGTCGGAATATCAGCAGGACCCAGGCAGCCCAGGATGGCTGGCCAGGCACCAGCTTGCATGGGCTGCCCTCAGGAAGAGTGCTGCTTTGGTCCCTCCTGGGGTGCCATGGTCCCCAGCACATCCACACCAACTCCTTCTTGCCACAATGCTCCCCTGACAGCTTCTGGGAACAGGTGAGTGTGTGCTGGTCCGCAGCACCCAGGCTGACACTCAGAGCCATATGAATTTTGTTTGGCACTCAGAACAGATGAGACTGTAACCAGACAACTGATTTTAGTGTAAAGAAGAAAGCCCAGAGAGTAAAGTATCACTTGAGGAAAGTGATTCTGGGCCTTCTTACCCTTCTCGAGTGCATTAAAAATAAATACCCTTTTCATAAAAGAAAACATATGAAAAAACTTAAGCCCCAGGCTGTAAATCTATTTTACAGGGAGTTGCCATCTGCCTACTGGCCTCATATCCAGTGAGCATGGCTGGATGCTGGCACTGGCTGGTTGGGCTGAAGAACTTTGTGTGATGGACAATAACAGATTTCAGAAGGGGCCTATATTTGTAGGGATGCTTTGGGATGAAAGAAACAGAAATCCTACTTCACGTTGGCTTGAACAGGACAGGTGTTGGGTCTCCTGCCCAGGAAGCCAGCAGTCAGACAGCCCACACTGGCAGAGGCCCTGGCCACGTTTCCTGACACCTTACCACTGCTTCCCTGTGAGCTAGCTTCATGCCATGACAGCCGCAGGTCTAGTCCTCTCAACCTGCTGTCAAGACTTCAGAGGAACAGAAAGTAGTTGTCTCTTCCTGCAGCTCTTGCTCAAACGTGAAGACACTGTTCTAAGAAATTTCCAGCAAACCTGCCCACAAGTCTTGTAGTCAGAGTCAGCTACACACCCATTCCTGCTCACCCAGTTGCAGGTGGATGGGCACCCTCACCCCACCAAACTCTGATCAGAGGTGGTGAGGGGCTTGGGGTACAGACTTGAACCAAATTGGTTCAGTTTGGTAGGACAAAGGGCAGATAAACAGGAGTGTCTCCTCAGACCCATTGTACCATGGACATTTTAAATGTTTTTCCCTTCCATATTAAAAATTCTATGTATGTTGATTGTAGAAAATGTGGAAAACCCAGAAAAGCACAGAAGGGAAAAAAATCCCACAAGAGAAAATTGCTTTGTAAATATGCATAGCTATAATTCTCTAGACTTTATTCTTTAACATATAGACATGTAGGTTATACTTTACAAAATTTGAAATACCCTGGATACACTGTTGGTGGCCCACATTGTTCAATAAACACAGGGTGTCTCAAAAGTCTTAGTGTTGATTTAGGCTTTAGTAAAGATAGAAATATAAATCTACAAATTTATAAAATAGTATAGTGTATTTAAATTTCTTTTGGACTTATTTAGTTCTTTGTAATTCAGACTAATAAATTTTAACTGTTTTTCAGTATCTCTGACCAAAGGTAGCAAATGTTGCCTAAAACAAAAATAATAACATTAAATAATTTTTATTCCAAACTCACAAGTGCTTAAATTGGCAGTAAAACTGTTGTTAAATATTTTTGTACAATTCAGTTTTATTGGTTTTGTACTATTCCACCATAATTTATTGACTAGTATTATATTGCCAGATGTTGAGTTCCCCCCCAACCCACATTTCCCCTGATGTAATATCTTGAGAGAAGTGGTTTAATTATAACTCTATATGGATTTTAAGGAAAAATGCTGTTGATGTTTGCTACTAAATACCTCAGCTCTGAATCCTTCTCCTCACTCCTGGCTTTGAGACCAGATAGTAAGAAGCTGGGGAAATTCCTGGGCAAGTGGAATGGGGAAACTGAGACAAGAAAATTAAACAAGGCCAAACAGTTTGAGCAATTTACAGCCCGCTGATAAATCACAAGAATTTATTTCCCCTAACCAAGGACACACAAGGGCAAATGGTTTATACCTCTCATCCCTAACCAAAGAACACAGAGCCTCCCTGGCCATAAAGCACAGGTGTCCAGGGAAGAGCGGAATGCTAATGCAAAGAGATAACACTGGAGCAAAGGGAGCAAGCTAAGGAGGAAGCTGTACCATTCCTCTTTAAGCTTCTCTTCCCTTACTACCAAAAGAAAGGGCATGTCTGCATTCCCCCTAGAAATTTCCTTCTCTGAAATCCCTATGTTTCCCCTATATAAACTTGTTTCTGAAAGTTCAAGAGGAAGGTGGATGTCAGGATTTTCACCCGCCACCTTCTCAGACCGCTAGCCTCTGATACTAACAAAAGTGCAATTATAACTCCAATTCCTGTCTCTGCTTTTTAGCTGAGTGGTGACAGGCAGCACGAGCCTGGGATTTGGTTTCCCTCTGGTTTCAGCTTCCCTTCATTTCCTCTTGAGCCAGGATTGTGCACTGTGACTTTAAAACAGCCAACTGGGAGTATTTCCTAAGAGTATGGTATATGCTAGATGTGGTAACACATTCAAGGGGAGCCTAGGGAAACAGCCAACCACCTCTGATGATGAATTTGCACCTTGCAATAAAACATGTCTAAACTATTTATTCTCTTAGTTAAATGTAGTCCACATCCTCCCAAGAAACAGAAATGCAAAACTATAGTTTCCCTGAGTTTTTCCTCTTGCCATCAAATACGTCACCAAGGCACAAGAACATTGTAGTGATTTTTAAAGTTAAATATTATCTTACAGCGGAAACCCCTTAACATTTTTAACATCTGAGAACTTGTCACAATGTGTGATTAGACTATGACTGTATTGTGGAATCTACATGATCATAGACATTATATTATCACCTGTCAACACCAAATATCATATTGGTCAGGGTTCTTAGTCATGCTTTCCCTTTGAAACACATTTTGGCCTTGACTATTCCTAAAACATTTTTGAGAGGGTTTACCAAAAAATGTAGTAAATAAAAGAAAACAGTAAGAATAAGAGGAAGGAAATATTTTAATCATAGAGACTGATATCTTTACAAAAACTAAATATCAAATTTGACTCAGAGTTTCCTTGAGCAAAAAGGGGAACAAGTTATGTGGCCCTGCTTGCTCATCAGAAAGGGACAAACACCCCTGTTCCCACTCACTCTGCACAAATTCGGAACGACACTTGTTTTGTGGAGCATTTTGGACCATGAGCAGCACAACAGATGACTTTTTTCTAGAAAACAGCACTGGGTGACAAATGGAAAGTGGATTTCCTGTGTGTGCTTTTGGTAAAAACTTGTCAGTAAAGCTTTCAGCATCAAAGACCGTGGGCCAAGGCTAGTTTAAACCAAGTTGAACAGACTGGTTCCTATGAGGCTCTCCCTCTCAGGTACTTTCTGTGCACTTGTTCATTTGGTTAATCATGGACTTCCTTTTGCTGGTGAAGACCTGTTACCATCTGGCAAAGCCCGTGTTCCTCAGGGCAGTGTTTGGGAAATGCTGCTTTAGGTAATCTTCCTTAAAGACCACATGAACTAACAATGGCAGATCGTTTTCCTCAGCCTGGGTTTGGATCAGAGCAGCCTAGCTAACAGACATGCTAGTGTCACATTCTTGGAGAAAGTCCCTGATTTCTGCTTCTTCATGGGGCTGGCTGCAGGCTAGGACAGACAGAAAGAAGTGGCAAGTGAACGGTTGAGCTGGTAATTTTCTATGTAAGTCCTGAAGCCTAACTAGTCCTCTTGCCCTCAAGACTACTGAATACCCACAGTAGAGAGAGGAATAAGAAAAATGAGGAGTAAATTTGGCAAAGCCTTGTCTTTCTTAACAAGGAGTTGATAAATAAAGTTGATAAATTAAGAAAAACATAATTTAACAAATTATACAGTCTCCATCATTCAGCAGTGAGGTTTGTACATGAGAAGACAAACTAATGGAAAACAGAAAAAATCCAGAAATAGTCCCAATATACATAAACAAATGTATTATACAATGAAGATGTCAACTCAAACTGTAACAGGTGTGGAATGAGGTTCAGGACGGGGTGTAGGCCAAGAAACCCCAAAACATGGAAGTCCCCC
Organism: Trachops cirrhosus; assembly: GCA_028533065.1. Taxonomy (NCBI): domain Eukaryota; kingdom Metazoa; phylum Chordata; class Mammalia; order Chiroptera; family Phyllostomidae; genus Trachops; species Trachops cirrhosus. The sequence continues at coordinate 80,230,768 of CM052543.1, read as the reverse complement.
CACTAACATCGCTGGGAGGAGAAACAGAGCAGGGCCATTGAGTTACTTTGCATATCTGAAGAACTTCACCAATGTTTTAGTAATGCTAATATCTGTGCCTGCAGGGTGCCAGGGAGATGGGCCTGACTCCAACTCTTCAAGCATATAGCCATATGCTGGAGGGGCTTGCTGCACTGGATTGCCTGCCCAGACTAACAATGGCAGCTGAGAAGGGCAGGAGATATGGGGAAGGGCAGTTGTAACCTAGAGTGGGAGGAGTCAGAAATGGGGTTATGAAGGAAGATCTGGGCCAGGATTTAAACCCAAGTGTGGGGAAGCCATGCTCTCTCTTAACCATGAGGCTTGGGAGTGGAGAAGGCTGTCACATACATGGTTTGAAAGGATGCAGAAGGATCCCCACTGGCCCAACATGAGGAACTGCCATGCAAATTTGGATTAAGAGCAGGAGCATAGCCAAGCATGGATGAATGGGAGAAGCCGGAACACAGATGGGAATCTGCCCAGCTAAGCTACAGACTTCTATTTCTTTTCCTGAGAGATGGTACCTCTGACTGGCCAGGTTTGGCAAAGAGAGGCAGGACAGTGTGATTATGGGTGGGTTTTTTTTTTTTTTTTTTGGTTATTGTTGTTTCTAAAAGGGAGTGGGATTTAATGGCAGAATTCTGCCATTATTCTAAACTTGTCTAACTTTTGAATAAATAGTTCCTTTCCTTTTTTATAAGACTCTGGCATTGGGAGTCACAGTTCTTATCAGTGGCAGGCAATAGAACTCAGTGGTTCTGTTACAAAACCTATGAGGATAAGCTGGGTTTTTTAATATGTTTTTTGGGGTATCAAGATAACCACACATAAAAAAGATTAAAAGCAGACTTGCTCCTCACACTGCAGAGAAGAATAAATCCAAAGAAGTGAGAAAATAAAATGTTCAAAAAAAAAAAAAGAAAGAAAGAAAAGAAACCATACCAGTACTAACAGCAAATATGAGCAAATTACTCTACAATGAGAATTGGAAAGCTTTTCCAGGCATCCAGAGTTTAGATGAAACAAAGGAAAAGATTGATTGTTGGCTACATAAAAATGTTTTATCCAGTGTAAAAATTCAATTTTAGAAAATAAAAAAAATGAGAAAAATTTTGTTACTTATAACATGAAACAACTATTTCTGATCTGGAAGAGTCTAAAAATAGTAAAGGAAAGAATAGAGAAATGGGAAGAGATAGACACAGACATCCCATAGAAAAAGAAATGCAAGTGGATCTTAAGCTCTTGAAAAAAATGTTCAACCTTCTTTACAGTAAGAAGAATGCAAATTAAAACTATATTGAGATGCCATTTCTAAGCTTAATAATCTACTCTGCTGGTGAGGCCATGGAGCAACAGATACCCTCAAACATTACTGGTGAAAGTGCAAAATGGTACACGCCCTTCCGAGCGTGGACTGGACATTACTTAGAGAAATTACATATTCACTGACCATTTTGATGGGGGACTCAAGAGTTGGAAAATTTTAGTTTAGGCAATAGCTAATAAGCTTAGTAATCAATGCATGTAAAAGCTATTGTTTCAGGAACGGAAGACATGACCCACCTTGACTCTAGGAGACCATAAGCAGTTCCACCTTTGTGCCTCAGAAGGATTACAAGCAATCAAGATGGAATCTGAGCCATTGTGTTCCAGGGTGAGATGTCCATCCTAGACACAGATAAAGACCTCTGTCCAGGAAATAGATGAAAGAATGCTGCAGCTTTTTATCTGATGGACTTTTCCCCTGAATTCCAAACCCCTTACCTATATTGCTCTTCTCCTTATAAAAAGGGTCTTCTTTCTCCAAACGGACCTCCAAACAAACTTTAAGTTGTTTTCAGTAATCATATTTTTGGTGACAGTGTTAACATTATTCTGAGCCTGTGGTGTATTTGTCATAGCCAATGGTATTGTTGTTGGCACTATCTGGAACAAGGACTTTCAGAATGGGAGAGAGGAAAAATACAAGTGATGAGACCAAAGAGATTAAAGGAAAATCCCATTGTCCTGAATTTCTGTATAAATTCATGATGTATTTTCTCTCATTGAAAAGATCTGGACAAATGCCTGACTTTGTAGCAATGAGCAACACTAGCACCGTTTATAGTTACAAAATACCATTTCCCACTGAAAGAACTCAGAGTTTCTGGAGAAATGACTGATTCCAGGATTAGGGTAGAAAAATGAACAAAATGAGCCTAGAACTTGTAACACCAGAAAGGAAAACCATCAAAGCCATGACAGTCATGTCTAAAACAGCCAGGAGCCAACTAAAGAGGCTCCCAATGGCCGAAGCCTGGAACTGTTGGAACATCAGTAATGCTGACTTTAAAGAAAGAAAATGTATGAACCAATTAAGTTGTGTTAAACTTACATAGATCCAGATTCAAACATAGTGCTAAAAATTGCTTACAACACCATCAGGGAAATTTGAACACTTGAATGATATTTGAGGAAATTTAGACATTTTTGTTCATTTTTTTAGTTGTAATGATGGTTTAGTAGATTTAGAAATGGATACTGAAGTATTTATGAATAAATGATAGGATGTCTGGGGACTGCGTCACAATCATCCATGTGGTCCTTGGCCAGGGGGCTCAGTTGGTTGGAGTGTCATCCCATACACCAAAAGGCTACAGGCTGGATCATGTCAGGGCTCATTTGGGAGGCAGCTGATCGATGTTTCTCTCTCACACTGATGTTTCTCCCACTCTCCAACCCCCTACTTTCCTCTATCTCTAAAATCAACTAAAAAAAAAAAAAGCAAATCCTCAGGTGAAAACTAAATTAAAAAAATAATCCATGAGGAAAGTGGGGTGGGAGACTAAAGCGATGGCCATAAATATCCAATAGTTGAACCAATGTGATGAATACACAGGGGTCTATTCTTTCTATTATTTTCACATTATATTAAATTTTTCCATAATAAAAGTTTTTTTAATTGTTAAAGCTTAGATTATTAATGTAAACACTGCATAACAGATTGAATTTACAACATTAAGGGCAAGAAATGGCCCATTTTTTTAAACATCAGATCTAATTCTCTCCAACCCTCTAGTTAAAATGTTGAAAAATTCAAGCTTTTGTGAGTTTGTACCAGAATCACTGGAGCTGAATGTCAGCTGAAAACAGTAGATAGATCTCAAGTCTTCAGCCTTTGAGACAGACATTTCATTCACTGGTCAACTTGTGGACTCTGTCACCTGGGGACCTCTGGCTCAGCCTCCTATGACCTCAGCTTTTCATGCTTTCCATGATACTTCAGCTCTTCATAGGTTGTCACCTGGTGGGATCTAATTAAGTCTCCACTTGCAGAATCCCCTTGTAAATCTGTCTCCTTCCCCAGCTTCAGGACTCTCAGTTTCTCACCTTGGCTGCACCCTGTATTAGTTTACTTGGGCTGCCATAACAAAAGCCACAGACTGAGTGACTTAAACAACAGAAATTTTATCACAGGTCAGGGCACATTCTGGGGGCTGGAAGTCTATGATCAGGGTGTCAGCACATCTGGTTTCTCCTTAGGCCTCTCCCTTTGGCCTGCAAACAGCCATCTTCTCATTGTGTCTTCCCTCACATAGCCTTTTTTCCATGTGTGGGTACCCCTGGTGTCTCTTCTTAGGACACCAGTCCTATTGGATTAGGGCCTCTCCCTTATGACCTTATTTAACTTAATTACCTCCATCTTCAAATGCAGCCAGAGAAAGACAAATACTATATGATTTCATGCATATGTGGAATCTAATGAACAAACTGAACTAACAAGCAAAGTAAGAGAGAGACCCATAGAGAATAGGATGACAGCTATGGTGGGAGAGGGTAGGGGGTGGAGGGATTGAACAAAAAGGAAAAAAGACTCATGAACATGGGCAACAGTGTGGGGGGGGAAGGGGGTGTAAGGGGACTAAATTGTAGTGGAAAAACTTACAATACAAAAAGTAAGAAACAATCTTTATAGAACAGTGAGTTCTCAAAGTGTGGTCCTAGACTAGCAGTGTCAGCACCACCTGGACATTTGTGAGAAATACAAATTCTCTGGCCCTACCTCAGACTGCTTGAATCAGAAATTCAGGGGATAAGGTCTAGCAACCTGTTGCAACAATACCTCTTGATAATCTGATGCTTGCTCGAGGTGTGGAACCACTGCTCTAGAAGACTTAAGTGTCCACAGCTGGAAGGGGTCTCTCTCTCCCCTGAGCCCATGCTGCACTGTCCTCTGTGCCTCAGGATTCTCCACACTGTGGGGAGGCTGCCATGTCCTTTCAATCCCTTATAATAAACTTCCTTTTGGAATCTGAGCTACAATTAAATCCTCTTCCTTTACTCTTTACAATAATCTCAGCATGTAACACAGTGGCTCATGCAAAGTATAATACTTTACAAATATTTATTGAATGAACGATTTAGTGTGTAAACCTGTAACACACTTTTTTTGATGCAAATGTTTCATGTTCACTTTTATGTAGGTAAAAAAAAAATCTGCTCTCAGATAGCTGAACTTGAGTATCTAACGTTGGAGGAATATTTTCTGAGTTTGGTTGAATGTGATAAGCCCAGAACAATCACTCTCTATGTTACAGCCAATTCACAAAAATGGTGGCTTCAACATAAACAATGTGGTAGAAACACCTGTGCCCAGTTCTCTAGAAGGATCTCAGAGCATTACATGGCTAAATTAAAACAAGGGAGCTGTAGCTCAACACAAGGGAGATTATGAGCTGGACTCTGAGGAGACACCTCGTTATCCTCAATTTCTGTGACAGTACAGAGGAATTCAAGAATATAAACTCTCAAAGTCCATAATGAGGTTACTGTATTTTGTCATATATAATATGCATCCACATTTTTGTGTGCATTATACATGGATTACTATGCCCATGGTATGTAATCTTTATACCCATGTATAATGCACATCCTTATTCTTCCTTCAAAAACTTGGGGCAAAAAAGTGTACATTGTACACAGCAAAATATGGTATATATGAATACAACACAGGTGCAGAGAATTAGAACTACCATTACATTTCTGTTTCTACCTCATGGGCCCAACTCTTTCCTTTATCACACAATGGCAGGACCCATGACTGGACATAAAGGTAGATTGGGTTTTCCCCACAACTATGAGAAATCTCTGACAACTTCCATTTCTCAGCAGAATGAAGCCCTCATTGCTCTTGTCACATGATTCATAGGTTCCTGACTGAACATTACTACTTGGCATTTGTTTAAAACACTGACCTTCCTCAGGAAAAGCAACTATTTGGCTGCACAGATTTTACCTACAGCTTATTACTTCTTGTGGAGTATGTGAAACACCTAAGTAGGATCCCTCTTCCCTGTGCTCTTGAGAAAATGAAGGGAACACCCAGGCAGCGAGACTTGCAATGCCGAAGCATGTCATGTCATTCTCCCAGGGCAGAACGAGGTCTTACTGTGTATCAGGCACTGCCAAACTGGCCCCTCAATATTTGCAAATTGTGTGATATGCTTATCTTTGACTCTCCCACAATTGTTCTAATAAAACCAGGAAATAAAAGCTTTGTAAATGAAAAAAAATCAATTTTCTAAAATTCAAGTTTCATGATGAAAATATGACTGAATGGAATGGATCAGATCTCCGCCTTTGTCCCTGTAGCTCCCCTCATCTCAGGTAACATTCCAGTGGAAATCTGTCTTTAAAAAATTAAAGTGTTTTTCACTCATTTGAAAGGATATATGTGGCTGTGTTCATAGCAGCATTATTTACAATAGCCAAGATACTAAGCAGCCCAAGTGTCCATCAGTAGATGAGTGGATAAAAAAGAGGTGGTACATGCAGGGGTGCGAAAAAGTAGGTTTACAGTTGTTCATATGGAAAATAATATAACTAATAAATAATAATACAAGAATAAAACTATTTTACATACTCACAACTGTAAACCTACTTTTGCCCACCCCATATATACAATGGTCATAAAAAAAGACTCAACTCTTAGCATTTTCAACAGCATGGATGGACCTAGAGGGTATTATGCTAAGTGAAATAAGTCAGACAGAGAAAGACAAACACATTTCACTTATATATAGAATTTAAAAAGCAAAATAAATAAACAAAACAGAAACAGACTCATAGATACAAAGAATAGACTGATGGTTGCCAGAGTGCAGGGGTATGGAGTACGGGGTATGGGGTGAAAATGAACTACAAATTCGTAGTCACAAAATAGTCCTGGGGTGTAAAGTACAACAGGAATATAGTCAATAGTGTAATAATTATATATGGTGCCAGGCAGGTACTTGAAATATTGGGGGAACCATGCTGCAAAATATGATTGTCTGACCACTATGCTGTACACCTGAAAGTAGTACAAAATAATTTTGGAAAAATTAAAGCGCTTTGATTGCATGTTGAAATGATATTTTGTAATGTATTGAGGTAAGTAAAATATATTTAAAATTAAAAAAAATATGTTTAGAGAGAGAAGGGAGGGGTAAAGAGAGAGAGAGAAATATCGATGTCAGAGAGGAACATTGTTCAGCTGTCTCTTGCATGCGCCCCAACCAGGGATCAGGCCCACAACCTAGGCATGTACCCTGACTAGGGATCGAACTGGCGACCTCTCAATTTTGGGGAAAATGCCCAACCAACTGAGCCACACCAAACAAGGCTATTTAAAAATTTTAAATGTGCACAATTAAGTGTGTTATATTGTATACTAGAGACCAACAAAACAGGTTAACAGGTTAACTTATTCTTCTGCACATCTTAAAAGTTTCTGCAGCTATCTCTGAATCACACACAAAAAAATCCCCAGAATGTTGACTTTATACACATTTTAGGTTCTTTTCTTGCAAGTTTAACAGTTTAAAAATTGCAATCATACACCTGTCAGCATCAAAATTATCTCCACATTAGAGAACTAAAAATAACAAATTTGATATAGACATTGACTGCTGTTATTCATTAACCACAATAGTAAAGCAGTACTGGTATTGTTTCATCTTCAAAGAGCATTATAAATTTGGATGTAAAATCCACACCAATACCCTTTTTCTCTGCTTTGTATATTGACATTCTACTTCTTCAACAAGGCTGAAAACCTGGGACAGACTTGGGCCTGGGAACGTGCAATCATTTCTCTTTTGCTCTCTAGAGGACTAAATGTAGAAAGCTCCCCAGGACCAAATGGTCTGCTCTCCGATCCAGCGGGACCTGCCCATTTCCTGTGGGGGGAAGAGTCTGCAGGTTTCCAAAGTTGGTGGCTGTGGAGTTCACTGGGGAGCCAGACACATTACTGGGAAAGAGGAATCAACTGTGTCCTGGAGAAAGTTCCCATCTCCGCCATTGCCTATCCCATTTCTGCTGCAGGTGGAGGAACTCTTAAGATTGTCACCTAAATACCTGTTTATTCAAAAATCCATTCACATGTTCTAGGAATTCCAAAGCCATTTCTTTGTTCTAATGGCTCTTGAGCTGTTTACCAGCCTTGTATATATCTAGTCTCAACACACCTCAAGGGACCTTCTCCACATCTGAACAAAGACAGCCTCAAGGGCATAGATGTGGCCAGCCAAATTGCCTATTTCAACCTCTTGCACAATTATGACTGTGCCTTTCCTAATGGAGACAAATTCTGTCTCCCTGTGGATTCAATCCACTGTTCCTGGCTATACTACTACTTGGCATCTTGCTAAGCAACCCCTCCTTCATTTGCTATCTCTCCAAATACATTCAAGTGAACAAGTGAGTACTCTTGAATGTTCTGTCCTGCAGACTGAGAGGACATGTGTAAAAGCTGCTACTGTGTGCCTTGAGCACAGCAAATATGCAAAGTATTTGTCATCTTCACTGTTAACAACCCCAAACTAGAATGAGTGATCCTTAACTTACATAATTCTGATTTTGTTACCCTTTTTAAAAACCAGTCTTTATGGGAACTAGTTTGGAGCCTTTCTCTGGAGGGTCTCTATACCGTGTTGAAATTGCAGTTGGTCTAGATCCCATGAATGAATCCAGGCAAGTGCAACCTAATGAAGCAGGGGCATCATCTCTCACTTCAGTTTTACCCATACAGTCTAAACTTACATGAGCTTTCCTGGCCACCATATTGCTCTTTTAGCTAGAGTATCCATCTTCTCTATATGCACCATAAATGAAGTCTCTGTTTTAACATCTAGAATACACTAATCACTGTTGTCAGTATAAATCAGGTTCTTCCACAGGACTGTGAGGAACATTCCAAGGACCCACACATGGGAGATTGTGGTGTGGCAAGATTTATTCAGGTGGAAACAAGCTGCCCCCTGGGTTTCCAAGTCCCATCTCCCTCTATCCCACCATGGAAAAAGTTCAGCCATGTCCTCCTCAAGATCAAAACAAAAGCCAGCATCCAGTTTCTGCTTCTTTTTTTTTTTTTTTAATTTTTTATTTTAGATTATTCAGTACAGTTTCTATCTTTTATTCCCATTCCAGCCCACCCACCCATCCCTCCCCACCTCCCTTCCATTTCCAAGCCCCGTAGTTTTGTCCATGTGTCCTCTATATTTGTTCCTGTAAACCCTTCCCTTCTCCCCTGAAATTCCCTCCCCTCTCCCCTCTGGACTCTGACATCCCGTCCTCCATTTCAGTGCCCTTTGTTATAATTTACTTGTTTGTTTTGTTGTTTAGGTTCCTGTTAAAGGTGAGATCATAGTTTCTGCTTCTTATTAAACTCAGTTCTTTGAGCCAAACGGTCTTCTGCAGGCCCCCGTAAGCTGCTAGACCCACATGGTTTCATGCCCTGAGGTGAGAGAATGCAAATACAGGAAGTGAGTACGTTACCAGGTGCAGGAGGGAAGGACTAAGGGAGGGAGGGCAGGCGGATGCAGGGGTGAAAGAGAAATCACAAGTGTGCTTCTTTGTTCTCCTGGAGTTATATTAGCTTGGGTGTGGAACAAACCAAGTGCTTTTTCAAAAGAACCAATCAACTTCCCAAGCATCTGTGGCTTTTTGATGGGCCCATCTCCCAACCAAGCTGGATTGCTGGGCCTCTTTGGTCAAACATCTCCCCCTGTCAAAAGCACCATTTTGACTTCTACTGTGCCTGTGCCTGCCTTCCCCCACCCTCACAATCTGATACCTGACAGGGGAAGGAAAGAGTGTTAATCTCCTTGGTGGAGCAATGCTATGATCCCCTGGGGTGTGAAGCTGTAGCTTCCTGGTGAAGCAAACAGGCTTATGCTCCCCAGTTTATTAAACTCAATGTTTAATTCCCTTTACTCACCTTTCTCATTAAGAATTAGCCAGCTACCTACGGTAAAAGCATCATATTCAAAGGTGCCCCTTTAGACGACTCCCCTACATTTCCTCTCAGGAGCACCATACCGCAAGACTGTTGAGCATCCAGTGGTTGCTCAACTTGTTACAGTGACCAAAATGAAACCAAGTTCCCAGAAGTTTACTAGCACCCACACTTAATGTGCCCTACAAAAGGTGGCCTTACAGGAGGCAGCACAAAGAAATGCCCTTGATGACAGTAAAATACAGAGGTGCTGATATGGCCCTTTTGAAACATCACAGCTGTAATTATTTACTTGCTCGGGATAAAAAAGGGATCTGGCTCAGCAGGACCAGCTTTCATGAGGATGAGCACACTTAAATTAGAGGGACAACCTGAGTACCATGATCCAGGCCTTGAACACCAGGAAGAATGTCCACCACTCCCCAGCTTACCCAGGGGTTGGAGGCTTGTTCTCTGTGGGCCAGTGTCTTACAAACAAAAGCAGGTAAGCTTCCAGAACAGTCACCATTTCAGAACCTGACAACCCTGTACCTGACCTGTGATAAGCATTGTGTTTAGCACCTAAATCTCTTGGGAAGAGGGGAATCATTGAGTCTCTAAGTCTAGAGCTTAAACTGAAAACACATCTCAGCAGGAATCCATGTATGGGGTTGCTTGTTCTAGTAAAAGGTTAACTCCACAGCTTTCACCTGAGACTAGAACCCAGCTGTCAGTGAGGTGGTTAGTCCTAAAGCTGAAGGAAGGCCTCCAGTACTAAGAGTAAGAACCAAGGGTGCCGATAGAAAGAAATGAAGTACGAATTCATGCTATAGCACAGATGAACCTCAAAAACACTACATGAAATCAACACAGCCAGTCAGAAAGGATACATATCATATGACTCCATTTATATAAAACTTCCAGAGACAAATCTGTATTGAGAGAAAGCACATTAGTGGTTGCTTAAAGTTTCAGGTTAGGGAGGTGCGGGGGATGAGAGGATAACAGCAAAGGGGTGTGGGGTGTCTTCTTGGGGTAATAAAAAATGTTTACGAATTGACTGCAGTGGCACCATATGCACAAGTCTGAACAGACTAAAGGCCACTGAACTCTAAGTAGATGGATTTTATAGTATGTGAACTATATCTCAATAAAGCTGATAAAAAGAAATTAAGTTAATGTTTAGTGTCATTTATTGTAAAAAAAAAAGTTGTCTAATACTGGTCTCTAAGGTTGGTAGTTATGTCCAACTTCCAAACTAATATAAGGAAGGAGCAGGATTGCCCTCCATAGGACTTCTGTTGCATATGCTGCCAGAGTTTTATGACTTAGACCCAAAGAGAAGAATTTTATATCATTTTGAGCTGGACCATGAAACTCAAATTTCCTACAACTAAGCAAAGGAGGAGACAGGACTTGAGGATCAAGAGGTTTCACAGTTCATTACAGCAAGCTAAGTTGCAGCAGTGGCAGGGACCTGTGAGGACTAAGGCCTATATGGGAGACAATGACTTCATGCTCAACAGAGAAAACAATTTTGCTGCATCCAAGAACGTGGCACCAAAACATAGAGCTGGTGTCAGTTATGGCGGCTAACTCTGTCCTGGTTGCTTCCTTTAAGTGACCTCTCAGCCAATGCAGGGGAAAGTTGAAACAGCAGGAATGAACAGTGGTCCCATAACAAGCACTCCACCAGCTAGGACAAACATCTAGTAACAAAGGAGAAACTTCACTCAGTTAATGGCCTTGATATTTACAATTTCATTTTCACCTCAGAGAAGTAACATGGTTCTAGGGTGGAGCACGAAGGAGCTAGTTTATGAATGTATTTTAGTGGATGATAACGTACCACAGCCACCTCTCAGTAACCCTGGGCTTGGGCAAAGTGCTAATCCCAAGGATGTGGCCCCAGATCTGCCCAAGGGGATCATTCCTGCCAGACCAATGGGGGAATCGATGGGGAACCGAAGAGTTCAGCCAGAACCTTGCACGGAAAGGAGCTCTGACTGTGAGACCTGAGTTACTATGTATGTACCATTTTGAGAGAGGACTTCTTTGATTGTCCTATTAGGTACAGACAAAATGCTAGTTTACTTTTCAATCCAACTCAGACTCGCAAAAATAAAACCATATTTCTTCCTTAAGGATCAGCTTTACTCCCTTTTGGCTTTAAAAACATGGCAATTGAGAACTCACTATCAATTTCATTCTAAGATCTTTGAACAAATGTTTGCTACTTTCATTGCCCATGTCTGGTAATCCCTTGGGCAATTCCTGCTATGGGAGATGGAAGGACATGGGAATCACCCACTGGAGCTGGGGTGGCACTGGGGCAGGAGGTATGCATAAAATATGGATCCTTACAGGAAGGAAACATTCTGAAGGGTCAGAATATATTTGAAACTCATGCCACAGATAACAGATGTAATTTTTACTTTATTTAAGGAAAAGAAGGGAGAGGAACAACAGTAATTTTCATAACACACAGAAGACAAATTAGCAGTGAGAATAAAAGAAGGCTGTGCACCTGCCGCCAGTCTGCTTTGCAGTCTGGGATCAGTAATTCTAATGCAGTCTGTCATTTGTATTACTGTTTAACAAATTTATAGTTGGCAGAATTAGGAATATGAATCATCATAAGTGAACTACAACTAAGAGGAAAACCTAAATAACCCTTTAAAAAAGTCAATTGAAAATAAACCATAAATATGTGATGTACATTAGTGTAACAAAAACATTTTTGTAAACATTTTCTTCACCATAACATGAGCATTAGGAAAAAAGTAAAAACACTGCACTCAACACAGAGTTACTCTGATTTAAACACAGAAAGACATTAGTTATTAAAGCTTTGACTAAACCTAGAGACATATTTGTGTTTTGTTTTGAAGAGCACTGCTATAATGGTTTTTAATGTTCCATGTTTAATGCTATCACCATAATACTGCTTCCTTTTGTAATTTTGCTGTCCTGGCACTTGTGTGAAGTCATTACCTTTTTAAAGGAACAAAATCTTCCCTTCTCCAGAAGAATGAAATTTTAATAGCTCATAATCTTTTATGGAGAAACCTAATTGGGCACCTGCTTCAAGCTGTAGCAATGCAGTCTGGCTGACAAAGTGGTGAGGCCAAGAAGGTGATACCACAGCTAAGGAGGACACACACCAGGAACCCACCCCACAAGGACAAAGAGCTGGGCCAGGTGAGGAGATGAGACCCACCAGTGAGGTCAATTCTCTTCCACTCAAACACCAAGAGAGTGACAGGTGAGTGACTTGAGCAAGTAGAATAGGCACTATTCTGCCTTGAGCTCAGACCCCATCACATCTCGGGGGGAACCTAGTTTTTGACAAGTTCTAAACACTTGGTAATTCCAATGAAACGCCATCTTCAATATCTGCATGACATCCCTTGTGTTATCGATACCGAGGTTCAAGTCTGTGGAAAATTAAGATTGTGATGCCTTTCCCTTTTTTATGACTCCCATTTTGATATCAGAAGTTTAGTTATTTTTTCAAAGACACCTGCCCAACTTTCACCTCTCTCTAAAGCCATGGAAAGGGCCACAATGGACCCAGCCATCCAGTTCATCCTCCTCTTGGTGCACACCTGCATTCATGGCGGCACACTGTATCTTACTTGAAAAGCCAAAATGGGTAGAAAATCACCAGCAATAATTTGATTTTGAGTAAAGTCCTGTGATGATAGAATCTGGTCTATCTCAAAAGTCCCTTCCAAAGGTGAGATTAACTCTTCAATCTTCTTCTCTATGTTAACAACAAATTAGTTGAAAAGAACTATTTTTTTCTACTTGGACATTAGCATTACTCCAAAGTCATAAAAATGGACAAACCATTTCCATCACCTTGTCCTTCCAAAAGAAAGGAAGGCTTTCTCAGGGTATCTTGCCTTTGTAGGTATGTACAACCAGCTGTTGTTACTGCATTTATCTTTTTCACTAGATTTTCATAATTCAAAGAATAGCCTTTGGCAAGAATGCTGAGCCAGGAGAGAGAGTAACAGTGGTCAAAATGGGTGCCCAATAAGTGAGAATGTTGGGCACAGCCTTGGCAAATAGGTGCAAATGATTTGTATTTGGGGGAGGTAAGTTCCCCATCATCGTGTTATAAAAGAAAATTAACCATAAAGAAAGATTATGCCTATGAAACACTAACCTTCTGTTTGGTACAGAGTCAAAGCAGCCCTCATAAAGTCCTCCCACTCAGAACCCAACAGGAAAAGGAAGATGGCAGAACCATGATGCTGAGCCTCGTTCCTTTCCCAAGAGACTGCTACCCTCAGAGGAATTGAGTGACCATGGAGCCAAGAAATAAATTATCACCCAAGACATTTATTACAATGTCATGAACATATTCATGAAGTAAAGTTGGTTTAAAAAAGAGAGAGAGAACAAGAGAACAAGTCAAAGAACAAGAAAACCCAGGGCTTTGATATTACACCTAAAGCAAAGGAAGATGACGTCTTACAAATAAGCAGTATTAACTACATTCTTAAAATAGTTTTAGTGCATTGTATTTTTAGAAAAGGGAAATACCCTCACCCCCCTGGAAAGGTTCCTGCAAAATGAACAGTTTGTGTGACTATTCTGATATGACCACCTGTCTGCTACTAAACCCTGAACTGAGAACAATGTGGTCTCTTATATTGTAGGCTACAGTGGTCCACCAACCACTAAGATGAATATGTGAAAATGAAGCTTTCTGCTCTCTATACTTAGAAAGAAGATTGCATCAGTCAGCATGATGAAACCCTATGGCCATTTCCCATCTTCAGAGACAATTTTTTGTGTGCCTACTGAGACCTGTGACAAATAACAGTCAAACTTCAACCTGATAGTTTTGGCATTAAGATTAAATTAAACATTAGTGTTTTCCTCCAAAACAAATATAAACTACACCACCTCTTAATGCATTAAAAACAATGAGGTAGGCAAAAAAATAAACATGTGATTGAAAAAAATATTTTTCCTTTGCAAGTGCAGACTGTGGTAAAACTGTTGTCGCACTTCTAGGTTTAAACAAAAATTAAACCTTAACTGAGGCAGTGCTAATACTGTCACACAACAAAGTTCTAGTCATTAGACAAATGCACACGTCTTCTTTTTCCTTTTTTTTGAAGAACCATCTGCACATGATTTAGGCAAAACCTGGTATACAGAAAAATGACTGAGTTCTTGATGAAGGCAAAAAGAAAACCCAAATAAAATGGGACACCCTTAAACCACCCCACCCTGCCTCCCAAGCCCCATCCACAAAAAAGTTATCCTAGTAACTGTCTTTCACATTTTATAAATATTAACTTCTTAAACCCCCTTCTTCTTTGTCCACATGTCACATTACAAAAAAGAAATGTCAATTAAATACATTGTTAATGTTACTATATTAAATCTGCTCTTGCTTCAGCAAACTGCTCAAGACCACCACTCTACACCTCCTTGTGCCCACTTTCAACAAACCAATGGCATTTTCACGGTCTCCACCTTCAGACACCCAAACAACAGTCACTCAGAGACAAGGAATTCTGGAGCTGAAGGAAACATGTCTGCTTTCTGACCTGATGCTCGATCCAAAACACTGATAGCACCTGATGGGAGAATCTGAACAGCACCAGCTGCATTGCAGCCTTGATTTATTTTTGAGTAAAAAAAATATTGGGGATAAACTGGTAGGAAGAATGGGAAGGAAAGGAGAAAACCCCGTGTGCAGTGTCTGCGCACACAGCTGTCCTGGACTGCCCCGGTGCAGCTCTGAGCTCCAGTTGCAGGAATTCCAAGTTCTCAGGATCTGGAAGACTCTGGGGCCAGCGATCCTCACTGCCATGCTTTTACCAGCTCAGAAGAGAAGTCCTGCCCAATGTCATAAAATAAACCTGACTGCTGCCACCAGACCGAACAGAGGCAAAGAACACCTGCAAGAGCAAGAGAAAAGGTGGGGTTTACTGTGAAAACACAACACTGCCTGAAGAAGCAATGCTTCCTGCAGTTCCCCAGGTAACCCCAAGCCACCAACAACCTCCACATCTCCATATGCAGAAGATGAAATCCTAAATGCTCTTTTCAAAAGAAAATCTGGGATGATGTCAATTTTTCGTTCATATGAAATGATCATCTGTAGCCAATTTTTATTACAACTAAAAAGGCTAACTGGTCAAATAACTTCTTGTACATTGCCATATAGAGAGAACTTCAACATAAAAAAATGTTGCTGTAATTGGGTTCTTTTATCTCCACTACAAATGCCTTCTAAAAGATAAATGTGTTTAGAAAACTCAATGAGCAATGGGGCGGACTCCTTAGCAACCTAATTTTTCTCTTTTAAAAAATTAAGCTAAAATGTATTAGTTATTTTATTATTCCATAAAGTAGTTTTGTATCTTTTATTAACATACTTTGAGGAATATACTGCTTCTTGGCCTTTGGCTAAGATCAAGTGTAATAAATATACTTTGAGGAATATGACATCATGAGTGATGAAATCATTTAAATACCAGAAGTTCAAAAAATATTATACTTATGGCCACATTAAATACACTTGGAAAATATAAGCCAAAAAGCTGGTAAAATCTTGGATAAGGTCTGAAGTTGTATGGATTTTCAAAGTAAAAGATCTGGGAATTATTATGTAGGGAAAAGAAATGTTACTCCATTAGTAAATGGCCTTCTGGAATGCAGGAGAAAGTGGGTTAGTTGTCACATGGCTTTTGTGTGGAGTATGCAATTGGGTGGACAGGGCCAGCTGCAAAGTGGTGATCTGCTCTCCTCTGTCATGTCAAAATTTTATGTTTAATATGAGAAGTCAACCTACAGGCTAATTGTTAAGACATTCACTATATTTTCACATGAAGCAAGAGGTGGAAATGCTCTTAAGAGGTTAAGTTTCTAAGGTTGCAATTGGCTGCCTCAGGGAGTAAAGCATGCTTTTATCCAAAGGAACAGGAGAGAAAGTGGGGCTTGGCAAAGACCAGCTCCCCCTCTGATGTCCTTCCCAAAGCAGGCAGGGATGAGTCAACACCCTTGGCCATCTATGCTCCATTCCAAAGCTGGTTTTGGGAGGGAATCCCTGCAGGGTGAGTAGGACAAGGACTAAACAACGATGTGGTCAGTTTTGAAGAACAAAGGTTTTTATACTGGGGCCTGGATGCCCTGGGGTCTCAGCTATAAGAGGAGGTACTTATGTTTCTGAATAAAATGATTTATACTCTTAAGCATTTCTGATATGCAAACTGAAATTATTGCACTACTTAATAGGCAGACTAACAAGTGGTATCTTTATGATACACATCAGGGGAGGGGCACCTTCTACCCTACCCAAATCTACATGGGTGGTTTCTTCTAATCACAAAAGAACCCCATCCACCTAAACCTGGCAGCTTTAACCTTCCCTACACCTAAGCCAAACATAGTCTAGACAGGTCACCTAATGGGGTTTTTAAAAGACACTATATGATAATTTCTACAGAGAGAATGTCTCTATTTCCTCATAGCAATATACATATACTGGATATCTATATCTATATCTAATCTGGTATATATATTCCCAAACCCCATAAATAGGTCTAAAAATCAATTACTAAAAAGTTCCTTGATGAAATTATTTCACAATCTATCAAAACCCTAAGGAGAAGCTTTACCCAACTCCATGAAAAATAAACTATTGCTAGAAGACAGTAGCAATTAGAAAAGAATCTATAAGGACACCATTACCTTGTCATTGCGTTCACATAAGAATTTCAGTCTTTGAGCCCTTTTGTGCATAAACACACCATCCAGGTGACCAGTTTCCACCGACCGGATCTCTATGGCCTTTTCTCCCCAGCCCATTGTCTGATTGGATCGAATATATGCTTTTTGAGAGGCAAAAACACATATTGTCAAAGATAAGGAAACGGCCATGAAAAGATGCTGCTTATATAATACACCCTCCCCCGCAAACATCTAGCATTTAAGAGTATTTGTTTTAAGGAACTCTGCCTTTGTAGACTTTTGGTTTATCCCGGGAAACTGTAACTTGAGTCAATGGTTGAATCTATTAATTTCCCTGAGGCATTTCTCACTTGTCTTGAGCACTGACTCAGTGAGTTTACAGTTTACTGCTCATATTTTCTTCAAAGCAGTAATGAGGGAAGGCAAGAAGAAGAAATAACAACTAGACAGAGACAGTGACTTAACTGCAACAAAACCAAAATAGTTTGAGGATATAAACTTAAAGCCATGAAAATGTCAGCTATCTACTATCTTTCCTGTACCCTTTTTCATGAATGCACCTCAGGATACAAGAGGTTGTGCTTCTGGTTGTGGCTCTGACACTTGCAAGGTCCAAATCACATACCTTTCTCTGTCTTCCTTTACTTGCCACAATCAGGCAACATCTGTCCTACTTTCCCTGAATGCCGTAAGGATTAAATAAAGGATTACGAATGACAAGAGTTTTAAAAAGTGTTAAATAATTACTTGGATTTTGTTCTAAGATAGTCCCATGGTCTACAATCTAACTTTCCACCTCCTATTACCAACTACTCTGTTGATAAATACATGCAGTTTTAGAGAAAGCTCTACTTTTACAAACGCTGCCTTCACCTCTGAGAGATACATACCTACAGATGTTGGCATCTCTCCCCACTGCAGAACCACATCCTTGGTGATTCTTCCATAGGTATTCACATAAACTCCTTCATCTTCATAGCATACGAGAAGCTCCATCCCATCTGTGTTAGGGAGGATGATGATTGCATGGGGCTTGATGCTACACTGGATCTATAGAATAGGAACAAAGTACAGAGAAGCAGGTTTGTGGCTATTTCTATCATATAAAAGTGCTCAGTAAGACTGTCTTGGAGAATGTACTAGTTCATATTCCTAGTGATAAACATAGCAGTTGGGTAAAATTTTGGAAAATCCATGCAATCTATATCACAAAGTCTACCTTTTACAGGTCATATACTCTGAGTTCACATTTTCTGAGGTCCTTGGAACATATTAAGATTGTGAGTTCTATTTAAGAAATTATGTTCCTCAAATCACTCCCAGTTCAGGGGTTTTCTGATCTACTAGCAACTGCCCCAATCCATTCCATGTTAGTCAAAGCCAGGGCTAAGGGCTTCACAGAGCCAGAAGAGATGATTTCCACTTGTCTCAGAGCATGGAGCTATGAAAATGGCACAACACTTAAATACTCACCCCTACACCAGGGGAAGTAAGGAATCCTGCTTGAGTTAGTTCACTGAGCAGAGTACAGAAAAAGTCAAAACAAAATGAAGCCAGTCAACCAACCATAGAGTGTGGGTTCTTTCTTACGTGTGTTGGTAGATAAATGTCATAGACTGATCCTGAATCCACATCAACAGCATGGAACCCAGCACAGGATCCATAGATCACTTTCAACCTCTGGCCTTCCTCCACAGTGAGATCCACCAGTAATGGCTTGTGTACCAATTCTCCAAATGACTACAAACAAGTACAAACAAGTAACCAAGAGGGAAGCAGTAAGATAAAGTAGACCTTATTTGTAACAAGTCAAACTAGAGAAGCCAGGTCCAAGTTACAACCAAAGGTAAAAATACATATTTAATTTATCATGCTTTTGTCTGTTAACGAAAATTTAGAAAACACTTCTTCCAGAAGCTATGTTCCAAATTCTCCCAACCTAGCCCAAGAATTCTACTCTGTCACTTACTATTCTGTTGTACGTCTTGGTGAGAAAAGCATGAAGTGAAATAATCAGGACTTTCTATAGCATACTATTCAAATGCAGAAAATGCACACAGAAACTGTAGGAGTCGCATACTGAGACTTGTATCAGTATAGTTATCACAGTAGCTATTTGACTTCTACTTGACACTATTAGTCTTCTACTTTCATTTTGACTAGAGTGTTATCGTGACAAAAGGCTATATAACATACAAGGCCTGTTATGGCCTTAGTTCTTCATTAATATCAGTACCTACAGCTCCTAAGACAGATTGAAATTAAGATGTGAAAAGCAACTCGTACAGTACCTGTAAAATATAGGATATACTAAGAGCAGATTTCAGAAGATAATTGTAATTTATTGCCAATTATTTTCATTCAATATTACGTAGATTTATTTTTCAAGCAAATGTGACGATCCCATTTAGCCTGCTTAACTGGGAATCAAGCAATAAGCAATCTAAATATGTCAATTTTCCAAATAATTCAAGCTTATCCTGAATAAAATATATCAAAACTATTTTTAAAAGTAAGTAAAGAGAATCATTTTGGATGAAAAAGTCTTAATTTCTTACCCTCCCCTAAACAGTCTCAGGGACTGTGCTCAAGGTTTTGTGCCTATTAGAAGTGATGTTATTAAGTTACTTATAGTATCTAATATCACACTAATGTCATTTTAACTAAAAATTTCATAATTTATATTTAGTACAAACTCTAAAATTATAAAAATGTATTAAAAATAACAATATTTTTCTACAATTTTTTCTTCAAACAAAAGTGGTATATTATATATATTTTAATCTCCTTTTCTACTGAATTTGTCATACTATTCATTCCTTTTGTCATTTGGAATTTCTATAATTTCATTTTTAACTAGTATTCTTGAATGTATACCTTAAATTAAATTTAAATTAATTAAATTAAATTTGATTAGTACTCTTGAATATATATACATACCTTAAAGCTATCTATTGTTGGATAATTTTTTGTTATCTAAAGATTTATACAGGTACATCCATGACTTTATGTGGAAAGTCAAGGTCGGCTTTTTAAATGAAGGTGATGTTATTTTGTCTTTTCCTCTGTTTACATATTGGCATATTGGTTAGTGTCTGCACAACATTCAGCTCTCTCCCTCTCACATTCTGAGGACTTGAAAGCTGGTAGCTAGGCTATGACATTAGAAATGGCCTTTCTTATGAAAAGTTAAAACACTATTAGTTGACAACTTTTAAATGAGCAGTTTTAACTGTTCAGGGTTTTTAAAATTATTCCCTGGTCACAGTGTACATGGCTTATGCTACTTTTTAAGTGCACTTGATGTTGTTACCTTAAAGGCCATAAATTTGTGATACGGCTTGGGTGCCCAGGCATACACTTCCACAGAATTCTTCAAAGCAATTACAAGAAATTTGATTCTTTCATATTTTACTGAAAAAAACAAACAAGAGAAGCACAAGTCAGTATCAATACGGAACTCTAAATTCTTTTGGTTGTCTTTCATAAATTTTATAAAAATGACTTCTACTGATTCATCTAAACCAACAAGAGAAAAGTGTTGATGGAGATCAAGCCTCACAATTTCCTTTTCAAGTTCTTTAATGTGCAATACAGGCTATTCCCATGGTTCCTGATGTGTCAGACTCAATTCCAATACTCTGGTAACTACCACTGAGTACTTTCACTACTGTTCCTAATCTTATATTGTAAGTATTTAATTATCAAGAGCAATGCCAGGCACACCAACCCAAAGTCTCAAGGGATCAGTATTATTTGAAAAGGGTAATTATGAGACTCATTAGTCAAGAAGCTCCTGAATCATACAAAGAGGTCAAATCATCCCCATGGCTTCTTCTGAGTCCTGCATGAGACTTACAGACTGAGGAACACAGCAGTATAAACCAAACTATTCATTGACTTAGTGTGAATTCTATCTATTTCTGTGTATAAGAACAAAAGGATCACTTTAAATTACTTCTTGATCTATGGAGGTAATAATTGCTAGGATCCTACCTAAAGTTCTATACCAAAAGAACAGTAGTAAAGAAAATCTTCTGCCCTGGCTGATATGGTTTAGTGGATTGAGCTCCGACCTGCAAACCAAAGGGTCATTGATTCAATTCCCAATCAGAGTACATGCCTGGGTTGCAGGCCAGATCCCCAGTAGGGGGTGCATAAGAGGCAACCACATATTGATGCTTCTCTCCCTCTCTTTTCTCCCTCCCTTCCCCCCTCTCTCAAACTAAATAAAATCTTTAAAAAATTAAAAAAAAAGAAAATCTTCAACTTATACACATACGCACCCACACATACACACTTGTACAATGACTCAATGAGCACAAACATACACGTTAACACACCCACACACACTGCAGTGCACCAACGCACACATGAACACCCCAGTGTACACACACTGACACATATGTGCGCGCACACACACAAATTCCTCCTTTACACAACTGCTTTAGTTCTCTCACAGCTATGCAACTCTGCTTAAAAAAGAGACATGCTGAGGGTCCCTGAGCACACATGACTTACTGGTCTGATCAGACTCTCCAGTTTCTTTACAAGTTATCTAATTTCGCACTATGACTTGACTCTTCTTTTGTATGTGAGTTAGCTTGTTAACCTGATACCTCTCCTTGTTAAGGTCCATATATTGTCACTTCCAAATACAAATAAATCATTAACATAATATTAACACAGAAAAGATTACGAAAGGTGGTCCAAACTAGTGCTTTTTTAAATTAGAAATTTTATTTATTTACTTCCAGGCAGCAGGGAAGGGAGGGGTAAACAGAGGGAGAGAAACATCAATGTGTGAGAGATACATCTATTGGCTGCTTCTCACAAGTCCCCCAACTGGGGACCTGGCCCACAACTCAGGCATGTGTCCTGACTGGGAATCAAACCAGGGACACCTTTCAGTTTGCAGTCTGACACTCAATCCACTGAGCCATACCAGCCAGGACAAAACTAGTGCTATTATTTTAATAGAATTCTCTATGACTTCAGAAGGGCTTTATACTTGTACTGTTAACATGATAGTGACTAGCTACATGTGGCTATCAGGCCCTTGAAATGTACTCGTGCTAATGAGAAAATAAATTTTAAAGTTTATTTCATGTTAATTAATTTAAATATAAATTGAAATAGCATGCCTGCTTATATAGTACAGCACAGGTCTTAATAAACTAAATACAATTTTTTAAATGTATAAAAATAACAAATGAATGATATCATACACTCATTATCTCCAGAAAATGCTTGGGATTCATTCTACAAGAATGAGAGGCCTGAGGGTTGCTGGTTTTTTGTTTTTTTTTTTTTTAATTAAAAAAATAATTTCCCTGCCTCTAGCTCCCTCTGTAGGATAATCTATTCATAACATTTCAGCTGTTTATGAACTTTTTCATTCAATTTAACCTTAGATGATTAGTTCTCTCTCTCAAAAATAATAGTGTTTCATACAAACACAACAAAGAAAATCCTAATCCCCAAATCTATACCAAGGAGACAGTACTACTTTTGGATATCACTCAGAATCATTGTAACAGTGGGGTGGCTCCTATAATCATTATTAACCAATGAACTGAGGGTTGTGGACAGATAACATAAACAAGAAGATAATGTCAAGAGCTGTAACATCCCTGGGAGCAGAGATCTATAGTATACACTTTCATAAACATAGAAAAATTCACATAAGCAGAAATCAATGCTCAATAGGCCCCTTATGTTAATAAGTCTTAGGTACATATAGACCATTGGTTGATCATCTCAACTTCCCATTTAAAATGATACATTAGAATATATAACCTCTCCCATAAAACTTTAATTCGACTAAGCTCCCTTATTTCCCCTTTATTTCCAACATTTGTACTAATATTTAGATATTTTTTATACAAACACAACATTTTTTTGTTTTGTTCTTGTGAGATATGATTTCATGAGAACCATGGCATGCATGCTACAAAGAAGAAAACAGTTTCCATGAGACACTGACTGGCCAGCTAGATTCAATTACTGGCTAAGAGTACAGTAGCTTTGCACAGTGCTCTTAATCCAAAATGACAGCAATAGCTCCTGGGACAAATTCTCATATGTCTATCAGACTGCCAAGGACTCGGGGTCCTTAGTCCTCAGTTTTCTAAATGGAGAATAAGCCTGAAGCACAAAGGAGAACTCCAAATAGAATGGCTTTCCTTTGGCAAGGCTTTCTTAAGGAGTTTATTTTGAACCACATCTTACAAAGAAGAATGTGAACTGTCAAAGAAAAAAGGTGAAAAGAGTCTCTCACAAGATGAGCTGCATGGATGAGACAGACAGGACGAAGTGAGCAGAAGGAATAAACTGTGTTATACTTAAAGGTGCACCTAAGTCTAGATGAGTCTTCAGGATTATAAGGTGCCTTAGAAATATAACAGTAAATAATAGTAATGAGGTACATGTAACAGAAACAAGTTTATTATTAAAAGCTTCAAAGAACAGGTGAATTTTAAATGCAATATTAATTAAACCCTGGAAAAACAAAACCCTTATGACCCTCCTGGAACTCACCAACTTTATAGTGTACACATCCTTCCAAATCCCCAACGGTTGTCCACCCCTGCTTCTTCTCAACTTCTGGATCATTGTGAAGGATTTTATTTCTTAACCAGGACAAATAGTAGACACGTAACTTATCCTTTTTGCCTAGCAAAACAAATAGAAATATTTTGCCCGTATACTCAAAAGTAATTATCATCGTCAACAACAGTAACCAAAAGAAACTTCAATAAATACCACCCCCTAACAGAATCATTTTGTATCAATTTTACTAGAAACCCAATTCGAGCTATTCAGATAGACTTTTGAAACCCAAGAATTATTATAAGGTATATAGCCTGAGTTAAAAGAAGAGATTTTTAAAGAATTTTATTTATTTATTTATTTATAGGCAGAGGGGAAGAGCAGGAGAGAAATATCAATGTGCAAGAGATACATGGATCAAGCCCTGGCTGGCATAGCTCAGTGGATTGAGCGCGGACTGCAAACCAAAGGGCTGCTGGTTCAATTCTCAGTCAGGGGCATATGCCTGGGTTGCAGGCCAGGTCCCCATTGGGGGCCATGTGAGAGGCAACCACACATTGATTTCTCTCTCTTTCTCCCTCCCTTTCCCTCTCTAAAAATAAATAAATAAAATCTTTAAAAAAAAGAGAGATACATGGATCAGTTGGTTGCCTCTCCCATGCCCCCAAGCTGGGGACCTGGCCCGCAACCCAGGCATGTGCCCTGATTGGAAATTGAACTGGCAACCTTTTGGTTCACAGGCCAGCACTCAATCCACTGAGCCACACCAGCCAGGGCTAAAAGGAGAGATTTTAAAAGAATAAAGAACTCACACTTAACATACACAAATAGTATCAATAAACCAAAGTAATAAATACCTTCACAACAATACAATCAATAGAGCCTGTAAAATGATTTCACATGTGTTATGTAATCTGATTCTCAAAACCTTCCAGGATAGCTGTTATTTACCATTTGATAGCACAAGGGTTAAATAAATCACCCAAGAGAGACCTGAATCCAGCAAAAGGCAAACCATAACTTGTAGGTGTGTGCAACTTACAGAGCTGACAAAGGACTCACAAACACAATTTGTAAAGATCTCTTATAAATCATTGAGAAAATAACCCAAAAGTAAAATTGGGTGAGCAACTAGAATAGGCAAAAGTAGTTATCTCATAGATACATAAAGAGGTACTTGCTCTCAACAGTCTCTCATGAATGCATATTAAAACCATAATGAAATACAATTTCATACATCTCTCTGTCTAGAATTAAAAAAAGCAATAATACTGAAAGCAGGAGACGTGGAATATCTAGAAATTTCAGAATCTAGTGTCATAAACTGTTAGAATCACTTTGAAAAGGTTGGTATTATCTATTAAAGTAGGATATACAATATGTATATATCCTGCTATGATGTTGTAACTTCTCTAATATACACATATGTATGTGATCCCCCAAATACTTGGACAGGAATGTTGACAGCAGCATTGTTCGTAACAGCTCAAAACAGGAAACAATGTGAATGTCTACCAACAGCAGAATGAGTGAACAATTGTGATGTAGTCATACATCAGAATAAAGAGGAACAAAATACAGCTATAAACAACCAAAAAAAATGATGCTAAGAAGCCAGACACATCAACAAGCTAAAGAAAAAAAATCCTATTAATCATATGAATAGATGCAGAAAAAGCATCTGACAAAAACCCAACACTCATCTCATGATAAAAAACTCTATAGGCAAACAGAAATAGAGGGAAACTGCCTCAATTTGATAAAGAACATCTACCAAAAACTTACAGCTAACATCATACCTAATGCTGAGAAACCAGATACTTTCCCCCCTAAGATCAGGAAGCAAGGGAAGGATG
Organism: Trachops cirrhosus; assembly: GCA_028533065.1. Classification (NCBI taxonomy): domain Eukaryota; kingdom Metazoa; phylum Chordata; class Mammalia; order Chiroptera; family Phyllostomidae; genus Trachops; species Trachops cirrhosus. Next base: position 80,205,379 of record CM052543.1, on the reverse strand, counting down.
TTCCCTCTCACCACTCATATTAATATCACACTGAATGTCCTCTGTGACAAGAAAAGGAAAGAAAATAAAAGGTTTACAGACTGGCAAGAAAGAAATAAAACTACCTTTGTTTGCAGAAGGCATGACTGTCTAGGTAGAAAATGCTGAACAATTAGCAAAAAATTTCTGGAACTCACAGTGATTATGGCAAAGTTGCAAGGTACTACATTAATACACAAGTCAACTGCTTTCCTATATACTTGCAAAAGCAACTGGAAATTTGAAATGAAACAGTCTGAAAAGGCTACATGCTGTATGATTCCAACTATAATAACATTGTGGAAAAGGCAATATAGAGACAGTAAAAAAGACCAGTTGTTTCTAGGAGCTTTGAGGTCTGTTTGATACTGTAATGGTGGATAATTATACACTTGTCAGAACCCATGGAATGTACAACAGAAGAGTGAACCCTAGTGTAAACTATGGACTTTAGTTAATAATTGATTCATCAATTTTAACAGATGTATTAAAACCAATGCGAGATGACAGGAGAAACGGGATGGGTGGGGGCTAATATGGGAATAGTCTGTACTTTTTGCTCAATTTTTCTGTAAACCTAAAACTACTTTTAAAAAAGTAGCCAGACACAAAAGAATACCTACCATTTTACCATTTATATGATTTTAGTTCAGTGGAAGTAAAACCAATCTAAGGTGTTGAAGTCAGGAGGACCGTGCTTCCCTCTGGGAAAAGGGGGAGCTGTATGTGATTGGCAGGTAGCATGAGGGAGCTTCTGGGGTGTTTGGATAGTTTCTTCACCGGGTTGGGGGTCACATGGATGAATTCTAATTGTGACAATTCATTGAACTATAATGTGTGGACTTTTTAAAAAATATATATTTTATTGATTATGCTATTACAGTTGTCCTATTATCCC
>CM052543.1:80165660-80203963 GCA_028533065.1 Trachops cirrhosus | reverse complement strand
CTTCTTTGGGACTCTCTGAGCTTCCTGGACTTCCTGAAAGTCTATTTCCTTTTCCAGATTGGGGAAGTTCTCCTTTATTATTTGCTCAAATAAGTTTTCCACTTGTTGCTCTTCCTCTTCTCCTTCTGGTACCCCTATAATTTGGATGTTGGAATGTTTAAAGATGTCCTGGAGGTTCCTAAGCCTCTCCTCATTGTTTTGAATTCTTATTTCTTCTTTTTTTTCTGGTTGTATATTTTTTCTTCCTTCTGGTCCCCTCCAATGATGTGAGACCCATCTTTCATTCCATCACTATTGGTTCCCTGTGCATTTTTCTTCATTAAACTTACTGTAGCCTGGATTTTTTCATGTAACTCACGACCAAAATCAACCAATTCTGTGAGCATCCTGATCACCAATGCCTTGAACTGTGCATCTGATAGGTTGGCTATCTCTTGGTCACTTAAAAGGATGGGTTCTGGGGCTTTCAATTCTTCTTCTGTTTGAGTCATCTTTTTGCTGTTTTTTTTTTGTTGTTGTTTGGTCTTGTGGAGCTCCTGTACTGAGGGGCAGGACCTTAGGAGTTCACCAGGGCGGGGCACCCCAGTTGCTGGGTTGTGAGGCTGTATGTGGGGGTGGGGTCCGAGAAGGAACTATGGCACCTGCTCTGCTTTCCGTAGGACCCCAGACCCCTCCGCTGCTTTCTGCAAGCTAACTGGGCTCCTCTGGTATCAATTCCGGTGTGGGTGGGCTGGCGCACCCCACGGGACCTTCCTTTTCAGTCAGTGACCCAAAGCTCTATTTCCCGGTGCTGGGACCCTGACTTGGGAGCAGTGCCTTGCTTCACAATGGCCACCTCGCTGGGTCTGCCAGTCGCCATCCCCTGGCCAGGGCCCACCAGCCACCGCAGCTTGTGTGCCCAGGGTCTGCCTGCTGCAGACTTGTGCGCCTCCCCGGTAGCTCAGCTCTCCACTCTGAGTCCCTCGCCCAGCCAGACTCCGCCCCTCCTACTGGTCTGGATGAATGTGTCTATTTTTAAATCCTTGGGGGTCAGACTTCCATACACTTCAATTTCCTGTTAGTTCTGGTTGTTATTTTGTTTCTATATTGTTGTTGTCCCTATCTTGGTTGTGCGAGGAGGCACAGTGCGTCTACCTATGCCTCCATCTTGGCCGGAAGTCAATGTGTGGACTTTCTATACTACATTTTATAATTCTTTTTAAGTTTTAAGAATTTGGGAAAATATTGAATGTGGAAAATATTTAATATGTTAAGTGAAACAAAGACCACATAGTTTTATATGTAGGGTTTTATTCCTATATTGTGAGATACATTTATAGAAAAGAGAAAATACAATAAAATGTTAACAAGAGTTATCCCCAAGATAGGGTAACATTTATTCTTCCTAAGTTTTTCTATTTTTGAAGCTTCCTACAGATGACATATATTACTTTTATGACTGTGAAGCCATTAAAAGCTACTAAGAATACAAAAAATTAGACCAAAAAATTATCACTGGTATCAGCGGATTGTTGATCCCCATGAATCACCTTGTTCACTGGATCACAAAATAAAGCTTAGGTCATTTTTAGTTGCAGGGTTATTTTTCTCCTATTTCAGAACCTACTCCCATTTTAAATGGCTGTTTTCTCATGTAAGTGTGATGAATTTTTGTATTTTGACAAACACCTTTATTTACAACCAAAAGCCCATTTGAAAACTAAAATAACTACAAGAAATTTGTTATACATAAACAAATATAACAAGCTTGAGTTAGCAGATAACTAAATCAAAATCACTGCTGGTTATTATCATAAGACCTATTTAAAGTCTGCTAATTTTACATAGTCTTGGATCCCAGCACTAATACAAATTATTAGGAAATTATGATCTATGAAACATGGATATGTCTGGCCAAAGTTAAGTAAGCTACAAAGATATCTGGGGGAAATGTTTATAAAAAAGGGGGGGAAAAATAAACTAAAAGACTTACAGCAGAAGATGAGTAAGTAAATATTAACATATCTATGCAAAGAAATACTAGGTAGCCATGTAAAACAGGTATAATGGAAGACTGTTTAATGACATTGCAAGCTCTTCTGACGTCATTAAATGACTTGACAATGCAAGCCATTAGGCTTACATGGTTTGGATCAATAATACCAGCTCTAACTTTAGGACAGTGGTTACCATGGGCAGGTGGAAGGGACAGGGTATGGTAACTGTACAACAGTGTGTTTTAACATCTGCTAAAACTAGCTAGTTAGTACATGGGTTTTATATTTTCTTACTATTATTCTCTAGATGTTTGAAACATTGCATAACCACTTTTACTCAGAACTTTTTCCCTGTAAGTGGGTACTTTGAGTGTGCATGTGCTTAAAAGATTGAAACTCAAAAAATAAAAAGTTAATACACATTCTTTTACTTTTTATTTCTCCTACTTGCTTTTCTACAGTAGTTCCTTTCTAAATAATGAATATTAATTATATGATTTATTCAAAAAGTGCTTTCTGAAAAGAAACAAATTAAGTGTTAATTGATGTAAGTAGAAAATACATTACTTTTACTACCATGGCAAGGAATAAATTCTTTTGCATGAAAGAATACCAGGGGAGGAAGTAAACCCAAACCTACACATTAGATGAGCCAAATTAAATGCAGCAACCAACAGAGGGCAGCGTATGGACCACACAGGAGATGTTAATTACAAAGTGCGTGCTCCTATGCCTTTCAAAACAGCTCTTAAGAGGAGCACCAGGTTAAGTTGCACATATGGGTCCATATGAGTACATTTTCCTATCTTATTACTGGGAAATCACCCTACAGTCGTATCTTATTTAGACATTACTTCAGAAAATGAGTTAACTGAATCTTAGTGCTTGGAAGTACTATGTTTTAAAACCGTGCTATAATCATGTTTTACCTACCAGATATTGTCACCAAGACATTCAAGCCTTCAAGGACATCCATTTGCTGAAAACGTCTTCGGTTGATCAGAGGATATACCTTCCCTTGGCCACTTCTGTCCAGCAGCATCAGGCCACTTTCGGTACCCACTAACAAATTCACTCCTGTTTCAAGGACATAGAAAAGTGTAAACTTTACACTGTGCTTGGCAGATAGGCTGGGTGTATGGAAAGGATAACACCATATACTTGGCAGAGTGGTTTCCCTAACTCACCCACAAAAGCAAATGCTTTAGAACAGCAACAGGTTAAAGTAATAAAACTGCAACAAATCACCATAGAGAAGATAGTGAAATAATTTACTTAAACATAAAAGGACATAAAGGTGAAAGTAAGCAAGCCTCATGCCCCTGACTTCCTTCACACTCCACCAGTTCCTGTGCTTCCTCAGTTGAGCTTACCATCTTGGCATGAGAGATTCTGCATCTCATTCACCACAGTAGACACCTGAACAAATCTTCACCTCATACTATGATCTCTGATGCTTCCTTTATCTGTCATTATTTTCACTGGAATGGTTGTATACAGCCATTAAACAGTTCATGCTTAACAGTTCATGATTGATATGGCTTTAATCATTCAGTTTAAGGTTTTCTTAAAGACCATTCTCCATCATCAAGAAACAAATGCACTGTTGTCTGTCACTCAGTTCCTAAGGTATATTAACATACTGTAACCTCCCCATGGGACCCACGCTGGCTTTCTGACTATGTGCTGAGTGTCTCTATACACTCCCAAGCTGCATTTCTCTCCTTCCTCCTCACTTTCCCACAAGTTCTCTCCTTAAATACTGACATTTCCTTTGCTGTCTTGTCTATCTGTTGGAGCAGCACTTCAGAACTATGAACTCCTAACTAATTTATACCCCACCCTTCCTGCTTCCCAACTGCTATAAATTTCTACTGACACCAGCATGTCAACCTTTATCATCTCTATCAACAGCACCATCCTCTCCCACAACCGCTTCCTCAAACTGACCACCAAAAGAAGAGAGACCTGATTCTTTTTCTTTCCTCCACTTGTACCCTACCTTCAGGCTTTGTCCACCTTATAACAAAAACCTGATAGACAGAGACCTTAACTGAGGCTGCTACAACACCCTCCGTTCCACTTTCTCATGACTGAACATTAAAAATCCTCTCTTCCTTGGTGTACTACAAAAACTACATACTCTCTATTAGAAGAGGGTACAAAAGCCTCGATCATTGGTACTGATTCCATAAACTAAGCACTGAGAAAAGAAATAAAGTATCTATGCATTTACAAAGTAATTACTAAATCAATATCTTCAAGTAGATGGAAACGATACAGAACAAAGTATGTATTTCTTGAACCCCATGATCCATGTTTTATTACATACATGTACACACATATACAAGGCGACACCTCCCAAAAAACTGGATTTATCTTTTGGAGGGCAAGCCCCTTGCAGTACATGCACCCCCCCTGCCCCATGTGAGTGTTCTGGGAACCCATCTGTACCAGTGTAACATCTGGAGTTGTTGTGAGAGGCTGTGTTTGGCTTCAGTGAAATTTTTTTTGAAGACTCTTTTAACGCATTTGCTCATTTCATGATGGGTGAACTTATGAGTGCACCTGCCCACACTGTGCTGTGTTCAGCAGTTTTTGACTAAAAACAGCATGATCACCCCTACCCCACCCTCCCTATTCACTCAGTCTTGCCCTGAATGACTTTTTGTTTCCCCCAGAAGAAAAAAGTTTTCAAAGGGAAATGTTCTGCCAATGTGGAAGAGGCGAAACAAAAAATGGAAGAAGCACTAAAAGTTATCAAAATCAATGACTCCAGAAACTATTTTGAGCAGTGGATAAAAGTCTCAATAGGTGTACTGCCATCAAATGGAGAGAGCTCTTTGATGGTGACTGAAGTTTAAACATGTGAGAATAAATACACAAATTTTTTACAAATAAATTCAGTTTTTTGGCCCCCCATACACACCCTACTTCCAAAAAACTTCAAATGAACAATTTTGAAGGCAACATGAAAATACCCTTCAAGCACTCTCCCAGCTGTATGCCTGTTCTTAAATGAACAGGTGAAACCCCACCCAAGCAATCCTAGTGAGGAAACTGGAAGAACCTTTTTAGTTGTGGGAAAAAGCAGGAACCTGAAATTTATATATGTCCACACTACTACTGCTATTGGAATTCAGATAAGAACTTCAGCAACTAACAGAATGCTAGGCATACATGGATGACAGCTACAGATATGCAGAAGCCACTGCAGGCTCAAAACTAACACAATACCATCCCTGGAACTCTAAAAAAAAAATGTAAAACATGTACAGAAATCCTCATGATTTCTAGAGACAAACATCTACAATTTCTGGTAATACTGTGACCCGATAAAGGCCCCATTAAAAATCTACTAGACATATAATGCAGATTTCACCTAACCCTTGTAGAAACAGTGTACATTTTAAAAGAGCATCCTGCCAAACATACACCTCTGCCAAATCATAGGTGCCTTTTGTGTAGTACTATTTTAATGAGACAGTTTGTTAGAGTGTGATGTACTACCAAATAGCTTCAAGAAATTTGAGGGAAGCCTCTGGAATTTTTGGGAAAGCGAAAAACCTGACTATTCACTACCTATCTTGAGTTATTTTTAAAATTAAACAAAACCCATGAAATACAATCATTTGTACAACATAAGGAGAAAGGCTTGTATACGCATATGGCTTCTTCTATCAGTTATAATTAAGATTTTAGAACGTACCATCTAAACCAGTCCCGCTCAACAGAACTTTCTGCGGTGACGTCCAATATGTTAGCCAATGACCACAACATGTGGCTATTAAGCACTTGAAATGGGCTGGTAGAACTGGGGAAAAGAACTTTCTATTTTAATTTATTTAAATTTAGATAGCTACATGAGGCTAGTGGCTACCATAACAGCCAGTGTAGCTATGGATGCTACTGGTATTTTATTAATCAGGTAACATCAATGGCTTTGAATTAGAGCTCACAGCATTATGCTTTTTCAGGCTTACAACAAGCCATTATGTTTTTACAAAAAAGTTCTGTAGTAGAAACATCATACACATGAAATCATGACTTAATGCTAAGAAAAATAAACTACTGTTCAACACAAAAAAGATTTGTTATCAGGATAAGAAAAATAAATGCTTATGCAATGCTTCACTCATTTTCATATAATTTTACTTCTGAGGTTGGCCATTTTGCCATATCAGTGTAGAATTTATTTGGACCTTATTCTTAGTGTTTTCCCTTCACATACCCAGATGAGGTAATTATAAATAGCTTTACATATTATTTGCAGTAGAGAAAACAAAACATTAACTGACAGAGATGCCACCAGACAAAGAGTCTATCCCAAAGATTTTATTTCAAGCAGTATTTCAGAATTTTCCTGGTCAATCTTCAGTATCAAGTAGCCAAAAAGATCTATATCAAGAAGCATGGTACTACCTATCCAAAACATGAGGCTTGTGAAATCTTTCTATTATTTGTGGTTTCTAAAAATAAATAGCATTCAAATATCAATCACAATTTAACAATAAGGAAAAATAAAGGAATAAAAAAGATAAAGCTAAAAAAGTCTTTTCATATATACAAAAATTGCAGATATTTTGGCACACTCTACTTTCTAATTCTCCATTATGCATTTCTAAGAGCTGTGTAATTTTGTAAAGTACTGAGTGCTAGCAGTCAAAGGGATATAGGCAGTCACTGGAAAATGACAACCCCGGAAATTATGGGCCTTTGAAAAAAATTAGGTTGCATGCTGTAATAATTTTTTATAAACACAGTTTTTAGCCTTCTTGTTAGATATAATTAAACTTTTAGAAACTGTTCAAACATAAGCTGTACTAGGAACTGCAATTGTACAGTTCAGAGGAATCTGGTGCAGGTTGATGGAAAAAATGACTAAGAGTTATATAACATGTGATTTAAAATTTCCTTTAAATTCGATAAATTATGCTATTATAGGCAAAGCACTATAATTAACTGTAGACAATGCATTATAAATGTAAGAATGGAAACAATCATGTTCAAAATAATCCTGGCTGTGAATAGGAAAATTGCCTTTTAAAGAAATATAATAAATATGCAGCAAATTTATAAAACAAAAGTCAATTAGATAAGGTGATTTAAAAAGAAGGCTTGCTACAAGCATTTTCCAGGAAGGTACAGAAAAAACTGATGGATGTAACAATAGGCAGCAGAATGTAAAAGCACAGATTTTACCATTTCACAATAACACAGCACAGTCCTCTGAATTTTCTCCTTTTGTTGGCTATGGCTCTCACAGCACAGGTTTTAACTTTTCCAGGTCTAAGTCTTTAAGAGGCTTATTTTTAATTTAATAGGTAACCAATATCAGCTATCACAAGTAGTTTAGGGAAAGCCACTGCTGCTGTGCCCCAGTCAAGGAGCAACTTAAACACAATGACATGGAAATACATTTCAACTTTAAGTTACCTCCCAACCTCTTCTTTTAATACAGTGATAAAATGAAAAGTTTCACTTCGTTTTTAAAAACATAGGCTCAAGATACTCAGAAGTACTGAACAAGTTAATTAGGAAAAAGAAGAATTTTAGTTTAAAAAAATCAGTTAATGGCACATAAAATAGGGTCCAGCAATTTACAGGACATTCAAGGAATATAAAATAAGTGTTAAGACTACTGCCAGTACAAATATTCTGGACAAAAATTATATTACTTTCTGAAGAATTAACATATTAAAGAGTATTTCTGCACTGAAAATAATATAACCATTTTTGATGATATAAACACCCCCATCACAGGCCTTTGTATGAGCAGAAATGGCACTCAGCCCCCCAAAAGGATCCCAGCTGACACTCCCCAAGCAGCAACAGCGTGCCATGATGTGCTGTGCTGCTGCTTTCACAGGATCCCAACTACCCCACAAATGGCTATTGTTTCCTTTACCTAGAAGGTTAGTAAATAAAAGTCCTTATGATCATTAGGGGATTTAAATACTTAGTAGTACCAAAGACAAAAATCCAGAACTCAAGAAATAAAAAAGATCATAGGTATGTTTGCAACAGGTGGAGACAACTGTCCCAGACCCTTAAGAGCAAGGCCGAGCAGAGCTCACAGGTGGGCAAGAGGGGCCAGTGGACAGATACAGCCCAGAAGTTGGATTAGGAGGAAAGTTTATCAAGTGCGTGGCCCTTCTTCAATAACAGGACAAGGAACACCTTGAGGGTGAGGAGGTGGATGCTGGGACCCTGGGTCTTGATCATTTTGGGTACAGTGAGAGGCTGCATGAGGAGGAGAGCTGGCTCAGTCCCTGTGGGGAATGCAGAGGCCACTGATGTTCCAGAAAATATATGTTGGGGAAAATGTGCTGGGGACTCAAAACAATGAACAAACTGTGTGTCTTCTATCCATTTGTGTTTGCAATGCCAAGGGAATAAGAAACTTTTCCAAGGAGGAGTTGGGTCCCTAACAAAAATAGCAGATAAAACAAAGTGAAGGACTGGAAGAAAAAGTCAGCCCAAGAGCAGGTATCTGTGGAAGTAGAAGAGGGGACATACCAGGGGGTGACAAAAAAGTAAGTTTTTAGAAAGTGAGATGTCAGAGTTCTGTGCATGGTCAGCTCTCCTCTCCTGGTGTCTTAGGTTATGAAGACGCTTCACAAACACAAGTATTCAATAGGTAAAGTTGGTTCCACAGCCCCCTTTTGCAAACTGTGCCAGTGGCAGCCTGCTTTTAAAAGCTTTTAAAAGCTTTGTTAAATGTCAGGCCCAAGGCACAAAGAGCAAGAAAAAATATTAAATGGAAACATTTAAAGAAAAGCAATTCAACAAATTTCTTCATTCACCTTATAAATATGGACCAAATCAAATGTCTATTCTCATCTTTTTACTTTCCATCTTTACAAGAAATGGAGAGGAGTCATTCTTTTCAACACCTGATGGCTGGAACGCATGCCAGCATGCACACATACCTTGCCTGACTGAACAGGAGGACCAGTGGTGGGAGCTCAGAGGTCTGCCATTGTGCCTGTCAACAGTTCTTCAAAAATCTCCAAACTATCCAAAACAGTACTTCTCTAAAAGACCAGCCTACCATTCAGAACAAAAATAGTAAGGCCAGAGTAGTGGTAAGATACCTACCCCATAAGGCAGCACACAGGATCTCAGAATTAAATCTCTTCTTGTATTTACGGATCTCTGGAGTGTCACTCTGCGGCCTAGTGTTGGTGGGATTCACATTGACCACTGAGCCCTTCCGGGTGGGATCTTGCCTTATGGCTTCCGTTCTCATTCCATCACAAGAAAATCCCACTAAAACACAAGTACACTTGAAATTATTTTCTGTCCACACCAACAATGTGCCTGCCTCCCTCCTCACTAAAATGAGGAAATATTCATGTGCCATAACTGAGTCTTTGTCCACAAAAAACAACTTGTAGGCGATGAATATGGAAAAATGAAATCAACTATGCAGCTCATTGCAAATAAGGCAATGCAAGCGGGGTGGGTGCTTGTGTATCTGAGGTCTACACCTGCAACGGCCACCATGCCATGCCTAAGCCATAGGAGGGAGCAACACAAAGTAACCGAGTCCTGTTGGTCAGCTGCTTTCTTGTTGCTGCTTTACTTACCCACAGAAGTCACTGTTGTCCCACTAGATGGAGAGATCTGTAGTAATCTGGGGTCTATAAAAGGTGTAAAGGAGGAGGAAGATTTGTGTTTCTGGAGTGTGCTACTAGCGGACTGAGTCTGCAATGTAAATTTCAATTTTATTAATACAATGACATTAAAAAGATAAACATTAAAACAGTTCAACCCACTCCTGTACTGTACTGTTTCCCAATACAAAGCCCTTCCCCTCCTGCATCACCCTCCAAAACACTTTTGAGGGTGCTTCTGCACGTGCCCAACGCTCTCAACAATACACTGCTTACATCTCTTTTCAGGAATATTGCTCATCCAAGGTAGGAATGCTACATGCTGAAAATAAAACCTACACTCTTGCTCCTAGTTTTTTTTTAAACAAATAATTATAATGACAACTCCTAAAGGAGGTTTGAAATGTCTTGATCTCAATTCATTAACTTCTGAATTTACTCTCCTATCCAAAGAAGTCTAATTAATCTGGCAACTTGGCAGTCCTTAATTTTTATATGACTTATTATAAAGTGAGCCTCTTGCCAGAAAGCTACAGAAGCTTGGCTACCATCATTTTAGATGCATTGTCATAAACTCGTATCAAACAGGGCTCAGTAGTGAATGGTGCAAGTGACAAAGTCACACCCCTTTGCTCTTTTAGGAGCACCAGAGTTTTGGTTAATAATGTAACTTAAGACAAAAAAAAACCCACAAAGAAAGTGAAACAAATTGTTAAGTGAAAATGTAATGACAATTAAAAACAAAACAAACAGAAAAATTAACTTGCCAGTTTAGTGAGTTAAGGGTTATATAGTAAATACTGTACATTAGAGCAAAATGGAGCACAGTTGAAATATAAATATAAGGAGGAGTGTGAGTGCAGGTGGGATACATCACCTAGAGAAAACAGAATTTGTCTGCTCAGATGCTTTCACCCTATACCATTTCTCCTATGTGCGCAGCTCAAGTCACCATGGCCCAGAGCCCATGTCCTCCTAGGCTCCCTCGGTCTCTGTCCCCAGTTGACAGAGCTGCCAGTTTACAGGCTTCCTCCCCTTATCCCATGATCTGCAGCCAATCCAGCCCATGGCCAATTTGATGCTGGGCCTGCATTGGAAGCAGTGGACTTGTCCCTGCTCCTTCAGGGGAAGAGGATTATTTTGATTCTTCCTAACAAGTGGAACCAAAATAGAAGCAGGCGGACGAGCAGTTAAATGTTCACACTGACAAAACTGGCTGAAGCTATATGCCACTTTTAACCTCCTTCAACTATTAGACAAAGGCATTTAAATCAAAGCTCCCATGAAATCAAATCACTTGTTTAATTCAGTAACAGGGTGCTCAAGGTGCACTCTGTCACTGTACTGGTAAGAAGGGGACTGGGGGTGCATGACCCCATTACAAAAAGCAAAGAATCACCCAACTAGCACTCAGACTAGCACCACAGCCGAGCCTTTGTATGAGCACACAGGGTTTCCCATTTACAATTTTACATTAAAAGCACATTCAGACCTTCTTGTTTAACATCCTAAATGTCTAGGTTTCCTTGACAAACATTTGGCCTCTTCTTCAACTCTGAGTGATTGTGTATTTCAAGGAAAAAATCCTTTAACAGGGTTGGTGAAAACAAATGAAGAGTAATCAATCCACAATACCCCCCAAAACAAAAAACAATGCAGCCCTGGTTGAAGGAAATTTCTGCTCAGGATGACAAGTTTGTTCAAGTCTGCTTAACCAACTTTTGCTATATTTTATTTACTGGATAAAAAAATATAAAAGGCAGATTCCACAAATGACTCTCAGAGTGTCATGTAAATACAGAATGGATCTGAGAACACAGCAATTACTTTATTTAGACTTTTAAACAATAAACTGAGTACGGAAAGCCATGCAAGTACACTGATCTAGAGAAGGAAACAGTGACCTGGCGCATTTGGAGGGAGACTGATCTAGGTTAAGGGATTTGTATGCAGATCTGAAACATGTTACTAGGGGGTGGGGAGAAGGGTAGGTGATAGAAGAAAGTAGGTGGGGAAGGATGGGGTAGGGGGTGTTGGAAAGCTCTCCTTTGCAAACTAGCTACTAGGCAGTGCTGGTCTAATCCTAGGAAAGCAGCCAGCTGTGGTGTAAGACATACCTCATTAGTAGTGAGCTTGTCCTGGGGTGTCTGTGGGGACATGGTGGGTGTCGGCTGGCTGGAAGATGGGGAGGAGGAGGTGGAGGAAGTGGAGGAGGAATGGCTTTGCTGTAAGAGATCTGGCAAGAGGTGAATGCGACCGGCAAAGCCATTGCTCTCATGATGGCTGGCACGCTTTTGGTCAACTGTACTCTGTAGAAAAAACAGGCACACTTGTCTCGCTCAAGCACTGCTGAAATTGCCTATGACACTATAGATAACTGACTTTGTTCAGGTGCTGTGTGACTTTGCAAACTGATACATTATCAAGGAAAGACTGGAGGAAATTAGCCTGAATTGCTCACACTTTCTTGCTGAATGCCTAAGTTGAGCCAACAGAACTCAAAAGTACCTTATCTGGTGGCAACAGGTTTCGAGCAGTAAGTGTTCAGTCTGGTTTATCTGCCACACTAGCTGCTGTTCCCAAAATCATGAATAGTGTTTTTTCTTTATAAATATTGCTGTCTGAAGCTCTAGAAAGTGCCCTGTCGCTTCTTGGAATCCTGGTCTTTTCCATGTTCTTCCCACTTTCCATCCAAATGCATTGCCATAGTATGAGACACATTCAGGGAAAAGTCCAAAATGCTGGGTAGGTGCCCTGTTCTATTTAAATGAGAAGCAGATCACTTTCCTTCAGCTAAGTTAAGAAATGAAGAGACAGTTGAAAAACTTAATAATCCAAACTGAGGGCATCAGGCGGTACACATTTAACAATCAACAGGAAAGGAACTAACATTTTGGAACACAGTGACCTCCCTCTGACGGCTGAGCCAGCCTGACTCTGCTCCACTGCAGCACTGCAGATGTGCAGAGCTGAAAGCTCTCTGCAGAACCATGGAGGCATTCTGCCTCAGACTGGGCTCTGCCCCCGGCTCCACAAGCCTCCTGAAGAATGCCCTGTGGCTTTTCTACTGACACAGAAGGTGAGACTCAGCATGGTGCTTGAATGAGGGCTGCCACAGAACATGCAGAGGAGCAGCAATGTGAAGTGGAGGACTGCTAGCACCTTCTTGGCATGCAGCACATACCTGCCTCCCTAGCCCAGACACTTTACCCTCTGGATCTTGTTAACATGAAAACAGATGATGATGTAGAAACAGCATGAGTGAGTGAATGAGCAAGTGGGTTAATGACTACAAAAGCAGCTCAGCCTCTAACAATGGTACAGAGACATGGGTACCTGGCGGACAATTAGTGTGCCCTCCTTGGATGGAGTCATGGCTGGTTCACTTTCCACATCGTCATGGACAATCATGGTTTTCACAGATTCTGTTTCACCATTGCTCAAATTCACAGATGACCTATTGAGAAAAAAATCCAGAGATGAAGGACCATAAATACCACTAGTTGATGATATTCAGTTTATACACTTATCGCTTTCAAAAAGTCATTAAAAGAGATCAGGCCACAGACAGAACATTTTTATAAATAAAACAAATGCTTAGGGATTTCCCTTCAACAATAAGTTCCTGCCAGTACAGTTTGTTGCGGAAAAAAAATTTTTTTTGAATGAATGATCATGGTTAATTAAAGTAGTTAAACCAAACTGAAATTTCCCTTTTAACATATCCTCAAATTAAAAAGAAAAAATAAAATATACACTGGGAAACTGAGGAAAGGCACTGAAACACACACATACAAACAGAAGGGAGAAAACATAAAGGCTGCCTGCTGCTGAATCCATAACTACATGTCACATGTTCACAGAATCTTATGATAGGTTTGGAAAAACTGGTTCCCAGTGGAAACAAGACTCAGTAGGTGTGTTCTCATCCTCTCTAAAATACACCAAGGACTGACGCTGCTCTGGTATCCTCTGATCCAGACATGGGTTCCCTGGTCCCCTCCTGCTCTGCATCATCATCCTCCTCATCGGTTGTCCCCGACTCCTCGCTGGATGAAGAGTAGTCTGTCACTTTGTGGGGTGGTCGAACATCTTCAACTGCTCGAAGCTCTTTAGCTAGTGCAGTCAAATCCTAATGCAGAGGACAGAAAAGAGAGTAAGGCCAGTGGGAGGGGTGGGGTGCGGAGAATGAAAAAGAAAAAAGCAAAGAATGAGAAGTTCTTCAATTTAACCACTAATAAAATAGCCACATCAATTTTGTAACACTGTTTTGTAGAGTATTTACTAGTATCACGTGAAATGAGCACTTAAGCCTTTTGATAGAAAAGACCAAGAATAGACAAAAACATAAAAAACAAAGTCAAAGATGCTATACAAAGTTCAAATCTCACACCAAAAAACCCCATAATAACCTGCTTATGATAAGCTGATAGCATTTTTTTCACTTATGAAATAAAATTCTAGATCAACAGATGTGTGCAGACAGATCCTTGCAGTTTGTTATAGATACCTGCCTACATAACAGTCTTCTTTTAGGGAGATTATCCATAAAGCAAGATTCTAGTTAAATGGCACTCGTTTAAAGTATATATTTGGTGTTTTCAATTTTAGTTTTAAAAATTTCAGACCAACAGAAAGTGCAAGAATAAAGTGAGCAGCAGTATACCACTCATATCTTGCTTCACCAATTGTTAACAATTTGCCACATTCTTATCAATATTCATGACACATGAAGTGAGGAAGTGGTAGGTGCGTGGGAGGCAGGCCAGGCACCCCTGTCCCTGCCTTAACCCAAATTACCAACCTGTAACAGTGCCAATGAATATGATGAACACCAGAGAGAAAGGAAATCCATAGTAAAATTTATTTAAAAAATGCTTCATTTCCCTTTATTCTATACTGAGATATTTTAAGACTCAAGTATCCAAATATAATTTCCAAGTGTGATTAGTATTCATATTATTCATATTCACATTTTCACATAGAAGTCTAAAGTGTATCTTCCTACTTGGGAATTTTATTTAAAAATAATGACTTTTGCCCTGGCTGTTGTGGCTCAGTTGGTTAGAACGTCATCCTATAAACCGAAAGGTCATGGGTTCGACTCCTGGTCAGGGCACATGCCTAGGTTGCAATGTTTGGTCCCTAATCAGGGCGCATATGGGAGGCAACCAACTGATGTTTCTCTCACATTGATAGTTCTCTCTCTTTGTCTCCCTTCCTTGCTCTCTGGAATCAATAAATACATATCCTCAGGTGAGGATTAAAAAACATAATAACAATAATGATGTTTTACAAAGCAGGTTATGTAGCCATCTCCCCTCCTGCCTGTTTTTAGCAGTTCCAACAAAGTTTTCTTCTTCTCCCCAATGAAGAACATGATTTCTTTTCTTTGAGCTTGTCCCTCTGAAGTAGCAGTGATCAAATATTGGACCTTGAGCCTTGAGAATCATTTGATGACTGCAGTTGTGGCTTTTTACTTTTTTTTTTAAAGCTATACTTAACAAAAAATGCATGTAACAAAATTTGTGTGTTAAAAAATGAAGCAAAAGTTTAGGGTTTTTTCATTCTAGAGAACAACAAAAAGGTAAGTTGAAGAAAGAAAAGCAATGTAGACGGAATACAAGCTAAGTTTAAAAGGCAGTTAGAGTGGTTCTCTGATGCTGAATTTCCAGAGAGGGGCTTACCACTTCACCCTGTGGTACAGCCACAGTCCATTGAATCAGCACACACACAGCCCATGGAAGCACAGGAGAGAGGAGAGAAGGGAATACAGGGAGTACAGAAGTCAATTCAAGCAGGAAATCATAATTCCAACAGGCTTAAAACTCTACAACATGCGCAGAGACAGGTCAGTTAATGCGACAAAGACTAAAAGAAAAGTATGAGAAAGTCACAACTGCCATTGTAGGTACCAAAAGGCAGAACTTAAGTAACAGGTGATTTTAAAAAGGTGATGGAAAAGATTTTTTTCTAAAAGTCAGTATTATAAATCCCTAACTCTCCAAGAATGCATACACATTAATGCAAAGAGATGAAAAGGTTTTTCTTTCTTTTGTATTTTTTTAATAACTAGTTGGAAAGGGGGCAGAAATGTGTGTGAGATTTATAGCATTCATTATAATCCCTCAAATCTGTAAGGGAGCCCCACAGAAAGGATTGTACCTCTCAATTACATATTTTTAATAGAAAGATCTCACTAAAGCTTGAAATAAGTAAAACTGATTTTGTGCAATTCTTACAGCAGGCTTGAGAGGTCTAAATACTTCTTTTCTGTCTTCAGGTTTTTTCACTGCATTTTCAAGGCGCTGAGATGGAGAGCCCTCAGATTTGGATGATGCTGTGAAGTTCAAGAGACAAGCAAGGTGGATATATACAAACATCCAGATGTGTGCTACAAGGCAGACCCAGCCCATCTAGCCTTTGCTTCTCACTGCCTTGTCCCCCTGTCTACTTCTGCTAGCCCCATGCATGGCAGGGTTTTCACACACAGACCTGGACTCCAGGGCTTCTGACTCCTTACTAAGACTCTTAACACATTGGAGTTCATAAGACCTGGTTATGTCATTAGTACTGTAGAGGGAAGTTTCACTGATCTATTATTATGAGTAGGTTTAAATAACCAATATTGATGATAATATTGATGGAGACTACATTGAAAGAAGTAGTTTCAAATCTCAGCTCAGACAGCTAATCACCTTGGATGAATTACTTAATCTCACGAAGTTGCAGCTACTGTAATCTGTAAAATGGAGACACTATATATATCTCATGGGGTTATTACAAGGATTAAATCAGATAATCATATAAAGTGCTCACAGCGCTAGTCATATGTAAGGTCTCAAAAGTTAACTGTTATTAAAACTGTGATGACTACTATTGTCATCAGCAACCTATACTCTAACATTGTCTTGTGATATGCAGCTATGTAAAAACCAAAGGTCTGTTACATGATTTAAAAGGATTTACAGTATACTAATCATAGCTCAATATTGTTCACAGGGAAAGAGAAACAGAAAGTCACCCTACATCTCACTCGGAAGCGCTCTCCAGAGCCACTCTGAGACCCAGGCTGAGAGCCTGAGTTGCTGGACCCAGAGGAGCTACCACTGCCAGGCCTGGGCACCAGCTTTTCCACTCTCTCCCACAGCAACCTGGACTCAACACCACTGCTGAAAAAAAAAAGAGGAGACAGTAAGTAGTGCATCATCCTGAGATGCAGCACCAAATTAAAAACACAAACAGCATTCAACTCACCAAAAGTTATTACACTATTCATGGGTTTTATCTCAGATATCCTAACAAACCAAAAATGCTAAATGATATTCTACCATTAGCAGACCCAAAATCTTCATCAGACATGAGAGGAAATACTATTGTTTGGTCTATAAGTGTTATTATATCTGACATAGTTATAAACTTAGTTTCTTATTATAAAAAATCCACTTAACAAATTACAGTATAATAAAATTATACTGTTTCTAGGCTTGGTTTTCTTTCTTGCCCAACTGACACTTATGCAGTCTCTTTACATAAGCTATGTTGGAAATGTGACAGAGAACAGAAGCTATGATCTGTCCCTGCCAGGGCCGGCCCCACAGGACAAGTTCACCAGGACAGACCTGATACACAGACTCAGTCAAAGGAGAACCCGACAGTCTCCCCAGATCATTTAAGGACTAGGAAGTCTCTCTGCAGCTTCTGGACTATCACGCATCTCACTGCTTCAAGTTATACTAGGGTTCCACACACAGAAGACAAACTACAGAGGTTCAGTAACAATCAGGTACAAAACATTCAACAAAGTGACCTTTTCTCCTTCTTCTAGCATGGTACTAATCAGTGGAACTTACTGAGATGATAAAAATGCTCTATAGCTGAGCTGTATAATAAGGTAGCCACAAGCTACATGTGGCTACTGACCACTTGATATATGGCTAATGTCACCAAGAAAATAAAGTTTTGATCCTATTTAATTTTAACTAAATTAAATACAAATGTAGCTGTATAATATAGTAGCCACTAGTCTCACATGGCTAATAGCCACTGTACTGAACGGTTCTAGCACTTAACACTAGTACTTGGTTAATTCACTAGTTTACTGCAAACTGTAAGTCAGCCACTGACCTTTAGTAGCCTGTGTGTCATTTCTGTACTCCCAAAGCCTTAGGATTTCCTTCAGATAACAAGCTCCCACAAGTTACAATTCTCTTAGAAACCCTGCCCCCTTTGCTGCTGTTCCTTCCACTTACTCTAACAGAGACAGATTTCATTTTAAAGCTGCCTATACAACTGTATTCAGACTCTCTTTTCACAAGAAATCAATTTGATGTTATTCAAGTTAATACATTTTATGGGAGCTTTTCCTTTATTAACTGATAATCTCCTCTTTGCCCCAGAACTTCCCTGTTTATGGGCATTTTTATGGAGAAAAAAAGATGACAAAAGTCTGTAGGCTACTGTGCAGTAAACCTGTTCTTAAGCTTCTGTTTTTTTTACCTGGTGGAATTTCTTTGAGCTGCTTGGCTACTCTGCTGCCCACTGCCCTGCAGAGGGGAATCCCGCCGGGACAGAACAGGGGAACGAGATGTTGTTCTCACAGGGACCTTTGGGTAAAAAACACAGCAAGTAAGTTCTTGAAAATATGAGGAGAAAAAAGACTTCTGTACCAAAACATATTTTTACAGCAGTCCTAATTATGTTAGCCTTACTATATCCCTGCCCTACCCCCCATTCCTGATCATTCTCTACCCTCCACTTATACAACAGAAAGAGAAAACTTAGTCAAAGGATCAAAGAAGCCAGGACAAACAGCCCTTCTATGCTTCTGTAATATTTAAATGATGTTTGGACTAAAGTCTGGCGGCAGGGGACACACAAAGCATTTTGCTGAGATAATATGAGAATCAGGAAAATAAGCCCAAAGAAATCAAACAATGTGTACAAATGGATCAGTAGGAATCGAAGACTGGTAGGAAGCAAGAAAATATTCAGAGGAAGCAAATACCAAGTAAAGAAAAAATAAACTAAAATGTGCTCTTGTGTTTAATTTTACCATTAAGTAATTACTAAAAAAATTGAAAATTAAAACATTTTAAAAAGCAAAACAAAATCAAAAACTTCTCAATTTAGAAAGAAAAAAATATTTTTTGAAATTTTTGTTAATGTTTTTTCCTTATGACATCTTCTCTGAACAGTTAGGTAACGGTTTATGCTGTAAAACAACTTTGTAGCTTCTATATAAACATATAAGACAACTGCTAAAATGTATTTTGATTCTACTTATTCTAAAAGTATATTCTTCATAGACTTACACTTAAATTATTTTGTTACCTAGTGTTTAAACATAGACTTAACACCAATAGTTAACTCACTGGGTGAATATAACTCTTAAGTGTAGAACATTCTCCCCACTGTAAGAAGTTCCTTTGAAATTTTGTTGCCCCTGAATTAAGTCATTATACCCTTTATTAAAATAAATAATTTTTAAAAAATAACAAAAAGGAAAAAGAAGCACATATCTGTCTTTCTGCTTCTTACCCTTGGAGGCACCTCCTCACTGTCTGATCTAGACCAAGCCTTTTGAGTGGGGTCAGGTACCTCCGACTTAGAGTCAGAATTCTGACTTAGCACCTCACTGCGGGAAGGTGGACATGGGTCCTGAGAGCGAAGATGGTGGTGTGCAAATTTGGGAGGAGAAGGGTCACTGAAGGAATGGGATCTCGAGACAGGGGAAACATTGTTCTTGAGAGATGCCAGGTGGGACCACTGTACCTTACAAGAAAACAAAACATAAAACATTCAATGCGTTCTGCATAAAACGCTTTTTCTGGTCAATACCAAATCTAAAGCAAGGAACTGGGAAATGCACACTGGGTGCTATAGTATCAGGTAAGCCAGGCAGAGAAACACTTTAAAGTGAAGAAGTGACCTGGGGAACACAACAGGTAGAAAAAGAACAAATGTACACTTAAAAGGAAAACTTTTAATATCCAGACAAACATTATAGATAGCAGCAGTAAACATGAAGATTAAAAAAAAAGGCTTATAAAAGTCATGCTACATGCATATCCATATCAAAGCAGAGACTGGACAGGGAAAGAGGGAGAGAGATCACAAGGTGAACACTGCCATACATGCAGACCTATGTATCCACCTTCACAGTAAGATTTCAGACCACATAACAGTAAAACAACACATTTAATGAGCAAAGACAGACCCCCTCATGTTTTGACAGACTATAAATACAGGGTCCGGCAGAAGTAACACCTGTTTGAGTGTGGTTGGTAGGGTAATAACATGGTTGTAGTAATTTATAGTTTTAATTTGAACATTTCACCTAAAATGTCATATGGTATGCTTGAATGTGATATTGTTATGTTATAGAATTATATGCTTCTGATTTTGTAATAAAAGATTTTGCAACAAAAAGGGGCATTGCTTGTGCCAGACCCTGTAAAATAACTTAAAAACAACCAACTTTTCAAATACACCAACAATTTTCTTTCTTTTGTTTCTCAAGCCTTAAAACACTCAAACCCTAGACCTGCATACACCCTCATACTGGTTATGAAAAAAAACACTTTAATTTCTTGAGAAATATTCATGAGTATGATTCCCTAAATATTCCCTAAATATTTCATGAGAAATAATCATGAGTATGATTGACCTCCTATTTGTTAACTGATTTTTTCTGGTTGCTTTCAAACTGAGAAAACAATCTCTGAAATAATCTGCATTTTCTTTAAATTAAGTTTTATTATTTTAAAATATGCTTAATATTACAATTTACATTATTTCAGCTTTACATCTATTATATTAATGCATTTAATGAAAACTGGAAATGCCAAATCACAATTGATTCAACCTTCCCAAAAGCAAGATTCAAAATTAGTTCCAGATTTATGACTTCTAGGTGACACTCACATAACTCTAGTTTTATTGGTATAATCCCAGATGCCTGAAATGTTTTAAATTTTTGGGGGTGGGGAGCATAGAACTGAAAGTATTATCTGTAACTAAAATTTTTAAAAACATGAGTTTTAGAATAGAGTCCTACAAAAAAGTTTCCCCAAAGAGAACATTTTCAATAGGTATATGTTTTAGCCAAAAGCAACTTTACATAAGAGGAAAAGGGAGACTATTTCCAGGTACTATATTAATTAAACATTAATATAAAAAGCAGTCTACATAATTCAGGAAATGTTAGTGGTCAAATAGATAAATATTTTTTATTTATGGTAGGCTTTAACTTTCAAAATAAAAAAATGTAACACTGGACTCTTCACAGGAATGTCATCAAGCCTATTCTACTAGTCCCTCCTCCCCTCCCCTCCTCTTCCCTCCCCTTTCTTCCCTTTGCCCTTTTCTACTCTCCTTTGTTCCCTTTTTCTTTCCATCCCTTGCTCTTTGGAGTTACCATTGGCTTGTGGGACAGCTCTTCTGTGAATCAAGGAAATGCTAATCCCATGTAAACACCTTCTACCACCCAATATACCCCTTCAGTTACCCAACACACACCCATATCTTATGGTAACGCCCTGGTTCTTTACTGTTTGAACTCCATACTGGGTTTATTAACTGTAAAGCACATTCAAATCCTCATCTGAATTTGTTTTTCCAAATACCAAAGCTAATTCTATCACAAGGAAGTGACCTTTTGCCTCCCAACACATAAACGTCAGTAACAAGTAATCTTAGGCCTAAGAAATTTGTTTCTAATATTCTGGGTTACATAGCTACATGGAGTAAAATGTCTAAAACTCCACTGTTTTCAGTGAGAAAGTGGGAATCAGTGCAATCTATGATCTCTGTCATGGGTACCCTTAGCTGCCTATTTTCCTCTCCAGACAAGAGAGGGTTCCTCTTAACTTCAGCATTTTGCCAGGAGGTGCTCCCTCACCTAGACAGGGCAGCAGGCTGTGGTAGATCAATGAGAGCTTGTGACCCTGACCCACTTCAGGGAAAGCCACACCTAACCCATTCTGCTGGATTCTAACTTTTTTTAGAGCTTTGAAACTTGAGAATCCGATAAAAGACCCTTTTTTCAGGAAAAAAAAATGTGCGAATTTGGACAAACCAAAAATGTGTACATGGAATTTCGGGTTCCTCACTGGCTCTCTGAAGCCCATGCATGGAACATGCCAGATACCAAAGGTCACAGGTTAAGAAAAGGTCTGGTTCTTCCTTGGTGTACTTGTAACACAAGCTTTCTAAAAACTAAACTGAAAAAAAATCAGTATTAGAGTAAGAAGACACTTAGTCGTGAACATCTAATTTAGGGAAGAAAAAACATGAGACTAAGAGAAGATATCACTGAATCTAAATATTCTTAATAAATACAAGAAAAATCTTTAAAAAAACTCCTTATTTTCCCTATCAACTGAGGGCATGTCCTCTTTAAGTTGGTCTAAACTTACTCCTGCTTATCTCTTCTCTTTTTAAATGTGGTAACACACCAAAATGTGAATACTATGAGCAGGCCAGTAACTCAGTGAATTATTACGTGCATCTCCTTGACCCACAGCTACTGACTGTTGCTACCTGTGGCTCAGCTGGTCTCTGCAGGGCAGGATGCACAGACTCGGAGTTGCCATTGGAAAAAGACTCTGATCTGGAAGGCACTGGTGGCTCCAATACTCTGCCTGTCTGCTTAGACTGGGCTTCAGGGGAGCTGTGGTTAGTTTTCCTATATCTATCTTCCACCTGTGTCAGAGAATTAGAAGACATAACTCAATGTCAGTGGGGAAAAGCAGATAGCAAAGAAAGCCTGGAAGTGGATGGACTGTAAAGAGAAATTTTCTGTTTATTTCAACTACAGGAAAGAAAGAAGTGGTTTAAAAATGAAGAAGGCAAATAAAGCAGGGCCAGGGTATGATTCAGGATAAAGGAATACTTATGAGAATAAAAGTTAAAAGAGGCAGCCTTTAAATTCTCCTCCTGGCAAGAATTCTAGAGTTGTACATGAGGGTAATAAACTAGAAAACAAATTAAATGTGTCACAACCAACTAAACCTACAGATTAAAAGAATGTTATCAGGAATCCAAAACACATTTCATTCCAGCAAAAAAGGGCATTCCAGAACACCTGCTCCCAGAATCTAACTCTGTGAGGGCCAGAAACGGTGGAAGGGTGCCACCTACAGGCTAGGATTCAATGTACCCTACAGGCTGACCAAGCTAGCTCCCTAGCTTCCTAGGACCCCAGAATAGTGACTGCTTTGCTACATCCTTACTGGGAGATTCTCCCAAATATGCCAATTTGGTTACAAATCAGGATCATTGAAAAGGCAGTAAATCGGGCTATAGGCACACTTCACCGTCATTGCAAGTTTGGAAAAATAGTTAACCAGGCTACCATTCCCCTCATTTACATTTTAAAGAATAATTCTGCCATACAATATTTCCCCCTTTTATTTAGTTTAGTGCCCAATTCATCTGAGAATTGTTAATAAAGGCATTCTGGTCCTTCATGGATAAAACACTTAATTAGGTAAGGGAGTCCCCTCACTTCTCAGAGTCTCAATTTCTCAGCTAGAAAACCAAGTGGGTGGATCACCAGCTGGTCTATGCCCCCTTCTAGCATTATTATTACCCTGTTCTTAAGAGGCAGGGAATCAACATAGGATCAATGTCTAAGCAACACAGGAAAGCAGATACCTCTTGAACTCTGTCAGCAGGCTCAAAGTGGGGCTTAGGCTCTGGAGCATGGTAGGTTGGCTTGCTCCTTTCCTGCTGTGGTGGCAGCTGCTGCTGTGGGTGTGGTCTCCGGTGGTCATGCTGTAGAGACAGGAGATATGCTTGTTCTTGTTGCAACTGTCTCTGGAGCCTCTCTGCCTGCCGGTGCTCCTCCATCTCTCGCCATCGGCACTCCTTGGAGAGGGAGAGAACACTAAATCTATGGGAAATGGAAAGCTGGCCTCTTCTCTGATTCATTCTCAACCTTATTTTTAAAAGATCATGCTATTTTTTTCGCCATGTTTTGTTAACAAAGCAAAATGGGTGGGATTTTAAGTAGCATATTACCTGTGGAAAAATCTGACAGCTTGTTGCTAACAATAATATCACTGGACAGAGTAAGAGAGAATTCAATTAAAAGTCAGTAGCAGTGGTTTCAAAAGTATCTAGAGTAAACTAGGTAAAAATCCTATGGCAAGTGCTTTGAACCTTCAGCCCCTTAGCATTCTTGTTTGTTCACTGAATGCCGACTTCTTTTCAAAACCTGTCTATCTACCAAACAAGAACAGTTAAGTTATTAGTGGAAAGTAAGTAAATAAATAAAAGCGACCTGGAAATGTGCCCCAAGCATTAGAACCACAGAGGATGACTTCACTTGAGCCTGTCAGCCCACAGCACTAACCACAATGGTCTGGTGATGAACACAGCTCTGCCCAGCTCAGGGTAGGGGTGGACACATGAGCCCTGGCACTACAGAACAAGACAGGTACGGGCGTTACCAGTAACATGGCCTGCTCCTGGAGCAGCTGCTGCTGAAGGAGTTCCAAGTGCCGCTGCTCCTCTTCTAGCTGTCGCCTGATATACTCCTGTCACACAGAAATTACCCAGCAATCAATTTATCCAAAAGGAAAGCATCAGTACTACCTGAAGGCAGCACCAAGAACCACCTGCCCCATCATCTTTACTAAGTGGTAATCCATTTAGTAATGAATCTCTAACAAAATCTATTGCTAAGGATTTTCCCAAGAACTTGAAACTGGCCACTAAGACCTGAAGAGTCTAATAAATAATGACATGCCCTCCAATGGTATACACAAAGGTATCTGGAAGGTTTTCTTTTAGAACACAGCTGTTATACACAAATGCTGGGTTTTAAAGGATTGTGATGTTTCCCTTAAGATGGCAGACTACAGAAATCAGGAGTTTAATTTTAGGAAAGTAGAGGGTTCTCATTAGTAAATGTCTGCTTATTACTCATTATTTATAACAATCACGGGTTGCCAATTTTTAAAATCCCACACTAAATTTGTTTAATATTAAAATACAACAAACATGATTTGTGTTTTCTCTGATGATATGGAAAGTATCTAGAATGACTACATTCTAGAAGCCATGGTCTGGGAACATGAGACTTAGGCAACTTTTCACAAATGAAAAGGCCCAAGTCCTTCATGATGAGGATGTGGGGGTATGGGGGTGAGGATGCATGTGTGTGTCTGTATGAGAGAGAAAGGATAGGGTGGAGGTGAATAGTTTGCAATGAGAAAAGAAAGATAAACAATGAAAACAGGTAAACACATCCAAAATATGCATATAAAGAGGAAAAATCCAAATTTGAAGCTGCGTGTGTATTTAATGGACTTGGAAATCAAGAGACCTTAGCCTATGACCTCTGGCCAGCTCTCAACCTCCCATTTCCTCAGTTTTCTCATCTGAGAAACTAGTACCAAGAATATTCTCTCCCAACTCTCAATATTTTTTTGTGAGACTCAAATATGAGATAGATATAAAATAACTTTAAAAAGAACAAATATTTTACAGACAAAAGGAGTTTCCTTCCTTTTCAACAGGGAAGAAAGCTAAGTACTGTAGAAGAAAAGTAGGCTAAGGGGTCTATGAGGGCAAATTTTATTCTGAAAGTCAGATTATTTCTTTATAGGGCTACTGCTGACAATGCACTGATGCCAAGCTACCCCTTTAAGATGAAAATAACCACACATTTGGGCTGAACACAAATTTTAGTTAACCAATTATTCTAATTGAGAGAATGATGGATAACAGAAATTGAGAATATAAATTTCCTTAGGTTTATCTTACAAAGCAAATTCAGCTCCCCCCGGAAAAAAAAAGCCAGTCCAGGGGAAGCATATCCGTAAGACCAGTGGCAAATGCACCAACTCCAATCTGGGCTCCATTTAAGCCTAACCCTCCATGATACATGCTATGCCAAGGTCTGCCCAAGCAAGGAATATGACCTTTCCCAGCAATGGCTGAGAAAGGAATCTGACTCCCAACTCATTTCTGCTTTGAACTCAACAGAATTAAACCACAAATTAAAGGTCAAATAGTACACTTATTTGTTTTCTACCTTCAAAACACAGGGAAAACTGAAAAATCTACATCTATCCAAATCACAAAGGTCCTAACCTACAGTCAATGAATACACAGAACACAATTACATATGTACACAAACAAGCATCTGATGCAGAAATGTTTCCCACAGCACTGTTAACATGGGAATAATTACTTTGCAACAAAATAAGAAAAGCAGAGTAAACCTGATTTTTGATGCTATTTTTTTAAAAAGGAGGTGAAGAATACTTGCTATACACAAAAGCTAAGGACTGCCATTAGAATAGCAAAGACTAAGTATTACTTTCATACCATCCTGTCACAAATTGTGAGAATTAAATTGTGATTTAATGTTTAAAATGTGTAGTGCATGTTTTGTCTTCTCTGCGGTTCCCAAGTGTAAATCAGAATGTGAAACAAAACAACCTAAAACACACCAGTTACCTGATCCATGATGTCACTAAGGTAACAGATAAAGGATATCACTGAAATCCTAGGAGACACCAGTAATGTAGCAGGCAGACCCAAGTCTCAGAGAACCTGAGGCGTATCATTAGTGTCAAGGATAATAACTGGATAACTAAATTTGGAAGTCAATACCATTGTATTCAAGTACTTTAAGCATGAATCTCAAGTGTTATTTAAATTTATCCCCATTCATATCTTTTTTTCTTTATTCAAAGCTCATAACAAAGAGTGATTCATTCAAAGACATGAAAGGCAAGGATGGGATGCACACTGACAACATGGAAAACAGACAACTCAGTCCATTTCTGTTTGCACAGATGGTTCAGGAAACAAAGAGATTTCTAAAGACAACTATATCTGGCATTAATAAAATGCCATAAATATTACCAAAATCTGATTTTTCTTTGGTTAAACAAAATAATAATGTCATTATATTTGTTACATGCTACATATGTACATACTGAATTATATGCAAATATATATTAAATATCCAGTGGCTATTTCAAATATTGCTCATAAGAAATTTCTTATAGTCGGTTTTTAATTTCACTTTAAAAAGGTTAATTATCTCCAGATATATTAGGTTTGAAGCATTTTAGCTGAACAAGAGAAGGAATATTAAGAAATCTTTGAACCATCATACTATCTGTAGACCACAATTCTGGTTTCAAGGTTTCTAAAGTGTAATAATTTATATATATATTTAAAAACAAGAGACTCAATTTACTGGTGCACTTCCAATTGTGTCCTGAATATGTGCATGCACATGTGTATACTTTTGCCCCAAATACCCCAACTCTACAAAGTAAGAAACCCCACAAACTCACTGTTGGAACATTCTTTGTGAACTAACCTGCTCTCTTTCGACTCTCCTCTTCTCTTCTTCTGCCCGTCTCCTATCATCTTCCTCTTTACGCCTTCTCTCCAGTTCCTCCAGACGTTTCTTCTCTTCTTGTTCTCTTCTTCGCTGCTCACGTTCCTGCTGCCTTCTAGCTTCACGCTCTCTCCTTTGTTGCTACATAAGGAAAGATGTAATAATCAGCAGGGACTTTCTGGCTATGGCTCTCAGGACAGTTTGCTGACCAGTTACAGCAAATTAGGAGGCATTCATGGACCCTGTCTCTACTGGCCAATTATCCGACATTGCCACTTGATCTATATATACCAGCTTCCTCATAAATGCTGGTTAAAGGTGCTGTGTTTCTGTGAATCCTTATAGGGTTTCGTTTCATTTTTATATCAATTATTCCCCATGTTTCACTGTACCCCAGCACTTAGGTGACAGGGAATTCTTAATGCTTCAGTATCACTAATAGTTACCCAAGGCCCTAAGTCAGGAGAAAAACACAAAAGAGAATGAAATAAAGGAAAATAGAAATACGGCAAGTAAGTAAAGGAGAGAAATAATTAAAAAGGGGCATGGGGAAAGGCACACATCAGGAAAAGAGAAACTGATGTCAACGAGAATAAGAAATGTCATTATTACCACTAAGAATATATTATTAAATAACTGCTTTTGAGCACATGCTTACTATGCATCTCACACTGTGGTAAGTATTCAATACTTGATATTCTTTATTCCAAGTACTTTACCTAATATAATTCTCATAACAAACCTAGGAAATAGGTATTTCATTCCTATTCTACAGATGAGAAAATAGGTTCAGAAAAGCTAAGGGACTTGCCCAGTGTCACAGGCTAGTAAGCACCCAGCTGGAAGGGTCACTCTGTCTCTAAAGCCTATCCTGTTAACCAGACATTCCATCACCAGGTACAGAAGGCATAACTGACTCATCACACTGGCTCTGACAGCCTTTCCTACTTAGGCTGCTCAAATTACCCCAGAGTATAGAGCAATGTGACACACTGGGCCCTTATCTGGCTGCCTGTCTCATCCGGGCCCAGATGTCTGTGAATCAAGTCCTTCCTCAGTGCAAAGTATAAAATTAACAAGCTCTTCCCATGAATATGAAAAAAAATGCTAGCCTCCAGACAGGCACTGTCCATCAGAACTCTCTGGGATGATGAAAATGTTCTGTCTCAACACCATTCAATACAGTGGCCACTAACCACACGTTGTTACTAAGCACCTGAAATGTTACTAGTATGATTGAGAAAGTGAGTTTCTAATTTTACTTCATTAAAGTTAATTTAAATAATCATGTAGTCAGTGGCTACTATATTAGCCATTACATTTCTCAAGGCACAAGAAACCAATTATTATTAACACAAAGTTTAATGTGACACTGAGATTAAATATTTAAAAAAAACAAGAAACTTTGGGGTAAAACATTGGGGATATTAGACACAAATATTTAAAATGGGTATGCAAAATAAAGTGTTTATTGTTGTCTAAGTTTCCCTTCTGGGTTTTCCCCGATTCTGGATTATCATTCAATCTGAAGGTATACACACACACTCAAAAAGGATTTCCTGACAAATGTACAGCATCTTACTTGTGGAATAACTGAATAGAAAAGATTACTTGGTGTCTGTTCTCTTTCAGTTGAGTAATACATCAGCATTATTCTCAATGAAGCTTGGAGTGAACTTTCAGGCCCACCTCCTCCCTCATTTCATACATTCCATGTTTTGTGGTTTCTCTTAGCCCCTATTGTCTGCTCTTAGAATCCAATGCACAAAACTCACCTGTTTCCCCTGGGTGGGGGTAACATCATGAGAAGAACCAAGTTTCTAACACCAATGATGCCCACATACAATGCACTTGCTGCCTGCTGCTTGTTAGCTTAATGTCTTTATGCTTTTTCAATCTTAGAAAAAGAGAAAAATGAGCCACTGGAGTATGTTCAAAACCGTATCTAGGAAGATAATTGTGAGCAACTGTCCATGTGACATAGGACTGAAAAGCTGAGCTTTTTACACTGAGGCCATTTGTCCTTTGTTGTTTGCATGAGGCCAAAAGGGGGCACAGCTTTAGCACTGCATATTGCCCCATGCCCCTTAGGGGAAGAGGCTTTTCTTTTCTAACACTAGCTACCAGAACATAAAACAAACAAAAACACTTCCCCACCCCAGGGCTCCATGAAAAACATGACAGAAATTTGAGGTCAGAAATCTGACAGTCACCTCCAAGCACTGGTACTGGAGACTTTCTTCATCAAAGCAAATTAAGCAAAGACCTTTAATTTTATACCTGTTGCTTTTTCTATACAGGAGCAAAAAAAAGTTCTACCAGTATATCTCTTACAATTATACAGTAGCTGAGAACACAACCATTTTTCTAAAACTGGCAATAAAAACCATTATAATTTGCCAATTGAGAAGCATGGGTTTCTTTGCTTTATGTAGAAATTATTTAATTCTTTCAGATATTCCTGGCTAGCCAAATTTTTCAAAGGAAAACATCTTTTAGACTTTTTTTTGAGTAAAAATACATTAAAGATAACATAAAAAGCCTTCTGATAACCTGAAGCTGAAATGCAAAGAATGTCCCTCACTCAATCAGTTTTAAAGCTCACACCACATGAGTTCTTCTTGAAGAGGTAAAAGTGGAAGCGTCTGGAAGCTTCAGTCCTGAGGAACAATGAGGGTAGCTTCATGCACACTACCATTTTTACTTGCTGCTTAAATTCTGAGGAACAATTATGGTGATGCTGGTGACAACCAGGACACTCTGAGGTTTATAAAAAAGAAATAAGTTGTTACCATACACTGGGGTTAGCAAACACCTGAAGGCCAGGGAAGAAGGGTCCCATTTCTGGATGAAAGAGCCCACAGTCACAGGCAGAGAGCTTCCTTTATGGAAATGGAAACAACTTCCCTCGGGCAGACAAAAGGAAAAACAGCAGAAAATGAAAACAAAAGAAAGGCAACTTGTGTTTACGCTCCTAAACATTCTCCCTCAGCTTCATAGAATTCAAGTCCCAAGCCAATCAGAATAATATGAACAGGTCAGAAGAGGCAAAGGATCTTATACACTGACTGTTACAACTTTCAGATAACAAAGTAGTCAAGTTGGGTTAACAGGGTTCTCTGAGAAGTTTTACTATGCACCATGGAGTTCTTTCTTTTTTTTTAAAGATTTTATTTACTTTTAGAGATAGAGGGGAAGGGAGGGAGAAAGGAGAGAAACACTGATGTGCAAGAGGATACATCTACCGGTTGCATGCCTGTAAATGAGGGCCCAGCCCACAACCCAGACATGTGCCCTGACTGGGAATCGAACCAGCAACCTTTCAGTTCACAGGCCAGTACTCAATACACTGAGCCACACCAGCCAGGGCCACCATGTAGTTCTAAAGAGAGAGGTGATAGGACTCAAGGACTGGGAGTTTTGATCCTGACTCAGCTGCCCTGGTACAAACCACTTACCCCCCATGAGCCTCAGTTTCCTGACTTGTCAAAAGGTGCAGTGGGAGTGAAAACGAGGCATTCTGTACTAGGTATCATCATGGCATTGAATCTGCAATAAAAATTTTTGGAAGACATCAATAGCTTGTGTCTAAACTGAGAAAAAAAATTTAAAAGATTTCATAAGCAGTGAACTGTAAGAGAATCATTCCTCTTGGAAAGAACTGGACTCTATCCTCCCCTGCCTACACCCTGGGAAATGTGCCCAGATGTGGTGAGATCAAAAGTCAACAGGAGGGAAGTAAAGATCTGAGAAGTTACGTCTCTACATTAGCTGTCTCTAAAAGTGAGCAAGACTATCAATTGGAGGATAGGGGAAAAAAAAACAACCAACTTAGAACTTCTACTTATTTACATTTGTAGATCACCCTTTCAAGATAGTGATTTTTGCCGTGTTTTATAAGGTACATAGTGCAACAGTATGTAAATGCATATATCTCTGTCAGATATACATGCTCAATTTTTTTACTGATGGGAGGAACGATGAAACCGTCTGAGACCACTGCACTACTTTACTCAATGCCGCATGACCACAGGCACACACGAATAGCCCCAGAGATGTGTTTGCTGCCATTTCCTTAGATACTGTGCAGGCTACTAAAATTCTTTAATTTTTAGGAATGATATTGATGTAAAGGTGCCACTAGGGTTCATGGTATCACACTTCCAGAAGGAAATGCCATGGGTTACATTTGGTTTTCCCTGTTATTTAAAAAACAGAAAACAATTTCTTTAATTTTGAAAGCAAACCCTGTCCCCATCTCTGCTGATGCCTGGGCTGTTATCAGAAGGAACCAGACAAGAGTCAAGGATGTTGCTGCACTGAAGTCAAAGAAATGACTGGTGCACAGCTGCCAGTCCAGATGCAGTCCAGCACCCAGTTCAAACCAGCCTCGGTGGCGTTCCAATCTCCTTGAGTCTCCACAGAAGAAAGGGAGAGGTTGTACAGGAAAGCAGAGAGCAGGAGTGATCCAGTATCAGGGCTGGCTTTCCACATACCAGCTCTCCCAACTACAATTACTGCCACCCCTGGAACACTGAGGGCAGGCATGATCCAGGCCAGCCCATTCCTTAAGACCTACTTCTCACTTGCATCTCCTGCTTTCTATCCCTGAGCTGTCATCGCCTGGAGTCTCAGGAAGATAGGACCTTGGTGCACATCCTCTGGCTTAGGCTCAAAGTGAAAGCACTCATTCTCATACAAGATAGTAAGCTCCAAAATGGTAAAATGTGTAGAATCCATTTCCTTGGTTATTTCCCTGGCGATCTGCCTGGTGGGAATTCTTGACTTAAGAGGCAAATTTTATATGCTCTTACAAGTAGCTTTTTTCATTTTATTCATGTTTTAAATTTTTAAATCAAAGTAAAAAGTACTTTAAAAAGTCAAAAAGAATACAAGGCTTATGCAAAAAATAAGCAATCCCACTTCTCCTCACTCCCGATTATTACTTCCAAGGTATAGCCACTTTCAATGCTTTTAGTTTTTCCCACAGTATTTATATTCTTGTATTTCAATAATAGGCTTATTGAGTTATTTAAAAATTTTTTTCCCACTGTAGACACCATCTATCAACTTCTCCCAAAGAATATCCATTGAATCATACCATCCCATGCTCCCAATCTAGTCATGTGACAATTTCTGGTTAAATGAAAAACCATACTCAAGGCTGAGTCCATATACAAGTAACTTTCTTTTTAGTTTTTTTAAGGAGTTAATTGCCCTTTTTTTGTTTGCTTGTTTGACAGATTTTCTATGGAGCTATTATAAAATCATCTGTAAAGTCTCTTGTACTACCATAACTCCTTTCAATATGGTCAAATAAATCAAGTATTTTTTCTTTATTCTTAGAGGTTAACCCTCTCACAGACCTCCCCTGTGCCCACATGGGCTGAATGCTCTCCAGGCATCCCACATTTGTCCAACTTCTCAGACATCCTTCTAGACTCTCCTGTATAGTATCCCATTTCTCACCTTCTCACCTTCTTTCTTACAGTAGTTTTTGGACTACAAGACACACTTTCCCCCCAAATCTGGGAGGAAAGGGGGGTGCATCTTAGAGTCTGAAAGTAGCTTACCTGGCTTGCTGTGGGGGGGGGCGGGGAGCAGCGGTGGTGGAGCGGGGTCACAGGTTATTAAATATTTTACCACATTTTTTGCTTCAGAAGTTTTTTCTATTTTCTTCCTCTAAACCTAGGTGTATCTTATGGTCTGGTGTGTCTTACAGACCTAAAAATGCGGTATTTGCTGGAACACATCCTCCAATATATTTATTCTTGAGAAAAAATAGTGAGAAGGTAAAAAAAGACTTAAGGACTAGGCATGTCGCAAAATCTCCACTCTCACACTACACAGATAATTTTGGCTGAGGGAAATAATTTCCTCTCAAGAGTTTCAAAAGCATTGCTCTGCCATTTTCTAGTTTCTGATATTGCTCCCGGAGAATGTAAGACCATTCAGATTCTTGATACCTAGTCTAAGACCCATTCACATCCCTTGACCTGTTCCCCGCACTGCAGCTTTTAGACCCTCTTTTCAACCCTGACAGTCTAAACTTTCAAGCTAATTTATGTGCCTTTCTCTGGGCCTATTTTCCTTCATTGTGCTGGATATTCTTTAAGTTTTTTAATCCAGAAATTCATATTTCTTAGTTCTGGAAACTTTTCTTAAATTATTTTGGTATGTTCTTCCTGTGATATTCATTCTCTGGACCATCTAATAAGTGGTAAACCACCTGGATTGACTTGGTTTCACTTCTATTTCCCATAAACTTACCTTTCTGCTGATTAATTTCTGAGAATTTTAATTTATAACAAAACTTTCAAAAGTTATTATCTGGATATTCTTGTTTCATGAATATCACATCTTCTCTCTTCCCTTTCTAAGGATATTAAGATTCTATGTATACATGTGTATGTGTGTGAGACAGGTTCTCTGATGCCTACGTTGCCTCTGCATCCTCAAAGTTCCTTTTTCTATTTGTCCTGGAATCTTTCATGTTACAGGTTTTTTCTTACTTTTTTATTGTTGTTCAATTACAGTTGACTGCATTTCCCCCCCATTACTATCCCCTGCCCTACCCACCCACACCCCCAACACTCAATCCTTACCCCATATAGTTATATTTGTCCATTATACATATGTTCTTTACACACGTTCCTTGACAAACCTTTTCCTTCTCTTTCCCGTTAACTCCCTTTCCCCACCTTTCTGGTTACTGTTAGTTTGCCTTTATTTCCATATCTCTGGTTCTATGTTGTTTGCTTGCTTGTTTGGTTTATTAGGTTCCACTTATAAGTGACAACATTTGGTATTTATCTTTCACTGCCGGGCTTATTTCACTTAGCATAATGCTCTCCAGTTCCATCCATGCTGACACCAAGGGTAGAAATTTCTTCTTTCTTTCTGCTGGGTAGAAAAAAACTGTATAAATAAATGCACCATGGTTTTCTGATCCACTCAATTACTGGTGGGCATTTAGGCTGCTTCCAGCACTGGCCTATTGCAAATTGTGCTGCTGTGAACACTGGAGTGCATAAATTTTTTTGAATTGGTGTTTCAGGATTCTAAAGGTACAATCTGAGCGGCGCAACTGCCAGATCAAAAGGGAGTTCCATTTTTAGTTTTTTTTTCCATGAAATTCCATACTGTTTTCCACAGTACCTACATCAGTCTTCATTCCCACT
Source organism: Trachops cirrhosus (assembly GCA_028533065.1). Lineage (NCBI taxonomy): Eukaryota > Metazoa > Chordata > Mammalia > Chiroptera > Phyllostomidae > Trachops > Trachops cirrhosus. The sequence continues at coordinate 80,169,816 of CM052543.1, read as the reverse complement.
ATACTAGGGTTCCCTTTTCTCCACAACTTCACCAGCACTTCTAGTTTGTTTTATTTATGATGGCCATTCAGACTGGTGAGAAGTGATATCTCACTGTGGTTTTAATTTGCATCTCTCTGATGGTAAGTATGCTGAGCATCCTTTGGTATATCTCTCCTCCTTGGAGAAGTGTCTGTTCATGTCCTTTGCCCATTTTTTCTCTTTTTTTTTTTTGATCATGCTATTACAGTTGTCCAATTCCCCCCTCCCTTATTCCCCTACAACCTGCACACCCCCTTCCCCCATATTACCCCTCCATTAGTTCATGTCCATGGGTTGTACATGTAAGTTCTTTGGCTTCTACATTTCCCATACTACTCTTAACTGCCCCCCCATTATCTAACTACAATTTATGCTACTTATTCCCTGTAACATTTCCCCCATTATCCCCTTCCCCGCTGATTAACCTCCCTGTGATCTCCATTTCTGTGATTCTGTTCCTGTTCTAATTGTTTGCTTAGTTTGTTTTTGTTTTTTTAGGTTCAGTTGTTGATATTTGTGAGTTTGTTGTCATTTTACTGTTCCTAGTTTTGAACTTCTTTTTCTTAAGTAAGTCCCTTTAACATTTCATAGAATAAGGGCTTGCTGATGATGTACTCCTTTAACTTCACCTTATATGGGAAGCATTTTATATGCCCTTCCATTCTAAATGATAGCTTTGCTGGATAGAGTAATCTTGGATGTAGGCCTTTTGCCTTTCAAGACTTGGAATACTTTTTTCCAACCACTTCTTGCCTGTAAGGTTTCTTTTGAGAAATTAGCTAATAGTGTTATGAGAACTCCTTTGTAGGTAACTGTCTCCTTATCTCTTGCTGCTTCTAGGATTCTCTCCTTATGTTTCATCTTATATAAAGTAAATATGGAGTGATTTGGTGTGTGCTTCCTTGGATTCAAATTCTTTGGGACTCTGAGCTTCCTGGATTTCCGGGAAGTCTATTTCCTTTCCCAGATTGGGGAAGTTCTCTTTCAAATTCATATGATTTTTTCAAATAAGCTTTCAATTACTCGCTCTTCTTCTTCTCTTTCTGGTACCCCGTATGAATCAGACATTGGAACGTTTAAAGTTGTCCTGGAGGTTCCTAAGTCTCTTCTCATTTTTTTGACTTCTTGTTTCTTCATTCTGCTCTGGTTGATTGTTTATTTCTTCCTTTTGGTCCAAACTACTGATTTGAGTCCCAGTTTCCATCCCATCACTGTTGGTTCACTGTACATTTCTCTTCATTTTGTTTGTCATAGCCTTTACTTTTTCCTCTATTTTGGGACCACACTCAACTTTTTCTGTAAGCATCATGATTATCAGTATATGGAACTGTGCATTTGATAGGTTGGCTATCTCTACATTGCTTAATTGTATTTTTACTGGAGCTTTGATCTGTTCTTTCATTAAGGTCTTTTTTTTTTTTTTTTTTTTTTTGTCTCAGAGCATCTGTTCCTTTGCCCATTTTTTAATTGGATTACTTGTCTTCCAAAGGTGGAGTCCTGTGAGTTCTTCATATATTTTGGAGAACAAACCCTTGTCAAAGGTATCACTGCCAAATATAGTTTCCCATATGGTTGGTTCTCTTACATTTGCTAATGTTTTCTATAGCCATGAAGCTTTTTATTTTGATGAAGTCCCATTTGCTTACTCTTTCCTTTATGTCCCTTGCTCTAGGGGACATATCAGTGAAAATATTGCTGCGTGGAATATCTAAAATTTTCTTGCCTATGTTCTCCAGAACTTTTATGGTATCACAACTGATATTTAAGTCTTTTATCCATCTTGAATTTATTTTTGTGTATGGTGTACGCTGGTGGTCAAGTTTTACTTTATTGCATGTGGCTGTCCAGCTTTCCCAAGACCATTTGTTAAAGAGGCTATTTTTACTCCATTTTATGCTTCTTTGCCCTTTATAGAAACATTAATTGACCATAGAGTCTTGGGTTTATTTCTCAGCTCTCTATTCTGTTCCATTGGCCCATGTGTCTGCCACTACCAGGCTGTTTTGATTACAGTGGCCTTGTAATATAGTTTCATGTCAGGTATAATGATCCCTCTGACTTTGTTCTTCTTTCTCAAAATTGCTGCAGCTATTCAGGGTCATTTAATGGTTCTATATGAATTTTTGAAATGTATCTGTGAAATATGCCATTGGTACTTTAATAGGGATTGTGTTGAATCCATAAATTGCTTTAGGCAGAATGGACATTTTGATAATATATTACAATTCTTACAATCCATGAGTATGGCATATGCTTCTATTTATTTGTGTCTTCCTTAATTTCTTCATTGTTTGTAGTTTTCTGAGTACAGGTCTTTTGCCTCCTTGGTTAGATTTCTTCCTAGATACTTTATTTTTCTTGTAGCTATAGCAAATGGGATTTTCCCCGACTTCTGTTTCTGATATTTCATTGTTGGTGTACAAAAATGCCTTTGATTTCTGAATACTGACTTTATATCCAGTTATTCTGACAAAATCACTTATTAGGTCGAGTAGTTTTTTTGTGGAGTCTATAGGATTTTCTATGTACACTATCACGTCATCAGCAAACAATGACAGTTCTGCTTCCTTGCCTTTCAATTTGGATGCCTTTTATTTCTTTTTCTTGTCTGATCACCGTGGCTGTAATTTCCAATGCTATGTTGAATATAAGTGGTGAAAGCGTACATCCTTGTCTTGGTCCTGATCTTAGTGGGAAAGCATTTAGTTTTTGTCCATTGAGTATTATGTTGGCTGTAGGTTTCTGGTATATAGCCTTTATCATGTTGAGGTATGCTCCCTGTACTCCCACCTTACTGTTTTTTTATCATAAATGAGTGCTGTAATGTTATAAAATTTTTTTCTGTACCTGTTGATATGTTCATGTGACTTTTGTCTTTCCTTTTATGTGATGTATTATTACATTTACTGATTTGCAAATATTGTACCATCCTTGCATCCCTGGGATGAATCCCACTTGATCGTGGTGTATGATCTTTTTAATGTATTGTTGGATGAGATATGCTGCTATATTGTTCAGGATTTTAGAGTCTATGTTCATCAGCAATACTGGCCTATAGCTTTCTTTCTTTGTTATGTCTTTGTCTGATTTTTTGATTAGGATGATGCTGGTCTCATGTAAAGACTTTGTGAGTCTTCCCCCTTCTTGAGTTTTTTGGAATAATCTGAGAAGGTTAGGGGTTAGCTTTTCCTTAAATGTTTTGTAAAATTCTCCTGTGAAACTGTCCGGTTCAGGGCTTTATGTGCCAGAGTTTTTTGATTATTGCTTCAATTTCACTAGCTGTTATTGATCTGCTCATGCTTTCTGTTTCTTCTTCACTCAGTTATGGAATATTATATTTTTCTAGAAATTTGTCCATTTCACCTAAGTTTTCAAATTTCTTGGCACATAGTTCTTTGCAGTAATTTCTTACAATCCTTATTTCCGTAGTATCAGTTGCAATCTCTCCTCTATCATTTCTGATTGTGTTTATTTGGGTCTTCTCTCTTTTTTTCTTGATGAGTCTGGTTAAAGGCCTGTTGATTTTATTTATCTTTTCAAAGAACCAGTTCCAGAATTTATTAATCATTTCAAATGTGCCTTTAGTCTGTATGTCATTCAGTTTTGCTCTGATCTGGATTATTTCCTTCCTTCTAATCTCTCTGGGCTTTGTTGGTTGTTCCTCCAGTTCCTGTAGATGTAGGATTATGTTGTTCATTTGAATGTTTCTTCCTTTTTTTATTATTATTATTTTTTTAAAATATATTTTATTGGTTATGCTATTACAGTTGTCCTATTATCCCCCTTCATTCCCCTCCACCCTGAACACCCTCTCCCACCCACATTCCCCCCCTTTACTTCAGTCCATGTGTCATAAGTTCTTTGCTTCTACATTTCCCATACTATTCTTGCCCTCCCCCTGTCTATTTTCTATCTACCTTCATTGCTACTTATTCTTCGTATCTTTCCCCCTCTCTCCTCCTCCCACTCCCCTGTTGCTAACCCTCCATGTGTTCTCCATTTCTGTGGTTCTGTTCCTGTTCTACTTGTTTGCTTAGTTTCTTCTTGTTTTTGTTTCAGGTGTGGTTGTTAATAATTGTGAGTTTGCTGTCATTTTACTACACCTGTTTTTTATCTTCTTTTTCTTAGACAAGTC
>CM052543.1:80122342-80165160 GCA_028533065.1 Trachops cirrhosus | reverse complement strand
TTCTGTTTGAGCCATCTTTTTGCTGTTTTTTGTTTTGTTTTGTTTTGTTTTTTGGTCTTGTCGAGCTCCTGTAGTGAGGGGCGGGGTCTTAGGAGTTCACCTGAGCGGGGCACCCCAGTCGCAGGGTTGTGACGTTGTATGTGGGGGCGGGGTCCGAGAAGGAACAATGGCGCCCACTCCGCCCTCTGCAGGACCCCAGACCCTTCCCCCACTTTCTGCAAGCCCACCGGGCCCCTCTGGCACCAATTCCGGTGTGGGTGGGCCTATGCACCCCGTGGGACCTTCCTTTTCAGTCAGTGACCGAAAGCTGTATTTCCCGGCGCTGGGACCCTGAGTTGGGTGCAGTGCCTTGCTTCACAATGGCTGCCTCTCTGGGTCTGCCGGTCGCCACCCCCTGGCCGGGGCCCACCAGCCACCGTTGTTTGTGCGTCCAGGGTCTGCTAGGTCTGCTGGTCACCACCCCCTGGCTGGGGCCCACCAGCCACTGCTGATTGTGCACCCAGGGTCTGCCTGCTGCAGACTTGCGCGCTGCCCCTGGTGCTCAGCTCTCCGCTCCGCATCCCTCACCCGGCCGGACTCCGCCCCTCCTACCGGTCTGGATGAAAGTGTCTATTTTTAAATCCTTGGTTATCCGACTTCCAGAAACTTCAATTTTCTGTCAGTTCTGGTTGTTATTTTGTTTCTATATCTTTGTTGTCCCTATCTTGGTTGTGCGACGAGGCACAGTGCGTCTACCTATGCCTCCATCTTGGCTGGAAGTCCCCTCTTTTTTTTTCAGGTAGGTCTGTATTGCTATCAATTGCTCTCTTAGAACTGCCCTGCTGTGTCCCATAGGTTTTGGACTGTTGTATATTCAGTTTCATTTGTTTCTGGAAACCTTTTGATTTCCTCCTTGACCTCATTATTAACCCATTCATTGTTTGATAGCATGCTATTCAGTCTCCATGATCTTGAATGTTTTTGAGTTTTTTCCTTGAGATTGGTTTTTATATTCAAGCCATTGTGGTCCAAGAAAATGCTTGATATGATTTCAATTTTCTTGAATTTGTTGAGGCTAGTTTTATATCCTATCATGTGGTCTATCTTTGGAAATGTTCCATATGCACTACAAAGAATGTGTATTTTGCTTCTTTGGAATGTAAGGTTCTACATACATTATCAGTTAAGTCCTATTGATCTATGGCATCATTCAATGCTGCAATATCCTTGCTAATATTTTGTTTGAAGGAGCTATCCATTTTTGACAGTGGGGTGTTAAAACTATACTATACTTGTGTTGCTACTATAATTGTGTTGCTCTCCATATCTTTCTTGAAGTCCTCCAAGAATTTCCTTATATATTTGGGTGCTCCTATGTTGGGTGCATATAAGTTTACAATATTTATGTGTTCTTGATGGACTCTGCCCCTGAGTATTATTAAGTGTTCTCTTATCTCTTTTTTTGACCTTTATTTTGAAGTCTATTTTGTGTGATGTAAGTACTGCTACCTTGGCTTTGTTTTCCTGTCCATTTGTTTGGAATAATTTTTTCCAACTCTTAGCTTTCAGCTTGTGTAGGTCTTTTGTTCTGAGGTGGGTCTCTTGTAAGCAGCATATGTTTGGCTCATGTTTTCTTATCCATTCAGTTACCCTATGTGTTTTAATTGGATAATTTAATCCATTTACATTTAAGGTTATTATTGATAGGTAGCTGCTCATTTCTCCCCTTTGTACCTGTGTCCCTCTCTCTCTCACTGTTTTTCTTCATCTTCTTAAAGCACTCTTTAGCATATTTTGCAATGATGGCGTGGTGGAGTTGTATGCTTTCATCCTTCTTCTGTTTGGGAAATTCCTTATTTCACCTTCCATTTTAAATGACAGCCTTGCTGGGTAGAGTAGTCTCGGTTGCAGGCCTTTGTTTTTCATTACTTGGAATATTTCTTGCCTTTCCCTTCTGGCTTGTAGTGTTTCTTTGAGAAGTCAGCTACTAGCCTTATCAGGGCTCCCTTGTATGGTAGTTACTGTTTCTCCCTTGCTGCCTTTAAGATTCTCTCTTTGTCTTTGAATTTTGCCATTTTAATTATGTGTCTTAAAGTAGGCCTCTTTGGCTTCATCTTGATTGCGGCCCTTTGTGCTTCCTGGACTTACATGACTTTTTCTCTCATCTAATTAGGGAAGTTTTCCATCATTACTTCTTCAAACAAGTTTTCTATCCCTTGCTCCCCTTCTTGTCTTTCTGGTACCCTTATTATATGGATATTATTACATTTCATGTTGTCCTCCAGGGCCCTTAACCCTTCTTCTTTCTTTTTAAGTTTTTTTCCTTTTCTTGCTCTCTCTGGGAGTTTTTTTTCTACTTTGTCTTCTAGCTTGCTGATTCAATCCTCTGCTTCATCTAGTCTGCTTTTGATTCCTTCTCCTGTGTTCCTCAATTCTGAAGTTGTATTTTATTTCTGTTTGGCACTTGATAGTTTCTATGTCCTTTTTCATGTTGACATAATTTGCACTAAGTTTCTTGTAGCTTCCCTGTAGCTTTTGGTAATTCTCATTGAGCTCATTGAATTTTCTTATAACCACTGTTTTGAACTCAGTATCTGATAGTTTATTTGCTTCTATTTCATTTAGCACTTTTATCAGGGGATTCCTCCTTTCCTTTCAATTGGGAGTTGCTTCTTTGTTTTCTCATTTTTTGGGAAACTCTTCTTGTTTGCTTCTGCTTTGCAAATTGATCTGTTTTGATTCCCTGTCTTTGTACTGTGAGCTTCTACAGTAGGAGACATGTGTGATTCAGTGGTGCAGTCTCCTTAGTCTCCTGAACTTGATGCTCTTGGGATGTGCTTCATGCCTTTTATGTTGGTTCTCTGGATGTTATTGGATTTTGATTATTGTAGGGTCATTCTTTCTTGGGTCCTTCCCTCCAGCTGGCTGGCTGATGGGTTACTCCACCCACCCTGTGTTGTATGCTGTTGGGCAGGTATACTGTTTTTTTCTTTCTAAATCTGCCTCTGGTGATGTCAGATAGTGGCTCTGTCTGACCTTAGGCATTTTGAAATTTCTATTGTCTGTGTCTGTCTCCTTCAGTTGTTAATCTAGTCACTCTGCACTCAGCAGTCAGACTTAAGCACCATAGGTGGGGCAGAGTCCTTCCTGGGCTCGGGGCTATTATTTCCCCTCAGGATGCTGCTGCTGCTCAGAGTGGATTGGTCTGCCTGAGCAAGATGGCTGCTGACGTATGGTGGATGACTTACCACCAGGACCCTGGCTGCTAGTGTCTCAGTTTTCCTCCCAAAGCTTCTGTCCCCATTATCTCCTCAGGAGTCTCTAGTCCACTCTACCTCCACCCCTTGCTGGAACCCAGGATAAGTGGCTGCAAATGAAAATCTGTGCATTGGCCCTTTAAACAGCTTTTTGTGCCTCCAGCTGTCCACCTCTGGCAGAGAGCAACCCTGCTGCTTTTCATTCCTGGATGTTATCTGTGCACGTTTTGGGGGCCTCTGGTACTCTATGCTAGGGGTCCCAGCTTAGGGTTTAGACCCACACTTCTCAGGAGCATCCAATCGACTGCTTAAGTTACCACTCTGGAGCTGTCACCTGTGGGTTCCCAGCCAGCCCTCTCACATCTCCCATGCACTCCCTACCAGATTGTGCGGAAGCTGATTCTTCTGTCTGTCTGAGGTTATAAGGCTTCTCTCACTATTGTCTAGTTTGTTTGTCTGGGGTGATTTCTCTATAACTTAGTTGTAATTCCAGATTGGTCCCAGGAGGAGGTTAGTGTGACCTCCATTCACTTCTCCGTCACCTTCTGAAAATTTGATGGCAGGCTCATGTTAAAAGTTTTTCTCAATGTCCACACATAAAAGACAGTAGAAAACAATGAAGGCTATAGATAGCACTTGCTAACTATTAAGCTTTAGACTAAGGTGACTGTGAAGCAGCAGCACAATCGTTTCACTGGAGCCTTATATTCCCCTGCCTGGGATGAAGGGAGAGTATAGGAAAAGATGTGTTTGTAATAAGCATGACTGCCAACACTATGGGAGCTTGTTTGAGGAAGGGGAGCATGTTTGCAGCCATACACTTACTGCTCTTATTTTCAGCATCTCTCTCCATATGGTCAGCTGTGCCAGATTCTTCCATTTTCTGAGCCTCTGTGTCACTTTTCCTAGGTGTATATATCTGTTCCTGCTGAGTGGGGAGCACAGTAGCCTGGGTGCATGGGATGGAGGTGTTTAATTGCCCCATAAATACATGCTGTGGGCCCAACTTGTCGTGTCCCATTTTTTATTCTTCTAGGATTTGCAGTACCAGTATTCTAGTTTTTCTCTTCCTTGTACTAACACAATTCAGTTTCCTTTCTTGTTCTCACTGTCCTTGTTATTTATACCATCTTTTTCACAGTCATTTCACTGGGATTTCTTTTTTTAAATATTTTTCCTCTGAAACTTTTTCCACTGGGATTTCCCAAAGTCAGTAGCTTCAAGTTGTTTGCTTTCAACTGTCGTCAAAAGCCAATAATTAAATTATGTAGTTATTTAATTAAAATAATTAGAAGTTATTCTAATAAATGCATTATCATAAAATAACAGTAAACATCTTACAAACAGGGACAGGCTATGTTGATGACCTCAACTGTTAAATAAAAGCCTCTGAAAGGAAACTTAGTTTCCTGTGAAAATACCATACTCTTGGAGAGAGAAATAGACAAAAAAAACAATAAGCTCTCTGGGGTGAGATGAACATGTTTCACTCATCCTTTCCACCATGTAGTAAATATCACAATAAATACTTTTTTGAATTATAAATCTAACCCTCACACCCAGCACCTGACATCCAAAATGAAACCTGTGATTTTGTCTTCAACATGTAGCACTGGAGTAAAATCTCTACGTCTTACAAAACCAACCAAACCATAAAGCCCTCTTTTCAAGATCGCCTACATTTTCATAGTGCCCCACAGTTTATATAACATGCCCTTTATGACTGGGAATATTCTATAGGGTCCTCTAAAGTACTTTAAGGTGGCTCTGGAACTCAAATTTGAGATCTCAAGACCAAAGGTCCATTTAAGAATGATCATAAATTTAAGAACAACCCTTTTCTTTTCAGAGATACATCTAGGACTACAAATGACTGGTTCATCCATTTAAGAAATTGTTATTAAGTACCACAGGTCCACAAAGACGAATCAGACACAGCTTCTTTTCCAACAAGTCTTGTAAGTAAGATAAATAACACACTTTTTAAAAATCCACAAGACAATATGGAAAGTGTTAAGTTTCCCAGGATGAGCAAACTAAGCAAGTCCTGGCTGGGAGACCAGTGGTGAAGGTGAAGAACAATGTAGTCTCCGACTTCTCCTCTATATGATGCTCTAGCATCTGAAACTGTAAACTGGACCAAGAGCAAGAATTCAATCTACCAACCATAAAAACTGCTACAGTCAGAACAGGTCCTCAATTGCAGGGGCTGGGACCATAATTAAAAGTTTAAAAAGGCCTTAGTAAATATATCTTAAAAGATGATTACGGTAAAAGCAAGAAAATGGCCAAAAATAAATATCAACTAAGTGGCATCCTTCCATACTGGATTAACCTTATGCCTGTGATTTCATAAAACAAAACCCAGAAGAATCTAATGAACATGTCTTTTCATGTTTACCCTGCTGAGAATGATAAACATGATATAAACATAATTCTGTGAAGCATCTGCAAACTGCTGTCATTATCTCCTTAAGTCATTCTTTCTTTGGAAACAAAATCAGACAAATTGAGAAATTGCATGATATCATGATTTCCAAATCTCTCAAATTTATAAAAAGATCTCCTTATTACTTAAATCTTTCCAAGCTTGCCTGAGAAAATATGTACTTTTCTAACTATACTTTAACAATCTTTAAGTTCCCTTTCTAGTTTGGTTTAAAGGCAATGTTCTAGTTTGGTTTCTAGTTCTATTTAAAGGCAATGTTTTTGCCTCACAAAGTTCTAAAAACTTTTCTAAATATGTCTACTGATAATAGAGAAACTATGTACTTCTCCCCAAAGGCTCCCTTCTCCATCTTTAGGCAACAAATAACGTTTGCTGAATTAAACTAACTCTTACAAAATGTAACTGTAAATATAAACAAACACTAGACTTGGATATCAAAAGAACATTTATAAACTTACAGGGAGTTCTGAATGACAAAAGCGCTACCCTCTGCACAACACCAAAGCTGTTGACTTGGCAGAAGATGAAGACTGGGCTAGAGGGGTACCTGCATGCCCACCACAGCAATTACTGCAGAGAGCACAGCTGGAACTAGGCTAACATGTGCTCTTGATGTGAGATACGAATGACTGGCCAAGCAAATGCCTTCTCATAGACAAAGAGGGGTAAAGAAATGGTTCCTATTTCTTTAAAATGCATGGAAACAGTGCAGGGGTAAAAGAGTTTACCATACCTCTGAATATCTATCTCTATCCAAAAAATACACAACAAACACATGTCACAGTTTATTATTTTTTTTCTTAGAAACTCCCACTTCCCTAATGTTACAATTTAGCTTTAGTACTATACTCATTTCACACAAATTTTTTTCTCTTGCTTCCATTTTTTTAAAATGTCTTCAATTTCCACCCACCTCTCTAAAATTTTTGCCACTTTGGAATTTGTAGATAAGACAGAAATGAAATGTCCTCTGGGTAGAAGAAAAAGCAAAGAAACTGCTAGGGCTCACACTAACATCTACCCCTCACTGGAGGAAAGCAAGTTCCCCCAAATCACAAATGGGCAATGGCAACTCTAGGGCAAAAAAAATCTTTGAAAGGAAAAGATCATAGAGATAGAAAGTTATTCTTCTGTAACTGCAGAAAAATACTGAGATAGGCGAGTCCTGAATGTCCCACCAGCAGTGTTTGTCGAAGAAAAGAAAGGGAGCCCTGGCCGGGCAGCTTAGCTGGTTCAAGGGTTGTCCCAAACACCATAAGGTTATACAGGTTCAGTTCCTGGTTGGGGCACATACGGGAGGCAACCAATTGATCTCTCTCTCTCTCTCTCTCTCTCTCTCTCTCTCTCTCTCTTTCTTTCTCTCCCCCTCCTTCCCCCTCATCTGTCAAAAAACAATCAATAAACAGATCTTCATGTGAGGATTAAAAAAGAAAAGAAAAAGAACAGAAAGGGAGAAACAGTAGCAGAATAAAAGAGGTGGCCTGCTTGGTGAGATTCTTGACTGGATTTAGCAGCAAAAATTCAAGTCTATAGAGTACATGCCAGGGTCATCTCCACAAAAGGGTAAGATAAGGAAAACATAGGGAATTGGGACCCCTTATTTTCTGGTTTATTTTTAAAGAAAAGGGTAAGTTGTAATCTCAAAAATAAAGCTTGATTTTGACTCCCACCTATACTAAAAAGGTTATTTATACACAGTTAAAAATAAATAAAAGGAATGTAGTGCTGTTGTGATGGCACCATAGCCTTTCTAAAAATAGCACACTAAACCACAACAAATGTATCTTGCTTTACCAATAATTTGACAGTTTCCATGAGGTCAAAATGAAGAAGTATAGACTAGGAGACAGGAAACTTAAATATGTAACAGGTTCAAAACCATACCCAAAGTGTGCAATGGATAAAAAGAGATGTGTTACATATATACCATGGAATACTACTCAGCCATAAGAGAAGATGAAATAGTGCCATTTTTGACAACATAGATAGATCTTGAGAATGTTATGCTAAGCTAAATAGAAAAAGATAAGAACCATATAATTTCACTCATATGTGTGATATAAAACTGAAACTCACAGAAACAGACAATAGCATGGTGGTTACCAGAGGGAAGAAGGTGGGTGGTAGGGGTAGAAAAGGGTAAAGGGGACAAAATATATAGTGACAGAAGATGATATGACTTTGGATGGTGGGCACACAATGCAATATACAGATCATGTGTCATAGAAATGTACACCTGAAACCTATATGACCCTATGGACCAATGTCATCCCAATAAATTTAATAAATAATAAATAAAAATAAGAAAGCACTTTAACAGAAAATAAAAGTATACTAAGTAAGATAGTAGTGTTGACTTAGATTACTCATTGAGTTTTCTCAATGACAACATCTTGTCTAATATTTTTATTAAACTTAGACAAAGAATGAAAAAATATGCTAATCAAATAAGTGGATGTCAGGGGAGTAGGCAGAAAAGGTTAACAGGTACCAAATCAAGATTTAACTAAAAAAAAAAACAGCACAATACAATTAAGTATTCTTCATTTTTTGCTCAAAAAAGAAAATAGGTAAGAATAGGAGGAAAAGCCAGCCTGTGAACCATTTTTATGGATAAAAAATAGCTAGAGACAAAATTATATATGATCAAAAGCTGTGAAGATGTATCTAAACATGAAAGGTAATATAGTAATATTAAAACTGGTGATGGGAGATGTTCATCACATGGGGTTCTGAATGTGGATTCATATTCACTGAGAAACAGTGAGCACACTCAGAAGAGAGAGACTGGGGGCACAAACAGGAGAGGGAAAGGAAAGGGTGTATGAAACTACCAGTATAAAATTGGCTGCATGAATTTAGCATACCACCCCCATTTTCCTCCCTGAACCATCCAAAAGCAACAAAGAAAATGGAAAACATAAACAAAAACTTCACTCAAAAATATCTGCAAGGACTTCCAAGATCTCTAGTTTACACAGGAGCCAAGGAGGAGGAAGTACAAAAAAACAAAGGGGAGAGATGCCAGCAGCAGCAAATGCCAAAAGAGCACTAAAGGAAAAGGGGAGTGTTTACTTACAGATAGATTTTTTAAAGAAGTCCTAATCCCCAGTAAGCCTCATTTTGTGGCAGTTTCAAAGAAATAACATCTGTATTGTGCTTCCTCACAACCTCAACTGTTGGACCCTTTTTTTTTTTTTACCACTAACAGGTAGAAAGGTATGCCCTTTTAGTTTTAATTGTTATTTGTCTTATGAGGCTGACCATCTTTATCTATTTTGTTAATAACAAAAGAAATCCCTATTCCCCAAACAGTTCTGATTGAACCTTTAATGCCAATAAAGGGCCACAAACCATTTATGGCTCAAGTATTCCCAAATAACCCTCTGGGACCTAGAGTACAGACAATGCTTAATTACCAAGGTTAATAAAAAGGAGCTAGATTATCAAGAATCCAAACCAGTGGATTACATTTATGCAAACATTCCGTTTCAGAACCCAGATCCCTCGTTCCTGATAGAGAGAGATGCAGAAGGTGACTCTGAGTCTGAACTTTTACTGAAAAGCTGACATTAAAGGGCTAAATGACACAAACGGTAAGTGTAAAATTTTCATTTTGCACAAGCAATTCATAGCCTCTATTTAGCTAATAAAAGAACACTGCTTTAAAACTTCAGCTCCTCTCCTTGAGCCACTAAAATCCTCACTCCCTACTGTGTCCAGAGGCTACCTGATGGATACTCATCTCACCACCACTGGGCCTGAAAGCAGTTCCCATGGCCTGCGGTACAAATGAGCTCAAGCCAAGCTGCCTTGGCACTTCAAGTTATAAATCACCAAACTAATCTGTTTCATGTGATGAAGGAAACTACAGCCTAGGATTAGAAAGGACAGTAAAAAATACTGCATGTTCTAGATAAACAACCATTATAGAGCCTCAAAACTCAAGCATTCCCATGAGTCCAAATGGTCAACATGCAACTTGAATAAACCACTCCATTATCCTCACAGAGCATTGAGAACAGTTTTAAAAGTAGTCCAAGAGTTTGCAAATAAACTGCAAAAATAATTATATAACTAGCAGTGTTATTCCCACTACAGAGGAAGGTTCTGTCCTCTGGTTTCTTCCACAGACTCTGGATGAAGATTCTGAGTCTCCTTGTTAAACAAGCCCTGCCTTTCTAGAGTAGAAATGATCAAGTGTGTGTGGAATTCAGGTTAAAAACATAGCAAACAAAATAAAGACTTTCCTCACAAGATGTACTTAAATAACTTGGGTACACAAACAGCATGGGTTGTTATCATATTTATAGAATAAAGCCCTGTACTGATACTGTATCTATATATGTTTTGCATTTTTTTCTGGTATGAAAGAGATGAAACAATTAGGTATGTAAATTAAATGGAAATAGAAACTACTATGAATGAGAAATTTAGAGCTATGAAATGTATATAATAAAAGCAATTAGAAAAAGAAAATAAAAAACCTCTTTTGACTAAGTAAAACATAGGGAAACTCTGTGAATTAAAAATGAAAAAGCTGTGGGTCACCACATCACCAATGTTAACAGCATTAATAAGTTAAATGAGCAGGCAGTATAAAATGTAGTTCCCCAAAGCAGGACATAACTAAGGCCACATTAACAACTAAAGTACAGAAATGCATTTGTATTATACCAAGTATAATTCTTTTCTTCACTCCTTACTCTTAAATGTACCTGAAGTTAAGACATTTATAAAAACACCTAAAATTAAGGTCTTTTTGTACAGAAATGTTTTTCATGTGAAAAACTCTGAGGTTTCAGAACTTGAACCAAAAGGCCAAGAATGGAAAGCAATCGGGTCAGGCCTGAGCTAGCCAATTTAAACAATAATGAAAACAGCCTCCAGAACCAGTGTAATACTACCTTTGGGACCCTGTTGCTCTCTGCCTCTATCACAGAAATGATGGTGAGTAACTGTGGGGCAGGTCCCTGAAGTCTATATAAGCAAGAAAACCTTTTCTACAACCTGAAGGAACGTGAAGGCCTGCCTCTCGGAAGCACAGGCTTTTCTTGAGAAGCTACTGAACAGCTTTGCCAGGGGTAAGGTAGTGCTTACAGAGGTTACAGAGATACACCTGTGAATGTCTGGTTACCCATGTGACCAAAACAAGAGAAAAGCAACTTGGACATTTGCTATCTCTACCTCTTCTAGTCGTCGCCTCTGTTCTTTCTGCTGCTCAATCCGTTTCTGTCTCTCTGCCAGCAGCTGCCTTTTATATTCCTCCTGCTCCCGGAGCTGCTGCTCCTGCAGGAGCTGTTGTCTCCGAAGAGCCTCAGTGCGTTCCTTATTCTCCTGCTGCAGTCTCAGGAAATCCCGCCGCAGAGTGGACTCACCGGGCACATTGACAATGGAACTGTAGGAGGAGGTAAGGCTTTCAAGAGTGCGGGACAACTTTTACTGCCTCACAGTCACTGTCTCAATGAGTTACTCCCACCCTGAGACTTAGCTAGTAAGTCCATGGCAATTATTACATGTACACGTCAATGATACACTTTATTACTTTTTATCCATTTCATAAATATCTGAAATCTCTGGCCTGGATGTTTGCTTGACAAGACATCTCTAGTTAGGATTCTCACATAACTCAAACTCTAAAATTAAAAGTTGAAATCACCATCTTTCATATTCAGTCCCTCTCTGATGACCTTATTTCCCATCAGTAAAAGCAACATCATGTTCTGGGCCTGCCAGGAAAGAAATATCAGAGTAACCTTCAGTACTTACCTTACCCTTCATTTTCTTCATCTTGGTACACCAAGTCATATCACATATTCCCTTCCACCTTCCCTATTTTCAGGGTCAGCAGCTAAGCCCAAGTGAATCCCCAAAATTAACCACTGATTAAACAGCACCATTCCTAGATGGTCCCCCTCCACTTCCAAAACACCCAGAGTAACATGGCAAATAAATCTCCTTACACAACCTCTTTCATTAGATCATGCCCCTATCCAAAAATAATTACATTGCTCATGAAATCAGTTCAAATTATTCTAAAAGTTTTACTTTCAAATGAATTCAAATTTTCTCTGTAAAAAGAAAAAGATATTATGGACTTTTTAAAAATAAATTGTTATGGATAGCTTCAAGCTGCCATCCTCTGCACTGGGTCCTCTCAGATCTTACACTCTTCCATCCTGTGTTCAGTTAGTTACATGTGGTTACAGCAAGAACCAGGCAAGACCAATATTAAATTTTAAAACCCTCTATTTCCTGATTAATTAGTTACAGTGAGGTTCATACTACCAACTCTTCACCCTTCTGCTTCATTGTACATTGAGAAGCCAGAGATAACAAAAACATGGTTTATAAAATAGGCCAGGAGAGAATACACCCTAATAAAGGGAATGAAATGCTGGTCCACCACACTTGTGAAAAAAGCAAAACAAACAAATAAAAATGTTTTGGGAAAAACTGTAGTGTTTTCAGTGGTATAGCCCTACTGGCCCATGAGTGGACAACAGTGTGTGGAGGGTAGTTTCATGCACTATAAGACCTTTACCATCCACAACCAAGACTAATGAATGCCAGCAGCAAGCTCCCCTCCCCTGGACCAAACACAGCCCACACATTTCCAAGTGACTGGGGGAAGGAAGGCAATGCAATCTTGGTAAAGAACCACGGGGTAAGGGGATCCAGAGTGAGAAAATGTTTACAGGAGGCTTTCAACAAATAGAGAAGAATGGAAGATATTAAGGTGCTTTCAAAATAATTTAAGATTTGTCACACAACACAGAAATGAATCTTTTGAAATGCTGGCATGACTCTTCATAGTGCAGGAAGCTAGCTGAACAGTGGCTTTATCATTACCTTGGCTCTCCTTCCTGTTCAGGCACTTCCTCCTCTTCTTCCTCACTGCCACTGTATTCATATTCAGTTTCATCTATTAAAAAAAGATCAATGGGACAGTTCACAAATCACGACACATACATGTACAGGCAAGCATCTCTAAGAGGATTGAGGCAAAGAATAAACTATATTTTCTTTGTGAAAATAACAATGCGTATGGAGAACTTGGGGGGAAAAGCAGCAAGACACAACTTACCCACAGTAAGTAGTGGCAAGACCCTGGCCTATCCTTACTCACTTGCCAGTAAAGAGCAGATTCTGCTGCATTCAAAACAACCCCTCAGGGAATGTACTGCTGAGAGGAAGCAGGGCAGTCACAGGGGCTCCAGAGCCCTCCACACAGAAGAAAAATGGCCCAAAAGTGCTGGCAAGTTCAGAAATTCTAAATCCACTTTGATGCCAAAATTCACAAGAAAGAGATTTAACTGCCCAAACTAAGGCAACTAAAAGATTTATTTTTACAATAGCATTTGAGGATCCACCTTAAGTGCAGCAGAAAGTCTGCTGGGCTGATAAAAAGTAAAATATGAAGAAGATTCTTGTAGCAGGAAAAAAAAACAAAAAACAAAATCAGATAGTTTCACAAATTATTAAGGTGAAATCAAGGAGAAACTGATGAAACAATACCACAAAAGGAGACAAAAGTGGCTCTCCGTAGACCAGACTAAACAAAAGTTTCAATATGAGTAACTTATTTTCACTTCAACAGGTTTTGTGACATTTTCCCAAAAGTAATACTCTGTTTTATTGGACCCTCAGCTTAATATCAGTACCTGGCTTTCAGAGAGCTATTTTACTCCATGGAGCAATCAAAACTAGAAAGGTTGAAGAAATTTATAAAACAAAATCTCTTCACAAACAAGAAGTACATTTCTAACTTATTCCAGGGACCTAAGTTTAAAAGCAGTTCTTGGTAAGAACATGATCTGAGAACTTAAACTATGGTTCAGTTTATATTACATATAATTACTAGATGTGTTACACACACACACACGCACACACGCAAGTTCATCAGTCTATCTCTCCTAGGCTAGACAGTCAAAAATATCTAATTTTAAAGAACATAAAAACAGGCTAGCTTCCAAGGGAAATTCCCCTAAATAATCTTTGGAGTCCTTTCAATAGGTTCCCTACTATGTTTAAAATTTTGTATAATGAACCACTAATTATTGACAAGAAGTAAAGAATATTTGGAAGATGAATTAATGCAGAGAGAAAAAAGAAGCCACTGTGACTTGAAGATAAGAAGTGAAGGTAAGGTACCCACTGTCCTATCTGCAAAATGTGGATGAGAAATACACAAGATACTCCAATTAAGTACTCACTGGTGCCTGGAACAGCAAATGTTTCATTACTGTTGGCTATTATTAAGAAATTAATGGGAGCCCTGGCCTGTGCGACTCAGTTGATTAGACCATCAGCCTATACACCAAAAGGTCATGGGTTCGATTCCCAGTCAGGACACATACCTTAGTTGTGGTTAGGCTGGGGCGCATATGAAAGGCAACTTATCAGTGGTTTTCTCTCTCTCTTTTCCCCTTCCCCCTTCCCCTTTCTCTAAAATCAAAAACCATGTCCTCAGGTGAGGATAAAGAGAAAATAATGGGAAAATTATCTAATATGCAAATAACCCTTTCCAAAAAAGGAGTTATTTTGTTGCAAACTTTAGTTTACTTTGTTCCAACTGTGTAGCTTAATTACAAGAGGTTAATAACTTTTATGACTGAGTATATCAGTAGGCAAAACAGTCATTGTGAACATTAAATGATGACTTAACTCTGAATACCCAAGTTGTGTAAGACTGAAATGGACATGTAAACAGGTCAGTAAAGGCCTCTGAAGGTGACTACAACCAACTCTTTTATTGTGTTGAATTTGGCCCTTTTTAGTTTCTACTTTGGCCCAGAAATTTGAGTGTCAAAACAAATTCATTAACAAGATGCCTGTTATCCTAATGTTGTTCCGTAACGTTACTCTAAAAATTTGCAAAACAGAAAGGTCAAAGGTGAACTAGAGACCTTGGGGAAGGAGCTTTTGTGAAGCAGGTGATAAAGCTTGATCAGCACCTTGCTGGACTGAGAAAAACAGAGGGCATGCCAGGTAGGTGGACACGGAATGTGGAAACATATCAAACAATGATACTGGGAACAGAAAGAAACCTCAATTAGCAAGCACAAGAGCACGTTCATGTTGTGCAGTAAAAGAAGAAAAGTAGTTAGGTCATTCATGTGGCCCAGGCCTAAGCACAGCACCAGCAGAAAAGGAAAGCAGTAAGGAACCCAGGAGTTCCGCAACATGAAAGTAACAGGTGAACACAGTGTTGACAATGTTCACAGCGTCCACAATGAAGTAAAAAGTGCAGCAACAGAGATGTGCTCCTGAGAGGGAACAACAAAAACAACCCTCTGTGTTGACCAGCCACGGGGCCTAAATGGTGTCTGCTTGGCAAAACATAGCACAGTTCTGTGGATACTGCCTGGAGCCAGGTGGACCCCAGGCCCACTGCTGATCTGCAAAGCAAAGACAAATTCCTCAAGCACTGGGTGAGTGAAGACAAACTCATGGTTGGGACAGGAGCAACTACTCTAGTTGGCAAAAAAATTAAAAACTTATATATATATATAAATATTTATGCATTTTTAAGATGAAATTATAAACAGGTTTAATACCTTTCTCTCCCCTCTTCTTTCTGGTCCGATCTATATGGTCCTTAAGCTGGATTCTAACTTGCCTTTCATTTGGCTGATCCCTTATAAAAGGGTGTTTCAAAAGCTGCTCTGTGGAGGGCCGCTGCATGTAATTCTTCACCAGGCACCCTTCTATAAAACTAAAAAATTTCTTTGACCTATAAGAGGAAGTAAAAAAGATCATCAAATTTCTTTCCCAAAAGCAAAGCTTCCAAATATCAGTAATTTGTAAGACTGAATCAAAGAAGAGCCTCAGGATCACTGTGAATGTACTGCAAATGCACATGGATAATGCAGGTGACATAAACAGGAAGGAGCTGGGGACCAGGGGTGTGACTTATACACGGTTTAAGGGTCATACTATATCAATGACAACACACCACAGAGTCATGAAGAAGTCTGATTTAAATTAATTAATGTTGTTTATTAATCATTTAATTGTAGGGGTACAGGAGGCAAGGGGGTAAAGGGGAAATTTTTGCTAAAATGAAGGCAGATAGAGCAGAGGTATCTGGAACCTGAAAGACAAGGACAACATAGAAAATAAGAGAAGGAGCCAAGTAAGTTACCAAGTGCTGGGGGTCTTGAACCTGTTAATAAGACATTTCAATCAGAGTCCCCAAACTGTTTTATTTATTAGTTCTTAACATTTAATGTACAGAGGTGGAAATAATAGTTTTGAAGGCAGTAATGATGCTATCACCAAAGTTTATCAGACCAGCCACTGGACTTTTGCCCAGAGATGCTTGGCTCATAAGGATCCCATCCCTAGTCTTGGCCCAGACAAGCTCACCCATCACATCTTCTGTGACTTGGCTCAGGCCTCATCTCTCCTGGTAAGCCTTTCCTGGCAACACTCAACTCCACATGCCCCAGGTGAGAAGCCTTTCTTCTGGGACTATCTACACTTTAACACACTGTCCACTTAATGTTTCTGTCTCCCCTGCTGGTTTGAAACAGCACAGGTCAGAAACTGGTTCCTATTTTTCAATTTATCAGCTATGTCCAACACTGAGCATGGCATACCACAATAGGTATGTAATAAATTTTTGTTGAATGAATGAGTTATGCAGTCTTTAAAAATGTGATTTCAAAGATTAGTTCAATTCTTTCCAATGACTTCACTGCTTTTAAGAATCACTTCTGTTGCCCTGTATTTCCATTCAAACATACTATTTTTTTCAATTCAACAAATATTTATGGGTCAACAATTTACATTTGTTTATACTGGCTCTTTAAGAAATACACACAGGAAATAAAGTGGAAGATATTTATGTATACACAATAGCAGATGTATCATCAAACTTACAGAAGAAGACAAAAAGGACTACTGCTACAGTGGGTTAAACATTAAGGAAAATAAGAATCTTTGGTATTCCAAAAATGGGAGAGAAAAGCTATCAATCCAGAGTGAAAGGAATGACATAAACAAAGGGAGTAAACTGTTAGGAATAATACATCGTTATCTGATGCTAACATGGAAAGTGGACAAGAACAGAAAAATAGGTTGGGGTCAGCTCTAAGAAGGGCTCCCAAAGTCACTGAAGGAGGTTGTTAATTTATTCTGTGGTTAATGAGGAACATGAGGGATGTAGTGTAATGCTCTAACAGAGACTCCCAAACCCTACTGCCCACAAGGATCCTTTTGGGAGTTCATTAAAAACACCAATACCTTGGTCACGCCTCAGATTTAACAAAGCAGCAATTTTGAGGCTGGAGTCCTAAACTAAAAGATTCCAAAGAGATCCTCATGTACCATGTCTACAGATTAGCATTTGGGAATGGTCTATAATATATTATTTAAAATCAACTATCACATTCTGCTGGAAGAGAGTACATTTATCATCTTGGAAGTCACTTCTCCAAAGACAGCAGAAGCTTACACATGGTAGACAGAAAGACAGCAATCATAAAGGAAGTAGGACTTTATGCTTCCAATCATCTTGCCCCTTTAGAAAACTTGGGTAAAATGAGAACGAAGGATGAAAACACATCTAATCAAGTTTAGATGGAGAAAGTTTGCATAAGGCCACAGGAAGAATTTGTTCCCATCTACATTTCTCTCTTAACATCACTGTATTACGCACATAGTGGATAATACCCAAACTGCAAGTAATGAGCAGAATCATCAGAGTGGGCCCACCGACAAGACCTAGAAGCTGTGAGGCACCCGGAAGACAGAGCATCAACTTCCTTTAATTAAATCTGACAGAAAAAAATGAAAAGTGAGTACGATTAGTTTTGTGAGAGCCAGATAAAGTGTTACCCCAACCCCATAGCTTCCTCCTTGGTGATGTCTACTATATGCATTTGGTCTCCCTAGGGTTGGCCACCCATGTATGTCCAGTTATCATGTTTTAATAAAGGAGACCATTGAGGCTAAAATCTTCATTATTATACAGCTTTAAAAAAAACCTCTCTAAAAATTGGCAACCTCAGTTTTCTCAGTTGAATGTGGTCAAAGAGAGTATAAAAAGAATGAGAAAAACAGTATCTACAAACAGGTGGGGAAAGGATGGTAGAATGTGTTGGGACAAAGGACAGGGAGGGGTATGCAGCAATAGGAAAGAAACAAGAATGAAAATATGTGTGTGGGGGGTATATCCACAGATGGGAAAAGAAAGCTACAAAACATCAGAAAGTCAACAACCGAGAAGAAAAGGATAGTAACAGCTGAAAGTCCAAATCCAGAATGAAAAGCTCAAACTCAAGATCTTTTGCCTATTTCAGAATCAGAGTTAGAAACCAAAAAGGAGACAACACTAATTGGAATAGTTTCAGAAAGGAAAAACACAAAATAAAACCCTCTACCAGTGGGTTTTGTAAAGTGTTTGTAAGATACTGGTAGATTAATTAGCCCAGGAAAACAGGGAACAGAAAGAGGAGTGAGGGCCCACCAGCATGGGGAGCTTGAGTACAAACAAGAAGTGATAAAAAAGAAGTTGTAGTTCAAGAGGGAACAAGCAGGCATAACTCTCAGACAAAAACAAAAGCACTATCATCCCACTTAATAATTTTAAAATTAAATCAAACCAGCATTTGTATTTTTTTACACTGCTGTAAGTCTTAAAGCTTTCATCAGTGAAGGTCATTGTTGTCTCCCTCCACAAATACAAATTTTACTTTGGCAGGTAAATGAGAACTTCAGGGGAAAGGTGGAAGCCCAAAGAGAGAGGACTTTTGGAATGAAAAAGAAACATCTAACTTCAATGTTTTGCAATAGTAATAGTGAGTAACACCATTAAGTTTAACATCCTATTTCGCCTGAGGGACTGTAAGTCAATATAGCCTTGCTTTTTAATGTAATAATGTTTAGAAAAATTATTATACTTAAAAATGTGTTGATATACTAAAATGGAACATTCTTCTTTAACCATGTTATGGTGTTTCATTATGACCACTTGACACTATTTTGTAATACAAAGAGAATCTAGCAAGGAAAACAAAACAAAAAAGCAAAATACTTTCTAATTGGTGTTTTGGGGACACTGCTTTTGTGTTCTTTGTAGATCAGAATGGCCAGAATTTTGTCTCAGAGTAAAACTAAAAATTACCCCCCCCCCCAAAAAAGGAAAGAAAAAACAGTAACAAAAAACCATTTGTAGCTTACCATTTTTTTGACTTCAGCCGGGGAGGAGGATTTCTGGGAATGAGAAACAGTGCTCTCATTGGATGCATGTCACAGAGAGCTGGGGAGAGGAGACGGTTGTGTCAGTATGGCACTTATTTTACACATTCTTGATATCTAGGGCTCACTCACATATCAAAGGCTCTGTCCTATCATGTTATTGATATGCTTTATGTTAAGCAAACCAGACATGTAGTTATGAGCCTTAAGCAAACCCTGAATTTCCCATTCAAACAGCAAAATATAAGGAGGACCAGAACAATGACAAGAATGTGCAATTTAAAAAGGACATTGAAAAGTTTTGATGAATAAAAGATAAATATTGATTCAAAGTGGTAGAAGAATCAACTGCTTAAGTTTCTAAACCATCTGAAAGATTACAATGAAAATAATTTTTCATTAACTATGCTTATTGGAATACAGTAAGTACAGTTAAACCTTCCAGACATGCTGACTATTATAGCTATTATTACTATGAAACAGCAAAACTGTTAGAGTAAAATGGAATTGTTGAATTCTGTGCAATTATCGCTTATACTCCCATCACTTGACCAATAAAGGCATGTTAGGTACACATGTACACAATAGGCAATGTGCATTTTCACGTGTTTATTTACCTTCGTGAGAATCTTACAAGGCAGCTGAAAAATGGGAGTGTATACACACACACACACACAATACAATTCCCATTGTGAAAAACAAAACAAAACAAAATAAAACAAAGATCAGGCAATACTACTTCTTTGCCTCAGTTCCTCAGAAGAAAGCATGAAGGAACATATGGTATTCACGGCAGGTATCCATTTTTGTACTGCAAACTAATTCTTAACTGTTGGTAATTTTTTTCATTCATTCAACAAAAATTTATTCAGCAACAACTATGTACCAGACAGTTACACATTCTTGATGTATACATTTTTATTAGGGGAACCAGCAGAAAATGCTATGTTTCTCCTACTCTCTGCAATTCTACCACATCCCTGATCAAAAATCAATTTTATGAAGTTGTCACTGATTTAATCCAAAGCAGAAGCAAAACTGCATAGGAGTACAAAAAAAGATCATTTTACTGATTAAAAGTTTTGCCTCTATTTGTAAAGTAAAAACAAAAGTAATACTTAAATTTGATGTGTTAAGACTGGTTTCACTGAATGTTAAGTTCAAATTGTAAAAAGAAAAATTACTGTCTATTATGTAATGTCATCATAACTTTAGGTCACACATCTGAATACAACCTAAATAAAGGATAATGCAGCTTATAGACCTCAAGGAGATCTCCAAAAGGGATAGTGTATACCAGGAATTCCTCTTACATCCAAAGCTTCACTGTATTTGTGATTCCTTCATCTACATGTCCCACCAGGAATGGGTTTCTTTCATCCACAAATGAAGCCATTTTTTTAAAAGCCTTAAAGTTACAGTTAAGTTACACATAACAATTGGCTATAAAGAACATTACTTACGGGGAGCACCTTCTGCCATCTCAATGGCTGTAATGCCACAAGACCAAAGGTCACTCTGCAAAAACAGAACAGTATGTTAGGGTAGCATATTAGTTATGAGGCCACTAGCTTAACAATACTGGTTATTCACACAAATGATATAAACACATTCTTTGAAGTATAAACTGAAAAGAGGTTTGCCAGGAAATTAAAAGCACAAACACATTTGTAAGAATATCTTCCAAATGAATAATAAAATACAGATAACATTGACTTGTTAATCACTCATATCTATGAAAGAATTACAGATGGTCCATGTGAAAGCTCCTCTAGCTGCCCTCCATATGCTCTGCTGCTCAGTGTGTTTCTTCATTTCTTTACAAACATTCAATATTTAGACTCCTGGCCCTGATACATATTTACGCTTACATATTATGTTAACATCTCAAACTTACTGAAGATGTTAAAAGTTTAAAGGCTAGAAAGCACTCTTTATAAAAGGTCCACAGCTGAATTAATAAAATCTACCACTGCTCACTACTGTGAGTCATGCTGCTGAGTCTCTCTATACTCCCTTCAAATCTAGTAAGGGGTGAGCAATAAGTAAAGTGCCTTTCTGTGCGCAGAATCTTTTCTTATTTTTAAATTCTGAATTTTAACTGTATTCTGACTCAAATATAAGTTCCACGAGGACAAGAATTTTTGTCTGTTTTATTTACCTTTGCATCCCTGGAATTGACTCGCATGTGGTAGGCAATCAGTACATACTGGATGATGAATGAATGATTATCAACCAATTTCTTAAAATCCAAACAAGATTTTTAAAAAAGTAGATAATGGATGATTACCATCATTAGCATTCTTTTGTTTATATGCTACCCTAACACAAGAATCACTTAGTGTAGTTCAGTTTAAGAGTTTTCTAAATAACCTATAGTTATTTAGAGTTCAAATGTATATGTTTAATTACAAGAATAAGGAGAGGCCCACAAATTTCTCTCTTGTTTTTATGGAGTTTTCTGTACTATAAGGGCACAAAGGAGTGGCTTACCACATCGACCCAGAGACCAATCTCAGCAGCAGCATCAGTGGCAGGACAAGCAGATGTTCTATGCTCCCTGGTGTTGTGCAACACGAACCATACATCTCCTCTGAGATAATGTTGCTAAATATAGGTCAGTATAACTGGATTTTGTATGTATTAAAAAATTATTTTAATTTACTTATGCATGAAAATATTTTGAGTATGTAAGAAAATGCAAATTTTGGAGATATAGAATGATAAACTAAAAAGTGAAAAGTCACAATGTCTACTATGTATTTTAAAATATTTCAGCTAATAAAAAAATTAAAATTCCTCTGTACCACAGGCTTAAATTGCATTTCATTAATTGAGTATTTATAATAAATACTGAGGTACACTAGAGAATGTTATGAACTCAATTTTAAATATTATTAATGGGTACATTAACTACTCTGACTCATTAAATAAGGCCAGGGAACTTTAAAAAACATAGTTTGGGCTAACATATTCAACCTGAGTCTGATGATCAACCCCGGGCATTACATCAGGATCAAAAAAGTACATTATTGATATATGTCCCTACAGGTCACTCCGAAATTTAAATACACTTTTGTACCAAATCAAAGCTGTAAAGCTCTTTAACAACTTCGAGCCATTGCTATATATCTGATAATATTTAAAAAAATAAATATCTGATTATAATATATTCTTCCAAATAAAAAGGACAGCAAACAGGGCAGAATCATTTAATATGCTCATGACAAAAAGTTCTATGCACAACAGAACGACCCAGACTGTCCTGAAAATTACTAAGTAAGGAGAAGACAGGTGATGATGCAGAATAGAAACAGAAGATAGCATCTAAATACTATGCTGACAAAGTTGCACCTGCAATAGGGTGGCCATGTCATCCTCACTGAGAAAGCAGGAAGGGATAAGGGTGGTAAAATTTGTAAGCACAGTCCCCATCCCTCAGGAATGGCAGGGACCGAGTAAAGGCCAAGCAAGCAGGTCCATCTTACTCTGTAATCATAGGTGGCATCTGGATTCTCGTCACAGGCGATGACCTCAGGAGCCATCCAGTAGGGGGTGCCTATGAATGTATTTCTCCTCCCAACGGTCCTGTCAAGCTGAGCACTCACACCAAAATCAACTAGAAGGAAGAGAAAGGAAAAGTGACAAATAACTAACAAACACGGAAAATATAAGAGCAAGGAAAGGAGGAAGAGGTATCTTCAGAGCAAACTGAAATGGCAGTGCTTCATGGACATGTAAACTCTTCAAGGTCTCAACAATGATAAGGAGCAACTTTCCAGAGTAAAGCCAAGATCCTCTACCCGTCTGGAAGCTGGGAGGCCTGGACCTGGTCACCTCCCCGAGCTTCCCCTACAGAGGTGTGACATCGCTTGCAGGGGTAACTGAACTTCTGTCTTTAGGTCATCATCAAAATACTACCTGGCCAACTCTCATTGTGAATGTTCCCCCTGAGGACAGAGACTCACAGGTCAGGCAGTCAGTGGTGCAGTTACTGCTACCTGCACAGCAACAGCAATCCACCACTCAGTGGTTACTGAGGGATTGTTATAGGCCTAGCACCAGGGGGCAATGCAGGGCACACACACAGGTTGCTGGGTTGTTAGGAATGAGAACCATTTAAATACCTCCTCTCTTAGCTTTGAGGGGATTTTCCAATCGGGCAGACTGTTCCTCCACAGATGACCAATCACTGCAGGCACTATGCAAGAGAGCCATGATGAAGATCTTATTTTTAAAATACAACTACGGTGCCTATAATTTTTGAAAGGTGGACTAAATTCTTACAAGCATAAAGAGGTTTTTTGTGATGCCTTAGTGGAAGAAAACAATGTTAATTCTGTTTAAAAATCTGACAGAACTATTTTATGAAAGCGGGATGAGAACAAGGTCAGATCCAGGTAAGGGAAAATGGAAATATTAAAGAACCATTATAAAACCATCTCCAGGAAAACACTATGAGCTCCATCCATCCATTCATCCATCTGCGGGTCCATTTTCCTAAGCACCTACTACATTTGAGGCATTATGCTAGGTGCTGGGTAAGAATACTCTGGCAAATAAATCATTCCTGGTCATTGTACACCCAGAACCTATATTTTGGTAAAGGACTCAGAAATATAAGTAAACAAATAGCTTTATAATTATAAACTGTGATCATTATTATGGAGGAAAGCAATGGGACCCAACATGAATGAGAGGGTCAGGGAAGGCCTATGCAGATGAGGAAAAAAATTGGAGCTTCAAAACTGGGGAACAGTATGAGAAAAGGCTTTGAGTCAGGTTCCAAGGAAGTTAAAAAGGTAGTGACTGAGGAAGAAGAGAGAAGTGAGGGTCATCACAAAATGAGGTCTGAAAGTAGTCGGGGCTATGGATTTTAGGAGCCATGGTAAGAAATGTGGACTTTATTCAAAGTAAAACAGAAAACCTTTAATGATCTTTAAGCAGGAAAATGGCGTGATGTGATTTAGACACTAGTCTGTCTACTACATAGATAACAGAGCACAGGGGAGAAGCATGAGAGACGGGAGATGGAGCCAGGCTAAGCAGTATGCCCAGTTCCCACTTATTAAATAGAGCAGAAGTAGAAAATGTGGGTACTAGACTGAACTTTAGGCTAAATGCAAACAGGGCAGGGACTACTGCTGGTCTGCATCAGGTACAAGTACGAGGTCTTGTGGTACATCCATCACATACCAAGTTTCACCTCTGCATTCTCAGTCAGCAGTACATTCTGGCCCTTGATGTCCCGGTGAATCACATGATGAATGTGAAGATGTGCCAGTCCCTGAATAGGAAGACAGATCTGAACTTTAGTTCTTTACTGCTGTTAAGTAAATAACGAAGAATATACCCTTTATGACAAAGTGCATTGTGTAGACCACAAAGTTTGTGAACTCCATTTAGAACACACAAATTCAATCTTAGTGAACTTCCAGGAAGACATCACCCATAACACTAAACAGAAAGAAGCACCCACCCTCCAACTCCAACGGGTCAGGTGCCCCTATGAGCAACATCACTACTTTCTAGCTACCCCTTGAAGACATACTACAGATTACCATCTGTACTTTTACTGTTATAACTTAATGGTATTTGTGTACATGGTGGTTCCTTTCCCATGCTATACCTCTTTCAGTGGGTGACCCTGTGATATATTTGAACTAGTCATATCCCAGGGGAAAAGCAAAGGGTGATAATGAGGTTTAAAGTTTGGCCCTGAACACTGCCAGGTTTTCCCAGCACACAGTGACAAACTGCTAATTGTCCATCAATCCCACCTCTATCCCAAGTATAAAATATTCTGGCAAAGGAGCTTTGTGTTCAAGAATGTATTTCCCAAAGATAAAAACCTTACTGGGCCTATGGTGCTTTTTGATGACCTTGTATCTGGAAGGAAGCCCAAAAGTATGTCTCTTATGAAAGGTGGAGCAAGAAAACAACCACATTTTTCATCCTAGTATGGTCTCAAAGATAAAAATGCACTATTCTCACAACTTATTTGTTCGTTTCATCTTTAGTTAGAAATCTAAAGCCCACCTTTGTTAAGATTACAAGCAACCTATTCACTTAGACTCAATTAAAAAATGGCAGAGTAGACATGAGGTTTGATTTTCCGGTTTAATTATTTGAGATTTATTGTTAGCAAGACTTTTTCTGGCTATGAGTTAAAGAACACTTGTTTTTCTAGCACAGGGGTTTCTAAATAATCCTTCACTAGTCCGCTTGAGAAACAGAACAGAATTATTTAATGGCTCTGTATATTCTTCCACCACACGTGATATGCAGTGTTATACCACAGAGCGCTAACTAGGGAAAAGGAGAACTAAAAATACATGGTATCTTAGTGCTATAGTTAGGAAGAGTACCCCCTTTCAGCATGAAATAACTCTGAACAGTAAAAGAAGAGACCAGAAAATATACAGCTTCCCTAATTCTTTTACATTTCCTACTTTTATTACTCCAGTTCATTTTTTATTCTCCAACTTTCACAAACCCCCTTCTTATACTTTTATAGGATTATTTTAGCAACCAACACAAGTACCCATGTGTTCACAGATAAATGTGGCCTGGGTGCACTCCTGTTTCTTATAAGCAGTAAACATAAGAAATGTCTCTTTCTTTGTGCTACTGTGAAGGATGGTGGCTTCTGCACTGACACTGTACGCAGCGTGGCTAACGGGATCTCAACTAGTATCAACTCAAGCCGTGTCTGCTCTGAACAACAAAGATATTTTTGGTGGATGGACTACCTAGGAGGGATGGAATGTGTATGTTCAACTACTCTCATGCTAAAAGCAGAATAATCGTTCTTTCTTAGGAGATGACAAGTCCAAATACACAGAAATACCCATTCTAGACCAAATGAATCAATTTTTCAAACTAGGGAACAGTTTTCCTGTAAGTATTTCACTCATGAACACAGAACAAGAAGCGGTCGAAGGCTGTCCTTCAGTATTGGCTATGAAAGGCCGTAAGTGTCCATACTCTATAGAAAATACTGGTTTCTACCAAAATGCTGTTTGGACCGTGAATGTGGAACTGAGCTGGAATAAATGTGCTGGCTCTGTCCGTAAACATTTTGGTCTCAAGATTTTCAGAGGGCCAGCCCCAACACAGCTTTTTAACATGCTCAAGACTCAACCTTTTGAGGGATCTTAACACAGCAGCATCTGAATCTAACATGTTTTACCACTACAAACATTATCCCTGGCTGTGTCTTTGAGATGCCAGGTTACCTGCTTGGGGGTGGCTGCCCTCCTTTCCCATACAAGCTCACCCCTTGCTCACCACATTGCCTTCTCTTTACCAGAACTGACTCTCAGTAATTCCTTCATGATAAATACATACCAGCTTTTGATGCCCTGACTCTTTCAAAGGCTTTTTTTAAAAGTTCATTTTAGACTACTGTCATAGGAAAAACTCCTATTCTAGATGAAATGTAGACAAAGGAAACTCTCATTTCACATGCTCAGTGAGGTGGAAAACACTTGCTGTATCACAAAAAAGATGTCCATTAAGCTACTATATTCATTGAATAGGGGCGTCAAACAACCTAGGCTGCTTTGTAATGTTGCCTGAGACTAATGGTGGTAAAACAGGTAAATATACTTACTGAACAATGTTTGCATATAAAAGCATGTAAACTGTCTATTTGAAATACATTTTCTGCCTTGGACATTTATACTAAAACCTAGTTCTCCACTTGAGAAATCCTACACTGGAATTATACATAGGAAAAGTACATGTGTCTGTGCATGTAACAGAGAATAATGTCAACTAATATTAAGGGTCAGTTGTGTAACCACATGTCACATTAAATGACTCATATATACCAATTGATTTAATTTTCATAATGAAGGTACTCCCTTCATAGGCTTGGTAACTGCATCCTACAGATGAAGAAAGCTAAGTCTGGAAAGTTGAGTGCCTTTGCCAGGTGTACAGCAGGTAAGCAGCACTGGCAGGACTCAAACCGAGGCCTGATGAACTCCAGCACTTACACTCTTAACCAGGGCTCCCTCCCTGCCTACCAGGCTAAGAGATTTAGCTATTAATATAACAAACACTGGATTCTACCACAGGAGTGTAGGGAAGGGTACTTACTTTCCCACTTTTAAAATCTGCTCCTGGTAAAAAAATAGAACCCTGATGTTTTAATTATGAAATCTGAATATGATTATAAATAGATGGTTCTCATACTTCATCTTCACAACCAGTTTTCTTAAGGGAATTTCCTATTTTCAAGGGCTGTGTAAAATATCTAGGTAAAAAGAAATGAAAACTTATCTCCATGAATTCTACATGGCATTTTTAAAACCTGTAGTCCTCCATGAAACTTAAATATAAAAATTGGGGTAAATCTACCTACAAATAAAAAATAAAGTAACTTTTTTTGTTAGCGAGAGAAGCATAACAATTAGGTTCCAGTTTAACTCTACAGTCTTTATTTTTAAAATGTAGTGGTAAATGAAATCAAACCAAGTCATTTAAGTATGTAATGTAGAGGTATGTAAAGAGAAAATTGCTGGCTGACCAAAAAAGAGAGGCCGCTGGCAATTCACAGGCACTTTTCAAGTATGAAATACTAAGAACCTTCTGCCTAAGCTGTCAGGATGGTTCCGCTATAAAATGGATCATTCAGAAGCTATAATAACAGTAGTTCAGAAACTTACTCTAAGACCATAAGCCAGCTTTCTAAGTGGCTGTAAATAACATTAAACACTAGAATTTTTTCTCATGAATATTTGAAGAGATTTTTAACAGTTAATGCCAAAGTCCACAGGATGATTTTGAAAGCCAGCATTCAGCACCATTAATATTGATTCATAAGCTTAGACACAGGATTCCCACAAAAACAATAGCAATCATTTCTCTTCTCCATTTTGATTTTCTTTTTAACACTTGAAGATGAATTCAGGGAAATACAGAAAAAAACTTTTTTTTTTTTTGGTTAAGTCTACTTTCTTTAGATACTTGCCAGAATATTAGATTCTTTATATCAAATGACGACATAGTTTAAACTATCAAAGCCAGCCAGCAATACAAAGCCCTTGGTTCTCATGAAAAGAGCAACATGTACAGTTATAATTAATGTAAAGAAACACTTTGGACAAGGAAAATGAAAATAAAACACAAGATCCATGCCTTGTCCTTACCCTTAGGATCTCTCTGGAGATATAAGCTATCCAGTCTTCTTTGAGTGTGTTCCCTTTGGTGTTCTTCACAAGGTCTGTGATGGACCCAGCCCCACAGAACTCCATAACAAGCTATAAGGCAGAACAGGCACGCTTAACTATCACATCCCAATAGTCAGTGAAGTATCAGGACATTAATACACACCCGAGACAAGTTAGAAAAGCACAGTTTAACTCCCTTTTGCCTTTCTTAAAGATCTGGGTGCAGGATCACTTTGGAGGCATTCAGACTGTTCAGAGCATTTCAACATCAAATTTATTAACTATGTAAATTCAGTCCAGGAGATTGAAAGCTTCTGAAGAGGATCTTAATGTTCCTTCTTTCTCCTTGGCATATGGGCATGGGAGGGCTATTTTGTTCTTAATCAATATTCAGTTATTAAATATCTGAAACAAAGACTCCCTAACATTGTTTCTCATTTGCCAGATTCAAACTATTATGATTCTCAAACTATTTTACATTGACTGGGTAGTACAAAAGAGAAGTGTTATTTTTAAGTAATACAGAGATTTTAAGACTACAGCATTTACTCTATCTAAATGACTGAACAGCATGGATACAAGTATATTTTTAAAATACCTAAAAAAAGCAATCGAATTGAACTATAGTTTTAACAATGGTGGAATTTGGAAAATGGAAAAGAAAGTAACTGTTTTCCGTGTACATTCTTAATTTTGCAAACTTTCTACAATGGCTTTTTTAAAAATTAGGAAAAGTATTAATCTACTTCCTGTTTTCTAAGCCGGGACTTTTGGCATAAATAATATGATAACCATATTTCTGACAGAATCTGTTTCCTCATCTTAAATAAAAGTGTGTTTAATAACAGATAAGTTTGAATGTGTCCAGCCCAGAAATTTCCCTGGAATTTATTATTTTTAAATAATTATTATCACTAAACTTATTAAAAGTTACTGACGTAAGTTTTTCTTGCAATTTGCCTCTCACTTCCAAGTGATAAAGGAAGATGTATTCAGTTGACTTTCCACATTAATTGACTTCCATAAATAAAGTTTTAATTCTAGTTTGCATTTATTTTCAAGTTTTTAATCTCCTTGCTCTTTGGTTACATTCCTTTTAAAACATACTGTTTTATTGCTGAAATATAAATTTAACTCTTTTCCAGATCAACAAAGCAAAATCAACATCAAAATAATCAGTATAATGTCAATCAAAAAGGCAAAAAAAGACACCAGCCCCTTTTTCTTTGCTTTTCTCTTTCCTCCTTCTGGAAGATCCCTAATGCCCTTTTAATACAACCCAGGAGGAAACCTCACAAAGGCTAAGGAAATGTGTGCCCACCCAGAGCTGGTCATCATGTCCTGGAGGGCTCTTCTTAATAAAAGCACCGTAATATGTTGCAATATTTCTATGATGAGAATATTTCTTCAGCATATTTATCTCCAGTTTGATTTCTTCCTCTTCATCCTTTAGAAAAAAATAAAAATAAAATGTGTGGCTTCTCAATGATGGGCATGATTTTACTGGAGTTTTCAGTCTCCTCAGCAAGGGAAAGACATCCATTCACTTTATCCTTGTGCCAAGAACTGGGTACTTTGAAATGTTATTACAAGCCATGCAAGAAACACATAAGGTGCAAAAGGTAAAGAGATGAGCACAGGAAGCATGGAACAGAGGGCATTTGGGGTTCTAGTTCTTGCACTATGTGAACCTTAGGCAATTTACTCCATTTCTTTGCACCTCAATTTGCTCATCTGTAAAAATGGTAGGAAAAAAGAGAACTGACTGCTACTATTTCAACTAATTACTATAAAGGCTATTTCTTTTCAAGAATGACCTTGTGAACATAGATCACCTGGCACACTTGAGGAGGAAAAGGTTCACCTCTAACAACCTCAAGCAACAGTCTCACTGTTTCACAAAGCCAGGGGTGGATTACTGAATATAGACCAGCACCGCAGAACCAGTGGACAGCAGGCTTAGTGAGAATCTACCACCCCAAAAAGAGAGCCAGGTGAGTCCATCAAGCTCTGGTAACAAAACACTAATCAGTGACAGGAGGTTGTTCTAGACTCAGCTCATCCCCAGCCTCTTGCTTTATTAAAAAAGATGAGCAGGAGAAAATGCAGAGTTTGTGTGAGAAGATCAGAGGAGGAGTGAAGAAAAGAGAGGATGACACAGCTTTAAAAAATAAAAACAAGTCACCCTTATGACTGTCAGTCTTCACCTTTCTGTCATATACACCCCCGTGGGGAAGAAACCACACCAACAGGCTCATTCTGCCCTTTGCTGCAGACACATGACACAGAGAAAGGGTTCTGTTAAACCACCTGCAAAGAGTCATGCTGTGAAAGACTTATAGGTAGCATGTGAATGAGGGGAAAGCAGAATTAAAGTGAGACCAAAGAAAGAAGCTGCAGAAAAAAAAGTCATCCTTAGTTAGAGAGAAAATAAAAAAATCTTTGAGAAAAACCTGATAACCAGATTCCCTTTATTACTATGCATATTTTCAAAAGGAAATGATGACTGGTTCCCTAAAACTTCCTTATTTTTCTGCACTGACACTCATTCCACTTATTACTGATGTTCTTCTGAAGACTCAGAAGTTTCTGAGCAGTCTAGGCGTATATGTGTGCTGTATGAGGAAAGAAGATAATGCATGTGAGAGTGAATGCTCACATATACACACACACAGGAAAGAACACATTAACAGGAAGAAGGTGAAACACACACACAGAAAAAACCTGTTACAGCCTAGCATCTCCTAGTACCCTCTGACATTTGTGAGACACGCACAAACCTCACAGACCCAAAGTAAGTTTGGTTTGCAAATACTGTTCCTAAGATAAAAGATGCAACATCATTAATCAGATATTAATGGAAAGACCAAATTAAAAAAATATCATTTAAAGTGCAACTACCAACTTGTACATTACTGAGTTAGAAACCAAATACATAACAAAACATGTAATCATCTTAAAACAGTGATCCATCTTCAAAATGGTGGCTTCCAGCTTGGTTCTAAACTAACACTTGGTTCCAAGTATAGAATATTACACCATATTTTATGGGTACAGTTGTCATGTGGCTTTGGAGGTAATGACTGCAAATAAAAGAAGAGTTATATGGACAAGTACAGTCTATATAACAGTCTGTGCAATAATTCTCAAACTCTGTATACCAATTGGGTATTGTTTCACCTGTGATTTCAACATAGCCATGGTTTAAGTAAAAATGAAGAATGTGATACTGATTAAGTAGGGTAACTACCTTAATTCTAAACAAAACCAGTTTGTAGCCTGGTTAATGTTACAGAATAACACACTTCTATTGGGACATTTCCTTAAAGGAACTTTATACTAAAACACAAAGGTTGACAATTTCTATTAACATAAGGAAAAAGGAAGCAGTCCCCAAACATTATTAGGAAGCCCAGTTCATCAAAAGCTTGACCATATGCTTTCCACACACTCATTCACATGCACGATGTATTTCACATGCACAGTGTAGGCACACAGTGTACACATACTCATTCACATAAATAGGGTCATTCATATGCATAGCATATGTGCATAGTGTACCACACTCATTCACACAAATAGTGTCATTCAAACCATATTGTATGTGCATAATGTACACACACTCATTCACGTGTAGAGGTATGTAGATAGTATACAGTGACCACAACTTATTGGCACAGGCTACACGAAGTCTGCTCTCTTCTGAGTCAGCATTAAGTAGCTCCTGATGGTATCTCTTGGTTCCTGAGCAGCCCAAGACAACCATTAAGAGGATTGTCAAGATTGATAGATTCCTAGCAAAATCCAATACATGACTATGGTCATAAACTTACTCATGTTGGAAAGGTGTGAAGTGTTATTCTTGAGAAAAAAACACACAGTTAAGCACACTGGGCCCTGAAAAGTCAAATATCTCACTTTCTTCACAAAGGACTGCAACTAGGTCATTAGAAAGTGAACTAATGATTCTTTTATTTTTATATAAATCAATAAATGTAAAAGGACCTGGGGTAAAAAGAACAATGTTGCATTAGAATAAGGATAAATAAAAATAGTTTATATGGTTTTTGTAGTTAATAGCAGACAATCACTTGTTGAGGTTTAAGCATTCTTTTTTAATATATTTTATTGATTATGCTATTACAGTTGTCCCATTTTTTTCTCTCCATTATTCCCCTCCACCCTGTACCACCACTCCTCCCAGTTCATGTTCATGGTCACACAAACAAGTTCTTTGGCTTCTACATTTCCTACACTATTCTTAACCTATCCATCTATTTTGTACCTTCCATTTATACTTCTTATTCCCTTACCTTCACCCTCATTCTCCTCCCTCCCCCTCCCCACTGATTACCCTCCATAGGATCTCCATTTCTGTGGTTCTGTTCCAATTCTAGTTGTTTGCTTAGTTTTTCTTTTTGCTTCTGTGTTTTTTTAGGTTCAGTTGTTGATAGTTGTGAGTTTTTGTCATTTTACTGTTCATAGTTTTGATTATGTCTTTTTCTTAGATAAGTCCCTTTAACATTTCATAGAATAAGGGCTTGGTGATGATGAACTCCTTTAACTTGACCTTATCTGGGAAGCACTTTATCTGCCCTTCCATTCTAAATGAAAGCTTTGCTGGATAGAGCAATCTTGGATGTAGGCCCTTGCCTTTCATGACTTGGAATACTTCTTTCCAGTACCTTCTTGCCTGTAAGGCTTCTTTTGAGAGATCAGCCGACAGTCTTATGGACACTCCTTTGTAGGTAACTATCTCCTTTTCTCTAGCTGCTTTTAAGATTCTCTCTTTATCTTTAATCTTGGGTAATGTAATTATGATGTGCCTTGGTGTATGTTTATTGGGTCCAACTTCTTTGGGACTCTCTGAGCTTCTGGAATTTCCTGGAAGTCTATTTCCTTTTCCAGATTGGGGACTTTCTCCTTCATTATTTTTTCAAATAAGTTTTCAATTTGTTGCTCTTCCTCTTCTCCTTCTGGCACCCCTATGATTCGGATGTTGGAACATTTAAAGTTGTCCTGGAGGTTCCTAAGTCTCTCCTCATTTTTTTGAATTCTTGTTTCTTCATTCTGTTCTGGTTGAATGTTTATCTCTTCCAAATCATTGAATTGTTTATTTCTGCTCCAAATTGTTGATTTGAGTACTGGTTTCCTTTCTGTCACTGTTGGTTCCCTGTACATTTTCCTTTATTTCACTTTTCATGGCTTTCACTTTTTCCTCTATTTTGCAACCATACTCAACCATATCTGTGAACATCCTGATTATCAGTGTTTTCAACTCTGAATCTGATAGGCTGGCTGTCTCTACATCACTTAGTTCTACTTGGGGACTTTGATCTGTTCTTTCACATTTAGGCTATATTTTTTTGTCTTGATATGCCTGTTACATAGTAAGGGGAGGAGCCATAAGTATTCTCCAGCATGGGGCAACTCACATCCTGCACTGTAGGTGCTGTATGTGGGGGAGGGGCCAGAGAGGGAACAATGCATCTTGCTCAGCTCTCAGTAACTTTGTCTTTTCTTCCACTACCCAGAAGGAATTTGGGCCTTTTTGGTGCTGATTCCTGGGTGGGTAGGTTTGTGTACATTCCAGGACCTTGTGGATGAGCATTCTTATTGGACACTACAGACTTTGCTCTATTGATCCATTGCTGACCCTACCTCTCTCCCTCCTCTTACTGGCTAAATTATTCCAAGGATCATTATTACCTACGATGCTCTGCCAGAAGGTTTCACTTCTCGAGAGAAAGCAAATGCTACCTACATTTCTCCCATGAGACACTTCCTGAGTAACAATATAGGATCGCAACATATTTTGATTAGTTTCAGTATTTTTTTTCCTTTTTTGTTTCAGAGTCCACCAAGTTAAAACTCTTATACATTTCATACAATTAAAAATTCTTATAGCCTTAAATTCAGCACTGTACTCTGGTGTGAAAAACATTTAATACACATACTGGCAAATACTGTCAGCATACTATCATGGCATAATAAATGTCCCTGAGTCTAATGGATAGACACAGTTACTTTGTGTAATGAAACCATGACTTATGAACATTACTCATCTTGCTTCTATGATGACTATTACACATCTTACAAAATAAGAAGATATCTAGTTCCTCAGTGTCATTTACTAATGAGTGCCCACCTTGGAGAGAAAGCATCAGAAATGCAGAATCTGCCAACGGCTTTAAGCCAACTACAACTGGAAACCTAATTATGACTAATGCTTATTAATAAACCAACCTCATTCTGTGTTCCAACCTCCCTTTAACCATTAGTTAAAAACAAGTTTGATGGTCTCAATCCAACACTTAAATACACACACCACCACCACCACCACCACCACCACCACCAAAAACAAACTCCTCATTTAGCCTAAGAAGATACAACAGAAAACTGACTCGGAATAGGCTAGAACTGAAATTTTAAAACAACAAATTCCATATAAGAAAAGAAAGTGGAACTGGAAAAAAGTGGAAAGTGAAAAAAAAGACATGACAGAAGTTTATACATTCCACATATGCAGACCAAGTCCAAATGACTTTGCTCTTCATTCCCCTCCCTAAGGAGGCCACAGTCTAAAAATATATGTATAAATATAAATACAAATAAATATAAATATAAATATAAATAATTAAGGTAACTTAAAAGGGGAGACAGGAAACTTTGGAAAGAAAGGTAAGGCTCCCTCCTGGTTTTCTCCAGTGATGAGGCAGCTGCAAGCCCCAGTTAGTGGCCCCAATTTGATGATTTTAATGCAGCTGATGCCAATTAGCATTTTGGACTCCAACCAGAGGAAGTAAACTCTCATAGAAAAGGTCTTTGTCTCAGGCTGGGAGATGACTAGTTGAGGAGTTTTCACTTGCCTTCCTTGGCTGCCAGAGAATGGGAGAGAGAAGAACATCAGCAGAGTGGTAATTTTCAAAAGCAGTTATGTGTTTGTAAATGAGTCATACAAGGCCTGCCCACCCCACCATCTGAACACACAGAAGGGCATATTACAGTTTTTTAATGACTCTTTAAAATGTTGTTTAAACTTTTGTTACCTAAACACTCTCCTTCCACTGATGGCAGTAACTCTGTCAAGAGAGCCAGGCCTACTTCAGATAAGCTAAGTAGAAAAATTCAAGAGAACTGGGCAATGTTCTGTCTGAGCTAAGCTTTTCCCCCAGCATACCCCTCTACAGAATTAAGACCACTCATTAATAGCTGAACAAGAAAGAAAGGGCACTTCATTATGCTCTCTAGCTAGGTGGACTGCTAATGTGATAAGCAAATATCTCTGGCAGATTTCACCACCGAAATATATAAATGCATATACATTTAGAATGAAAATATCAATTTTTAAAAAACTTTATTAGAGGTTTTATTAGTTAACTACTGCCAAGCCCTTCTTTGGGTCCCTATGAACTGGTAGAAAAATGAGAACAGATCACCTTTGAACTAGCATATCCCAGCTACATCTAAGATTATTATTCATTATCACAACACACTGAATTAATCAAAATTAAATTTTTTGACTCAAACAGACACATGAAAAGTTATACAACTTAGATTCAATGACAATTCAACCAAAGGTGAACAGAACTATGAAGGAAACATTTTAGAACAAAATTAAGGTTGTAGGATTTGGCCAAAGGATTAAAAACCCAAGAGAAAAATTATAAAATTAACATAACTAAATTGAAAAACATATATCCATGACATCTTGCTCAAGAAAAAACACTATTTTGAACCCATTTCAGACAAAAAGACATGCACTACAATTTTGCTGCTGAATCAATAAACTTGGAATTTCAAAACCCTCAACTTGGAAATATATTTCCTAAAGGTTATGGCTACTATACATAGCAATCCTCTTATGTATCTGGGCAAAATAAATTGAAAACCTTCTGGAAAAGATTCACCATTCTGGATGCCCTTAGGAACATTTGTGATTCATGGTGATTTGTGGGAAGAGGTAAAAACACCAACATTAACAGGAGTTTGGAAAAAGCAGGTTCCTGCCCTCATGCCTGACTTTGAGGGGTTCAAGACTTCAGTGGAGAAAGTAACTGTAGATGTGGTGGAAAGAGCAAGAGAGCTAGAATTAGAAGTGGACCCTGAAGATGTCACTGAATTGCTACAATCTAACCATAAAACTTTAATAAATGAGGAATTATTTTGTATGGATGAGCAAACAATTGGTTTTCTTGAGATGGAATCTACCCCTGGTGAAGATGCTGTGGAAGTTGTTGAAACAGCAACAAAGGACTTAGAACATTATATAAACTTAGTTGATACAGCAGCAGTAGGGTGGAAGAAAAGTGTTTCCAACTGTGAAAGATTGTCTACCATGGGTAAAATACTATCCAATTATATCACATGCTTCAGAGAAATCATTCATGAAGAGTTGATCAGTGTGGCAAACTTGATTTTTGTCTTCTTTTAAGAAATTGCCACAGCCACCTCAGTCTTCAGCAAACACCACCATCAACATCCAGGCAAAAACCCTCCACCAGCAAAAAGATGATGATGCACTAAAGGCTCAGATGATGGTTAGCATTTTTTACCAATAAAGTATTTTTAAATTAAGTATACACAGTGCCCTTTTAGACATAATGCTATTGCATACTTAACAGACTACAGTATAGTGTAAACATAACTTTTACCATATTTTGCTGCGTATAATGCACACATTTTTTGCCAAAATTTGAGGGGAAAATAATGATGTGCATTATACATGGGTAGTACTAATTCTGTATCTATATAAATGTTTTTAATTCTTTTATTTATGCTTATGTGTTAATAGTATAACTCTACAAAGCAATAATGATATCTGTATGCAAAATAATACCCTAGAATACGATAATCAGTTTTGTTTCTAAATATAAATAAATAAATAATTGAATTAAAAATTAAAACGAAAGGTTTTTTCCCTGAAAGTCTGGGCCAAAAACATGGGTGTTCATTATACATGGCAAACCATGGTATACGCACTGGCAAAACAAAAAATAAATAAATAAAGCAAAATACATTCCCTTTATTGCCGTGATTTGGAACAGAACCCACAGTGTCTCCAACAAGAGACACTGGGGACCCAAAAGTATGGCAACCATAGGCAGGACCTGAAACCTGGATCCTAATTGAAATGGAAAGCAAATCTACCAGGTAAGGTCCAATATGACCAAAATCAAATCCCCCACTGAAACATGTGATTGTTGCTTGAAGGGAACCAGAATATGTGAATATAAAATATGCTTCTTTGACATAAGGATTATTTTGAACTAAAAATACCTGAAAAACAGCAAGAGAAAAAAAGGCACTCTAACCTCCCCTTGAAATTAAATTTCCATATGAAAAATGTCCCTCTACCAAATGGAAAAACGTTATCCCTAGAGGCAGTGAGTTGAGGTCAGAGAATTCTATACAAGCAAACCTTTTAAAAATAACTCTTATCTTCCTTTAGCCTCTCCATATATTTCAGTTATTTTTCCACAATTGCCTCTCTCAGTTCACCAAGTATAAAAAAGCATTTGGGTTGGTTTTACCACTTCAAGTTGTCATTCTTCTTGTGAAGGTTTCCACGGATGTGTGAAATATACACATTAATTAACAAACTTCTGTTTGTTTTTCTCTTGCTAATATGTTTTTTGTTATAGGGACCCTGGTCAAAAACAAAAAGCATAGAAGCAAAAATATTTTCCTCCCCTACATAATCAAACTTGTAATTATACTATGACACCAAAAAGGGAGCAGTAATCCAAAAATGCTCAAAAAATTACAAAACAGTATGTTCTTGACATCAACATTTTGCCATTCACAACACAAGTGTGCAAGTATATTTAGATAACTACACATTTTAATGAGTCCACAGAAAGAAAAAGGAATAAATGTTACCAAAGATTGTCTCTGGATTACAAACATTTTCTTCTTTAATCTACCTAATAATATTCTTCAACTGACTTTTATTTTCCTAATTGGATTGCGGCGGGGGTGGGGGTAGAGTTAAGAGGAAGTAGCTCCATAAAGAATTCAATGGAGGACCCTGATCTATGTGGCTCTGTTGGTTAGGTGTCGTCCCACAAAGTGAAAGGTCATCCGTTGGATTCCAAGGCAGGGCACATGCCTGGGTTGCAGGTTCAGCCCCCAATCAGGGTGCATACCAGATGCAACTGACTGATGTTTCTCTCTCAAATCAATCCCTCTTTCCCTCTCTTTCCCTCCCTTCCTCTCTCTCTAAAAATAACACAACATAACATAACCATAACGTAAAAAATAAAGTAAAATAAAAAAGTAAAATAAATAAAGTAAATTCTTAAAAAATAAATCAATGGAGGGATTGAGCAAAAAAGAAAAAAACTCATGCACACAGCCAACAGTGCAGTGACTGCTGGGAAGAGAGGGGATGGTGGGAGGTAGAGGAGGGTATGGGGGAATAAATGGTGATGGAAGGAACTTGACTTGAGGTGGTAAACACAAAATACGGTGTACAGATGGTATGTTGTAGAATTGTGCACCTGAAATCTGTATTAATTTTGCTAACTAATGTTCCCCCCAATACAAAGGGAAAAAAGAGAACTCTAGATGAGTTTATTTCAGGCAATCTACATGGTCCACTGTCTCCCTGGACAAGGGTCCTCACACTGCCACCTCCCTGCTATTCTAGAGTCACTGTCAATTTTCCTACTTGGGTTGCTTCCTCCAATGGTCAGTGAGTTATGCAGGTTGATGGCACCTTGAAGAACTAGAACCTTACTGGTTAATCTGCCTTCTGCTGGGTCAATGGCATCAGGAAGCTCTGACCTTGGTGTTATAGTCATTTCTTGCTATTTGCTACAATGGTATCAATCCACAAAC
The DNA here is from genome assembly GCA_028533065.1 of Trachops cirrhosus. Taxonomy (NCBI): domain Eukaryota; kingdom Metazoa; phylum Chordata; class Mammalia; order Chiroptera; family Phyllostomidae; genus Trachops; species Trachops cirrhosus. Next base: position 80,126,248 of record CM052543.1, on the reverse strand, counting down.
ATAAATTCTTGAGATCAGGAATTTCCACACTTAAGTCTTTCCTGGAGCAAAGCAGAAGGTAAATGGGGCCCAGAATCACCCATCATGCTGCCTTACCTTGCTGACCTACCAGAAGATCCCTTAAAGAGACTCTTGCCTCAGTCCAGTCACAGACTTCCCTAAGGTAGGGACAAACTCCATGAAGCTTCCCACAGTGCAAACAGGAAAAGAATATTGTGCCTGCTGAATAGTCTTGCTATAAAACCCTGAAAACAGGCCAAAGTAAGGAATGGCACAAGAGGCATAGCTCTGAAAAAGGTAGGGATGTCTTAGCAGTACACGTTTCTGCATTTCTCTCTGGATACGTGTGCTCACATGCATAGAGCCCTGCTTACATATCAGATATTGTGAATTAGATAAGGACTACACTCTGGAAAGGGTCTTTGATTAAAAAGAATGAAAGGAACACCTGTTCCTGGCCAAGAAGGAGTATAAAGGACCAGATTTACCTTCCCACTCAAATAACTAAAATTAGACAAAACATGAAAAAGTTTAAGGCACTGAACATTAGGTATCCTTCAGGACAGTGACCTCTGAGACACGGGAAACATGAAGAAACCCTACAACTGCCAGCTTACTGCCTTGAGAAAGATTCCAGATTGCAGCGAAGAGACAGGAAATCTAATCAGAGCCCAGAGGATTCTGAGGTGAGGAGATGTAACTGAGAGGTTGCAAAGACCATGGCAGTTTGAGTTTGTAGGACAGAAGATCAAAGTGTGAGCGAGCTCTGTGATGCCCTGCACTATTCAGCGGAGCCCTGCTCAACACATCTTCATTAGGAAACTACCTAAGGTCAGAGAGAACCCCCAAAGGACTGGGGGGTTGGGGCACAGTACTTAGTGCTCATAAGGACAGGGAACAGTGCCTGCTACCACTGCCCAAATGAAAAACTCATCATTCTTAGGAGTTAAACAAACCATTCAAGAGGCTGTTACTCAGCTGGTGGTCAAAATGAGTCCTACACTAAACGCTGATCTAATACCAACAAACTAATCTTTAAAAGGGATCAAACTGTTTCCAAATAACTAACTGCGTCCCAGAGCAAAGCTGAAAAATATTGTAAGAATATAAAATATCCAATACCCAATATGTAAAAATCACAGGTCTAGCCTCCAATTAAAACTATCAGACATGCAAAGAGGCAGGAGCAAATATGTATCGTGGAGGAGATCAACTTAAACAGACCCAGAACTAGCACAGATGATACAAAATTAGCAGCCAAAAACAATAAACCAGTAACCATTATGCTTCCTGGGTACTTGCCCATGAAGAAATGGAAGGCTCAGGAAGGTTTGTTTTATATGGTCCATTAAATCAGTGCATTTAGAAAGCAACAACTTGGATTTACAGATATTTTAACTCCTCAACCTGGGTGGAAGAGTAAAACCCCCTCACATCATATAGATCATCTGTTCCCACTTTTCCATAACTGAAAGCATATCATCATAATTTTTTTAAAATTTTTATCGTACACAGGAAAAACCCTGAACAAAAATAATGTGTGCAATCCCCCTGCTTTTTTATAAGATCATTAAAATATTTTTATTAGTTTATGCCTGAATCAGAAGTATAAAAATTATCAAAAAATGAAACAGTAATTGCTCCATGCACCATTCTTTTAGAAGTCCCAGGGGAGGGAGGGGGTGGTGATTGGCAGTGGAGGGTGTCTAAGAGCAGTATTTATATGGTTCACTGATTGTCCAATTCTTGAGGATAGTAGTGGCCAAGTAAAGATTTTTGGTACGTCTCACAGTTTTACCTTAATCTTTCCCTCACTGTCCATGTCTGCTCCTCCCCCTTGATAAGCTAGCCTAATTCTTGCTTATATTATCTGATACAATGCAGGTGAGTGAAAAAGAAGAAATCAAACAATGATCAGAGAAAAGTAATTAAAATCCTCTCTAGGTTAACTATCTTTCAAGTGTGATGGTGTTAAACTAAAATCAATAGTAGCTCTGACCTGGCTCTTGCTGGATAACAGAAATTTGCTACAGCACACCAATAAGGGTAACAGAAAATAAGCCTTAACTTAAATGTGTATACACTGCCATTTTGTTACAAATAATTATCTTCACTGGGGATAATTTGCATATCTGGAAAGGGATCCCCCTTTGTTCTGAAATAGCAATTTCATTCACTTATAACTGAGTTACTTCTACCACATGCCTGAAGAAGTCTCAGAAGATCCTCATGGAAACCACATGAAGAACCAACCATTCCCTTAGCTCTGAGTATTCAAAGATCGTTTCCACAGAAATGCTTTAAGAAGATACAGTCAAAAAGATGGTTCCATATATCTTCAAGTAAAAAAGAACAGAGAATCAAGACATTATAGTTCTGACCTCCTCCACTGAGGAGATTTTAGGTAACCATATTCAGGTAAGAGCATTCATTTGACCATACTGTACCACACTGCATCCATTCACCCTGTGGGGAAGGTAGGACTCAGTATCTATGTGAATACTACTCCAACACTTCTCACAGCTTCCTAAATCTCTGGGTCCATTCCCCTCTATGGGGGTACAAAGGAAAGCTATAATTATCCTTTGCTTTATAAATAGCATTTGATACCATTCTGAACACAAAGCATTCCTGAAGCAACCCGTGAACTCAGACCACGTTAATCTCTAACATCACCTGCCCTATGGCAGCAGATAGGTGGATGGACAATTCACAGTACATTTGCCAAGCTTTATAGACTCACTGCTGTGTGATGGACTAAGAAGGCCAAAAAAGGTTCCCAGCAGTCAGGTAAACCAACAGCCAGCCACCAAAATAGTCCACACTACCATAACCTATTTTCTTCCTGCCTACTATACAGTGAGATTAGGTCTATTGCTAAAGATTGATTAGCACTGTGAGTCCTTAACTATGTATGCTGTGACCTTCTCTTCATACAAGGACACAGTGATAAACTGTGCTCCTCTTGGGGAAAAAAATTGTGAAAAGATGCCAAAAACCCAGATACCAAAAGACAGGAGGGAACAGACAATCAAATACCTTTAATATGTGATTCAACTAAAAATGATAATTCACTGCTGAGAATGATATTAATAACTGGATTTTGAAGCTGTAAGAAAAGTTACAGCTACCTGGGGACACACACTGATGCTGCTAACAGTTTCATTTTAGTATTTTCCTTCTGAGACATATTCTGAACATAATACCATAATATCTATTTCTGCTGATATTGAGAACTATTTCTAGTATATCAGAAAATAATTTTCTTATGAATGTAATTTTTTTAATTATCAAAACTGGTTTATTATCAATACAAGATAAATACCATGCTTGTTACTAGCGCAGTTTAAGGCCAACAATGACCATATAGCCAACTGCTGAACAATCACCTAAGTGCTAAAGAAAGAAAAGTCAGAAAGTAAACATTAAACACAAAATTGCAATTACAAACATTTTAATAAAATGGAATGAGCTTTCTAAGAGAAGCAAACATGGAAGTCTAGTTCTCATGAACACTGAAAATATATACTTTTGATCAAATATCACCTTACCTTTTGCCCGGAAATCTTATTGTGTGAAGACACCAGAGTCAATAGCTAAAATTTCAAGAACTTCTTTTGCCTTCTAGTATTAGACAAATTATTTACAAACCGTGATTCAATAATTCATGGATACTGGAATATGATACCATTTTTTTGTTAAAAGCGTTTCATTAAAAATTGTAAAACAACTTTGCAAGGCTGCCCAAGGCTGTAAACTACTTTGCTAATATACCACTGGATGAAGAGGAAGAAGGAATAATAGAGCTTTGTTAAGGCTAAAGTCATCAACGTTACAGATGCATTCTTTAGAATACACTATGATTTACCCCAAAGGATCCTTTCCCATTAAATACCACCTGAGTAC
>CM052543.1:80011150-80121842 GCA_028533065.1 Trachops cirrhosus | reverse complement strand
CTTGCTGGAAGTCTATTTCCTTTGCCAGGTTGGGGAAGTTCTCCTTTATTATTTGTTCAAATAACTTTTTCACTTGTTGTTTTTCCTCTTCTCCTTCTGGTACTCCTATAATTCGGATGTTGGAACATTTAAAGATGTCCTGGAGGTTCCTAAGCCTCTCCTCATTTTTTTGAATTATTTGTTCACTCTTTTCTGGTTGTATATTTTTTTCTTCCTTCTGGTCCACTCCATTGATGTGAGACCCATCTTTCATTCCATCACTATTGGTTCCCTGTGCATTTTTCTTCATTTCACTTATTGTAGCCTCCATTTTTTCATCTAGTTTGGAACCAAAATCAACCAATTCTGTGAGCTTCCTGATCACCAGTGCTTTGAACTGTGCATCTGATAGGTTGGCTAATCTCTTGGTCACTTAAAAGGATGAGTTCAGGGGCTTTCAATTGGTCTCTTCGAGCCATCTGGTTTTTTTTGGGTTTTTTTTGGTCTTGTTGCGCTTGTTACGTGTGAGGGGCGGAGCCTTAGGTGTTCACCAGGGCAGGGCACCCCAGCTGCTTGGCTGTGACACTGTATGTGGGGGGCGGGATCTGAGAAGGATCAATGGCACTTGCTCAGCTCTCTGTTGGACCTCCATCCCTTTACCCACCAATTCCCGTGTGGGTGCACCCCGTGGGACCTTCCTTTTCAATCAGTGCCTCAAGGCTCTGTTTCCTGGGGCTGGGACCCTGAGTTGCATGCAGTGCCTTGCTTCACAATCACCACCTCGCCAGGTCTGCTGGTTGCCACCACCCAGGCCCGGGCCCAGCCAGCCACTTTTGCACTCAGGGTCTGCCCGCTGCGGTCATGCGAGTCATCCTGGTTGCCTTAGGAGCATCCAGTCCCAATGGTCTCTGGTCTCTGGTCTCTGCTCCCTGACCTGTGCCTGGCTGCCTGACTCCGCCCCTCCTATTGGTCTGGATGAACGTGTCCAATTCAAGTCCTTGGGTGCCCGACCTCCACACAGATCAATTTTCTGCCAGTTCTGGTTGTTATTTTGTTTCTAAATTGTTGTCGTCCCTATCTTGGTTGTGGGAGGAAGCACAGTGTGTGTCCACCTATGCCTCCATCTTGGCCACAAGTCCCCTGGGTGGTTTTTTAAGTCAACTATTTATTTTACTCAGAAAAATGTCTTTCATTCATGAAATGGTGAAATTAAACTAAGAAAATGTGGAAGTTCTGTCTGCCTGGAGAGTGCTCATTAACAATTACAACAAACATCTTTTCACAGCGAGCTTTGTTTTTACCAAGAGATCAAGAACAGCTCCTTCTAGAGTATAATTAATCTTTCTATTCCACTCCAGATCTGAGAATATACGTATTCGAGAGAGTAAGCATTCAGTAATTGTCTAAAATGAATGAATTAGTGTAACTTCATGAACAGCATTTAAAAACCCTCTCTGCAAACTATGGTTTACATTTGCCCTTCCAGCCCCAATGAACCAAAACTATATCTGATCACTCCTTTCTCACATTTTCAGTAAAAATGAATAATACTTTTACTATTTTTTATATTCAGAACCACTGCACAAAGAAATAGGGAAAAATGTATGATTATAAAGTAATAAAAATATACTACACACATTGTAAAAGAAGGTCTGTCTCTAATTTTATAAAAAAGATGTTATATATTTTTTGCCATGCTCAGAAAACTTTTGGAAATTCTTCTTTAAAACTGCCAGGACATTCTTTAGAAACAGCAACTATAAGCTCAACAGCACCCATGTGAAGGGGTCTATCATAGCCTGGAAGGGCTATGAGAACTCTAAAAGAATAACCTAAAGAATTTATAATCTAGTACAGAATACTATAAGCATAAAATGAACCTGTAGAAGCTGTTTGCTAGGTAGTCACTTAACAGCACTAGAAGACAGCTCAGAGGGAAGGGGAAAAGCAGTTCTACCTGGAGGAGACAAAGAAGCCCCCTGATGTAGCACCCTGTGGGGATCTAGACACAGGGAGGATGAGGGCCACCTGCACCTGGGAGAAGCCATGAGAGCAGCAGCAAGGAGGACACGAGGGTATGTCAGAGTCTTTAGGAAAAGTAATAAGCTATTTTATTTTAATATCTTTAATGAGGAGAAGGGAACAAAGAAACCCTCACCATGTAAAAATTAATATGCTGGACACTGTGCATCCATCATATAACTTTAATTCTCACAAAAGCCTACCAAGTAGAAATTATTATTCTATATTACAGATAAGGAACTGGAAGCTTTATTTAGATCTAGGCTGTATTCTAATAAAGGATGTTAATGCTGTCTTGGGATAAAAGCCAGAACATTACTATTTAATGAGGCTGACATTCTATGAAGTTCAAAAACTATAAATTCACTTTGAAAAATATTTATAGGTCTCAAGGAAAAAGGAATAAAAAGATGAAACTTGTTTTTAGTTCAGTGACAATTCTAAAAACAAAATCCAGAAATGCACGCATTCCTAACCACTAATCATTTTCTTAATTTTTCTATTTTTTATTGTTGTTCAAGTACAGTTTTCTGCCTTTATCTCCCACCCACTAATCATTTTTAAAGACTCTTTTAATTTCTTTTTGAGGGGGATGAAATTTAAGTGTAAAGAGCATGTATTATTAGTATTTATTTATGATTAGTGTATAACATCTATGATTAATTTGAAATTTTTCATTACAAAAAGTGAGAATGCTATAAAACATGATTATCTTCTAGAGTCCTCTATTACAACAATGTATTACTATCATTTGCCTGGACAATGGAATCAATAATGTGTATCTGTTATAAGTTTATCCACATGCCCACCAAGAATAAAATATCCTGTTCAATTCATCAAACATTTGAATATCTAAAACTAACAGGGCATGGCAACATGTTAGTTGCCACTACATTAGAACTGATGACAGAACACCACTGCTATGCTCCTAAAGTAAACTAAGAGATACCATGGTCCAATGAAAAGAAGACTGAGGTGCTATTCTGGTGACAAGTTACAGAATTCTGGGCAGGGCAATCACCATTCTGAACATCAACTGTTGTTATTCATAAATAAAATGAAAACTTTTCAACATGAAAAACAGAAAGCACCTGAGGTATACAAGCTTACTTAATCTAAACCTTCCTCTGCTTATTTACTTATTATACAAGAACATAATAGGAGAATTTTCATATTTTGCAAATTCTCAGTTACATTCTTAAATTAGAATGAATCCAAAACAGAAACACATTTTTAAAACACTTCATCGGGTCCCTAATTTGTTGAGCAGTTCAACCTTAATCCTAAATTAACTTTATACTACTTTAGGGAAAGATGGGTAGGACTCAAAGGAAAGAGAAGCAACAGCATCAGGAAATCTTGCGTCTGAGTCCCAGCCTTTGTTCTGTCATCCAGACGGAGGACAGGATGCTTTCTGCCTCAAAGGCTGCTGTATGAATTCGAGCAAGTGCCTATGTCATGCCGGGACTAAGTCCTGAAAAAAACACTAATTCACTTCATCCACTGTGTACTTTATAGTCAGATCTTCTTTACCACTTAAGATTAATTCTAGTATCTAGTGAATTTTTTTTGAAAAAGGAAAATATTGGAAATAATATAAAGCTTACTCCAGCTCATCTGTAAAAGGTCCTATGTTTATCTTACTCTATACAGGTGTTTTCAATGGAGTTGCTATCTATCATCCAAGGGGGTGAAAGTGGTACTAGGAGATGGAGGAAAAAACCTACCACTTTTATGTATAAAGCATAAAGATATACATACAGTACATGAATAGGTATATAGAGAGTTTAATGTTTTCATGGAGTGATTAGGAAAAATATCTTAAAAGGTTTCTTACAGAGGTGATGATGAAAATAAGGTTAAGAAACTGCTGTATTCTATGAAGATACATTGACGCTATTAGTTCTCGACATAACTATCATACTTCCCAATTAAAATACTCTAAAATTTAATCAATTTCTAACTCATTTTAAGAGCTTTTCTTCAAGGAATTGTACCAATATTAAAAATAAACAAAGATGTACAATGTGGGACATTTACTCCATCTACAGAAAGGCTAAGTAAGGAAGTAGAAATCAAAGATCAAGATCATTAAAATTTAGAAGTTATCTAAAGTAAGAAAATTTAGCATCCCACAAACTTGGCACATCAGTTTCTCTCTCAGTAGATATGAAACAGCAGGTAGTTTATTAAGAAATGTAGAAGGTGAGGGAGATGTGGCAAGAAATAATATTGGGGGAGGGACACACACTGGGTGCCACAGATGCACTGATGGCATCAACCATGCACAACCCTGTGCAAGTCTGTGGGACCCACCCAAGAGCAAGAAAAAGCCTGTCACGTTCAACAGACCTCTGAGGAACAACAGAAGGTAACAATAGGTCACAAGGTCCACAGAGATTTCTCCCTCCCTTCCTTTTGTTCTTATTTTCAGTCTAGACTAGAACAGCACATTCATTACATTGTGCTCCCTCCCCTCCAACTGAAAAGCAGTGAAATTGTTAAGCCTCAAAGGCCTCGCTTTGTCACTGGCATAAGCTTATTCTGCTCCCTCTAGGGACAGCATGAACTACCCAAGAGCAAGAAATCTGTCTTCCTCCTCTGTGCATCCCGCTCTGATGGTGCTCAAATAGGTGTCCACCAGAGGTGATACACACTGCTTAGCATTAGACCACTTCTGCTGTGGCCCTTACCACAGATTCTGGTGACAGTCTATATAAAGCAAGAGCAGAGTGGGCATTTTGGATACCTTTGGCAACCCAATATGGGGTCACCGTCAACAATGGCAGTTATGTCAAGTGCTATTTCAAGAATGAAGTAATGGGGTTTAACAGGAATGCCGCTAGAGAGGCCCAGAATCCAAAACCACATGTCTGGACACTTGGATAAGGACTCCATCTGGACACAGATATGAGTGGGACCTCCACCCCTTGGGGGCCATAAGAACTCAAGGGTGCTGACCAATCAATGCTCAAGCTTAGCTACACCATGGGTCATGCCTGGAGCCCTGCTGGACTTCCACTCCACTGTACACATGTGGCCACTGCAGCCTCTTGACTTGATACCCACTCCCACCTCTACATCTGCTTGATGCCATCAGTGACTGGTACTTCGTGCCAGAAGCTCACTCTGCTCACTTCTATCATGTAAGCTCCCCTTTCTGTCTATCACCTGTATGTGACTCCACTGGATTATTGGGGTAGTCTCCCCTAATAAACCTGACATTTTGGAAAGACACAAACATGTGTGAGTGACTCCTTTTCAGGGATGCTCCCTTGCTGACAACACAGGCAAAGGCTAGGTTTTTACTGGCTGTTATAGACAAGGCCGGATTTTTATGTAGCTTTTATACTCCCACCTCTAGAAGCACAGTGCAAGACAAAGGGTACCCAATAAAATCTGCTAGCTGGCTCCTGGTGTCCCAACAGAATTCAGGCCCCTGTCCTCCAAGGTGCACGCCACAATTATCAATTGCACACGTTTTGGTCATAAGACTAAAAGAAAGTCAAGATCCATCCATCCTTTAAGGTCCAGATCAAACCAGCTTAGACCCCAATGTCCGAAATTGTTGATAGTTTCAAAGACTCAATTAACTAAGAATCAAAGATCTGGGTCTGATCCCTGAACTCTAACTAGTAATGAACTCCTAAACATTAATTTTCAGGAGGTGCCAGTGTGTCTGATCTAGAATTCCTGACTCGTAGATATGAGGGAGCAGCTTCTTACCGTTAAAGTAATTCAAACTCGATGGAACATTAGCACACCCTAGAGAGCTTGTTCCAACCCAGATTGCTGAGCCCCAACCCAGAATTTCTGCTACAGGAGTCTGGGATGAAATCTGAGACTGCATTTGTAACAAGTTCTTGGGTGCTCCCACTGGTCCAGAGACAGGACTTTGAGAATCTGCTACCTTAATCCCATCCTATGCCCAAAGGTCTGGTGGAGGAAAGACTACTGCAGCAGCCAGAAGACTAGCTTTGAGCAGCAGCTCTCCCACTCAGCAGTGATGAACTACAATTAGACATCACCCCACACAGCACCATCTCACCTCCGATTGACGTAAACACCAATATTAGGTTAGCTTCTGTTTTCTCTGCACCACCCCAGAAATGTCTGACCCTAATTTACCCAAAGAGATAACAAACACAAGTAAGAGCACTGCAACTGCAGAGCGAGACCTGGATATAAGGTGAACTGTCATCAAGATGATCTAGCCTAAGCTTATTTGCTTATCAAAATGCATGCTTCTTTATAGTTTTGATTTGTGACCCATGTAAATGATTTATACATTAAAGAATTAAATCAGGAGAAAAAGCAAACCCTATAAATGAATCAATATAGTAAATGAATCTAGCTACATACACAACTAATAAACCTTACAGAGAAAAGAATTATTTCATGTAACTTCTGAACACAGCACTCTGACTGTGCTCAACAGACATATTGTAAAGACAATATGAACTTCTTAAAGAGAAATCTTAAACTTCACTGTTAACTCTACTGTTAAGTAGTAGTTACTAAAATTCTGAAATTGTTTATATTCACTTAAAGGTAGAGTAAGTAAATAAATGCATTTTACTTTATCATGAATCAAATTTTTTCAGTCTAGGAGGAAAAAAATATAAAATACATTAAGATTTTAAAAAATAAGGAAAAACTCTTAATTTCTGAAATATATATTTCCATATTATCTAATGAAAGGACCTAGAAGTGGTAACAACTCAGCAGCAATGAGTACATTTAGCATTCAAACTTGGTTTCTAAATATATTTCCCATTAAAAGGAACTAAGGCTCCTCAGAGGAAGTAATTCCACATTCTTGCAGATGAACTTCAAATATATACTTGTGCCAGAAAACAAGAAGTACTCAAAAACTAATGTCAAAGGGCTACAAGAAGCCAGTCTTAGAGCTTTCATGGCCGAATTTGGCACCACTTGATTAAATAATTATAATCATAGCAGCTTTAATTGATGGAAACATGTTGAGTAAGTAAAACTGACCATGTCTTTAGCAGTATCTAGAAAAAGAGAGAAGACAAGCAATGGTGGGAGTAAGTAAGAAAGGAAACTCTTCTTTATAGACTGATATGATATAGTAGAATCTGAAAACCATCATTTCTCAATATTAACTCAGGCAAATGAATGTCAAAGGCATTAGTTAAAATGTTGTGGCTGAACAGAATATTCACTTGGTGTCATGGTATCACCCTGGAGATTATTTACTAAGTACAAATCCAATATTCAGCTTTACAGTGGAGATGTCTGGCAGTCACCTCTCCAACTGAGTTATCAAAACTGACTTCACTAATAGTGAGACAACCAGAATAAATATGCACCTAATGTGATGCAATATGAAATATCTAATACCACCAATGAGATGTTCCTGCCCAAAAATATTTAATCTGAGTCTCTCAACCTAATTTCCAGGTTACAGGAAATACAGGCAGGAGGAACAAGCTGAAACACAACATGAGGGAACTATCAGACAAATCCAGAATATGGAGTATTTTATGAAATAATTGCCGGGACTCCTCTAAAAGTCAATTTCTTTAAAAAAAAAAAGTAAGAAGAGGTAAAGAGGTGGGCACAGAAGATCTAAATTAAAATCAAGTTAATAGCTAAGATATGTAATGTATAAATCTTAATTGGCCTGTGACTTGAAAAATGGTTACAAAAACAATCATAGGATAACTGAGGATAGGTGAATATAGAATAAACATTAGATGAAAGTCTGGAATTATTCTCTTAGACAGTGTTATGATTATATAGAAGATTGTCTTTATTTTAAGAGAAGCATATTCAAGTATTTCTAAGTGAAGGCCTATGGTGGTGCCACAATATACATACAAAACATTAATACAAAACATGACTGTTGCATCTAAGCAAAGGGTAGAGAGTATTAATTCTTTCCACAGTTCTATAATTAAGAACATTTTCATAATAAAAAGTTTGGGGGAAATTATTAAAATGAAAACATGAAATTTAATTCTCAGAGACAAACCTTATTCAAAGAGTATATGGACCCCAAGTTCAGAATTACTCATCTAGCTAATTCATCTTTTTCCCTTCCAGAGTGTTACCTCAAAATAATAGGAGACCCTAAAACTTCAAGAAATAAACTATCAGTCCCTGATGTGTACCAGCAATAACACAAGTTGACATTAAGACACAAGGATTGAAATGAAGGAATTACCAAGATTCAAACAACCAATTCAAGTATCCCACAAAACACAGTACACACAAATGAATGCACTCTCAAGCTGGGAAAACCTTGTGGTTGGATGAATGCCAATTTCCAGTGGCCTGCCTTGAGGCAGGCACAGAGCAATGGTGCAGCCTCATTTGTTATCAATCCCTAGCTTGTAAAACCAATCATTTGTCTTGTTTTGTTTTGCGCATGAACTTTAATTATGATATTGTACTATAGTTATACCGCTGGGGAAAAATGGGTGCAGGGCACATGGAACCTCCCTATATACTTTTCTGCAAATTCCTGTGACTCTATAATTATTTCAAAAATAAAACAACATATTATAGATTACATAACCTGGTCTTTTCCAGTCTGAATATATCATTAACCTGCTCTTTAAACCCTTCCCATAACCAATCAGATAAATGACATGCTTTCTTTAAAAAGAGCCCTTTGAGATCCTAAAGATAATCAATTCTTAAAATGGTTAAAATCTGAGAAGAAATAGAATAGAGATTTTCACAACTCTTCCAGATCCCTCAGTTTGCTACATAGTCCCTACCACCTTGCCCCAGGTGAAATGTGAATTCTCCACTATAATAGGCTTCCAAGTCATGTGATTGAGTAAAGCAGGTGCAGTGGACTCAGCACAGGCCCTCAAGCACAACGGTTCAGGACTGCCAGAGCTGACAGATGAAAGGACAGCAGCCACACACTTCCCTTCCCACATGCTGCTTCTCTGGCCTCTGAGACTGAGCAATAATGAGTAGATTGGTAGATGCCTCTTGATTTCACCTCGGCAACAGGCTCAAGAGTCAGAACAAGTCTGTGATTTTTCCCAAAAATAAGCATTCACATATTTTTGCTTCTGAGACAAAACTGAAAAGTCAAAAACCATGCAGAATCCTGGTCTCATCAAGAGAACCCTCTCCAACAGTGCCTTCTGCTGGAGTGGAAACTGGAAATAGCTGCAAATTCTCTCTCACATGGGCTTGCTCCCAGGTCCTACCCAGGCCTATGCCTACACCTTTACAACAGCTGCTGAGAGGCCCTGGATGTGGGGGCATTGGCAAGGTCCTTGGCCAGTCAACCAAGCAATGTATTTCCTGGGGTGCTGGCTGTACAACGTCCTCTGTCCGCACTGTACCCCATGCTCTAGCACAGAGGTCACTGCATAGAAAAGCACATAGGAAATATTACTGAGAAGCCAAGGTGGTAAGTAGTTGATTGAGTTTGCATTTGTTTTGAAGACTCGCCATCTGGTTTTCATTTCACCTGAACACATGGGTTTTGCATAATTATTTTTAAAGGAGCCCTGAAAATGCATTTTTCCAAGACTGCCTGATTTTTCAGGCAAGGAAATACCTTTTGTATACAACTCTACAAAAGTAGAATACAAAAGTGTGTGTTACACACAGCTGTCCATGCATTTTATAGCTGTGCTTGGGAGTCGAGAGAAAGGAAATACACGAAAGTGCCAATAATGGGTATTGTAAGGTGGTAAAAGTATAAGAATTAATTTTTTAAAAAATGTTTTCTTATGTTTTACACTTGTGAAAAAACAGTGATCATTTATTACACTTACAATCAGAGCCAGGTTTAGAAGAAGAGGCCCTGTACAGAGAAGACAAGCTTCACTTAAAGTTCACTTGAGATGGGAAAGGGAGCATGGCCAGGCCAGTACAGCAGCAAAGTCAGCCAGGGGAGCATGGGCTGAAGTGAGGAAAGAAACTCAACTCTCAGTACTTCCAAATGCTTCATAAATTCCAGAAGACTATCATTACAATGGCACCCATACATCTGCCAGTAACCAGTCAGTAAATGTGCTCACAGATGACAAAGAACACAGATTCCAGCACTGAATTCCCCATTCAAAACCAGCAACATGCACAACAGGAGCTTGGTAGGAAGGAGCCACTGATCATTCCATTCACAGAAAACATTTCATAAATAACTCAACTTCTGTGTTTAAATCACAGTAACTTAGAACTTGCTGCTCTTTCACCACTCTTTAAAATAATCTTAAAAATAATATTTAACTGGAAAGCACCCAATTTCCCACTGAGTTGTACACTATAACACAACACAACAGTCCATAATAGGTTTTTTATTATTATTTATTGATTTTAGAGAGAGAGCAAGGGAGGGAGGACGGGAGGGAGGGGGGAGAAAGAGAGAGAGAGAGAGACAAAGAGAGAGAAACACTGATTTGTTGTTTTCACTTAATTTACATATTCATTGGTTGATCCTTGTATGTGCCCTGACCTGGGATCGAACCTGCAACCATGACATATTGGAACTATGTTGTAACCAACTAAGCTACCCAGCCACAGCCCCTATCAGACTATGTTACAAGAATCTTTGGCCAGTCAACCAAGCAATGTTACTTTTTCATTATAAAGTCTCCATATCCTCTTTGGCAGAGAAAAGAGAGTAGTCACTTTATAAAATGTCACACCTATAAATACCTGTATAAAAGCTCTATCGGTTGTCCTGTGGTCCAGAGACAACAATATTTTCTAATTCTTACTAGGAAATATGCATACTGGAGCTGAGCACATTATTAGAGACCAAGGGGAGAAAACAAGGCAGTGGAGGAGACCTCTCTAAATTATTCAACTATACATATGAGATTAACTCTGCCATTATCTTCCATGACAAACCCCAGATTTGGGGAGATTATGGTTTAAAGATATCCCAAATACCCAAAGTTGCTGGTTAACTCTTCTCCAGAATATGTTACGTAAGATAGTAAACCTTATTCATAATTAAGCAAATTAGAAGCAATCATGAGTGTCAAGTAAAATTTATGATGAAAATACAGTTGACCCTTGAAAAACATGGGAGTTTGGGGCACCAACCACTGAAAATCGTTTATAACTCTGACTCCCCAAAACTTAACTACCAGTCGCTTACTGTTGACCAGAAGCCTTACCAATAATGAAGAGCTGATTAACATATATTTTGTATATTATATGTACTATATACTGTATTCTTACAATTAAATAAGCTGCAGAAAAGAAGATTAAGAAAATACACTTAAAATATTTATTGAAAAAATCTGCATATTAAGTGAAACTGCATAGTTCAAACCCATGTTCAATTGTTAACTGTAATTTAAAATACAAAGGATTTAGTGCACTATAATTTATGGCTAATTTATTAGATTTATAAAAATGAAATATAGACACACATACACAGGCACATACAAAGGAAAATAGATACTGTATTTTGCCATGTATAATGCTCACTTTTTTCCCCAAATTTTTTAGGGAAAAATAGGATGCACATTATACATCAGTATAAAGATTACATACCACGAGTATAATAACCCTGTGTATAATGCATACAAAAATGTGGATGCACATTATACACAGGCAAAATACAGTACTTTTTGTCTGAGTTAATTTCTCCTCTCTCCCAAAAGCTACACAGTAAATCCTCACATGACCATTATTTGCTGCTAAGTTTTGCCAACAATCTGCTCAGCATTTTAGCAGATGTTTCTGTTTTCAAACTTCTGGGAATTTGGCTGTATCTGTTTTCTTTCTCCATGTTAAAAATAAAAGAAATGCTCCAAATGTGGTCTAATCCCTAGAGAAACAAACTTTTCCCTACCCCACACCCCTTAACCTCCCTATTTATGTGACCTCCATGATCTCTTTCCAAATCTCTTCTTTTCCAGGAGGGATGATGTTTCCAATTATGGTCCATTATGTTGCCAAGGATGACATCACTCACATGTGGCTTGTTTGTTTGTTTGTTTTTTTAAGAGAAAATGCTACTGTTACTTACTTAGGGATCATCTGCAACAATTTAAGTCAATTACTGTGCTGGACCTTATGAACCATAATGTCACAGGAGGGCAATTTGTTCAAGATTGATTCTCCAAACAGAACTATACCCTTATCTGAGAGGCTAGAAGGGAAAAAAAGGGAGGTCAGGCGGGTGTCCTTGTCTTTTATCTAATGATTTCTTTTTTTTAAATTTTATTTATTTTATTTTTAGAGAGAGGGGAAGGGAAGGAGAAAGAGAAGAAGAGAAACATCAATGTGTGGCTGCCTCTTACGTGCCCCCTACTGGGGACCTGGCCCGCAATCCAGGCATATGCCGTGAGCATATGCCCAGGCTGGGAATTGAACCAGCAACCCTTTGGTTCGCAGTCCAAAGTTCAATCTACTGAACTGCACTAGACAGGGCTGATTTCTTTAAATACATTTGTTACCCCATTTTACCTCAGTAACATCCATGACTTTGATGGCTGCCAGCTGACCTGTTTTAACATGACGACCCTGAAAAACAGAAAAGAAAGCTAATTGGCACCACTGTTTTGCACAATCACTAGAACAGAATGGTTGAAGCTTCAATCATTTCTTCTGTATTTCCCCCCCAAAATTATGATCAAACAGTCTGTGCTTTTCAACAGAATAATATGGTTAGTAATACCAATGAACCACACTTGATAAACAAAACATTCAGACCAAATGAGTTTTGATAAATTTCCCCTTTCTTTCCAGGGTTGAATTTACCTATCATTACCTCTCAACCCAAGCAACTTAAAGGTTTTCTTCTATACATCATGTTGAGCACTCTTTCTTTCCTAATATTCCACATGAAGGAAATGACAAAAAACTCACAACACACACACACACAAACAAAAAAACACCTCTAGTTGTCTGCTGTCAAAAATGATTCATAGACATTTTTCCTTAGCAGAGTTCCCAATACCCATTACTTGATTTTACAAGAATTATACTTAGAATCTTTTTTGAAGCCTCCTTGTAGTTCCAATGTAGAAAGGTTGGAAAATAACTACCCAGAATAAAGAAGTGTACAAAAAGATTGTGCAGGGGGGAGGGAGGGGAGAAAGAGAGGGAGAGACGATGAGGGGTGGGTATACAAGTTAAGGCTTTTTTACAGCTATATTTTAATTACTGACCTAGAACCTAAAAATTTGTTATCCACTTATATCACTAGATATTTCAAATTTGATATCCTTCTCCCCTCACTAGATGAGGTTTATTGGATCTAATTACTGTCAGTCTGCTCCTCTCCATCCACTCCTTACCATGAAGGCTCTGCTAGTCACTTCCCAGCTGAGTTGTTAACAAAGACCTACCCAGATATCCTGAGCACTATCTATTTAAGGACTTTATGAAAAATGGTCCTTCTGCAGCAAATATAAAACAGAAATAACACCTCCATGTTTTCCCTGAACCTGCCTCTACTGTGGTCCCATGGTAAAGCATTATAAACTTCAGAACTTAAAACCTGAGGAAAAAGGAACATCCTCCCTTTTTCTCTGGGAAGTTTGCACAGAACTCAAGTTCCAAAACTCAAGTTCTAACTCAGTCCAAAAAACAACCCTGTGAAAATGACACTCTATTAAAATAACGTCTCTAGCCCTAACTGGTATGGCTCACTGGGTTGGGTGTTGTTCCACAAACCAAAAATCACCACTTTGATTCCCAGTCAGGACACATGCCTGGATTGTGGGCCAGGTCCCCGGTTCAGTTCAGGGTGTGAAAGAGGCAACTGATCAATGTTTGCACATTGATGTTTTCCTCCCTCCCTCCCTTTAAAAAATTAACATGCTCTGGCTGCTGTGGCTCAGTGGATGGACACCAGCCTGCGAACCAAAGGGTCACTGGTTCAATTCCCCGTCAGGGCACATGCCTGGGCTGTAGGCCAGATCCCCTGTAGGTGGCACGCAAGAGGCAACCACACATTGATGTTTCTCTCCCTTTCTCTTTCCCTTCTCCTCTCTCTAAAAAATAAATAAAATCTTTAAAAAAAATTAACAAATAAAATCTTTAAAAAAGAAAATGAAATCTCCATTACATGTGGTCATGATGGAGTACAGCAATGGCCCAACAGTTCGGAAGCAGGACACGTGCAACAGGAACCCAGGACAAATACAATTCACAGGCCAGGCACCTCATTCCAGATTTCACCTACCTGCAGACATTGCCAACGCCACCCTCCCCATGAGCTACTTTCCTAAGTCACCACAGTGCTACCATGTGACTGTGGGTACCATCTGTAGTTCAGGCCATCTAAAGTCCTGCTTCTGAGGCAGGCAGGGAGAAGGGGCATGGTCCATGTAGCAGGGAAGTCTACCTTCTTGCCCTTCCAGCCACCTCCCAGCTATTACTCTACAGGTGTGCTTTCCCAGCCTGCCTAGCCTCAACAACCCAGAAGTGACACCTCACCTGCCACCTCAGAGTACCCCATCATCACACCTTGTCTACCATCCCCATGTAGCATGGGAGAATAGTCTGGCACTATTCATGCATTCACAGCTGGTTCACCCATGATCCTGAAAGAAAATGCTGCTGTCCTGTCTATATACTGCACTAAATAATGAGGAAGCCATTTGACATCCACAGACACTCCATCTCAAAGGCCTGCATAGTGAGGTCTAACTGTGTGTCAGAAAGGTCATAACTTATGAAGGTTATGTGTGCTCCCATATCTTTTACTACCTGTCTATCCAAAATCGCTCACTTAAAATGTCTACCTATATGTGTTATATGCTCTGTAACCTCAGCCTTTTTTAGCTTTGTAACTACAGCACTATCCTAAGCATCACTACAAAGAACACTAAGCTTTGTTTTGTGTCCAGCATGGGCAGGACCCTGCATCTACAAGGCAGGAGTCCAGAGCACAGGCTAGCCAGACTGGGTCCGCCCCACCATCTCCTCCACACAGACCCTGAGACCAGGGCACAGTACAGCTCGGTTTACCTCTGGCTCCTTCCTGTAAAAGAGGGAAGAGTTGTGCCCACTTCACAGGTTCATTGTTCAGAACACTGAGTGCATGGCACATGATCAAACCCAACCCTGGTAATAAATTATGACTGAACCTTGTTTCTCTCAACTGATGATAGAAATGAATTCATTAGCACAGTATCAAGCAACTCCCATGAGTACCTATCACTGGCACTGCAATCATGAAACCAAATCATGATCTCCTTGAATCCAAGAAGTGTAGAACTTAAGACGAGAGAATACTGAGTAATCTCCCAGTACCTTCCATGTAATAAACACAAAGATGATCTCCTTAGCACCCAGTCAGCCCTCAAATACACTAACATATACATGTTACTCTTCATGCAGTGGGTAGTACCCACAGCACGAAGGGTATTGTTATTTTGCCATGTACAACATGCACTTTTTGCTCAAACTTTTGAGGGAAAAAATAAGGATATGCATTATAAATGGGTAGTACCTGAAATACCTTGTATCTGCTCTTGTGTTTTGTAATTATTTATTACATAAAACTTTTTGTACCATAATGTTAAAAAATGCTAAAATTCCTTAATACAAAAAAACAAGTATCTAATTATAAATAAATTAAAAAACTGAATTAAAACTAAAACTAAAAATTAAAACTAAGGTTTTTTTCCTGAAAGTTTGGGCCAAAAACGTGGGTGCACATTATACATGGTAAAATACGGTACCTCCAACTTACTAAAGCACATTTCCCTCTGATAGAATCTGAGAAAATATCACAAGAGTTGTCCAGCTTTCACTCTTTTCAAGCGGGGTAAGCAGTACTGTGCTGGGATGTATTAGGTGAGATGTGGTGGAAAGGAGAGTCTTCTGAGTGATATGTAATACTTTACAATCTTTACAGAACAAGAAAATCCACTGGTCTATTAAAAAAACCTCTCCAGATGTTTGTACAATAGCGGTGTCTTCCTTTTTAACGTCTATACCTGAACTCAAGACCGCAAGTGTATTCTTAAGATTTAGCAGTTTGACATTGGCATAAAGACTGAGAATGGTGAATTCACTCAGTATTTGCTTTGTATAGAACATTAGTTTCCCTTACTAAGGGATTACAGAATCAGGACCTAACAACTAATTAATTATTTTTGTGTCACATAACAGACCAAGCAAAGGCATTAGCCTTAACATGAACCAACCACGTCTTCCAAAATTAGGTCCATTTTAAATTGAAATTTCAATCAGGAAACTAACGATTCTGCCTCTCTCCTTCCTAAGAAACAAGACAATGCATCAGAAGAAATGAATCTGGGATTTGGGCAGCCTTGGGCTCTTATTCTTCTACTACCACCTCATTAATGTATTTCCCTGGGAAAGTTGTTTAACTTCTACAAGCTTTTAAGATCACTGCAAAATCCAATGCAGGCTATAATAAGTGCACAGCCTATATAAAGCCCTGGTCATCACACCTGGCAGACAGACACTCAGCTGAGAGTCTTTGCTCCCTCCAGAGGCCCCTGCTGATTCCCTGACCTTTTCTAACTAACGCAGCTTGCAACTACCTCAAACCTCATCAGTTTTGGCCCATTTCTCATCTTCAAAAGGCATAGCCAATATATGGGGAGGCACCAAGGTGCTACAGCAATGTACTTCTCTCTCTCTCTATCTATATACACACACAGACATATAAATATATATACATATATAGATGTATAAAGCATGTACATATTATATACATGAAACCTCTAAATCTGAAACAGAAGTAATATTCTATCTGCTGAGATGGGCCACCATATGTAAAGGAACCAAAATGGCCAGCAAAATAGCATGAGCAGAAAAACTAAAGCTGAGACTGAATATAATAAATGTTAGTCAATATGTATGTAATCACGTGCTAAGGAGGTTACAGGAAGGGTTTTTTGAAATGATAAAAATTTGTGTGATTTACTCAACACTACCCAAGATTGAACATATGATTACCCCTCTCAAGGTGGACTGAGGACCCATGAAGGAGGCCCCACCTACATTCCCTTGGCAGAGCTTTAACTGTAACAACTGACCCCTTTGTACTACCTCAGTGGTATGTGAAGTAAAAATACACACAATCTGAGCGAAGTTCTCTGCTGACATGAAGCTAATATCACTATGGGGTTAGTGGTGTAGACCCACCTTAGAGGCTGCAGCAGGGCCTTCAAGGATTGCCCTGATAGCCTTGAAGGTCAATGGACAGGATGTGGATCTCCTCAGATTTCAATTGCCAATAATCCTTATCAAATGCCAGAAAGGACAGGTATTCAGCTATCCACAGGCCAGGAGAAAGGGGGAGAACTCAATGGTTCACCAGGATTAGAAGCTGTGTCACTAAACTGCATCACCTCTCTACAGATATGTAAAGACAAAAACAGCTTGTGCCATATACTGCAACCCGTTGAGAAGGTGCCAGTCTCCCACCAAGTTGGAAGAGGGCCTTCTATCATGATGTGATGTGTGCACCTGCTGCAGACAGTACAACCACCTGGTTGCTCTTCATATCATCCAACCTGTTAGCATTGCTCCTTCATCTTAATGATCTTTTGCAGTGTTTTGTTCTTTTAGAGAGGTAGTATTTTGGATATAAGTGGCAGACTGTAGGGGGAGAGGTGTCAAGTTTTTCTATTAAGGAGATCAAGTTCAGTTTCTCACTTTCACCTGTGATGTGCACACTTCCAGACCCACACCAGACTTTAATATGAGAATTCTGTAAGTGGGGTACAGAAATCCTTGACTTTTTTTTACCTAGTCTCTAGTGATTCTCATGCATTCTGAAGTTTTTCAAGCTTATATGAAAAAGCCCAAATTTAAGTTCTCATACCCTTTTTGGACTATATGGTATTTATTACAATATCATATGCACTCATTGTCTTAGCTGGGGGTTTTGATATGTGAAGGTTGAGTTCCTAACAAGCAAATTCTAACAAATTTCAATTATGTTTATCATAAAATCATAACTTATATTTTGAAACTTATTCAAAACTTGTATTTTGAAATGTTCCTGAGCTCAAAGGACAGGCAAGCCTAATTCAACAAGTTGATTTTACAGATAAGAAAATATCCCAGAGAGCTAAAAGGACAAAAGTCTAGTGGCTAAGCCAAACCTGGTTTGCCAATTTCTCCAGGATGTCTCACTCACATCACTCATATTTTACTTTAAAAATTCCAATTAGGCACCTGAAACCTTATATAAATTTATTAACCAATATCATCCCCAGTAAATATAATATATATATATATATTTTTTGTTCAACTGGGGAAGAGGGTCAGGTAGGCACAGCACAGAGGATTTTTAGGGCAGTGAAAATACTCTGTAAGATACTATAATAATGGATAGATGTCACTGCACATCTGTCCAAACTCACAGACTCATGGAATGTACACTAAGAGGCCCTGGCCAGGTAGCTCAGTTCATTAAGAGTGTCATCCCAATTCACCAAGGTTGCAGATTCAATATCCGCACATACAGGGCACATACAAGAATGAACCAATGAATGCATAAATACGTGGAACAACAAGTTGATGTTTTTTTCCCTCTCTCTCCTCCTCCCTTCCTCTTTCTCTCTAAAATCAATAATTTTTTGAAAAAATTTAAGAAAAGAATATACACCAACAGTAAACCCTAATGTAAACTACAGACTTTGAGTAATGATGATGTAGCAATACATGTTCATCAATGTAAACAAAGGTACCACTCTGGTGGCAGATTATATATATATATATATATATATATATATATGGGAATGGGGGTATATGGGAAATCTCTATACGTTCCTCTCAATTTTGCTGCGAGACCTAAAACTGCTCTAAAAACTAAAATCTTTTTAATATTTTTAAAATTCCAACCCACTTCCTGTTATATTTCCTTATTTTTAAGAGCAAATAAGAACCCACATAACCATGTCATAAATGGTATGAGCTCAGCACTCAATCCACTGACCATTCTATCTAAGGTTCTCTACACTTACTCACCCCAAAACAAATACTGGCTTCACTGGTTCTGCGCTGCAAACCCCCAAATGAAAGGCCCCACTTGTGAGTGTTCTTTCCCAGGAAACATCTGCAAAAAATCCAAAATCAGCCAAAGGGGAAGGCATATTACCTGGACACCACTTCATGAGCCATCTTAGACAAGGAAAAACATAATTAACTTGGGAGACAGATCAGAGAACTTCAAAAGACATTTCAGTCTTCTAAACACCTCCTTACAACAGAGCAGGCATTGTAACATGACCCCAAGGAAACATGCTTTTCAAGTACTGTTTTCATTATATTCCTCCAGAGCCCAAAACAAGTGTGAGGTGAGCAGGCTAATATTTTTGCACATTTTATCCTTGTAACTACTATTTCTTATTATAATTAGCATCTGTTTATTTACCTCTTCCTGCCTTGTATCATTCAGGGCTGTGGATGAGAGGACAGAGAGCACAACAGAAATATGTAAGTGTGATGAGATCTGCCAAGACATGCAATTTAATGAGAAGACTGTTTTTATTCCCTGAAGTTTAAAATTAAAGGCTTCAACATAGAATTAGCCCTTTCTTAGGTCAGAGCTACCTTATCTAGAACACTCCATTTAAGGAGAATAGCAGAGAAATGTGTACACTTAAGTTCTACCAAGAATGGAACAGTCAAAATAGCATGGTAAGACTTCAAGTGCCCTCCCCGCAAGTGAGTCATTCTGCAGAGCTGACTTAGCAGACAGTTGAAAGTAAAATAATTTATGTACCACACTGCTTTTCTTTAAGAGACCAATCTGGATGGAAATCTTTCTCAACCCTAAAATCTTGAGTATATTAAAGATGCTTTTCTTAATGGCTCAGGGAAATCATTATGAATATCAATTACTATCCTGTCCTTGCAATTTAAGTGACAGCCTTGAGGAACATTACATCAGGCAGTAATAGTTTAACTCCTACAAAGAAAGAACGCAGTCTTCTGGGTCCTGCATACTTGTCCTGTCATTTTCAGGACAGAACAGAGGAGGAGGGAGGAGGCGGGACAGGCCAGACAGCAAATTAAGTTCCAGTTAGGTGAGCTATCACTCTAGCAAAAATTAAGTTTAGGTTGACAAGTAGAGACAACATGGATGAACATAAATGATGGGATTGTGCAGGGGAAGAAATACTGCCATGAGAGTTCATGAGTACTGTAGTTCCTTCAGAGGGGGTGGAGCAGGCAGGGGATTTGGATGAGCAGTGGGTCAAGTGGGAAGAGAAGACAGCTGACTTTTAAAAATACCTGGTGAAGCTGCATGAAAAAAAAAAACTGTGCCTCTTCCAAAGCAGGCAGTAACCTGAGGTGTGTGCACATATGAGCCAGTGTCTGGAAGACAGTACCCAGTGTGAAGATTGCATTTTAAAAGGAAGAGTGAAAAATTAAAAAGTATGAACAGTAAAGGGCCCTGAAAATACCAGAAAGGACAAAAATTAGTATATTCATTTTCACATTCATAGTAAAAGAAAAAGCACTGGCAAGTCTTCATGCCAAAGCATCTATAACAATGGAGATTTCACATTCTATCTCTAACATTTAATAAACATTTGCAACTGCTTTCTCCTCTACCTACTTGAAAAATCCTACTGACTTCAGATTCAGCAATTTTAGTTTAAAATAACAACAGAACATTAAGTAGCATAAAAAATACCAAGTCCCTTCTATAGTCAAATATGTGTATTAAACTCATTTTTTTTCCCTTAGCCACTATGTTGATAAAGCTTACTGCACTCAACAGCTAAGCAATTAGCCAAACTGGTAATGGTAGATCTGGAATTCAATCACATGACTGTCAAGATACATTAAAATACTATACTCCTCAAGGTCATTTACTTCAGCATTGGACAAAAGTTAAGTGACTGATGGAGATACAACCTATAAAATGCACATTCCTAAATAAAAAAAAATCTTTAAAAAAACACACATTCCCTACTTAAGAGCTCTCACACACAGCAAGACCTGCATAAAAAAAAAAGCACATACTACCACATTTGTTCTGTCTGAAGCTACTAAAAATAGTGACTTTATCTTTCTCTATTTTTCTGTATTATCAGTATTTTTATGACTAAAAAATAAGAAACTATTTCTTTATTAGTTCATTTCACATGTTCAGATGATTAAATATTTATCTAGAATATAATTCTCAATCTGAACTCTCTGGCATTCCCTTAGAAACATGTAGAATGATCACAGGTCCCTACTCTAAAGCAAAGAATCCTATCTTTTTTTACATATATACAGTTTTAACTTTTGAGTTTCTCAAATGAGAAGGTAAGAAAGAATCAGGGAAGGGAGCTGGGCCTCATGACTGACCCACTGGGGAACCCAATGTTATAGCATAACATAACCAACAAGGGCTAAATGACACCGACCACTTGAAGCTGGAGACACACAGCCTTGCCTCCACAGGACTCTAGGAGGCATCATATAGAAAACAATGAATTTTAATAAAAAAAAGCTTCATTAACCATTTAACTGGAACAAAAGATGAAACAGAATTCTGTGGGTTCCCTTTTCCCTTCTCCCATCACTAATCCCCTCAGCCCCAAGAAGTTTTCCTATGTGTCTTCCCTGTGACTGCACAGTACACTCAATTTTTAGAATTATACCCATGGTGTAATTTCAATATTAAAATATCTCTTCAAGCATCACTAAAGCACTGAAATTGAATTCTTCTCCTTGGCTTAGAGGAAAAAAGTTGAAAGTTCCAGACACAAATCAAAAGGCAAGAGATTAAGTGATGCGAGGCATTCTGTTCCATTCTGGGCTCCCGATCCACCCACAGTCAACTTTTACTCATCACCAACCAACCTTCAATTAAGGTTTTCAAATTGTTCCTTGCTTATTCACAGCATTTCAGGAAGCTCACTCTAAAATAATACTGCCCTTGAACATGGATATACTCAGAATCTACATAAAGACAAACTATACGCAGCTTTGTGTCTCCCTAAACCTAACTGCTGCTGAGTCCTCAGCACTAGCATGGTTTAGAGGCATAATTTCTCCTTGGAATGTGGTCTCTGAGGGCAGTTCTCACTTAACACTGTTAAGAAATCCTGTGACTTTAAGCAAAACGACATATAACAAACCAAGTTTTTAGCAAAGGCTAATTGATATAAACAAGAGTTAAGTTTCTAGAACATCACATCAATGTTATAACAAAACAATGATATTCAAGGAAATGCTCTGTTTTTCTTCTAGTTCTCAAAGTCGGTATACGACTCTGCATTTGCCTGTTAAATGTTCACAAGCAAGACATTTCATTCATTACTCATAGTTCCTCTACTCTTCCTAAAACAACAACAACAAGGAGTAAAAGAGAAAACTCACCTTTAGAGTTTCCCTTTGAGGTCCCACTTGATAGTATCTGTTACAGAATAATGCATCCACACCTCCAACTCAAGTTTTCAAAGTCAAAGCATCTTTGTGCAAACTCACACCAAGTTCATCAAAATTTAATTTGGTTAAATGAAAACAAATCACTGGTATCTTAAGAGATATTTCCACAGAAAATATTAAGAGGTCTAGTCTCAGCATTTGAAAACAAAAAATTCTCAAAGCATCTTTTGTAAAAAAACAATGATCTATTACAAAGGACCATATTATTAAAACAGATGACGTTTCCTCTGTGTTATAAAACCATTTCTTTTTGAGCTGGGCATGCCCATTCTAGCTTTCTAAGAATAAGAATCATAATGAAAGAGTGTAAAGAAGTAAAGGAACAGGTTTATGACTTTACCAGGCTTCAGTAAACCCAGTGGGTCATAGATTCACTGTTCTGACCACTCCTAGCAAAAGGTCACGCAAAGACCACATACATAAATAAGTGCCCAGTCAAAGTGGAGTGGGGGCCACATGCAGCTTCCCTCTATTTTTCTCCTCTCCCTTCCTCCTCCTTCCTAACAATATATCTCCCCTCCACCCAACAAAGGAGAGGATAATGAAGGAACCCACTATGTTTATTCTTTCAACAAGTATTTTTAATAGACATTTATTTATTTTTCTGTCTGGCATACATAAGTGTACAAATACTGTAACAAATAATACAGGAAGTTCTTGCAACCACCTCACAAAGAAGAAAACCATACCCACTTTACAGAAAGGAAGTGGCAGTTCCATGAGTTTAGAAAATTAGCTCAAGGTCACACAGCTAGAAAGAAAGAGAGAGAGAGATGGAATTCTCACTCAGTGATCAGCAGATCTCCTCATAGGCCACAGCAATTTAAAGTTAAGGTCTGCATTCCAGAATCTGCTCACATCCCACTCAGTAATTGATAGCAGTAGGCGGGTGGAAGTGAGAACATAAAAGCTGATGCAGAAGAAGCATCTGGTCATCAGGGTTACTAGATCCCTTCATACAAGTATACCCACTTTCCTGCCTAGCCCCTAGGGCACAGGGATGCTGCCCATGGGCTGCCTTACAAAAGTCCTCTCCTCTCTACTCTTCGTAACCCTACCTCTACTTTTCAGTCAACCTGACTGGTTCCAGAGCCTCAGGTGTTGAAACCAAGGTACCCTGGGAAATCTGAGAATTGCCAAGTAATCACCCCAAAATGCTGTTGCTACCCCCACAGATACTACTATCCAGCACCCACCCTGAAGAACTCCTGAGAACATTATTGGGGTCTAGGCAAAGCCTGAGGCTATCAGTATGAAAGGGCAAGACTCAGAAAATGATGCAAGGGAGAGAGAACTAAGATTTCACAACTGCCTAGGGGATCAGAACCTGATATGGAATAAGGGAACTTGAACACTCAGAAATCTGTGCAATTGCCTAATTAACTCTGGCTTTTAAGATCCTTAACTGAGAGTGGTAGTAGAAATGCCCAGCACCATTCCTTCTTCCCAGGGATACAAACCTCTTCTTTGTGGCTTAGCCCAAATCCACCTGTTCCCTTTCATCAATCCCCTGATGAGACAACATCTGTCAACAGACTCGCTGCTTCAGGAAGCTACTCTTCAGCCTATAGCCACAGGCATTCAGAATTACACTACAGAACTAGCTAAAAAGATGGCAGTTAAGTGGAAACTCTTCAAGCCACAAATGCACCAAAATTTGCTTTCTTAAGATAAATTCAGGATATTAAAAGTGAAAAGAAATGGTGTTTATCTGAGTAAATTGCTCGCGCTTCCACTAAGCAGGTTTATGACCTTGAATGAGCCACTTAACTTCTCAAGATCTTAGCCACCTCACTGCAAAATGTCCTGGCTCTGAGGTCTGCCCCTAAGCCAGCATTTTGATTTACCAGGCACTGATATAAAAGGGAAAAAAGTATAAGTCTGTGCCCTCATTTGAAGAGGGGGACACAAGCAATAAACAAGTGAATACATTTGCTTCTGTTAGGAATACTTTCTTTTTTTTTTTTTATCGCTACAGGGAAAACCTGGCAGAAAAGGCAGTGCCAGGAAGGGAAGGTTGCTATTTTATACTAGGTGGTCAGAGAGGCCTCTCTGATACCCTGTCATTTGGACAGAGAGAGGGAGGTGATGAATGACTTGCCCTGCAGGACCTTGTGAGCCTGAATTAACCTACACAGAAATACTCACAGGCACTGAAAGGCAGGCTGCATGCCCCCACCACCTTGGCCAGGGCATTATCTTCTGAGGTTTGCAGGCAACATGGTGGTTCTAGGAAAGCTGCAGCAATGGTGACATGCTCCGCTCCCTCAGGTCAGCAGCAAACAGTGCCCCAAGGATGTCCCTCTGTAGCGTACCTCTGAAAAAAGGACCTCCCAGCACACATCACAAGTAGGAACCATTCTCTAGACCAGCCAAGCCAGTGCCAACACTGGCTTATTTCCTTGTGCAAAGTTTAAACTTGGGTAACAGAGAGGACTGTAGAAGCAAAACTAGAGGCACTGGTTAAAAATTTCTCCAGATTTCTCCATTTATCATCTGACTACACAGCTTCTCTTCATCAGAGCTCATCCTCAGCATTGAGTTCTGAGGTCTTTACTGGCAGAGCCCAGCTGGAATTGTCTAACCAAGCACTGAAAACAATCTCCCTTTTTTCTATAAGGACAATAGTCAGAGAGAAAACAAATAGTTTTAATTGAAAAATAAATCCCTAAATTTATGGCGCATATCACTGCATATTATTTTCTGATATGTAGCTACCTAGGCTGTGAGGTTACAAAATTCAAAGACTGACTAGTTAACAAGAGCCTATGACTAGAGCCATACTGAAAACAGCCTCTGCATGTTATCTTGTTATGGTTGCACTTCTACCATGTCAGGCTACCCTGGCATCTCACTAAGGCAATTCTTGCAGTTCTATGGCCAGAAACCACTCTCTAATTGCTAATAAAGAACAAAGTTCCTTTCCCTGATAATTCATTGACTAAATAGGACATTACATTTCCTATAGTGGTGTGTGTGGAGGGGGGGTCTCTTTTTTTAATGGGACATTCCAAAAAGTAGGAGGGCGCAAAATTTCTAAAACCCAGAATTTTAGATTCTCTTGGAAAACATTTGTTAAAGCCGTAGGCCCAAGAAAAGACTTCTCTAGAGCTGACCTGACCAGAGGCTGCCAGGGTTGGCAGAAACTCTCGAGTAATGCCTCCAATGACCTCACCAATCAGAATGCTCACCTATGTGTGTGCTGGGGGAGGCGGGGCAGGGGTTCTTGACCAGAGGTGGTGGCAGTGGCTCTTCAACCCTAGCTGACAATCAGTGACCAGCAGAGATTTGTGTTGTTGTTGCTGGGTGTTTTGTTTGTTTTGTTGGTAATTATATATGCTTGGGCCTCACCCAGATCTAGCAGATCAAAATTCCTAGGAGTGAGGCCTGAGTGTCCATATTTTATAATCTCCTCTAGATAATTACGAATAACTGCAATTATGGCCCCATGAAGAATAATGTCAGAAATACTCTAGCATGTACCTCCAAAACATTCCTAATAAAATATAAAAAGCTCTCTTAAAAACCAGAACTGTAGAGCACATGTTATAATTAGTAAATATTGCACCGTAGCTAATAACTGCACGACTGTTATCTCCCAGACTTGTAAATAGGCAGCTGTGGCCCTGTCAGCATGGGAAAAGCCCAAATAGCAGATGCCTCATAACCCTCCAACAAAAACACCAATTGATAAGCAGCCAAACAAGTGCCCTGACTTCTTCCCCCTTCTCTGGGGTGACCATGTTAATTTTTCACTTGAGGATGAATGAGGCACTAATAAGAGGTACACCAGGACAAGTATAAGACAGGACTGCCCTCCACCATCCTTCAAAAATTTTTGTTTTAAGGAGAAAAAAACAAAAACAAAAAAATCACCCAGAGAGAGAATCACTAATTATTAGATTCTAAGTTAGAGACAGGAAAAGTAACACGCCCAGCACCTGACCCAGTGCCTGCACAGAGCAAGCCCCCAGTAAGTGGTTTTTCAATGAATAATCAGGAGGCCAATGAAGACTGAACAGTGAGTGGTAGATGCTTGTGTGATGGATCAATTTAGTGATTTGTAAGTACAACCTTTACACGCAATCTCAAATAGGAGGTACTGGCAGGTAGGATAGGTAGTAAACTTAGACAAGGAGGAAGAGAGAGACATGTCTCACCTATTGGCTCAGCAGTCCTAAGCCTGGTCCGAATAAGATTGCTGGGTAATTCTGACTATCACAAGCAGGAATAGCACAGGAGGAGGGGAGTCCCTGAGACACTGCTGGGAAAGAGAGCCTCTGTAGCAATTTCACTAAGTAAGACAAAGAGCCTTTACTAGCTGAGAAAGAAAGCCTTTGTGGCTGCACATTATTCCCAAGGTTTAGAAAGGGGAGAAGGTACCTGAACCCCAATAGTTGGTACATTCAGATAAGCTGAGTGCCCACCTGTAACCTTGGCTCAAGTGTACAGAACTTACTAAACAACTTTATTTCCTCTATACATGGGGTATCCACACTATCCGAGCACCTGCCTATAGTTTCATAAATAAACTTGCTATCTCACTTCTACCTTACGTGTTTGTCTCTCGCTTGAATTCATCTCTTGCAAGCAAGGCAAGAACTGAGGAACAAGCTGGTGGACGGGCACCCTGACTTGGGTCTCTCCCCAGTTAACAGTACAACCTCCAAACCTCTCAGGTACTCTCTCATCAGAGACTTTCTGACAATCCTCTGCTTCAACAGAGCATCCCGAAATAAACTCGGTGAGATATAAATTCTTCACAGGAAATACAATCAAACGGAGGAGACGAAATATGACCCATGAGCTGACTCACTTCTTAAGTGCAAAACTCTCCCTAACATGCCCTTGAGGCAGACAGGTAGGGCTCTTCCTTTTCCAGGTATGGATATAGGCCAGTTGCCCCCATGAAGTTACCCTCCTAAACTGTACTTGAAAACAGCTCTGGAAAGCCACTCAACAACAATATACAAGAAGCTTGAAAGCTACAAAATGATGGGGGAGTGCTGAAAAACAACTACAAAACCCATGAATGTCTACAAAGTAGTTATCCTGTGAACTCCTGTCCAAGTCAACAACCAGCCCTGAGAATAGAGCCTTTATCCACTATGTAGTAGTAGTAAAGTGCAAGAGTTACCGAAGTTCTACAAGTCCCTAGAGTTTTGGAGTAACAAATAAAGTGGACTTATTGCTACTGCCAGGTCATGCAACTACTGAGTGGTAGCACAGGGATGCAGACTACAGGCCCCCAGTCATTTCGCTATTCTGGCTTCATATCCTCAGAAGACAGACAGAAAGGCTGCTATGAGGAACCCATCTAGCCACGTATCAACTGTTGCTCAGATGTTCTGTTTCCACAAATGGCAGCTACTCAAATTCTGCATAACATTCCAGCCCGAACCAGCCCGAATGAGCCAGAACCAGCCCAAACCAGCCCAAACCAGCCCAAACCAGCTACAGAGAACTAGTAGAAAGCAAACTCTTGCTTCCCTAATCCTCTCTTCTCCCAGATCCAATTATTTTAAGCTGAGGGGAGGAGGTTTTATGAAGTCAGAGCCTCACAGCACTCCACTGTCCCCCAGTGAGACACGCGAAAGCTTTATGCAGCCCATGTTCAGAGTTTCTTCACAGTGATTTAAAAATGAGGAAATTCCATTCACTACCAGGCTTTTGTTAAAGAGCTCCTACCTGGATGGCCATGCCCTTAATAGTCTCCCCAAATGCATCTTTAGCTGTGTCACCTCCACAAGAGCTGACAACTCAGCAGACGCACAAAGTACTTCCGTACTCCAACCCCAATGGTAGTCAGGGCCTGGGCTAGACCAGGGTTCTAGTCAAAAGGGACTCCTTTGAAAACTCCTCAGGCACTCTAAATCCCAGGAATTCAAGTCACTGCAAGGAAAGCAACTTCCCAGAGGGAAATGGTGACAGGGACATGCCCCACCGTGCTACCTGTGCCAGCCTCCCTGTATCAGGTGTGGGTTCATCACAACAGTGAAGACAGTAGATTCAGCATTGTATCAAGGTGGGGTGATTTGCCAGATTCCATATTCTGAGAGGGTTTCTCTCAGACATTTAAAGTGAGGCAGCATTAGAAAAATGGGACACATAATCCTAGTGCCAAATGACACCACCTAAGTCATAACAACACCATTTACTGAATGCTTAACTAGAAGTCAATTCACTTTTCATATGCTTTCTAATCCTGATGACAACCCTGCTTGGCAGGGACTCCTGGCCCTATTTTTTCAGGCCAGGAAACAGAATGACAGGGTTAGTTAACTTGCCCAACTTCACAGACCTGAGAGTCATCCCAGGCCTTTGCAATCACACAGCCTGTCCTTCTACCCCATGACTCTACAACTGGCACATTTCACAGGCACATAAACAGAAGACACAGGCAGTGTTAGGTGTTCATCTAACACTCAAAAACAAAAGCAATTAATTCTATAATCCTTTCCAACTAATAGAAACAAAATAAAGTGCCATATACAACTTGGCTGGTCAATCATTCCCTCCTCTTCGTTTCACTGGAAATAGGAACTAATAATAAAGATACCACTACCACCACCCCCAAAGGGCTGGCTGTCACCCTTCTGGGGGCTGAGCCTCAGTGGTTCCTATAAGGCCCCCAGGCAAATCTCCCCTAAGCAGGATCTTAGCAGGAGCTAAGATGCCCACAAGACCCTTCACCTCAACCTGCTGTGGTTTAAAGAGTTAAGCCATCTTGCTGTGAATGGCCCTTAACTCTTTAAACCACAAAAGGTTGAGGTAACTGTCCAAAAGTTGCATAATTGACTAAATCCACAGCAATCACCAAAATTCCTTAGTGTGTTGGCAATTTCTGTAATGAGTATTGCTTGGAACAGACAGACAACCTTTTAGACTGGAGCATGGACATGTTTTCACTCAGTATCCTGCAGTTATATATTTGGACTGAAAAACTCACTGGATCCTTGCAAACAAAAATAAACAAAAATGTCTGACAGCTAAAAGTGGTACACACACTTGTTAAAATCCACATTATTGTTTCATAATCAGAGTTACATACATGTACCTTAAGATGCCAGCTGATCTAACTTCTCAGATTCTAGGACCTCAATAGAAAAGACAGTATCTACACCATTTTGCTAGGTCCTCCAGGACATAAATGCACTCCCATTCTCCTTTAAGCAGCTCAATGCGAGTATTTACATTCAAAATGGCCAAGGGCACATTTCAAAAACTGTTCTATTTCTAACAAAAATTTTCTTTGGAAAAGTGTGTTATGGGGAGGTGGAACACACTGTAGAAAATTAGTTAACTGTTTTAATCAAAGGCAAATTTGGGAAGGCTATTAAGCTTAGCAAGAAAGCCAAATCATAGCTGTGCCACTGACTAACTCTATACAATCTTGGGCAAATGGCAAAAACATCTGTAAACCTCAGGTTTAACATCTAAAAAATGAAAATACTCACAGTGCTTGCCTCATGACTATAATTTGAAAGAGTAAATGAGATAATGTTGTATAAGCATGTTCCACTCCTGGAGCTAGTGACTCCTGGCATGCATAAAACATGCAACGAATACTGGCTATTTTTATTTGCATCCTTCCCTCTGCACCAAGCACAGGTCTGGCATTGTTGTATAGTCTGCTGTTGCCCCCAATGCCATGACTTCGAAAGGCTGCCAGTGCTCCATGCAGGTGGAGCCTGGCACCAGAATAACTAGAACTAGTCTTCCTGAAATGAATATGGTTTTCTAAGTTTACGTGGGAAACTGGCTGGCAGTGATAATGATCTGGCCATGGCCAGTAAAACTCTTGGTACAGTTTGGTGGGATGAGCTTTAATTCCAACCCAACACTTTCAAGCTCACAACCACAGACAGGTAACTTTACCTTGCTCAGTCTCCAGTTTCCTCTTCAACAAAATGGGAATATTACGTTATCTAAACTAATCCTTGCACATGAAAGCACTAGCACAGGGCCTGGCTCAGTGTACTGTAAAACACCATCCTTTCTTTCCCTCCTTTTATTTTGTAACTTCCTAATGTTAAGAGCCTTCTGGTATAAGGAAGATAATGAGCTTGTCAACCTTGATGACCAGAAAATGGGCTGGGTGTTTTATCAGAAAATGTAATTTGATATAAGGAGTGGCATTCTCTCCTGAGCCAAGAATGAACCAATGGGCAGCTGAACTGAAATAATGCCACCTTTCAGATAAGAACATGAATTACTGATGAACTAACTGTTCAAAAAGACAAGCTGGTGCACTGTGAACACAGCCTAAGAAATGTAAACCTGTGTAGCCACATGATTCCCACCCTATTTTATTTTCACTGACTTTCAAGTAATCTTTCATGCACAGACCATGTTTCCAATACTGTGGAGTAATTTCATTTATCCTTGGGCATGTCATAAAATTTTTAATTTCAATATAAAATTAATTTCAATCTACTTTACAACCCTGGAAGGGAAATTCAGAAGGAAAAACAAACAGGGAACTAAACACCATAAAGTTTGGAAAGGACCATTCTCCAAGGAACAACCACATAACTCCCTTTCCATACCCTGAGGTCATGTATCCTACGTGGAGTGTGAGCAGGCAGTAAAATGTAGAGCACTGACAAGGAACAAAACAGTGCCACCTCCCCCTGTTCTGGCTCATTTGGGACAAAACTGAGGCAGAATCCAGTGTAAAGGGAAAGCAGCCCACGTGTATAAGTCAGTGTGACACACTGTCCAGACCATAGTCAAGATCCACACGTGACTGTGTTAGAGGTTCAAATAATTAAGTGTATAAAGAACAATTTAAAGGGTGCTTTTCGAATCGGTTATAAATGTGCCCACCTCTCCTCTCCTCTCCTCTCCACCCCTCACTGCCCAAATTTTACCCAATTCCCTCCTAGCCCATTTTGGAGAAGCTAAGTAAGAAAGAACATTTAAAAAAAAAAGACACTGGAAAAAGAAAAAAGATGACTTGCCTATTCCACTGACCATTATCTCCCACATTCTACAAGTAGGAACATGAAAAAGAAAGGAATGTGCTTTGACAAACAGTCATCACAGAAGTACCAAGCCAAGGGGCTGGTGCTCACTAAGACACTAAGAGAGGACAAGAGTCAAAACGAACGCTTTGGATAGTGTCCTAACCACAGTCCTCTTAAGCCTGACAAATGGTATCATCCTCACAACCCCTCCCAGCTATGGATTATTTCTCAGAAATATGCTTTGCACCTGTGCTATTTAAAGACCTAAAATTACACATGAACACAACCCAGACCTATTACTGCTGATACTGCTAGGCCCGGAACCAAGAGGGTATCACTGTGCTCTTGTGATGATGATAAGAACTACCATGACCAAAAACCCCAGGATGGTGCAGAGGCTAGCCAGACAGTGATGCTCACATTCACACACTGATGCTGCTGACAAAGGTCCTCCCCAGTTCCTCCACCCCACCCCGTTCATCCTGAAAAGCACACAGCTCAGGTGTTTTCATCTCCACTGAAGCTTAAGAGGTTGTCAACAACCCACAGACTCTTCGAATGAGAACCTGGCCTGCAAATGCCTAGCCCAGTCCTTCCAGCTGGTGGGGCCTTCCCACAGGTGACCAGCGTGGTCCACCACCCATGCAGACACTTCCCAGATAGCTGTCTGAAGACTTATGACAAGAAAACCCTTTTACCCATGTGGATTTAGAGCTCTACAGATTGTAAACTTTTCACTCCAAAGCAAACTTCAACACAAGCACCTCAACTTTGATGATGACCAGGCAATCTCTCTGACTAGAACTATCCTTGAAGATATGAACGTTTTTCCCCCAGGCTGTATGTACATCAAGCCTCAAATCAACCAAAAACATTTTTTTCTACAAAAAAAAATGTCCATCACCTGAAAGCTAACTGGCCTGCCACTCAGGAAGAGAGGGCCCTTCAAAAGTGACCTGGATAGAATTAACAAGACTGACTAGCACTGGTCAACCTGGAGAATCACAGCCACACCTGCATTATGACAAGAGCTTACACAGCAGCTTCACATTATACACACCTCGGGCACCCAACCAGAACAGCACAGCACACACAGTCAACACCATCGGAGCTTCCAGTGTACTTCTAGTCAGCTCTGTCTTCAGCTGCCTGTAGTCAGGTTCCAACTAAGGACAACTGACCTTTCTTTAAATAAAACCACACTTGATTTCAGCTTTGGCACTTCCTAACAGTCCCTCAATCTACATGTCACGTAATCACTGATCTAGGAGTTGTCTGTTTCATGCCCACTTTCACTACCCCACTACCTATTCCATGGATTTCCTTGGAGACAACACAGTGCTTCACACTCTGTAGGTAACCAATAAGTACTTCCTAAATAATTTAAGTGACCTTAAGGAATCACCATTCTGGTCTTTTGCCTGAGCCCCATTCTGCAGATGAGACATGTCACTCCAGGCATTAAACTATTTGTTTTCTGGATTACCAAACTGGGACTAGGAAGCCAGCGAGAATCTCTCTCTCATCCAGGGATCCTACCATTTGGCTTACAAAAATGAAAAGGAAGGAAAAAGTGCATTTCCACAAAATTAGTATCTTTTTAAATATATTCCACTGAAAGTCTATGAACTTCTGAAGTCTGTTTTGTCCTTTCCTTTCTCAGGTGACTTCATGCTCTTCAACCTAGTAAGAATGTATGTATACACAATTGTGGAACACCAAATTCTTCAAAGAAATGCTACTTCACAACTAAAAAGCTGTTATTAAAATCAGACTTTCCAACAACAACAACAAAAACAAGAAAGGCAACTGCCCTCCCAGCAGCAAGCATCAGTGCCAGTACACAGAGTTTCCCAGCCTGGGGACAGGGAGGGACTACAGAAGACGACTTTATCTGGATCCTGTTCCTTTTGAGATTATCTTGTTGACCCTAAACTTGTCTATTCACTCTTTCTGTCTAAAAGCCGACTTCAGTATTCCAAGTTCAGAGTCAAAAAATGGTAAATAGAAATTAAATGGACACATGAAAGCTCTTCAGTAAATTTATTATCTGACAGTAATCGACTGATTTCAATCCCAAAGCAGAACAGTGGGAACGTTTTTGTTCTTATGCTTGCTTGTTTTTTAAAAGGTAAATACCAGAAGCATTTGTTACTTTCATATACACAGTCAGACATGTTTTTTTAAGGTGTGTAAATCGAAATCTATTTCAGGTGCTCTCCTGCTTTGAACAGCTTCACTTACTGCACTCTAGACATTTCTTCAAAAGCAAAAAAACAAGGTAAATTATTTACATCCAGTACTCACCAACTTTCTCTGGAAAACCCCATAAAATACTAAGATGCTCTGTTTTACACTAAAGACTCAGGTTGTGGCTACTCCTTGAAATATACACACGATCTAAAAACGTACATGCACTAAAAAAACATTAAAAGTCCTCTGCTTCTCCAAAAAAATAACTACCCTGAGCTTTGATAGTACTATTAATCACCACTCCCACTTTCTCAAGTGCCTCCAAATCATTTTTTTACTAGAATCACACAATGAGGTGCCATGGGTGCAAGCAATTTATCTCCTCAGTGTTTCCATCAAGCACAGCTAGTAATGAAGTGACATTTTGGGACTTTTTTGTCGGTTAGTATATTGCCTCAGACAACTTTCCTAATACTTTACCAAAGGCTTAGAAGGAAAAAAAAGTCCCTTGGAAGAAGGATTAGATAAGGCTGTTGGAATACGGCATCCAATCTTATGTACCATCTGAGCTGTTTAATTTGTGGTGACTTGCGGTGTAGACTTTCTCTAATGAAAAAGTGGAAATATCTGTTCCTTTAAAGAAGTCTTTAATTATTCCATCCTTCCAGTGCCTACCCCTGGTATGGGGACCAGATACATCACTCTTCCCTTCCCAAGCCCAGTAGAAAAGTACACCAGTCTTTACCAAGAATGTGTACACAAAAGCAGCCCCAGGACAAGCCTTCAGATTTCTCTCTTGGT
This sequence comes from Trachops cirrhosus, assembly GCA_028533065.1. Classification (NCBI taxonomy): domain Eukaryota; kingdom Metazoa; phylum Chordata; class Mammalia; order Chiroptera; family Phyllostomidae; genus Trachops; species Trachops cirrhosus. The sequence continues at coordinate 80,087,532 of CM052543.1, read as the reverse complement.
CTCATCCTAAACTCTCACAGTTAATTCTACCTAGGATGCCAACCTCAAAATGTGTTTGAGGGGGGAAGGGGGGGACATAAGGACATAATTTCTTTTACTTACCTAACATACTTGCTAATAACCCTGTAAACCTGGATTCCTCAATACTGCCTGTTTCAGCAACATACTCCCTACACTGGAAATCTCAAGTTTCTATAAAAAAAACAGGGAAAGGAAAAAATACAAGATGAAATGGATCTAAAAATCAAACTACCTAAGTCAAGAGAAGAGGGGGATAAAACTTAAGGAAACAGGTCCACATTTGGCCTAAATTTTCCCCCCAAAGTTCTGTAGTGTTCAGACATAAAATGTAATTTAGTTTTAATCTGAGTTTAAATTTCCCTAAATAAATACTTATAGTTAAAGGCATAGTTCAAAATTTACCAGATTCCCAAAACAGCATTTGTAGAGCAAGCTCTCATCCTGCAATTAGAAAAGTAATCCCACAAAATTAACATTCCAGAAGACAGGATATAGATGTGATTCAGCCATGAGCAGTCAACTCTCCTGAATAAAATATACATTACTGTAAGAGATCAACAAATCAAGCCACTTCTTAAACTTAGAAAACATCAAAATAAGTTTCTCACAAGTGCTCTAAAACAATGAAAACCACATTTATTCAGTAAAAGTATCAGCATACACTTTTATTTAAAAGGAATAAACAAGTCAAAAGACATGTCAAAAAAGTTGGTATGAGAGTAGCTGACTGGCAGCAACCACAGGAGACACACTAGGTAGGACCAATGTAAGAATTCTAAAGAGCAGACCTTTTAGAAGAGGATGGGGGGGCGTGGAAGCAGGGCAGGGGGAATTGGCAACAAGAGCAGGCAGAGGGATGTCATACAGTTTCTAGGGCTATTTGCCAAGAGCTCCACAAATCCATCTAGTAGCTCACAACCAGAAAGGATGTTTTAACCACACTTTACCACACCCTCCTCAGTTGGGCTCTTAATGACTATGGATGCTGAGTGTTTGCACAAATTCTATGCTCATAATTAGAATGTCCTTCAGACCCAAAGCTCTAAAAAGACCCCCCAGGAGTGAGTGAATGTGAAAATGTTTGTGTGTGTGCATTAACTAGCATCTGTCTGGCAGTTCAAATTTAGATACCTATAATGAGACACACATACAATTAGAAAAAAGCAAAACTCATGGCCCAAAGACAGCTATCTATATAATACAGAGCAATACAAATTCAGGATTCACAGTCACAATATATGGTTTCTATTACTTTTTTTTTTTAACCTCAGGACAAATGATACTATCACTGTGTGTGAGAGACTACCACAGAACAACACTCTGCTGAAATAGTATTATTTGGCAGGAAAGAGGTACGAGTAGTATAGTTGGGCAGACAGGGTATTTTCACTCTTCCTTTTAGTATTTCTCTGAATCAAACTGATGTTTATATAATAAAATATATTATATTTTATAATATAATCTTACTATAGACAAAATCTTTTGATACTTAATCTAGAACTACAAATCTTTAAAGGTTGCATGTGCTCTATTTCTCCTTTGAAAATAATGCAAATAAACCAAAGGAATGCTCCTTCAAACACTTTTTAAACCAAACAACTCCAATGTCACTATTATATCTATGTTCAATAGATATCTATTGATGTCCCACTATTTACTCTTGGTGTCCCACTATTTAAGTCTGCTAGGCTAGCTACTCATCTGGAAAACAGAATATTAAAAAGGCAGTAAGGACAACAGTGGGGTGATTGTGGTGGGGAGGGGGTATAAGGGAAAGGTGATTAAATGGCAATGGAAAAAAATACAGTAATTTTTTTAAAAGAGTAGGTGAAGGGATTAGCCAAATAACACATATGAACAATTTAGAATTTAGGGACACAGAGAATAATGTCCTGATAGCCAGAGGAATTCGGGGTAGGGTATGCGTGGAGGCAAGCAAACGGGGGTGGGGAAACAAGGACATCTGTAATAGTTTCAACAATAAAAAATAATAATAAAAATTAAAGATAGAAAACAGCCCTGACTGGTGTGGCTCTGTGGACTGAGTGGTGGCCTTCAAACCAAAAGGTCGCTGGTTCAACTCCCAGTCACGGTACATGCCTGGGTTGCAGACCAGGTCCCCAGTATAGGGGTGCAGAAGAGGCAACATATGATGTTTCTCTCCCTCTCTTTCTCTTCCTTCCCCTCCCTCTAAAAATAAATAAATAAACTCTTAAAAAAATAAAAAATAAAAGACTCCATTAAAAATAGAAAACAAACAAAAAAGTTAGTATTACATATCAATAAAATGGAATTAAAATTTTCTGCCCCATTATAGATGACAAATGAATCTGAAACTGTTCTCACCATAAAAGTTATCAGATAAACTTCTGGTGCTTAAAGAATTGCTCTGTGGGAAACTGACTACTCAGAATTAACTCATTTCCTGCCTTTTTCAAATAACTGAGGTTTGAGAGGTTCAGAATCATATGCTAACTGCACAGAAGTTTTCAGCCATCCAACTTTGTTCTTAGAAGAAGAAATCAGCAAAGAGCAGATGGCCAGAAAATGCAACCTGCACCTGTGTCTTCAAGTGAGGCAAGAGCCAGCAGGTGGCTGCGAAGCAAGGTGAAGCCCACCTGGCCACGACTCTGCCATAAGTGCACTGCCACCCATTTCTCGTGTATCTCAAGTCCAAGGACAAGGTTGCACACTAGCTCAAGTTTCCTCACCTCCTCACGGAAAGCAGGGGGACAGCAGAACACTTTGGTGTTGGTCAGAAGGTAGCCTCTGCAAATCTAATGTCTATAATTCAGTAAGTAGAAAAAAAACTAAATTTCATTAATAAAAAGATCATTAAATTCTCTAAATGTGCTTTGTCCAATTTCAGAAGACACTTCAAGACTTCTATGTTCTCTTGTTTATATATGCTAAGACAAATTCCACTGATAAATTTTGAACAGCCAGATTCCTCATAGTTCTTAGCAGAGTGGTAAAGAAAAAAAGCGCTAGAAACACCTTAGGAAAACAGGCAGCCCCTTTACCCCCTTCTCATGGTTTTCTTTCTTCAAGTACTGTTTCTGAGAGTGGTTTATAAATGTGGGATGTTTTTATCCCTGGTAAAAATAGTTATCACATCTGGATGGGAGAGCAGAGCAGAAATAAAGGGTAAAAAAGCATCTTGTCAGGAAAATGCAAGTCCTCATGAAGAGGATCAGTATGCAATCCCAACACCTGGGCAGGGAATAGACACCACATTTACTGAGAAGGGTCACTGCTGCGCAGAGCTGGATGGAACCTTAAACACTTGATCCAGAAATGACCCAATCAATGCTACAAGTCACTCACTGAGACAAGGGCCACAGTTCTCCTATAATCCCCTATAAAGAACACTTTGTTTTGTTGCTTTCCCCATTTTAGGAATATTACTGACCAAATGTGAACCCTAAGAAAGCCTCTCAGATGAGTATGTATATTTTAGAAGCATCTGACCTCACAGTCCTAAAAATCAAGGCAGTCTCCCTGCTTTATAGCTGTCCCCAAGATACCTTAGCACTGGATTAATTCAGATCATTCTCACAAATCCCTGAGACTCTTATAGATTTGAAGTTTACCCTTGCTCTAGTCTCACTAGCTCCCTCAAGTAGAAAACTTGAGGCCAAGTTAAGAACTGAATGTAAGCAAATTTCTATTTTTAAGACTCTTAAGAAAAACCTCTTTTTAAAAAGGGGAGGCATACTAGGCCGGATGAAACCTTCTCTTTTCACTTGAGATTTAAAATCTGGAGAGAAAAATGGGTTTGTTCTTTCAGGCTTCTAAATTATAATTTATATATTTTGGGGGTAAAGGTGGAAGCTACTTTTTCACTGTCCCATTCACAGAGAGAGTGGTAATTCATGTCTTCTTTCACCCATTTCAGAAAATACTATGCAAGTAATATATGTCTGTATGTCCTAAGCAGTCAGTATGAGTCCCATCTCTTTCACTTGCATAATCCTAAATACCCTACTATCAGTCAAAACCTTTACAATGAAACCAAGGTAGAAACAGTAAGCAGGGCCTCTGAACCAGAGCCAGCTGATGAAAAGTAGGAGGGCGGGCACACAACAGGACACTATTTCCATGAAAATAAGATAAGGGAGGGCCAAAGGAAGTGGGAAAGGAGTGCTAAATAGGGTTAGTTGTCACTCATTTTATTCAAGCCAAAGTTTGCACTAAATTAAAGGGGCTTCATTATTTTTGGCACACACTTATACAACATAAAAATCCTAATGGGAGTGAAAGACTGAGAAACAGAAAAGCAAGGGGAGGGAGAGGCAGGCACAAGATTCAAAGCTAGAGATTAAGAAAGAAGCCATTCATTTTAAAGGCTTAGGGAAAACAGCAGCAGTCCAAAGAAGTCACTGAAGAGAATAGGCACTCCCAAATTACCTGTCAGGTTCCAGTCCACATCCCCACTGCCTTGGGCTGTGGCCTCCACAGTCTGCCCCAAATAAACAAGAAGCTGGCGGTATCTGCCTGGGAGATCTCACAACAAAATCCCAAGTGTGTGGAAGTTGGGGCTCAGATTCACTGCTGGGGGTTACTTCTCCTCCAGAGTCAGACTGAAAGGAACCCATGAGTGTAGGACTTTGAAGGGTCCTTTACAACTGTCCTACTGCCCAGAAGGCAAGACTTACTGGAGCATGTGAGGCCCTAGAACCAATCACAGCAGTAACATTTTCTGAGTGTGTAACTCTAAGACAAAAAACTTAGCATGTTTTACTTTATTTAATACTGACGGCCCTATTAGTTACTACTGTTGGCCCCATTTTTTCAACTAAGGATTTTGAGATCCAGAAAAATAACTTTCACCACAATGTCCCATAACTAGTATATGCTAGAACAGAGCCAGCTGACCCCAAAGCCTACACTTTCAACCACTAGGCCAGCAGTTCTCAAACTTTTTAGTCTCAGGATCTCTTTATACTCATAAAAATTAAAAACTCCAAAAAGCTTTTGTTCAGGTGGGTTATATCAGTATTTACCACATTAGAAATTTAAACTGAATAATTAAAGGGGGAAAGGAGGTCAAGAAACAAAATAAAACTCCCCTGATCTAACTTAGAGAATGAGCAAGGAATCACTGATAACAGTCTGTGATATGCTCACAGGAGAAAAAAAAATCTATCAACCTCCACACTTTCAAACTTAAAATGAAGTTAATAATAAAATGGTGTTAAGAGTCGTCAAGCATCACAATGTTGGATTGATTCTCATATCGTTCTTTTAAAAAAAAAACTCTTTATGGCCTTAGGTGAGAGAAATAACCTCTACAGGCTATAGTACCATCACTTGTAGCTTTGGGAATAACAACTAGTGGGTATATTTTCAGGGCAGAAGACTCAGTAGGGTGTCTGGCATATAAACATTCAAATGCTTACAGTAATCTCTGCTAGTATTATTAGCTATGCAGAAGGAAAGAAGGACTAAGTAGAGAATTTTCCACTTCCACAAAACTTAGCAAAGTTTTCTGAGCAAAGACATGTTTCCTTCCCTTACTCTAGAAATAAGGTTCTTTTCAAAGTGACTAAGGGAACGGCTTTGCTTATGCTAACATTAAGCCAAGACTAAAAACTATCTTCAAATATTTATTTTCCCAGTACAATCTTTACATTTCTTTCTGCATTCACAACAGCCTTGAAAACAACAGTTAGTGCAGACACTAAAGTCAAAAAGCACAGCTTCAAGTCTTGATTCTGCTGGAAAAAAGGAAACGACCTTCACTGTGTGGTGCTACAATTTATATAATGAATTAGAGTCACAAGACAATCAAGTAAGTTTTAGATTATGATGGGTAGGCAAGGTGATACAAATCACCTTCGAAGCCAAAGACATAGGCAGATTGTCTACTGAAGGCTCACTGCTATTTTCCATCCTCCTAGGATACTCAATGTCCACCTCCAGGGGCCTATAGTCCACATACCCACATGCTGCAACAACAGTTCCTCCACCTTTTCCCCTTGGTGTAAAATAACAAGTGGTCTTCCCTATAGCATAGGAAGGGCCAGAGTCTCAGACATAAGTAAGAAGAGAGGAAAGGAGGGTGACTGCCCTGCTGACATTTATAGGTTAAGAGGCAGCAGCCACTGTGTGGGCACCAAGGCTGGTTCCCCCAATACAGAACTGCAACAGTTGACTTTTCAAATAGTGATGGCCAAACAAGGAACTGATTAACAAGTCTAACCTATCTGAATGAATTCTGAATTCATTTCTGGAATTTAAGTTAGAGATTCACTGGAAATTCTATCTGCCATTATTTAAAGAAAACAAGTTTTCAGAATCACATTTATCTAAGCCTTTTTTAGTGAACAGAGTTTATGAAAAGTAAGTGTATATAATAAGCCCTATTTCAATTAGGCACAGAGTACTCAGTCTGAGAAAGTAGTTTGCAATCTCCAGGGAACTTAAATTACAACCACTAAGAACCCAACACACAGTATACCAGCTACTATGGAGTTAACTTCTGCTTTAATATTTTTAAGTTATACTGAATTATTATAAAGGTAATATAGTGAAAAGAACTCTTTAGTGTCAAATGATATTCCAGTAAAAAATATTTTAGGGCTTCTATCAATGAAGAAGATAACTGTTTTCATTTATATCCTATATATAAAATGTCTTCATAAATGTGTTTTCCTTTTGGGTCATCCAAGTTGTAAACAGAAGGCAAAGAAATCACACTTTCCCCCACTAAGAGAACTTAAAACTATGGGGAACAGGGTCTAGGGGATGGCCCACTGTGCTCACGTACACCAGGAGTTTATGCCACATGGAAATCTATATCCCTTACTGATATTTTTATATTTTTAAAAAACACTACCATCCTCATTTAATGTCTGTCTATTTACTGAACATCAACTGTGTGAAGGACAGTACTGTGTGGATCTCAGCTGTATGTGAGCAGCCAGCTGCAGAGATATTGTGGAACCTGTCATGGGATTATCAGAATGGCTTCACCTCTGACCCTGCCTACCAGGCCCTGTACCATCACTAAAAAAAAAACAAAAGAAAAAACCCAGATCCTCTCTTAATCCAGTGATTAAGTGTCTCTAGGGATTATAAGAGATAACCATAATTAAAACGACAATAAGCAAATGCCCTACCAGAGTTACCAAGGAATATGATGGCCAGCAGCAATCACACTTAACATGTGTCACTTTATGAACATGACCCTATTTAATCCTGACAAAGATTACCTCTTGACCAAACTCTAGCCAGGCTTCTCCAAGCCCTCTTCCCAACTAGGCCTTAAACTTGGCCTATAAAGGCTTGAACACACACAGAGTTTCTATAACAGCTCAAGGTTGCATCCCTAGGGTGACCATACCCTCTGTTAAAGCACCTGCCTAAGAAAACCCAAGCTGGCAAAAGGAGTAATTGTGTGACTGTTCCAGCCAATGCCTGAAGACAGGGCCCATCTCCCAGTCTCTGTGGGAGGGTAGGAGCCTAACTTCAGTAACTGCTAGTGAGCAAACCCAGATGGAGTTCACACGACCCAATACCTACTTCCCTACTCTACAGAGGTCCAGTTCATCCCCTCCCTACTCCTCATTCTCCCTTCAAAACACCCAGTTGCTTCTACAAATTGGGGTTGAGTCCAGTTCATGCTGGACTTTTCCCACTTCGTTCATCTTTCACAGTCTTCACCACCACCTTATGAACAGGCACTACTGGGATTACCTTAATCTACAGCTGAAAAAATGAGTTCCTAAATTCAGCCTTTTCCCCAGGGTTCTGCCTATTTGATGGCAGGCCAGGCAAACAGTGATCTTCCCACCCCTAAACACTTCCTTTAAACTACATGAGCCCCCTTGGAGGAACCAGAAAACAAGGCAGTGGGACAAGGGCCAAGAGGGGAGGGAGGTCATTAGATGCTACACAAAAAACAGGGCACTCCCAAAGCTGTGAGAATGGTAAGGGGATAAGACAGGTTCAAGATGTCTAGGAAAAGAAATCACTGAACCAAAAAACATTCTGCGGATCATTATTCCATTTCTTTCACTCCACAAATCTCCAAGCCCTGAATCACCTCCCAAAGGCAACAACTATCAATTTTGTTCTACTGAAACTGATTTCAATTGCTCTGTATAAAAAGTCATCCTACTGCTTTTTGTTAATGGGCATGTAAGTCACTCCTAGTACTGATGGAGGGAATTTCTTTCTCAATATACTGTACATAACATGCTTTTTTTTTTCCCCATCAGGTTGGCCACTGTGTTCATTAAAAGTCTAAGTCAGTTTCTTGTCATTTCTTTTGTTCACTGGATTAAGAGAGGATCCAGGTTTATAGTAGGTACTTTTTGGTGTTTGAAGTTTCCCAGTGTATTTTAGTGATTTCAGAGAAGTAAAAAAGAGTCACTCCACTTTTGTTTGGGGGTGGGGCAGAGGGGGCACTGTCACTTTTAAGCTGACCTTCCTTGGTGGTGAGAAGGTACCCAAAGCCCAGTTCAGCGTGTGCTTTGAGTGAAACCCTGGTTCAGGGGCAGCCCTGCCACCTCCTAGCTATGTGATGCTGCCCTGTGAGGTAACCTCTCTGATTTTCATAATAACTCCAAAAGCTGACAAAGAACAGGAGATCACCAATATTAATTCATGCCACTTCTTTCTGTTTCAATCCATTTATGGCAAACTTAAAAAGTATAGAGGTTAAAGGAGACAGGAATCTAAAATGAAGGAGCAAGAAGGGAAGACAGAGTAGAGAGAAAGGCATAATTTGAGCCTGAATTATAGTGAATAACCAGAAAATGACAGCTTTTTTCCTTTTCAAACTTAATTTCATCTGAGTCACCTATTCCAGACACAGGCTCTGGACCTTGCGCAATTTAGAAAGAGTGGCAGAGAAAGGAAAAGAAACGCCCACAATCTTTAAAGTGTGCATTCATCAGCATGTTGAATAAAACACTAAGCAGCCCTACCTCCAGACCTGTCCATTTTCCAGTTATCACTACTGAACATTTCCCAACCTCATACTCAGATCCATCAAAGAGGCAACTAGTAATAGAGACAAAAACTCACATTAGATAAGGCCTAAGTGACTTAATTAATTTGGAGCAATAATGCACATTTCTAAATTTGAACCCATGTAACCAACATAATTTAATCTAATAATTAAAAAGAGGGCACAGCCCTCATTACCCAAATCAGGAGAAAGGGAGCAGCTTATTACTGCTGTAGTGAATCAACAGCCCTGGTCCAATGTTCACATCTCCCAGAAACCATACCCCACTTACAACGTCTGACCCACAAACACACACCCACCCCAACTGAAGAAAATGCACTAGAAGTCAAAATGGCAGCTCTTCCAGGTGACGAATAACTTCAAAAGATTATACTTTATTAGAAGTTTTAGCATCTGTGTTTCATGGATTTGTCATAGTGACTAAGTTTTCATAATCAAAACTCCAAATTGTGCAATAGCCCGTTTTCCTGTGGGTGGACAGCTCATGATAACGTAGCGAGCACCTCACACCTGCCTCAACAGTAAAAATGAGTTGTCAAAGAGAGAAAGGAAGGAAATGTGGAAGGGGCAGAGAGAAAAGAAGAGAGGCAGAGAAGGATTAATTTCTTTGATAACAAGCTTTCACTGCGTTTATTTTAATAGCTATCTTTCCAAAGTGTTCTTTCAGTCAAAGTGTTCATTTCCTTTAGTAAGTACACACCCACCATGTGCCAAGTCCAAGTCCAGTAAATGTGAGCACAGGCTCTGCAGGCCTCACAAAGCTATGTCAGAACAGTGAAGATCAACGATCATTACAGCAAAATGTGAAGAGTGTCATCAAGTTAGAACAGAGCACAGGGAACACACTGCAAAGGAGTTTATCTTGTGCAGGACAGTCAGAAAAAAATACTGAATGTAACTTCTCTGAATAATGGAGGGTAAGCAACAGAACAAGTTATTACAACGCACTAGAGCTAAATTTAAAACACATAAAGATCAGTTATGTATCAGGTATAATCATAAGCAAGGGGACAGGCAATGGAGATCTCCAGCACTAATCCAAGATTATACAAGTAAATGTAAAAATGCAACTGTGCCACATGCTGTAACAACAAGAGACAGTGCTCAGAGTGCCTATATTTGTGACCAGGACCCAGCAGGGTACGTCAGGGAAAGACTGGAAAGGTCTTCTGTGCCTGACACATGAAGGCTACTGCCGGGAACTGTGTGAAAATAATTTTGAAGGAATGCTAACCTCAGCAGAAGCAGCTCTAGAATTTTTAGCTTTGAAAGTATTTCATATCAACTTGTTTTCATGGAATAAAATACCTGTAAATAAACTTCAGGAGAGTGTAACAGAGAACACCAATAGTAAAAAGAAGGTTGGAAAAGTGGATTTCTCCCCTGCAGAAAAAGTATCACTCATTCTGACAGCAATTCAGCAACCATTCAAAGCTGTCCTGAGATTTCAGTGTCACTATTACAATGACCTATCACCCAGAATTCACCCATTGTATTCATACAACTCTCAAATGTATGCACGTCTCGCTAAAGTAGTGTCCCCTTATCCACAGGAGATCCGTTCCAAAAACCCCAGTGGATGCCTGAAACTGAGGACAGTACCAAACCCTATGTATAATACATTTTTCCCTACACATACTTACTTGGGATAAAGTTTAATTTATAAATTAAATACAGTAAGAAATTAACAATAACTAATAACACAATGGAACAATAATGATACACAGTTGACCCTTGAACAGCATGGTCCGAACCACATGGGTCCATTCATACATGGATGTCTTTTGACAAATATACGAATACAGTTGGCCTTCTGTTATCTCCAAGTTTCACATCCGCAGATTCAACCAACCACAGATCGAAAACAGTATTTTCAAACCATGGCTGGGAACCTGTGGCTGTGGAAGACTGAGTGTATGCACTGTTGTAAACCACTCGGATTGGAGCATCCAAGGATTTTGATATTCCACACAGGGAGAGGAGGTGCCTGGAAGCAATCCCCAGGGCATACTGAGAGATGATTAAGTTTTGGGCGAGTCAAAAGTTACATGAGGAATTTTGCCTGTGTGGGGGTTAGAGGGAGGGTCAATGCCCCAAACCTAAGGGTAAACTACTGTGGTAAGTTATGTGAATGTGGTCACTCTTCTCAGGGGATCCCTTACTGAAGAAGTCCTCATATATGATGCTTTCTGGTGTGACATATTTTCTGTTCATGTTTTACACCCACAAATTTAATGCTTTTCCATCATTTAACTAAGCACTTACATCACACACTGAGCTATAATTTTTGCAGTTTGAGGTGTGACAACAAAACTAGCACAAATTTCTTTTTCCTTCTTCACTATTCTTACCGTAGATCTTAGCAACTTCAGCATATGATTTTTTTTCTTATTGAGAACTTTCACCTTTTCCCTTCAAAGAAGTATTTTATGGCTTCTCTTTGGCATATCCAAATAGCCAGTAGCGTAACTACTCTTGAGCTTTGGGGCCATTATTTAGTAAAATAGGGTGTTGTGAACATAAGCCCTGAGATACCTAGACAGCTGATCTGATAACCAAGATAACTACTAAGTGACTAAAGGCAGGTATGTATACAGTGTGGACACGCTGGACAAAGGGGTGATTCTTGTCCTGGGTAGAACAGAGTGGGAGGGTGTGGGATTTCATCACACTACTCAGAACAGTGCAAAATTTAAAACGCATGAATTGTTTATTTCTGAAATTTTCCATTTAATATTTTTAGACCAAAGTTGACCATAGGTAAGAGGGGAATACCGTACCTCCACTTCTACTTCATTTCTCACTCCTACTCCAACAGCACCCAAACTGGTCTCCTTGCCTTCAACCAAACTGTGCTCCATGCCACCATCCCAGTGCTTTTGGAGGTCTTTCCAATACAAACTGTCTCTTTCTCCCGCTTCAAACCCTTTGTCTCGCACCTTCGGGATAAATGTGCATCCCTTGGCTTGGAGCACAGGGTCTCCTGTGGGCCAGCTAGCCCGTTTGCCTTTTTGTACTGGACCCCAACAAATGACTGAGAGGAGTGATTTGGGATATTCTGGGAAGGGTTTACTCTAAAACCTACAGATTTTTCATTTGATCTCAGCAGAAAACCCTAGTATAAAAATAAAGTAGGTGGTTTATAGTTGGTGCCCTCACCAGGCTGTTCAACAAGGCTTCTGCTCACACACTGTTAAAGAAATAAAGACTTTTGCCCTCTGACAATGTCCACCTGTCTGGTACAGAAATAAAGATACACAAGGCTAGATTTGGCAAAAATAATTAGTCTGGAAGTTTGCTATGGGTGACCCCATTCATCCCTGCGAGATTGCTCTCCCCATTTCTACTACCTCTTTCTGCCCTACAAGCTTCCTGCTTTCTGGTCTAACCCCTCCTTGCCATCTTAACAGGGATTTCATTTATACAGCAACTGGAACTCAGTCACTACACTGTACATTTGCATGTTAAGCCTTTTGCCTTACATAAAGAAAAAACAAAGGACTTTGGTGCTAGTCAAAGAAATGTTAAGTTCTGGCCAGTGAGAGGAGAGATGGTATAATTTTAGTCAGGTGTCTTCTCTTTGTCTTTGCAACACCCCGACCACAAACACTGGTCAAAACATATGCTAACTGAGCCTACCTCCTTCTGACTCCCATCCCCTTTTCTCCAGGTCCACAGACGCTGAACTCAGCTCATCTACAACACTCTGTTTAAACAGTCTTGTATCTGAAGAACTCAAAGCCCATTTTCTCAGGGCCTTCTGTCTTCCACAACCATCCCAGGCTTTAGCTCCAGCCAGACCACAGTGCAATGACCATGCTGTTCCTTAAATAACATGACCAGTGAGAAGACCCAGAATCTCTTTCTCTGAGAAGCAACAATGGAAGGCAGATGGGTAAGAAGTGCTGGCCGCACAGAGTCATAGCAGCCCACCCTGTGTATGAGGCCAACAGAGTGTGGAGAAGGCAGGCCAGTTCTCAGAGAGCAACTCACAGGTTTACCTCATTGGAGTTTACCAATGTGTGCATGGGTGAATGAGTAATAATCACTGTCCATCTGGCAAACTAATCATGGCTGAACTGGTACACAATTACACATACAAAAAAAATGAAAATGGAAAAATACATAAATTTGGGTTTGCTATGTAATAAGGCTAATCACAATCTTTTAGGTAAACTACTGGATATCAGTACTGAATTACCAATCGGCATAACAGCCATCATAGAGGTACGAAATAATGCACCTCAGATTCATCTTGTAGTTTTTTGATAGTTTTTTTAATACAATAGTAAACTTTATACATGTAATAATCAACTGCTATAATGTAAAAGAAAAAAACGGGGTGGGAGCAGACACACCATTTTACTAGGTCATTGTTTTCTTTGTATTTTCCATAATTGATCTTTGTACAGATTATCAGACAAAAGTAATTTCAAAATTTTAATTTTCTCTATTACTAAAGAAATTATGGTATGATTCCCTGTATAATGGATAATGAATCTGCTAACTCATGGCATCTCTTTTCTATCAATAGTCTCAATAATAATAGAAGGAAAAATGTTAAAAAAAATTCTTACCAGATACTCTTGGGGGCAAGCTCAGTTAAATTCATTAACTGCCATAACATGCCAGATCTGTCCGTTAGTCCTCCAGCCCTCTGGGGGTCAATGGGTCAGTATTACAATTCCGTGGCTGCAGTTCACAGAATAAAGTTTCCAGGAGGTGAAGTACTTTTTCAAGGTCATAATGCCAGTATGTGAAAGAACTGGGGCTCAGAAACATCAGACTAAAAATCTGTCTGCTTTTTCTATAGTCACTCATCCAAAAGCATAGGCACCCAGGAGTTGTGCGCCCTGAGGAGGAGACAAGGTGCTGGTCAGCTGCCAATGGGCTGGTGCTGTGGAAAGCCATCTGCCCACAGGACACTTCATTTTCAAAAAAAGCTTGATGGGATGTTTTTCAGGAAGAAAAATTAAATTTAAAATTTAAAAAATTAAATTAAATTACATAACTTGTCCAAGGTTTCCAAACTAGTAGGTGGAAGCAAGAAGAATATTTAAATCTCAGTCTGTCTGGTTCCAAAATTCCTGTTCTTTCCACTGCCCCATATGCTGTCGGTACATTTTGTCCTTTGACCTATTAAAGTGAGAGCCAAAGGGGGGCTGACAGGCAAATCGCCTATACCTCCTGGACTCCTCTCTTCTTCCTCAACATCACAGCATCTGCTGCTGCTCCTACATCAACTGCCATATCAGTCAGTGCCCACTGCCTGATTTCTTAAAGACCCAGATCTAATTCTAAGATTGACACCAACCTGCTGGATGAACCTCCTGAAGGATGTTTAACCTCTCTGGGCCCATGAAGCTGTGGGTCTTGTACAAGTCTTATATACATTGGTTTCCTGACACACCTTTCATCACTCCGGTGAAAAGCCAGGCCTTTCCGGACTATCACCAGCAACTTCCTTCCACAGTCAGAGGTCAGGTACAACTTCCAAGTCTGGGCTTGGCAGCTTTTGTGCTCCTGTAAACACTGAGACCCCTGAGGCCAGGGCTGGGGAATCCTGGAAGCCTGCTAGTAACAAAGGCTGGCTTTTAAGTGAGTGAGATATTTCACAACAAGAATCCCATCCACTATAGTTCTAATCCACTATACCAAAAGTCACCCAGAAAGGTTCTCTGGGATGCTGTGATGCTGACTCAGAGGTCAAGTAACACAGGGCCCTCGGCCAAGAAGATGGTTGCTAAGTCCTAAACATAGTAAGGACAACAGCTCCAAGATCGTACTTTCATTTTTCCAAGTCCACCAGCATGTAAATGTGGTAAATGGGAGGGGAGGAGGGAGAAGACTAACAGCTGACTAAAATCACACTTCAAACCCAGGAAGTTGAGGCCTCACTTTCCTTTCTGTCAACAACCAGAGAAGAAGAAAAATGTAGCTGAGCAGGGGCTGGGAGGGGAGAGACCAAAAAGGAAAAAACACCCCCGAATTTTGTAACATCCCATCTTCTGAGTAGCAAAACTTTAACCATTATTAATCTCAAAACGGTAAAACCTCTATTTCTGAGATGGTTCCTTCCATTTTCCCCTCAGCCCCAAGCCACTCAATACCACCTCGATTATATTCCTAAGGAATCATCAGTTCTCAAAAGAATAAAATCAGAAAGTTTATGAAGGAAAGTTATGTGACTTACTTCAGCCCTAGGACCATAGTCAACGACACACCAGATACTTTTTGTGGGCTTTCTGAGGCCCTTTCGGTTCCCACTTAGTTAAAAATATTCAAATCTAGACCTCTTCCTTCAATGTTGGCCTTACTGTGTATGTTACCACAGAAACTGCAGAACCAGCTTCCCCTCCCCAATTCTGAAAAAAATAATTCAAAATTAAGAGGCAAATTCACTTTATTGGTAAGTCCACAGATTATGGGACTTTTAATAATTTTCCTTGTCATTTCTGGAGAAAGGGAAGAAAGGTAAAATCCACTAACAGGAACCAAAACTTATTTCATTTAAAAGGAATCTTGAGTGAATAGAAAACAGGAGCAGGATGCAACATCAGGTTCATGTTCAAATCCTTTCCTTTTTCTCTAGCCTCCACACATTACTTCATTTATAAAAGAGATGATTTTCTGCTCTTTGCTTTATAATTTTAAAACACTGTCCCATTCAAATCAATGTAAATGTACTCTTTGACATATTTCTGAAATAAAGTCATTCAATATGGATTAAACTTTAAAAAGTTATGATATCCTTAAGGAAAAAAATACCTTCAATCACACTAAAACCATTTCAATTTGTTCTACACGTGACTGGAACAAGCCCTCAGAGACATGGCCCAGTGCTGATGGGGATGCATCCCACCACAGCCCTGGAGGCAGTGATTTGATGTCTGTGATACACAAGAGTGACCCTCAGGGACAACAGGGGATGCATGAGTCAGCAGACAAGCTCCTTTCTCCACCTAACCTTCTTAAACAAGGGCTTCTCTGCAGTGGTACCAACCTGCCTTAAATTTTAACTTCCGCTCTTCTTTGCTATAACCAACACACAGTCTGAAAAACCATCCCCACTGCCACCAGAAAGGGGGAAAGGGAATAAGAAGGGTGGGCTCTTCAGTCTGGAAGAGATGGCCTACTAGTCAAGTTTACACACCCCTTTACCCCACACTCAAAACTGTATCATAATAAAATTTCTCACAATCAGAGGAAAACAGAGAAAGTAAGCTATGACTAAAATCCCCAACCAAACCACTTAACAAACTATTCTCTGATATCACAATGGTTGAAATCTACAAAATGCCATGCAGACATTTCAAATGATAAAGCAGAAATATGAAAAAAAAGTTTTAGATATAAAGTACATTAAGAAAGCAGAGACTAAACCAAATAAGCCTTTCCTTTTTCTGATCTTGGTCCACAAACACATTATAAAGGCAAGTCTCTGGTCCCACTCCACTCCCAGGCTCCCTGAGAAGACTACTGTCTCCTGCAGGTACACCCACAAAGACCCATGGAGCTGTGCGAGGAGGAGTAAGGACAGGTCCCAGCACCCCAGTCAGTTGTCTTCCGCATGCCATCTAAGGCTGTGCTGGGGCTACAGGAAATGCCTTCAACACTGGTAAGTGTTAATAACCTTCATGCTGGGAAACTCTTTGAGTACCAAAAGAATGCAAAGCAACAGGAGATAGGAGGTGTGACAGGATTTCATGACAGGGACACACTATTGAAGGCAGCACTGGGTCTTCAGTGGGGTGAGGAGCAGCTAAACAAAGGTGAAAGGAACTGTCCTGATAGGTATGGTCACAGATGAAGCCCTAGACCAAAGCAGAATAGAACAGGATGAGGATCACAGTGCAGAGAACAGTGGGCAATGTGGCTGGATTTCATTTGAAAAGAAATGTCTATACAATCTAATGTTTATTTAAAAATTTCACTTTTGTTTAAAAAAAAAAGTAGCATCTCCCAGTTCACTGGCCTTTAAACTATCTTGACTGCAACCTATAATTAAAAATGCATTTAAAACCACCACCCAATGCACACATAACACACACTGTAATCAAAATAAGGGTTTCTAAAACTTCCACAAAACACTCACCTTGGGCATATGTGATACACTCTGTATTCTACTTGGTTAAAAAAAAGATGGCAGCCTTGACCAGCGACACTGGCTGTATTCCCACCAATGGACTACACCCCCAGCAGGAGAAACACAGGCCTACTCTGTCATTTTATGAGAAGCAGATAAAAATTGAGGAAAAGAGATTGTAAACCTAATACTAAATAGAAATTATTCTTTCTGAATACAATGTCTTCCACAATGTCAAGCAGATTTTTTCAAAGATCCTGAAGAAAAAAAGAATAGGGTAAAAGGGACACAAACTCACAATCAACAAATCATTTTCTAAGCCGTAACTCTTTGAGTTATGTACTTCTGCTTTTATCTGTTGCTTCTCCATGAATTCCTGAACATTTGTGTAATGCTCAAGTTTTCTTCATGTCACAAACTGACTTATTTCTTAATTTTACCAGACTTCCAAATATAAATCAATTTATTTCACATACTACAAAAAACAGAAATATCTAGAGCAGTGGTCTCCAAACATGGCTGCTTAATATTAACTGCTGGATTTGGTTTTAAAACATCAAACCTGGGCCTCATCCCAGATTAGTCAAGTCAACGCAGCTCCAGAAAAGGCTGAATTTTTAAAAATCTCCCAGGTGTGATGGTGATGTTCTATACTTTGATAGAGGGTTTTGGGTTAAAGCAGAGTTTGTGATATCTTCTTCAAACTCAAAATTCATTAAGACTTGTGCATTTCGTTACATATTAATTTTCGCTTTAAAAAACTGTAAATAAACACTGCACCCATTTAAGGATACATAGGCTGAAATGTTTCAAGGTAAAAGGTACTAATTTCAGCAACTTATTTTGAAAAGCCTTTAAAAATAGCTACACACAGGTAATCTTGTTTTATTGCACTCTGCAGATACTGCATTTTTTACAAATTGAAGTCAAGACCATCCACCAGGAAAGAAACCAGAATTCACTGAAGGCTTGGGTGACAGCATTTCTTAACAATAAAGTATTTTTAATTAAGGCATGTTCATTGTTTCTATAGATATAATATTATGCACACTTACAAATTACAGGATAGTGTAAAGATAACTTTTATAATCACTGGGAAACCAAATGATTCCTGTGATTCACTTTACTGTGGTGTTCAGGAACTGAACCCACATTATCTCTGAGGTGTATCTGTACGGTTATGATTCCAATGATGACATTTGGTAGTCAGGGGAGGTAGGGAAATGGAGGGATGAACAGGTGGAGCACAGAGGGTTTTTAGGGCAGTGAAACTATTCTGTATGATACTATTATAGTGGATACATGTCATTATACATTTGTCCAAACC
The DNA here is from genome assembly GCA_028533065.1 of Trachops cirrhosus. Taxonomy (NCBI): domain Eukaryota; kingdom Metazoa; phylum Chordata; class Mammalia; order Chiroptera; family Phyllostomidae; genus Trachops; species Trachops cirrhosus. The sequence continues at coordinate 80,069,118 of CM052543.1, read as the reverse complement.
CACAGCAAATGCAAAGAGTGAACCCTAATGTAAACTGTGGACTTTGGGTAGTGATGATGTGTCAATGTAGTTTTTTTTTCATCAGTTATAACAAAAGTACCACTCTGGTTGAGGATGTTGATAATAAGGGAGGCTATGTATGGGAGCGGGGGTGGTGGTTATATGTGAAATTTTCTGCAACTTATTTTAATTTTTTTGAAGAATTTATTTATTTACTTTTAGGGAGAGGGGAAGGGAGGACAAAACAGAGGGAGAGAAACATCAATGTGCAAGAGATACATCAAATGGTTGTCTCTCACAAACCCCTAAGTGGGGACCTGGCCCACAACCCATGTATGTGCCCTGAGCTGGGAATCAAACCAGCGATCTTTCAGTTCACAGGCCTGCACTCAATCCACTCAGCCACACCAGCCAGGGCTCTGTACCTTATTTTTAATCTATCTGCAAACCTAAACTACTCTAAAAAAATTAAGACTTTAAAAAATAGGATGGACTGATGAATGGACATGTGTATAATTATGTGAGAAAGCAATTATAATAAAATAATTATAAAACCTAGGAGGTAGATGTATGTGGATATTCCTTTTATACTTGTAACTTTTCTGTAGGTTTAAAAGTTTTCCTAATGACATTTTGGAAAGAAAGCTCCCCAGGTAATTATAATACAAAGATATTACCTCAAAGTATGGTCCCCAGAGCAGCAGCTTCCACAGCATCCAGTGACTTGTTAGAAAAGCAGATTCTCAGTCCCAGGCCTACTGAATCAGAACCAGTGAGGTGGGGCCCAGCAAACCATCTAACAAGCACACCAAGGGAGAAGAACCATGGATGGAGACCTTGGTAGCATACTGCAGAGAAATATGCCACGCAGTCTGGATCAAAACCCCAATGATGCTCCAGGCTAGGACATCAGGAGATGATTTGGGCTATAAAGTCAGGCTCACCAACTCTTCTGTTTCCTGAGTTATTTCATGAGAGCAAGTGGAACTTGACCATCTCTTAAGTCTTTGCTCCACATATTTCCTACATGGAGTCCTCAATGTGCACCTCACTTGGTCTCATTACTGCCTTTCTGTTATACAATTTTTAATGTAGAGCTAACAGCCAAATTAACAAACAAGTGTCTCTCCTATTTCTCTTTCATTTTATAGTCATCTCTACTTGCAGAAAAAAAATTACAGTCCAAAACACAGACCATTTATATAATAAGTTATATCCAACAAAATAGTTCTTATTTCAGATAAAATTGGCCTTATCTTTATGGAGACCTGCAGTTACAATCTAAGATAACTTCACTGACTATAAATTCTTTATACTTCAAATATTTTGAGATAATGCTATTTGTTGAAATAATATTTTGTATAAACTCTCACAGGACCTTTAAAATACACTCCAGTCGGTTTCATGGAAATAAATTCTTTTCTTTTTTAAAATGGTAATTACAGGAGTAAATGCTACATGTTCTAGCCATTTGTTTCTTTAGTTCATCTGTAGGCTATTCAAACAAACACAAGAAAATTATGAGAGGGCAGAACTAAATTCCTTTTCTCTCTCATATAAAGCAATCATGCCAAACAAATACCAAGCATATTACGCTTTTTCCTATGCAGTTTAAGGAATCTGTTCTATAATCCTATCCATTAAAGCCCTTTAACTCCAAAAAAAGGTTATTTATGTTCTAAGTAAAACCTGAAGTTTTGATGATGGCATATGGAAGTGTCACCTAGGCTAACTATAGAATGGAAAACTGAACAAAAGACTTCTTGCTACCAACCACTGAAGGCCCACGATTAATGTCAAGATGATTACCTGATACTTAACTAAAGTTAAGGAATTGCAACAATAAAATCAAAACTAAAATACTACAGAGGAATGGCTATTACTGGTATTTCTCTGTGGCAGAGCATACACACAGACCACGTAACTTGTGACAGAATGTGATGGTAACATCAGGTTTTAAACCCCACAGATTCAAAAGCAGTTTTCCTGATAATTCCTCTAAAATTCTCAAGTTACCAGAATTATACATGCCCAACGACCCCTTTATAATTCTAAATCCTCACTCAAAGATAATAAAGCAGTTTCAAAACTCTTAAATTTGCATATAAACCAATCTGACTGGTTTATCTTGGTCATTAAAGTGTAAGAGATGAAATGGCTAAATGAGTTATCCCAACTCAGTGTTCAAGTTAATTCTAGCATCTACATCCACACCTGAGGAAGTTATAAAGCTAAACATGACAGGCCAAGGATTTCATACATGGGTCAGTGAACCTTCAATGAACTCATCAAGACACTTAGCTTTTATCCAGGCTTCTACCAACAGGAACATGAGATGGTCCCAAAGAAATAGGCTCTAAGACTGAAAGAGATGAAATCTACACTATGAACTAGGAAGTCCCACAGAATGCTTAAGGACATATGTGAACACCACATGGCCACAAGTGCCCTGGCTCCTCCCCAAATCACCAACTGCAAATGCCACCCACCAGGTTTTCCTTTCACATGCAACAGTGTTGAGAGGCTGATTTTGATACAGGCACACTGTATGAGAAAATGTCTCTCTTCATGTTATCTTGCAGACTAGTGGCCAAAATGATGCTGAACAGTTTTGTCATCATCATACATTGTTAACACACCCAGCAGCTCCAGTGTGCTTGCACAGAAGTGCAGGCTCGGTGGTTTTGGTTATTCAAGTAAGTATCAGATGGGATGAGCATGGTGCATATCTTACCATTTACCTTTTATGACTACAGACTAAACAAAATAGGCAAAAGGAAATGGTTTCAAAAAGTAAAACATTTTTAGCTTATTTTTTTAGTTTGGAAAATGTAAAACACACCACAAAAATAGATGTGTAAGTCTGAGCATCCATCACCAGCTTTAACAATTATCAACACATGGCCTATTTTTTTCCATCTGTACTACTCACCTCCCTCCTAGCACTAGACTATTTTGAAGTAAATCCCAGACATGTATCATTTCATATGCAAATACTTCACTATTTACAAGAAGCAAATTCTTCTGAAACTAGTCTAACCCAAAGCTGGCTGTGCAGTCACTTGAAGAACTTTTAAAAAAATAGCAATTTCAGGAGGTCTGGATAGCATACTGGGATCAGTCTGTTTTGTCTCTTAGGGTCAATCTCTCACAGCTGGGAGAGAATCGGTCCTTAAATCCTATCTAGAGGCAGGAGTGTCCAACCTGCAGCCTGTGGGCCATATGCAGCCCGGGATGGCTATAAATGCGGCCCAACACAAAATTGTAAATTTACTTAAAACATTATGAGATTTTTTTGTGATTATGTGTCGCAATGTATTTAATGTGTGACCCAAGCAACTCTTCTTCTTTCAGTGTGGCAGAAATGCCAAAAGGTTGGACACTCCTAATTCTATACCTAAAGCTGACTTTGGTTTCTTTCACTCCAAAGACAGAATCATCTGAGGAATGCAGAAAATATGACAAAAATACCAAACCAAGAAACCAATTTAAACCCAAAACATTGTCTGGGACATCCTGTGAGTGGAACCTGGTACCCTATAAGTTTCAATCACCTTTTAATGAATCCCTATACTAGAGGTTTCAAAAGGGCTGCCTTTTGGAAGTACTTTAAATTTTATTTATTTTTTAAAGATTTGATTTATTTATTTTTAGACAGAGGGGAAGGAGAGGAGGAAGAGAGGATGAGAAACATTGATGTGAGAGAGGAACATCAATCAACTGCCTCCTGTATGCACCCGGACCCCACAACCCAGAACGTGCCCTGACCAGGAACTGAACTGGCGACCTTTCACTTTGTAGGAAGATGCCCAACGAACTGAGCCAAACTGGTCAGGACAGAACTCAAAATTTTAGAGATAAACAGGCCCACATTGGCTCACCCTTTCCTCTTCTAGAAAAGGAATCTGAGGCCCAAAGAATGATCAGCTCAAGATAACTGGTCCTACCACTATAGCAGTGAAGGAATCCCTCCTGATCCCTTCAAGCTCTGTCACTCATGTCCTCACAGTTCTGCCAGTTATCCTCCCAGTATCCAAAGCCTGGCAAGCCTTATAAGTACTGTAAGTACTTATAAGTACTATAACTGCACAGTGCTTGGATAGCACAAACTCCAGGTCCATTCCTATGTACCACCATTTTTAAACAGACTATTATCAATTTGGAACACATCCACAGGTATCATGCCAAACACAGACAGAGTGTCAAACCAAGAACACTGAAGGACTGAAGATGCACAGCAGTCTAAAGCTAAGAAGCCTCAGGTAAACATGAGTGAGGTCTTCCTTACCTGGCTAGTCACCACTCATGAGGGCAGAAGTTGCAGGGAAGAGAATGTCAACTGACATTTCTAACTGTGAGTGCTGTGAATAATGATGACATGAGCTCCCATCCATATGAGTTTGCAAGGGATAGGACAAAGAACTGGCCTGAGATGCTCATCTGTGGGAGGGCTTTCTGAATGTGGGCAGGAGGAAGCACAGACTAATGAACCTATAAGCTCCTTCTCCAATTTCATGATCAAAGGCTCACTTAATCCCCATCAGACCAATTTATGGTTTCTTTTCAATTTTGTTGAGAGAACAATAGAGGCTGGCAACAAAGAACTTAAAAATAAGTAGTAAATTATTTAAACCTACAAAAAGATCATTTTAAAGTTTCTTAATGTGAAACCTACAACCTCTTATTCACCAGGTTTCCGGCTCTGGGTCTCAGCTATAGAATGCATATAAGCTGCACAAGGGTAGAGGCTTTCTTAAGCCTAATCTCACAGAACAAAAACAGTGATTCTAAGAGTTTTCCAGAGGTTGTGCAAAAACACGTTATAATCTGCTTTATCCTCCTCTGTGCTTATTCAAAGCCTATTTTTCTTGCCTTTACTATACACAACTAAATGTCTTCAGCAATGCTCTCTTACATTTGCTGCACGTATTTATAAGAAAACATCACTAGTGTACTGGTTATACAAAATGTTTGTACAGTGTTATATGAAAAAAAATTAGGGGAAACATCCTCAGAAAAGATGCTGAACACTCCTGCTATATACAAGACCAACTCAACTATGTGTGATTCTGCAACCCTGTTAATCATGACTAGGAGATCATGAGTAAGGAATAGATGATTCTGAAATCCTGTTAGTCCTTACTCTCAATAGATTCTTCCTCTAAAAACAGTCTAGGTACCCCCGAGGAAATATCCTCTAACCAAGTTACATATAAAGTCATACCTATGAGAAATGTTTTACAAACCATGAATATTAACGACTCCCCAAAGGAAGAACCTTTAATACAATACCTAGTTGAAAACCTTAAAACAGTCAGAAAATTATTAGTAATTCACTACCTTTCCATTCAGGGGATGATGGTAAAAAGACAAAAAAAGCAGACAGATTTATTTTTGCTCGAATGTAGAACTAGTTAAGGAGCAAATTTCCACAATCAACTGACTCTGTTCCCCAAACTTGAGTTATTATAAATCAAGGTAAAAGGAGCAAAAGGAGAGAAAAAGATGCAAAGGATTTCCAAATTCACCATCCAGCAGAGCCACGGGCAGAAACTGACCAACAACAGACAAAGGGTGCTGACCTAGCTCAGCAGTTCAAAAGTTCAAACACATCAGAATAACCAGGGGAGCTATAGCCCAGGTGGCACCCCTGGGACAATCAAGTCTGAGTCCCTGGGGTCTCAGCACAGTTACCAACTTTTTTTCAGCTACCCAGCTGACTGCGATGTGCAAGCAAGGAGAGGACTCACCAGTTTAGGGTAAAATTTAAAAGCTCCTCAAAGTGATCCAAGGAGCAAAACAGATAAGTACATCTCCCTATGACTTCTCTCTCTACCTCTTACTGTAAACTGTGGACAGGAGCTTCCAGGCTACAAGAAGTTTTCAATGAGAACTTTGAGTTACCCAGAGAATGAAACACGGTAGAGAAGTTGCTATCAATGGAGGTGGATCTATTTTCTTGATGACTTACTGGTTTTTGAGGGAAGAGGAGCAGACGAGAAAGGGGCTCTGTCTGCTAGGCGTTGGCTGGGAAAAGGTTTACCCCAGCTCTATGAAAACTCTTGGTATTCTATATGAACTTCCACAAAACACACACACACACACACACACAAACAAAAAGCAACACACCACCCCTAATCTTAACACACTACTCAAAATATCCCACATGCAGACTACCTCCTGGGCCTTTCCTTCTGGGTCCAATCAGCTGTCCCCTAGTTCACAAAGTCTAGGCAACCTCCTCTCTGGAAATGGCTTTTTACACTAGACTAGAGGAAAACAAGGCATGTCTCCAAAGTCTTTACGAGTGGATTTTGGATTCTCAAGGCTGCTTTGGGGGATTACCTTTATATCAAATGTCTCCCATGAAGAGTTCACAATTTCTAGGTTTTATTCTTCAATTAACCTCACGGCCTACTGACACATTCTACAATGGAAATTAAATTTCAAAGTCCTATTTACAAAATGGGAATGTGATTTCTGCACTATTTAGATAACAGAGATCTGAATTCATGCCAGTAAAGCACCTATGGCATAGTGCTAAAGGCAACAGAGCAGAGTTTTTAAAGGACAAATTTTAAATGTGGCTTTTATTAATGTGATGCAGAGAAAACTCAAGTATTAAAAATGTCATTCTCTAAAGACCAGGCTGATGCAATAAACTATAAAATATAACAAGTCTGCCAAAACCAGAAATACAGCAATAATTCCGCTTGCTTTCTTTAAAACTTAAGAGACAAATCTAGTTATTATTTCATATTAAGAAAACAGTTACTAAAGATTAGCTTAAATATGTGAATTTTCAGAAACTATAATCTAAAAATCAAAGGAAAATGATAAAAAGAAGTATATTTATTACAGTACCTGAACATAGTAAGCACTCAGTAAAAGTGTACCTTTTATTAAATGAGTAAGATGAGACAAAGCCAGAAGGTCAACAAGTCAGTTTAGGCAAAATGTGTAAGTCCATTTGGCCTAAATATCTACTACCATATTTTTTGGACCATAAAACACACCTAAGTTTTAGAGGAGGAAAATAGGAAAAAAAATTTTGAAGCAAAAAGTGTGGTAAAATATTTAATAGCATAAATAATATTTTACCAATTTAAATGTAAACAGAACTCAAACAGCAGCACTAACAACCATTATTCCTCACAAATTGGGTGGGGGTGGGGAAGGTGCATCTTATATTCCGAAAAATTGGTATTTAAGGTGTTTACCAGTCTACTACATAGCTGGTAAATATCTTAAGCCATTCAGACCCTCTACTTCTCTGGATCCTTGAAGGTTCTTCTAGGCAAAATGAGGAAGGATAAGGTAAACTACAGGCTCTCTGAATTCTTCCCAGAACTATCATAGTATGACTCTAGGACTTCAACATAAAAACCACAGACCTTATCCCCTATCCCCACCAAAAGACACACAGTTAAAGTATAACTGTGACATTTATATCTCTACCTAGACAGATTTTTTCCTTGCTTCTTTCTCAACAGTACTTTAAATTTTCAAGCTCTTACTACATACATCCATTGGTCTCCCTTTTAGAACTTCCTTATTCTCACAATCAGGCTTTTGACTTTTCTGTTCCAACAATGACACTTTCTATTGCCTGTCTTCCTAGAGACACTGTGTAATCAAGAACTAAAAGGGCATGGCTCCAAGTCTTTCCCAAGTTATCCAATTGATCATATTTATACCTGCCCAGTTTTCCTTCTCTCACTCTGAACAGTGTGAAAAACCTGGCACTGTTTGGTCTGCAGCGCCACAATGATGTCACCTATTTTCACTATAAACTCACTGACATGGCTCAGGCCTCGGGCTCACTGTGACTGCCTCACCCAGAAACCTTTATTCATTCACTCTCTGAAACACTTTTGTGCCCAGAAATGCACTACAAACTGAAATGGAATAGGAGAATCATAATCAGTTTCTTTTTCTGACTTTTGTTGCATCAATAAATTGCTAAAGAGGGTGAGAGGGTAGCACTTCACTGCCCTGCCTTCAGTCCAGACAGACAGAAAAAAGCACTAATGGTGCTGTGACCTTACTCCTGACTCCTGCCCAGGCCAGAGTCCCTCAGTACTCATCATAACCTAAGGGGTCAGGCTGCATGATCTAACAGTCATCCCTGCACAAATATTCCTCAAATCTCAAAGGATACCAATGGAAGGTTATAGTTCATTCACAAAATCATCAACTTTGAAGGTATAAATACACATTTTATACCACAAAGACATAATCTTCACCCAAATAAGCCATCCTAACAGCTGTGTTCCAATGAAATGTCTAAGCTGCAAACCACCACTTCCTGTCCTAAACCTGCTAATCACCACTTCCTGTCCTAAACCTCTTTGCCCACCTAGGTTCTTAGTAATCAATGTGTGAAACTGCTGTAGTTAGCAGCAGTTGGGAGCAGATTAGAGATATAGAATCTCAAGCCACATCACATATCTGTTGAATCAGATTCTGCATTTTAACAAGCTCCCCAGAGCTGATTCAACTGCACATTAAAGTTTTAGAAGCACCAAACAAGGTACAGAAAAATCGGGGAAAAGAAAAGATTAAGGGCTGGCAACTGACTTCTGTCTTCCTTTGCCTCTCAACCCCACTACTTCCCTCTTCCCATTCTTACCCAGGGCCCCAAAGCCTCCTGCCTTCTCTAGGCCTAGTCATATCTTGCCTATCAACTTAACCTGTCCAAACCCTGGGAAACAGTCTGGGCAAATGGTTAGGTACTAAACTGAGAAGTCAAAACTCAAAGGCCTTAAAATCTGTTTTCTCCACTACTTACTATGTGACTACAGGCAAATTACTTAACCTCTCTATGCACATGTAAAATAAGAATAAAAATGAAGAGCTATCTCACAAAGTCAGTACAAGATAGCTATTATTTTTTTAACACTTGGACAATGTGTCCCTTCTCTTTACTAATTCAAATAAAGCATGTTGGTTCCAATACTACCACAAATCTATCCAGCCTGCAGTGTCAGCACATTTTTTCTTTTATCTTCAACCCTCCATTTCCATCAATTTATGTAATCACATAACAAAGACTAATTCATCCTCACTGACCTAAGCACATCTTGATTCTCTTCTCAACCTACCAAACCACTGTGGAATACCCTCAGCTCAAAACAAATGGCTTCTGCAGTATACATGGTGTTCAGCAGACCCCCAGGTGTCAACCCACTGAAATTGAAAATCACCCAGTAATGGAGCCCATACCAATTTTTTTGTTAATGAGAGAAGCCCATGAATTTTTAAATAGCTCATTAATTCAAGAGTCTGTTCTTTCCCCTACACATAAAGAAAGTGATTTATCTATCTATCATGTGAGAGCCTTAGCTTGCTTTATTTATTCTTCCTAAGAACTGAAATTCACCTTCAAACTTCATCTAACGACACATAAATGACAGGTACAATCTGGTTAGTTTACCTATCGATAGATCTCATTTCCCCTTCATAATCAACATTTCTGGGAAAGAAAGAAACTTCACTTACTCCCCTAAACAACCAATGAGAAGCCTGCAACTGAAAGCTAGGCATGCATGGCTTCCTTCGTCTGGTCCCAGCCCCAGCCCCACTCTCATTTCCTGTGGAGCTAAGAAAAGCAGGTCTGGTGTTGCCATATATGAATTGAGGCATTTCAGCATCTAAAACCAAAGCAATTTACGACTTATTTCTCACTTTGTTATTATCATCCTACCCAAACAAATGGATGAAAAATCCTAACTTCTAGCTATAAAGCAGGAGTTAACACAATGTGGTAACACACTGCAGTTAACAGTAATTAGACTTTTTTTGTAAAATGAAGACATTAAAAAAGATCAGCATTATAGCTCCATCTCAACCCATCAAAATGGAATTTGCCAAAATATCCAAGCTTTTTAATGTTCCTTAATGAAGAATGATAGGAAGAGAAAGAAAACTGACGTAAGACAAAACAACAGGGAGCTTTATAAAGTTTTCCAGTCTGCCTTGACTGACCAGTGTAGTTCATCCCACAGACTGAAAGGTCACCAGTTCGATTCCCAGTCAAGGCACATGCCTAGGTTACAGGTTCAGTCTACAGGAGGGGCATGTATGACAGGCAGCCAATCAATGTTTTCCTCTTGCACTGATATTTCTCTCCCTTTTTTTCTCCCTCCCTCCTCCTCTTCCTAAAATTAATAAAAGTTTGCCAGCCCTTACACATGCAGCACCCAGTGAACTGACAGGTAACTGCAGCTGCCAAGGGGTCTAGGAGAGACTAGTAGAAGATCACCATGCAAAGCCTGGTCCTCATCCAAACTGCTGACTCACAGAATCACGAGCAAATAAAATGATGGTTGTTTTAAGTCATTCTGTTTTGGGGGTGGTGTTATGCAGCAAAGGCCAAATGAAAGAGGCATTTACCACCACCTGATGTATTATTTATTTACCATCTTATACACCACAAAAGCAAAGACTGTCTTTTTTGCCAATTCTGTATCTCTATCATCTAGAATAGAGTCTGTAGCATTTTTGTGTTGAATAAATGTACTATATATCTGAATTAGAAGACCATTATGTATTGCTTAGTTTTGAAAAAATAAAATTCTTAATTTATTCGTTTATATCACATTAGTACTTTAGAGTACAAAGTTTATTTTCTGTGCCTTCATTGTCTTTATGGTGTTGGTATGAACTGAATTGTGTTTAACTTCCCCCAAATTTATGTCAAAGGCCTAACCTCTACATACCTCAGAATGTGACAGTATCTGGAGACAGGACTTTTAAAGAGATAATTAAGTTAAAATGAGGTTGTTAAGTTAACAGGTGTCCTTCTAAAAGGAGATCTGGACACACACAGAAACTCTTGGGATGCACATACACAGAGGATAGGCCCTGTGAGGGTATAGCAAGACCGCAGCTGCCTGCAAGCTGACAAGAGAGGCCTCAGGAGAAACTAAACCTATCAACTCTTTCTTCATCTTGGACTTCTAGCCACTAGAACTGTGAGAGAATTAATTGCTGTTGTTTGAGCACTCAGTCTGCGACATTTTGTTATGGCAGATCAAGCAAACTACTACAGATATGGAGTTCACATACATTTGTTCTTGTGGTATTTTATCATTACCACATTCTCTTAAAAATAAAAAATATGTTAAAAGATTCAAAGAAAAAATGTTGGGTGGCAAGTAATTTTTTGAATTGATTTTTAACTAGTTCCTAGTTACTACGTCCTATCTCCTAGTTACTAACAGGTAGGTTTTAGTCCCATTTCTGTGACTGATGAACTCTGGTTTTGGAAGGGGTCTACAGCCTCTTCAGAACAAATCTTAGGCCCATTCTTTTACCAAAGTTTGAATCAGATAATCTTCCAGACCCCTCCCAACCCTAACATTCAAGCGAGCAAACATGGAAATAATTACCAAAATGTGAAAATGAATTCTACAAATGATTTAAAAAAGAGTTTTAATTTCCACTTTCATTCAGGGTTGATTGATATCACTATTACACATCATAGGGAGGAAGTTTTCCCATAGTTTGTTGATGAAAGGAAGGACAGAAATTCTCACAGTGAGTTATCAGATGGCTGCAGAGTATATTTCTTACACTCTTTTGGGAAGAGAGTCGTTTTCTTGCTACTTTCTTCAAAGAACCTCATTTGAAATTTAAGACAATATACAAGGTATATCTTAAGTATAAATATGTTGTACAGAGATGACATAATCTTTTCAAAGTTCATTTCTCACAAAGGTTTCCTCACAAGCACAGGAAAAGCATTTTAACAAAACCTTCCTTCCTTCCCTGTAATTTACTAGTCTCAAGAGGATACTAGGATAAAATCTGTATTGTGGGTAGTTCCTCATTTGCTAATATTTATAAACAAGTTCAATGAAAACTATATTTTGGGGATATGAGAATAATAAAGGTTAAACTAAACCTGACAAGACTTGACTCTGATGTTTACGTAGTACCATCATATTTCTAAAGTGCCTTAAAGTCACCATGATTTCTTAAAGCAGTACTGTGGACTGGACTGAGGATTTATTTGTATTGTATGAATGAAGTTCTTCAAAGATACTAAACATCTTGCTCTTGTCTCAGGCCAGCTGAGTTTCAAAGGCTGTGAGTAAAATGGAGAAAGCTCCTTGGAGATTTATTATTTGCTGTGGGGTCAGGGTAATAAGAGAATAGGAACTTTTTCATTTATCATCAAACTGGATGTTGGGTTAGAAAAGCACATTTTTCCTTAAGGTGAAATATTTCAAACATGATATAGATTTTGGTTTAACAAAAACTGTTGATAAATCAACCCTTGAAGTCCAAGGGAAATTCTCTTTTCTTTTAATTTTAATCTTTATTGTATTTTTTCCCATTATCATTAGTCCCCTTATATACCCCTCCCCCCAGCAATCGCCCACAATTGGCAAATTATTTCTTAGTGGTTCAGGGCTGAAGTCTTTAACCTTATCTCTCTATATTATTCTGATAATGATAGGTTTGTTATCCAGGTGTGTAATTTGTACATACTCTGGAACCAAATTTTTACAGTGAAATTTTTATAAGAAATAAAAAACTAGGACTTCCAGCCAAGATGGAGGCATAGGTAAATATACTTTGTCTCCTCGCACAACTAAAAGAAGGACAACAAATTTAAAAACCAAAAAATAACCAGAACTGCCAGAAAATCAAACTGTATAAAAGTCTGACAACCAAGGAGTTAAAGAAACATTCTTCAAGACAGGTAGTAGGAGTGGAGACGGGGAGCCAGGGTGGAGAGAACTCCCACCTTATTTGAAAAAATAATGAAGGAGAACTTCCCCAGTCTGGCAAAGGAAACAGACTTCCAGGAAGTCCAGGAAGCTCAGGAAGTCCCAAAGAAGTTGGACCCAAGGAAGCACTCACCAAGGTACATCATAATTACATTTCCTAAGATTAAAGATAAGGAAAGAATCTTAAAAGCAGCAAGAGAAAAGGAAAGAGCTACCTACAAAGGAGAGCCCATAAGACTATCAGCTTATTTCTCAAAAATAATCTTGTAGGCAAGAAGGGGCTGGAAAGAAGTATTCAAAGATATGAAAGGCAAGGACCTATATCCAGGATCACTCGATCCAGCAAAGCTATCATTTAGAATGGAAGGGCAGATAAAGTGCTCCCCAGACAAGGTCAAGTTAAAGGAGTTCATCATCCCCAAGCCCTTATTATATGAAACGTTAAAGGGACTTATCAAAGAAGAAGAAGATGATCAAAAATATGAACAGTAAAATGACAATAAACTCACAACTATTAACAACTGAACCAAAAAAAAAAAAAAAAAGGAAAAAAACAAACTAAGCAAACAACTAGAATGGGAATAGAATCACAGAAATGGAGATCACATGGAGGGTTATCACCAGGGAAGGAGAGTAGGGAGAACAGAGGAAAAGGTATAGGGAATAAGAAGTATAAATAGTAGGTACAAAATAAGCAGGGGGAGGTTAAGAATAGTGTGGGAAATGCAGAAGCCAGACAACTTAACATGTATGACTCATGAACATGAACTAAGGCGGGGCACTGCAAGGTAGAGAGGAATAAAGAGGAGAGAAAAAGAAAAATTATTAAAAAGTGAAAAACTAATCTAGGTAGAGTTACTTCACATTTAGGTATCTTAACTTCCAAATGGTTCCATTTCCTTAAATCTTTTAATTTTTCTTCTTCTGTACTATACAGTACTTAATTTATAGGGCCACTAACATTCTGAAAGAACCAGTGATACTATCAAATTATTCTTTCATATATTTGCAGATAGAAGAGATTTCAAGATACTTCTAGATGCTTCCTAACAAATAGGTATTTATGCGGAGGGGAAAGTTACTCAGTATGTGATACGAATGTATGTATGAACAGATGAGTGCAAAACAGTAAAGCTTTTTAAAAGTTTTATTTATTTATTTTTAGAGAGAGGGGAAGGGAGAAAGAGAGGGAAAGAAACATTGATGTGTGGATGCCACTCATGCACCCCCGACTGTAGACCTGGCCTGCGACCCAGGCATGTGCCCTGACTGGGAATCGAACTGGAGACCCTTTGGTTCATAGACCAGTGCTCAATCCACTGAGCCACACCAGCCAGGGTGCAAAAATAGTAACGTTTCTAATCAAGACAGGAAGTCCCAAGTCACAGAACTTCTGGCAACTGCAAGAAGCAGATTCTTGAAAGTACCTCCTAGAGTCAGTCATTAGTAAAAATACAAGGAAAAAAACAGGTTCTTTTGGAAACCAATGTTGGAGGATTCACACTTTCCAATTTCAAAACTTCCTACAAAGCTACACTAATCAAGACAGCGTTGTACAAGCACAGGATAAACAAATATCAAAGGAATAGAATTAAGAGTCCAGAAATAAAAAAAAAAAAACAGGTTCAAAAACCCTAACACTTAAGGTCAAGTGGTTTCCAGTAAGTGTACCAAAACAACTGAATAGCAAAAGAACAGTTTTTTCAACAAATGGTGCTGGAGCAACTGGATATCCCCAAGCAAATGAATTATGCTGCACCTCTACTTCCTATCACATACAAAAATTAACTAACTCAAAATAGGAGATCTGTCCACAGAGGACCCAGCCATGTAATATGAAAAACAGAGACATTTCTTGAAGAAGATACAAGATACAAGAAACACTGCATATAGGGCAGTGATGCCTCAGTCCCCTTCAAAGTAGGCACTTTGGTACCTCACACAATTCTCCCAATCACCATATGCTGCCCTGTTGTATTTTCATGAATCTCATAGAGAGCCTGAAACCACTACCCTTTCAAACGTGATTTTAGCTTTTGGAAAAGCCAAAAACTAAAGTTTAGTTTTCACAGGGTGCCAAATCTTCACTGTACCGGGGCTGAGTTACCTGGGTGATTTGATGTTTCACAAAACACTCTGCACAAGATGCAATGCATGAGCAAGCACTTTGTTGTGATGAAGCTGCCAATCACCAGTTACCCATAGCTACGGCCTTCTGAATCATCCAAATAGTTTCCATGAAAGAATGTTCAAGCTTAATGCAAAATCTGATGCAGCTTCATTGCTCTATTCACTCAAGCATTTTGAGTGCAATGGCCACAAAATACACAAGCTCGCTCAATGCGTCTACCACCACAATGACTAGTACAGCCAAATCATTGGTCACACATGCACATTCCAGTCCACTCTCTTTAGATGTCAGGTTACACTGATGTCACGCAAACCATTGTTAATTTAATGATATTGACAATGGTTGTACTTTTTCTGGACAGACCTCATAAATCAAACAACTAAATGTAAGAGCTAAAACAATAAAACTTAAAAGAAATTATAGAAGCAAATCTTCATGACCTTGGCTTAGGCAGTGTTTCCTTAGATGACACCAAAAACACAAGCAAAAACAAAACAAAACATAAGCTAAAATGGACTTTATCAAAATTAAAATCTTTTGTGCCTCAAAGTGCACCATCAAGAAATAAAAAATTGCCCTGGCTAGGTAGCTCAGATGTTTAGAGCCTTGTCCCATATACCAGGGTTGCAGTTCCAATCCCAGTCAAAGCACATACAATGAGTGATAAATGAATGCATAAATATGTGGAACAACAAATCAATGTTTTTTCTCTCTCTGTAAATCAATCAATAGATATTTTTTTTAAGTAAAAAGTCAACCCAAAAAATGGGAGGGAATAAATGTGCAACTCATGTACCTGGTAAAGGACTTGTATTTGGAATACCTAAAGAAATCTTATGACTCAAATTTTTTTAAGTAACACAACTTAAAAATGGGCAAAGAATCTGAATGACCATTTCTCCAAAGAAGATAGATATTCAAATGGCCAATAATATGCTGTTATATGTAAAGATGCTCAACATCATTACTCATCAGAGAAATGCAAATCAAAAACCACCAGGTTTTTGAAAGAAAGAAAGAAAGATACCACCAGGATGGCTACAATCAAAAACAGAACATTATAAGTACTAGCAAGGATGTGGAGAAATTAAAACCTTCATATACTGCTGGTGAGAATGTAAAATGATATAGTTGCTTTGGAAAACAGTCTAGCAGTTCCTCAAAAGGCTACACATACGGTTGGTTAACAGGCAATTCCACTCCTAGGCATATACCTAAGAGAAATGAAAATATAGTCTACACTAAAACCTGTATAGAAATGTTCATAGCAGAATTATTTCTAATAGCCTAGAAGTAGAAACAACCCATATGCCCATCAACTGAATAACAAATAAAATGTAATATATCCATACAAAATATTACCGTGCAATAAAAAAATGAAGTATCAATACATACATACTACAACATGCATGAATTTTGCAAACATGCCAGATAGCATAAGCAGTCACAAAACACATACTGTTTGATTACATTTATATGAAATGTCCAGAATCAGTAAACCTATAGCGACAGAAAGTACATTAGTAGTAACCTAGGAACAGAGAAGAGGAAAGGGGAGAGGTGGTAATAGGATGACTAGGATATGGGATTTCCTTCTTAGAATGATAAATGTGTTCTAAAATGCAGCTATGATTGCACAACTCTGTATATATCCTGAATTATACACTTTAAATGGGTGAATAGTGTGATATTTGAATTACATTGCAATAAAGCATTTTAATGGTGTTCTTGATATCCAAAGTTGTTCTCCTCCTACTCCCCACTACTCCCGTCAAAAAGGGGGAGGGGCTGTCTTCACAATTTGTCTTGTTGCTGATTACTCATAATGAACAAAGGGTGAATAAAGTGGACATACCACTGGACTTTTACTGCTGTCCAAGATGGAGTCAACAGAGACTTAATTTACCTTTCACTTGAAAACCAAAACAAACCCATACAAAATTTAGCAAACAAAAGTTTTCAGGAAACTAGGCATGAAACATTAAACAATGAAGGTCACTTATCTCTGAAAGATATGAAACAAACTCGGTGAGCCATACAACTGCCTGGACTTACTCCCTTTACAAAGTTTGTGGCAGGTTCCTTCAACTGAGAAGTGAGGTTGAAGGTAGACCAAGGCAGCTAGAGTTCCAGGTGACAGTATCAGAAATAAGAGCTACACAGAAGAAAGCGTTGCAGAGGGACCCCAGTGCTTTCAGCCAAGTAATGACCAGCACATACAAGTAACGAAATTATCCAAGGCTGGACATTAAAAACTATTCAAAAGAATCAGAAGAAACAGTACAGGTACTCACATAGGAATAGGAATAGTGCCTGTTCCCACCAAACAAATGGAAAAACTTGTAACTCATGGGGAATTGAGTATAGTACTCAGAAAGATCTTACCTTAGTGGGCAAAATTAGCACTCAACTGACCCCTGATGAAGAACTCCTTAGCAAAATCAAAGGAGCAAGACACAAAAGAATCAAATTATTTCCACATAACTTTACTGCACTCCAGAACAAAGCTCAGGGATACTTACAGAAATAAAATAACATCCAGAACACAACAAGGTAAAATTCGGAATGTCTGGCATCCACTCAAAAATTACCAGACAAGAAAACACAGGCAATAATGAGAAGATCCATCCAAACCAAACCAATTCTGACAGAGATATTGAAATTATAGACAAGGAATTAAAACAGCTATTATAACTGTATTCCATACATTCAAAAAGTAGAAACCTAGAAAATACTGTAAAAGACAAATCTTCTAGAGATAAAAACAATATCTGAGATGTAAAATACACTAGATGGGCCCTGGCTGGGTGGTTCAGTTGGTTGGAGCATCATGCCATACACCAAAGGCCTCCAGGTTCCATCCCTGTGTATGAGATGCAACCAGTCGATGGTTCTCTCTCACGCTGATGTTTCTTTTCTCTTTCTCCCTCTCCCTCTCTCTCTCTCTCCCCCCAACCCTCTTCCTTGCTCTCTAAAATTAATGAAGGCATGTCCTTGGGTGAGGATTAATAATAAAAAAAAATTTAAAACCAATACACTAAACAGGATTAATGGCAGAGTCAACACTAAAGAAGAAACTAGCCCAAATGAAGCCTAAAAGAAAAAAAATAAATAAAGGCTGTGAGACAACTTCAAGTGGCCTAATAAACATGTGATGGGAGTGCCCAAATATAAAAACAAGGAAGGGATATAAAGAAAAAAAACTGAAGAAATAGTGACTAAAATTTTTCCAAATTTGATGAAACTTCTAAACCCGCAGATCCAAGAAGCTCACAAATCTAAAGCACAAGAAACATGAAGAAAAATACACCAGGACACATCACAGTTAAATTACTGAAAACCAAGAATAAAGGGAAAATCTTAAAAGCATTCAGAGAAAACAGCATGTACATATACAAAGGAATGAAATAAGGACAGCAGATGTCCCAGTAGAAACAATTCAAGTGACAAGATGGTGCAATAACATCTCTAAAACACTAAAAAAAAAAACTAATATAGAATATTATACTCAGCAAAAATATCTCTCAAAAATGAAAGCACCAAAAAGAAAGTTTTCAGACATACAAAAGCTAAAAAAAAATTCATCACCAGCAGTACTATATTACAAAATAATGACAAAATTAAGCCCTTCAGGCAGAAGGAAAATGATACCAGATAAAATATGGATCTATACAAGAAATGAAAAGCACCAGAAATGCAAACCACACAGGTACACATATTAGGTTTTTTCCTTACTGTTTATATTTTTCAAAAAAATAGTTAACTGTTGAGCAATTAAATTTCCAGCATGGCAGCCTAGGTAAACACAGCTCACCTCCTCGCACAACCACATCAAAATTACAACTGAACTATAGAACGACCATTATTCAGAACCATTAGAAATCAAGATAAATGGAAGTCCTACAACTATGGAATTAGACAAGAAATTATATCGTGACTGGCAGGACAAGCAGAGACGTGGAAGGGGCGGGTCCCACACCTATAGGTAGCGGATAAAAATCAGGAGGGAAATCTGAGGAGTAAGGGATCCCAGACCCACACCAGGGCCCCGAGACCAGGATTCCAGTGCCATGAAGATAAGTTGCTGTAACTTCTGGCTGTAAAAACCAATGGGGACTGAGGTTATGGAAGAAAGAAACTCTCGACTCCCTGGCAGTTCCTCTTAAAGGGCCTGCAGACTTACTCAGACTCACTCCCTCTGAACTCCAGCACAGGGACAGCAGATTGAAAGGCACCAGAGGCATACAGGAAGGAACTGAAGTGTCTGGCATCAGGGCAAGAGCCAAGGGACACCTTTCTCCCAGACAGAACTTTAGGAAGAGGCCACTGTTCCTTTGCTGAACCTTACCCCCCCAGAGCCAGCAGGTGGGTGCCATATCTGAGACTCCATCAACCTGGCTCACACTGTTAGCCCAACTCTGGTGATTCCCTGAGAACCTGCCCCACCCAACTCTTGGACCCACCCAACCTGTTTCCAGTGGCTTTTTCATACAAACAGCTTGTCTTGGCCCATGCTTCATATTTTCCTAAATTATCTCAAACAACCAGCATCTGGCATCAGCGAACCCCATACCTCTCGCTAAGTTGCCCCAGGCCTGGCACTAGCAGCAGGCTTGGCTCACAGCTTAGCCTTTCCTGGGCACTTCCAAGCCCAGCACAAGTAGCAGCCATCTGCAGATCACTTTGCAGCTTACGTTGTGTGGCCCCTGATGGAACACAGGCTGTGACCAACTTTGGACATGCCAACAGCAATCAAGCCTGAACAAGAGGAGGGTGTACACATCCAATACAGTGGGAGTAGCTCAAATACCCAAACTGAGTAAAAGAGGAAGCTCTGCCCCTGGATGCTACAGGACACCAACTACATTAGGCCACACTACCAAGCCTGAGAGAGGTAGCAGCTCTACCTAATACATAGAAACAAACACAGGGAGGCTGCCAAAATAAGACAAAGAAACATGGCCAAAATGATAATACAGAACAAAACTCCAGAAAAAGAACTAAATAAAATGAAGGCAAACAAGGTGCTAGATTCAGAGTTCAAAACACTGGTTATAAGGATGCTCAGTGAACTTAGTGAGAACTTCAAGCGCATTAAACTAGGCATGGAAACTATAAAAAAAGAACCAGTCAGAAATGAAGAATACACTGATTAAAATAAAGAACAATCTACAAGGAATCAACAGTAGAATGGATGAAGCCTAGAATCAAATCAGCAATGTGGAATAGAAGAAAGCAAAAAACACCAAATCAGAATAGCAAAAAAAAAAAAAAAAAAAAATCCAAAAAAAAAAAAAAATGAAGCTAGTGTAAGCAGCCTCTGGGACAACTTCAAGCATATCAACATCCACATCATAGGGGTACTGAAAGGAGAAGTGAGAAAGAAAAAAATAGAAACCCATTTGAAAAAATGATGACAAAAAACTTCCTTAAATTGGTGAAGGAAACAGACATATGCAAGTCCAGCAAGTGCAAAAAGTCCCAAACAAGATGAATCCAAAGAAGCTTACCCCAAGACACCTCATAATTAAAATGCCAAAGATTAAAGACAAAGAGAGAATATTAAAAGCAGCAAAAGAAAAGCAGCTAGTTACCAACAAGGCAGCCCCCATAAAACTGTCAGTTGATTTCTTGAAAGAAACTTGCAGGCTAGAAGGGACTGGCAAGAAATACTCAAAGTCATGAAAAGTAAGGACCTACAATCAAGATTACTCTATCCAGCAAAGCTATCATTTAGAATTGAAGGACAGATAAAGAGCTTCCTAGACAAGAAAAAACTAAAGGACTTCATCAACAAACCAGCATTATATGAAATGTTAAAGGGTCTTTTTGAAGAAGATAAAAAATATGAATAATAAAATGGTAACAAATACATATCAACAACTGAATCTAAAAAAAAATGCAAAGTTGAAGGGATTAAGAACTACAAACCAGTAGTAACAGAATTGTCATGTACATGCAAAGTACAGCATAGGAAATAGAGTAGCTGAAAAACACACATGCATGACCCCTGGACACGGACAACAGTGTGGGAATTGCCTGAGTGAGTGAGGAGGAGGTTGGGTGGAGGAGGAAAATGGGGTGTGGGGGGAGGGGGAATTGGGCCAACTGTAATAGCATAATCAATAAAATATAATTTAAAAAAGTAGTTAACTGTTTAAACAAAAATAATACCAATATATTTTGAGATTTATGACATATAAAAGTAAAAGTTATAATAAAAATACTGCAAGGCCAGGTAAGAAGTGGAAGTGATACTATTGTAATGTTCTTATATTGTACATGAAGTATATATCATTTACTGTGACAAGTTAAAAGTATGTACTATAACCTTAAAGCAAACTATAAAATAGTCAAAAGGCCAGAAAATGGGATCATAAAACAATTAATTAATCCAAAGGAAAGCAGAAAAAAGGGGGAAAGGCAAAGAGAAGAAAATCCTCAGCAGAAAGAGCCGGAGAGAAATGAAAAACAAAAGTCAAGAATGTCCTATATTTAGCACTTTAAACCACTTTTTTCATGTAATACATAAAAGGGAGAATATATTTTTCAACTAATTGAGTAGTAAACTAATTCAATCCTAGTGTTGATGACTGTCAGAAGCCTTGTTTCAACAAATAAAAAAGAATTTCACACTCTGAAGGCTAGCAAAAGCCTTTTTGCCAGCATTATTAGAGAAAGGTAGAAATATTTCACTTGATATTAAATTTTTCAAAAAAGACCACAAAACTATTTTACTCAGTAGGCGTAGGAAAAGTATCTTTTGTCTATATAATCAAAAAGCAAACATACAGTACCTAAAAATAAATGGAAAACTTCACCTTTCAAATGATTTCCTTTTTTAATTGAACTCAGAAACTTATTAAAAACTATCTGAATATCACAAAGCTATCTATACCACATTGTTGCCATTTTACAGAAGTCACTCCCAGTCCTAATGTTCAAGAATAGCTGCTGAATAAAGTAGTCCCTATGTGACCTACTCTGGGCCATCCACTCACCAGATACTCCACATATCATTCCTAATGTTGCACAAAGGGCACTCCAAGAAGTCTGATGAGCACTCCTTCACAGTACTTCTCTGGAGATCGTTAGAGTACTAAATGGATAAACTGTTAACTCCTAACTGATGCAGGAGATTCAAAACAGCAATGAACACCAAAACAGCAGCAGATACAGGACACAAGGCCTCCCAAAAGACAGATGATGATGGTTCAAGGCAAACAGTAAGGGGCCAGCAATTACCATAACCAACAGAACACACCCCTCCTATCTCTATTCAAAGCTCTATTAATCAAGGTTATGAGTCATCAGCTCAAGGCTTGTTTTAACTATAAGCTGACTATTCTTGCTCCTTACCCATCTATGCCTCCTGCACAGAATCTGAATTTAAGTCATAAAGCTCCACTGTGTATACCATATCTAGTTTAGCAGCTCTAGCTTAGTTATATACTCTCACAGGCCCTGCTCTACCCCACCTGCAGTATCATCCTCCTCAAACTGCTTGCTCTGTGTTCCACAAAGGCACAAGCTGACTGCTCTTCCAGTTCACTGCCAACACCGAGCAAACCACACATGGTGCCAAGCACATACCATGTATGCATTAAGTATATAATAAATGATTAAAAGGAATCTTGCCTAGCAGAGGAGACTCAAAATATTTACAGACAGAGAAACAGAAACTGGATTCTAAGTCCTCAAATCACTAAAGAGTAAATAACTGAACATCCATAAGTTTTTTCCTGGAAACTAAGGGAAGAAGCAACAAGAATGGATGAAAGAACATACAGAGTGGGCAAAAGTACATTTACAGCTGTGAGTACATGAGTTTCTTATATTAATATTTATTAATTATGTGTCCCAACTCGTGTGTACCACATGCAGAGAGATAACAGAGATGTTCTAATATACCACTTCAAACAGGGAAGCCCTAGAATTTAAGGTGTGCCTTAGCAGGTGAATGAATACACTCAATAAATTGTATTACTTGAATATACATCCTCAACCTCAGGCAATACTCACTAACTTGGGATCCCCAATAAATTGTATGTCCCTTTGATGTACAGCCCTAATTTGGGTAATATCAGTCTTGACTTGAGATCTCAAAACTAAACAGCCATAAAACTACACAGCAATTATTCATAAAGAGGGTCACAGAAAAACTGATGGGCCAAAGGGCTGTAGTTGTCAGCAGTATTCTGTTATTATCATAGCAGGTAAGAATGAAAACTCTAAGTACAAGAATTTTCAAAAAAGTAAACTATTATTAAATTTAATGAGATCCGATCTGATAGTAAGTCCCTAATAAAAGACATCATAAAAGCACTTTAGAATAAAAGAAAAATACTCTGAAAGGTACACTTGAAGCGAATCAAATGCATAATTGTACTCCCCCATATATCACAGAACAAACCATTTATTTAACTTGGTACACATCTTTCTGACTAAAGAGAATTCATTTTGTTTTGTTTTCCTTTTAAATCCTGGTGCGTCAACAGCTTCTGTCCACAATAAAGGAAAACTCCAGTCTTTAGCATCATGTGACAAATGGCTGAATATTAAACAATGGAGTCCCCCAAAAAAGCATCAGAAGGAAAAACTGGTTTGGCCTAGTTCCTGATACCAATGACCTCACTGACAGTAATGAGCTTGTCTTCACAGGGATAAGAAACTATATTCACTTAAAGAAATGACTTAAACTTACAGTAACAACTAATAATGGGAATGGGGAAGGTAAAGGCTTCAGGAAAGCACAGACAGGCAGCAGCGTCACAAAACCTGAAGGCATGTGGTTATATTGCTAAGAAATGGGAAGACCCAGGCAGATCAATTTCTACTCTTTCTCCTTCCATATAGACTCCAAGGCATGTTCCCATTGAGCAGCTCTCCTGCCCAAGCTGGGGATGCCAGGCCACAGCACCTGCTGAGTGCATTATTCACAATAGCCAAAACCAGGAACAACCGCAACACCTACCAACTGGTAAATAGACAGAGGTAGCTGGATATCCATACTCTAGAAAACTGTTGCGCAATAACAAAGGAACAAGCTACCACACGTAACAGTACAATGAAACTAAAAAAAAAAAAACGATGCAAGGTGAAATGTTCAAAAAAGGCAAATTTAACCCTGACAGCTGTGACTCAGTTAGATGGGCACCATCCTGCAAATAGAAAGGTTGTGGGTTCGATTCCCAGTCAGGGCACATGCCTACATTGCTGGTTCGGTCCCTGGACAGGGCAACCAATCAATGTTTCTCTCTCACATGGATATTTTTCTCCCTCTCATCATCTCTCTCTAAAAATAAATACATAAAATCTTTTTTTCAAAGACAAATTTATAAAGACAGGATTAGTGGTTGTCTGCAGATCTGGATTAAAGTACATATTAACTGTAAATTAGTATGAGGATCTTGTTAAAGTGATGAAAGAGTTCTAACACTGATTTAGAGTGATGGCTGCATCACTCAGTAAATTTGCTAAAAATCACTGCATGAATGAAATGTGAGTGAAATTCTTAATACATAAACTTTACCTCCATAAAGCTGTTTAAAAAACAAAAAAAAAAAACAAAACCCTGAAGACATTTCTAAATTTCTTGAAGGCTTGTTCAGAGCAGCAGCAAGCCTCATCACAGCACTGCTCTGCATCCTGCCTCCTCTCCCTGTCCCTCACCCCCATCTTCCTGGGCTTGCAACTCCCCAAGTATTTCAGCACAGAGGTCAAGCACTAAGGCACTACTTTACTCCTGTTTTTGTTTTCTGTTGTTGCTGTGGAAGTTACTGGTCTGGATGAAAAATAACAAATACCTGGGCAAAACCAAAAAAGTTTAAAATCAAAAATATAACTTCTAGTTAACTTTCAGGTTGGTGAACTGATCACAGGAGTCACAGGGGTTAATTCCCATAAAAATAATTATAAGGTAAACAGAAGAATAAAGAAATAAAGGGAAGGAGATGACAGCAGAGATCATTTCTATCAAGTTTTGACAACTGAAAAAATGGCTGGAACAGTAATTCATTTAGTAAAGAGGAAAACCTTACAACTTAAGTGCATACTAGGAAGGGTACCAAATGTGAGGCAATCTGCCCCACAGAACCCTGAGAAGATCTTCATTTGGAAGCAAATGACAGCAAGTGAAGTATTGTAAAGCTAAAATCAGGAGAACTGATATTTAGTGATTAACATCCCAGGTTCCCTGTCACTACCTTGTATAGTCTGGTGACTATCCCACATCATTCCACGCCCACAAGAACCAAGAGGTTTAGTCCCTGAAGAAACTGAAGGAGAAATGCTCAGATGAGAGGACATGAGGCAAAGAGGTGGGACACAGGATTAAAAAGCTAACCTATTAGAATATAGGTTCTGCAGGCTCCTTTCTCTGCCCTGAATTCCAAAACTCCAATAAACAAATGTAGAATCCCTAGGCAGGAAAAGCCTCTGAGTATTCTTCTCAGAAAAACTGACCCCAAAGAAAAGGCCTACAGATATTTCAAAGTGGGGTTCTCAATCTACAATAATGTACTGATCCCACCTGTCCTCTGTACACTGAAGTACCATGCACAAAGAACCTCCTGCTCTTGTACACTGAGCCTCTAACTCATTTCTAGTGCCTTACTTTTAAATATGAGCAGTCGTAAATCTCCAGGGATTTCAGGAAAATCTTCAGCATTAAACACAAAGACCAAAATAAACAGGATAAAAGAAGTATGGAAGAAATAGAGGGAAAATGCAAGAGCAGAAGAAAATCAAGCAAAAAGAAAGTATAATGAATATACTCAGAGAGATGAGACATATCCACAAAAAAATACATGCAGTTAAAAAAATGAGTGTTGCTCTAAATTAAAAATGACAAAGTTAAAAATTCAATAAAAATATTGAAATGTAAAGTCAGAAACTACTCATAAGAGCAGAGCAAAGAGACAAAAAAAATAACTAACAGTAGAGGAAAATACAGAAAAAATAAAAGAAGTGATTAATAGGACTTCCAGAAAGGAAAAGCAAAGAAGATGGAGGAGAGGACAAAAAATTTCTCTCAGAAAAAAAGGGTATCTCCAGATGTTAAAAAAATTAACCAAGTACTTAGAACAGTGAATGACAACAAGAGATACTCATAAACTCTAATACCAAGAATAAAGAGAATATCCTAAAAGCTTGCCAAAAGAAGTTTAAGACAGGTCACACTCAAACAACAGAGCAATGTATTCAAAATTCCAAAGGAAAAAGATATTCAACCTAGAATGTTGTCCACCATATATAGTTAACATGCGAACCTCACATAAAGGAATAATAAAGATATTTTCAGCCATCCAAGAACATAAAACCTTTACAGCCCTTGCATCTTTCTTATAAGGCTACTGGAGTGTGTACTTCAGGAAGATAAGGTAGCAAACCAAAAAAGAAGACTGTAGTATCCAGGAAACAGAGATGTTCCAGGTCAACAGCGGTGCACCAGGTCTAGGGGGCAACCATACCTGGGCAGCTATGAGATACCTCTAGAGAGAAAAAAAAGTAAGTTATCTGAAACACTAAAACATCTGACATATTTAAGCATTTGGAAAAATTGTTGAAAAAAGCTTAACTTTGCCAGGGATTTGGTGTATTTTTAGGGTACTTGAGAGAAACGTAGTAACAAGTGCACAGAAAACAAGACTAATGAAAAAAAGTATGGGGGAAGGAGTGTTTAAAAAAGGAAATGTAATCATATTAGACCATTTGGCTCAGGTATTTATACAGTCATGAAAACACAAACAATTATCATTTTAATCCAAAATTATGATAGACTTATTTGAGGAGGAGAGTATAAGAGCTAAATCTTCAACTAACCATAGAACTACACTTGTAACAACTATACTGTTAAAAGACGTCAGTAAGTATACAAAATTGATAAATCAAAAAATAGCCACATAAGCACATAATTTAGAAATACAGCAGGAAATTTCACATATAACACCTAAAAGCACTGAAAACAGATCCCTCTTGGGAAATAGGGTAACTACTCCAGGTTCTGACAAGTGAATTTGAGTATCGGTAGATTGTAACTATATGTACTCCTAAGTTTGGTTAAGTTTTCTAAGGCTTATCATATAATGAAAATAAAGTTTTTAACTCATAACATAAAAGTGGGTTTTTTCTTTTAACTATTTGAATTTAATAGAATAATTTGTTAATATTTGGCCATACTTGAGATAGTTACAATGCTCCAGAGATCAAAGACAAATCAAGCGTAAAGCTGTGAGCAGCATGTGCTTAGCCCCTACTTCTCCAGGCTGGGAGAACAACTGCTTGAGGTGGACAGTGGTCCCCAATTTTCCAGCTTGCCAATGCAACGAACTACCCGAGAGCCCACTAACAGCCCTAGCAGAATCAATCCTCCCAGTTCAGTACTTTTCCAAGTACAGTATGGGGACTGGTACACAAGATAATTTCAGAAATTGAGAATAAATGGAGAAAAACTTTTATAACTTACTGACAGAGTAGTATTATGTTCTTTGATTCTACTAAAAAAGACTGAAACTGGTATTTCGTATGTATACTTTTTCATTTCACTTTTTAGTTATTTGCATTGTGTATTACAGCGCAGAGAAGCCCTGTGGAGGCTGAACACCCACTGAAGTTGGCACCAGCTGCACATGCAGTATCTGCTGTGCCTGAGGACAAGTGTGCTATGTGGGGGGGTCTAGGGAACCAGAAACCTTATAGGATGTAAGTGATGTTACATATGTGGCATTTTTCATCCAGTTCATCCCCCTGCTTCCTTCACCACACAGAACAGGGCCCAGCTCATGTGACAGCACAGTTGAGTACTATCAGTGGTTAATCACTTTGCATCTTGTCTCCCCAACTTAGTCCTAAGTTTCTCATAATGCTACACAGATGCCAGAGTGTCAAGAATCCTAATTTTAAAAACCTAGTAAGTCCTAAAACTTATCATTGTCCTTCCTTTTGAAATTCTTAAAGCAGAAAGTGCCTCCAAACTTGATGCCTCCTAACGTATCACTTCTCTTCTGAATACTGCCAGCACACTTTTATTACTGAACTAGCTTCATAATAGAATATCATATTCTGTCTGGTGAACAGTCATAAGACACTGTAAAACCTAAGATCATATGGCTGCTGCACTGGTCACTGGTAATATACATTGCCCTGCCTTGTCCATTCCTTCCTAGCCAGCCCTTCATATCTCTGAAATATTTATCCTGATTTGATTCTTGCATTACCATCTTAGAAAAAAACTGTCAATCAATTATCTAAAAATTAAACTAGTATTTGGCAAACTCTATTCCCTGAAAATCAAGTAACTGGTCCCAAATTAAATAGTAAATATCTCTTAACATCTTTAACACTGGTAATTTCAACCAGTATTATAAGAAACTTATTTGAATTCATGAAAAATCTATTTATAATAAATATTCAAAGCAATTACTTCCAACCTATATATGATCCACTAACTATAGATGTATCTACTTATAAGAGAAACAGAGTTTATAAAAGGTAGTAACCTAAAATTGTTTCAAACATTAAAATTGTCATAAATTCTCAGTAGCCCTGAGAATCTGACTTAAGAATTTCCTATGAAGTCTTTCACTCTAATGGAGGCAACTAATTGTCAAGCAGTCTTCACTTTCGTAAACTTAACTTCAATGCCCATAACAGACGTGTACAAAAGAAGGGGAGTGGGCCTTCCAGTGTATCTTATCACATATCAGTGCTGCTCTCTGGTCAACAGTTCTGCTTCAGTACCTGGTCCAACTCTGTCTGAAGGCATCATACCTGTGTAATTATTTCAATATTCTACTGTCACCTGCTGATATTTTTAAATGATTGCAATGCAGAAAAATGAAAGCACTGATACTAACGATAAGAAGCACAGCCATCACAAACTTAGTACAACTGAGATATGGAAAACATCTGATGCTCTAAGGCTAGGCAATTCCTTGGCTCAAGCACTTGTTCACAACCAGGTGACCAAGTATTTACTAATAAAGCAAAGAAAATAAAAGAACATGTATGAAATTCACATGTCAAAGCATCATCCATCTCTAAGTTAAAATCTACTTAGCTATAATAATTTTAGTTCCCTGGGAATGAAACTCATTACATGATTATTCCTTGGCTTAGCACACCTGTACACGGATGCATTATTTCAAAAGGAGGATGCATTATTTCAAAAATACCTTTGCTCTTCCAAAATCAGTCCACAAAAATCTACAAATACACTGCAGCAAAAGTTCCCCTAGGTAATAATTTTGGATTATGTCAGCATGTAGAAATATACATATATCCAATACTGGTTAAGGAAAAATGACAAAATACAAGTTTTCAGCTCTGCGAATGAACATTTATTTATCATGAAGTTTTAAGCGATAAGAATTAAAAACCCACCATCAGCAGGGCTTCACCTGGTGGTTAGATGTTCCTGATTTAGTTTAGTTCCAAAACAGGTTTTTGGAAGTTTGGGGTTGATATTTCTTAAGATCTACAGAGAACACGTGTTCAGCAGGACTGTCTTTCTCCCTGTTACCCAGGTCCAGAAACCTTCCAGCATGAAGGACCTCTGTCTCAGAACAAGTCTATACATGTCACTCAGCGCAGATCAACCCTCCTCCTAATGAAAATGTCCACTTCTACAAAATTTGTTTTGCTCCACTAGGAAAAACATCTCCAGATGAGAACAAGAGATGCTACACTTATAACATTTAAACCTTTCACAATAGCTGAAGTGCTTGCTTGAAAACATCAGACAAACAATTTTAAAAGCTACACAATTTATAGGGCACTTTCTTGGTGAGCAATGGAAAGTGATTTTAGCACTTTCACACATCCCAACACTCCTTCTAATCCAGTGGGCAAGCAGTGCACCCATTTAAAGGGCCACACCAAAGCCTGTAAAGAATGAGTGAATTTCCCCACATTCAATGGAGCCCAAGAATCCACCCCAACACTCATGCTTTCTACCACCACTGCTACCACCCTTCACTGCTCTCTGCTGGACTGCTGCCGTAGGATCTCTAATTTTCCTGTTTCTTCCCAAAACATCATCCAATCAAATCTCCTACTCCCAGGGAGCCCCAACCCCAGCAAACTTTCAATGGCTCTTCAATGCTCAAAGAATGATTTCTGTTCTCAAATTGCGCACAAATATCCTCTCTGAGATGCCCTGTGCTCCCTAAACCTCCTGCCATTCCCAAAGGTCACCCTCAGTCCTTCTGCCACACACACAGTGTCAGGCAGGGTCAAGATGCTCAGTTTCTACTGGGAGTTAAACTCTAACTCCAGACACTACACCCACTGAGTTCTAAACTCCCAAACTTCCTCTCTCTCTACAGAACCTTTCCAGATACAAGGCTCCCTTCTACAGGTCAAGACATTTTGGAACACCAGCCACTGAATGCTCACAAAATAAAATATAACAGTAGTTACCCAAAGAAAAAAAACAGTCAAATTATTTAAAATAATAAAATTCAATGTAACATAAAGGAACTATAATTTATTATCTCTGGTTTTTATTTCTCAAGTTATCACCTTCCCCCTTTGATGAAAGTAATTAAAATTCACTACATTTACTCAGCATGCACAAGCTCATCCTATAGACACTCTTATAAATATGTGGTATTATAAATAAAACCTTGTAAACAGAAATTCACAATTTTAAGTTTTAATTTATATGAATGAGC
Source organism: Trachops cirrhosus (assembly GCA_028533065.1). Lineage (NCBI taxonomy): Eukaryota > Metazoa > Chordata > Mammalia > Chiroptera > Phyllostomidae > Trachops > Trachops cirrhosus. The sequence continues at coordinate 80,038,573 of CM052543.1, read as the reverse complement.
CCTCAAAAACCTAAGACAAAAAATAAATTTCCCTAAATAGAATAAATCCTGTTTCAACTCCTTTTTAAAGACAAAGGCATACACTACACTGTTCAACTATACCCAGACTATTTACTATTTTTTCCAGAGATAAATTATAAACTATCAAACTATTGTCCAAAAAAAGCCATTTTCACAAATATATCAAAACTCAAAAAACTCCCTCTTCCTATTACTTCACTTCACATACAGTCTTCTCAAAATAAGCAACCACTATCTCTATAAAGTTAAAATTTCATAGAAAAAAATGAAATATATTGGGACTGGGTTGTTCAGCTTACAGCTGTTTTACCTGAAATTGCTTTAAGGAAAAAAAGAAACTTCTTTATAAATAATTAGTCACAAATACTTTCCAAATTCTGCCACTATTCACATTGATGGTGTTTAGTAGCAATAAACACATGCTAGAGTGTTAACAATCTAATCCCAAAATCACCATCTGTAAATCATGCCAATGAAAGTCCTAAATAAAACTATGCATAATAGGTGGTTCTAGAAATGACACATTTGAAGAGAGGAAGAAAACAGAGATGTTAACTTTTTCTGCTATCTCCACCACTTAAGCTTCCCAGTTCATAAACAATAAAGAACTTCTTGTGATAGTAAGAAAACATATGAAGCAATCAGAAAAATGTTAACACTGAATATTTGATGTTAAGTTTTTTAAGTGTAAGAATAGCATAGTGATTATCTAATAAACAGAAAAGATACATACTTAAGTGTTTATGGGTGAAAAGATTAAGAAAATGGAGGGGAGGAAGACACAGATACCAGATTAGTCATGTGCTGGTTAGGGTTAAACTGAGTAAGTAATCTATTCTCTCCTTTTGCATGTTGAAATTTTCCAAAATAACAAAATAGAACCGCTGGTGAATAAAATCTCAGGCACTATTTTGTTCATGAGTGTATGCCACTTTTGCATAGATTTCTTAATTCCTTCAGTCTGCATAATTTGAGAATTTCTCCTCATCTGTGCAAACTGTTGTAGTCAGAGAGCTGTGTCACTGCCAGTGTCCCAAGTACTTCCCAAATGCAATGCTCTGCAAATCTATTTCAAAAGCTTGGGGAGAAAAGTGGATAGAACCAAAGAGGAAATGAGGAGCAGTAAAAACTTAACAATGAACCTGCTATCATAAAGTACTCTCACGTCTTAAAACCAATTAATACACGTTAGGGTTTCATTCTTTCTTTTTCTTGCAGTTTAAGAACAGACTGTTGGTTTCCGGTTTACCTCACTGCCCTTCACATCCATGCTGACCCCAGAAGATACAAACAATCCAACCACTGTGTAACCAGGTCAAAAACAAGCTTTGGCTAACTCACTTGGAAGAGTACACTCACCACTTAAATTTGGCCAGAAAAACTGGGTTAGAAAAAACTGCTGCTTAAACAAACACCAGGGCTAGGGAGAATGTCTTCAAGCCAGTTACCAGGGCACTCAGTGAGTTGCAACACAATCTCTCAAAAATTTTCCAAAGGCTTCCAAATTCAGCTAAGCCCAGCAGGCTGATTTAACAGATTTTTTAAATTCAAGAATCTGTCCTCAACAGTTAAACAACAAAACAAAAGCTAACTCACGTGGTATCACCTACAACTTGAAACCATAGGCCAGTATATAGCTCAGGCCAGGGGAACCTGGGACTGGGGAGAGGCATTCCAAGTGATAAACTTCCTCAAAAAGCAGAAGAGACACAACAGGATCCACACTTAACTATGCCTAAGAAAATGTCTACAGTCAGCTTCCAATTCCCCGCCCTCCATTTTTAATGAAACAATGACAATTCTTCACTGTGAACCACAAAGCCCTGCTTCATAAGGTATTTTTTTCCATCCCAACCGTTTGCCCACTAACAGCTAGGAAACACCCCCAGTGCAGATAACTTTTAGAAAACGTTTGGTAGTAAAAAACAAATCATGACATGGAAAATTTAACACTGTGTTGCAAATGTTCAAGGCCTGCACCTCCATTACCTACAGCTCTTCCATAACCTCTAGAATGTGCACCAGATAAAATGAACAGCACTGTTAGTCACATCAGGTGTCAGCTACTCAGGGTAGACTCACAGTCTCCAGATTTGTTAATTCCATTTGGGGCTGAGTGGGGGGCGGGTGGAATGTTAGGAAAAGGGAGAAAAGCCTGAGCTAGCTGTGAAATCTAGGCATCCTCTTCACTGCTCATTCTCCCTTGGTTCTGTTTCAATTACACACCTGTCAAACAGGTTATTCCTGGAATTCAGATTTTATAATCCTTACACTGCAATTCTTCCTGCTCCTGTTGCCCAAACACACAACCTCCCTTCTTTCCCAAAATATGTATCCATCAGTAGACTGTATGACAGTTATAAAGTGTCACAAACTCTGCACCTTGAGCTTTCCGCAGGCATTCGAAAGAGGAAACGATGACAATTTTCAAGAAGGTCAAGGCAGGGGTTAGGATGACCACAGACAAAGCCTGCTTATTCTTAATTTTAATTAACACACACACACATTAAGAAAGCCAGATTTGGGAAGAACAAAAAAAAATGAAGGATGTCTTAAGAAAAAAAAATGTCTTTCCATTTTATTATAGTGCATGCCTAAGAGTGTAGCTTATTTCCTTATCTCAAAGCCAGGAAATGAGGTCTTTTAAGGCCAGTCTGACTATAAGATCTGTTTAAAAACAAAGGGCCTGCAAAGAGAAGCCCCTTTCCCAACTTTAGCTAAGTGGCGTGGCCTGCGGTCAGCAGCGTGTTTACCACCAATCTTGTCCCCGACAAGAAGTTTCAACATGCCACGGGAAACAAAGAAGGTAAGGTGCCTCACACCGACCTTATAGACTTGTCCGTAGGTTCCATTTCCAACCACTTCCACAAGCTCAAAAATCCCAGCAGGGTCCTAGACAAGAAGGAGGGAAGGGTTATCTTCTGAAAGCAGCACACAATTAATATAGAGGGACAGCTGGAAAGAAAGGGTGGCTACAACGAGGTGGGTTCCATCGGCGCGCTCACCCAAAACCAAGGGCGTTGGGCGGCGGCGCTGGGTAGCGCCCCAGCCCCGCACACGCGGACACAGACAAAAGGGCCGCCGGGCTCGCAGCGGCGCCCGAGCGCCTAGGGCACGGCCCCCGCTCCCCGCCCACCCGCGGCCGGCCCGTGGCGGCCACTCACCCGCAGGGAGGAGAGGTCGATGTCCACCAGACTTTTTGCAGGGGAGTCGTTCGCCATTTTCCCTTTTTGCCACCCAAAGAGTGTCAGAATGAAGACAGCGATGGCTGGGTGATCTGGTCACAGGCCGAGCGGCTGCGGGCCGAGAGTCCTCGGGGCGGCAGCGGCGCTCACACCATGGCGGCCCGCGGCAGCCCCAGCGTCGCCAGGCCTCAGCCCCGCGCCCGCGCTTGCTCACCGGCCGGGAGCAGGGGGTGCCGCGCCGCCGACAGTGGAGCGAGTACGCGCGAGGCCCCGAGACAAAGCTCCCCGGGCGGTGGGGGCGGAGCAGGGAGGAGGGCGGAGGAGAAGGGTGGCGCGGGAGGAGGGAACACGGGACACGAAAAACATATTCCGCGGAGAGAGAAAACAGCTCCCCCTTTCCTGCTCCGACAGGAAGGACGGGCGGAAACGCCTTCCCACCGTAGCCCCGCCTGGAGAGCGCGGGGCGGCCGCCCCCGTGGCGTGAATCTACATCAGGGGTGTGGCCGAACAATGGCTGCCGAGCGCGCAGCACCGCGCCCTCCCAAGTGGTTGGACACGCAGAACACAGCCTGGGTAGCCCCGCTGCTGTGCTGAGTGCAAAAGGCTGTCCTCACCTCGCACAAACAAGCAAGGACCCAAACGCCAGGAAGCAGCGGACCCTTACCCAGGTTAGGGAGAAGCTGTGTGCTGCTGGACCTCTACTAAAGGGACGAGAAAGGGGTGTACCCAAGTGGAGGAAGGTCCTCTCTCCTCACCCCCACTTATCCCCCCCCCCATCCCCGCACCACCAGGTTCTCTACCCTCAAGACTCTCATTTCCCTACATGGTTTTCTTGTCCTTTCTCTTCTTCTCCAGGCCAAACTTCTGACCCTGGTGTAGTTGGTGGATTCGCCGAGCATCCTTTGGCTGCGAGGTCCCAAAATTTCAGGTGGAAACAGTTTCCAAAACAACTCCTCTAATTGCCTTGTACTGTGTTACTTCAGGTGAATAGTAAAAAACTTGAGGTCATCAGTACTGACCGAGGTTCTGTGCCTACAGATCATTAAGGCTCAATAAACAGGCATTTTCCAGCAACTTAAATTGACAGTGATTAGACAATTTCATCCTATTAACCAAGAATTTTTTTCCTATGAACCAATTTTAATCCTAGTGATCAATGATTTTTACTGGATGAAAACTCCATGGCTCCCTATTATCTCACAACAGGTTCCAAACCTAAGTGCAGAGAATCACCAGGAGGGTTTGTAAAAGCACTGATTGCTGACCCCACCTCCAGTTTCTGATTTAGCAGATCTGGGATAGGCCTAAGAATATGCGTTTCTATCAGGTCCTCAGAGGATGCTAACATTGCTGTTACTGGGATCAAACTTTGAGACAGGAGCCTCACAGGATGTAAACCCAAGACCCTTCATAATTAGGCTTCACAAACGTCACCGTCATCATCATCTACCAATTGTTTTGCATACAGTAGTACTTCTGTAGGCCAGGACTGAATCCTTATTATCCTTATTTTAGAGATGAGGAAACCAGAGTGCTGAGAGATAAGGGATGTGCCTAAATTGCTTAAAAGCACAGCCTGGGCATGGAGCAGCTCAGCCTATTCCCAAAATAAAAGTCTCCAATTCAGCCAAGTTAGTCTCTTACCTACAGTATGGTTGAGAATCTCCTGCCTCCCAACAACTTGGTTTCCAAGATTTTCGACTATGAGAATCCCTTGTAAGGGTAAAATACGTTCAAAGATAATACATCCTGGAATCCATTGCCTAGGAAAATTGTAACAAGGATGTTACTGTGAATTTAATAGTGGTTTAAATGATTTGTTTCTTAATCCATCAACAGCAATGGCATTATCTGTGAGTGTTAAATAATTTACTTAGAGAGCTAGACTAATGCACATGTGAACTTTCAGACCATATTACTAGTGATAGTATTTTAGTAGTGTTTATTATTCTTGATAGGTAATGTGTATTGGGTCCAGAAAATATATTATTTCATTTTTCTTTACATTAACCCCAAATAGTATGTGCTCTTATTTTTCCCACTTTCCACATTAGGAAACCAAAAGATGTTAAGAAGTTAAAGTCTAAAGAAGTTAAGTGACTTGCTTAGTGTGCATAGCTGAAACCGATGCATAAGCTCCAGCTTCCACCTCACAGCCAGGATCACAGCCTCAACTCAAAACTCATGCATTAAGGCCTGCTTCAGACCATTCCTGTCTTCTCTGCCTACCCAAATTCTCTCAATTACCTCAAGCTCAACTCCGAAATCATCTCTTTCTTCTATAAGCTTTCTCTTACTCGGTCTCTTATGCTGCTGTTTCCTGTATCATCACTGTGACAATTATTTGCCACATTCAATTCATTGTCTTTCAGTGCAAGACACTGGCTTAGCCATTTTCCATGATACAAGGAAGATTAAGACATCCTACCCTCAGAATTTACAGTCTTACAATGGATATAATAATTTCATGAATAGCTACAGTTAATGGTCAAACATAATAAATTCTGGCTACATAAAAAGAAGTCCAATAGAAAGTATTCTGGGTTTGGGAAAAAAATGAACTGTATTTGAACCTAGTTCTATTATAATTTGTGCAACGTTACATATGTTGCTTAACCGCTGAACCTTTGCAGCCTCTTCTGTACACTAGATGAAGACTGAAGGTAAGAAGGACAGTTAAGAGGTCATCTCCAGAGCCCTGACCTGTGTGGCTCAGTTGTTGGGCATCGTCCTGTAAAGTGAAAGGTCACCGGTGTGATTCCCAGTGAGGGCACATACCTGGATTGCAGTTTCATTCCTGTTCAGAGCACATACAAGAGGCAACCGATTGATGTTTCTCTGGCACATCGATATTTCTCTCCTTCTCTTTCTCCCTCCCTTCTTCTCTCTCTAAAAATAAAACATTTGTAAAAAAGAAGTCATCTCAAGAGCACAGGCAGAATAATCAGACCTGGTGACAGGAGATACAAGAGTTCTTGGGCCAGTAGACTCTCTTAAGACTTGGCTTAAGGCTTGGCTTCTGAGCTTAGGAGCTGTTTTCACATTTGGAAGGATGCTATCATGAACAGAGGAAAGGATGAGAGTTGCTGAGTGGTGGTGGAAAAGGATGGCTTGATTTTGGACTCTGCACACATTTAGTTAACTTTTCACACAGAGAAAGTGTACCCCATCCCAGCATGCCACTCTGCTCGAGTTCTAGAGTATGATCTCAATCAAAAGGCACACATTAGCTAGGTTGCCATGAAAGTACCACAGACTAGGTGGCTTAAATAACAGAAATTTATTTTCTCACAGTTCCAGTGGCTGGAAGTTCCACAACATCAAGGTTCCACTTGATTTGGTTTCCAGTGAGAGATCTCTTCCTAACTTGCAGATGGCCATCTTCTTGCTATGTCCTCACATGAGCTTTCCTGAGTCCTAGTACACACAGAGAAAAAAATTCTCTCTATTGGATCAGGGCCCCACCCTTATGACCTTAATGAATTTAAATTTAGTTATTTCCTTACAGGCCACAGTTTTAAACACAGCCAAACTGGGATTTAAGGTTTCAACATATGGGGGTTTAGGGTTTCAACACACAGGGGGACACAAACATTTAGTCCATAACAAGCCATGTGCAATACATGATGCCAGGAAGTAGACTTCAGTCATGGTCCTTGTCCTCAAGTATCTGTTTGAGAACACAAAATAAAACCACCCCAAAATACATTCAAGATAGTAATTTGGAAAATAAATACTAATTTGGGATTTTAGGCTGGAGGAAAATATAACTTACTTGAACAAAGAATGAGAAGCTGAAAGAATAAGGACACTGGCCACCTTGGGCCAGAGCACTCAATTCAGAGAACCCTGAGAGATAAAGCTAGATGGTTTTAGAAGGACCAGAAGATAACACTGAGGCCTGGGCAATGTGGGGGTTAAAAACTGAACCCAGATTGTCAATCAAGTCAACCAAAAAACAGCCTAGCCTTGGTTCTCAAGAGCTCTGATGGCAGGTGAGAGCTCAGCAGGCCAAGAGACATAAGTATGCCTCTTTCTAGGGTAAATCAGCTCACACCCATTCAAAGACATTCCAGGGGCAGTGAGTTACGCAAGAGGTCAAAATGGACAAGATCACTTTACCTATGTCCTAATTTTTTATTTATTGTTAAAATATTGATGGAACTTTATTTTCAGCCTCAGAATATGGCAGGGCAAGCAGAGCAGCAGAGCTATGAAACTGAGCCTGAATATATCTTAAGGGCACAGGGTAATAGAGGACTTAGGTTAACTGGAAATAAATGATGGAAGTAGTGGTGAGCAAGGGGAATTAGATCAAGCAAAGGAAACAATGGTGGGATGTGTGCAGGAAAAGCTCAGAAAGGGAAAAGCATAGGCTTAAGGGTCAAAGATCTGAGTTCTTAATCTCTGATGGACAAGGTATTGGGCAAATGCTTACCCTCTCTGCCACTCAGTTTCCTAATATGCAATATTAAGGAATTGGATGGAAGTAAATGAAAAGTCCTGTAGGACTTTGGAGACACGGATTTATAAAAACCTGGTGTCAGCCCTATAATTGCTCAGACCTCTTCACCATACTGAAAACAGGTTGCTAGGAGCAATGGGAGTTAATGGAACATGTGGAATGCTGTAGATTCAGCAGCAGAGTTTAGCCCTCTAAAGGCCATCTTTGAGCATGGGTAGACAGAATAAGACTCCATCCAACTAGTGTATCAGTTGAATTAAAAGGAAGCAAGTACTCTAGTGCACAACAGGATGGCAGGTGTGGAATGCAGAAGCAGATCAAAAGGCAACAAAAGTGGACCAGAGGCAAGACAGACATACTACCCCAGCTTGCCAATAGATGCTGTCACTTCTGTGATGAGGAAATTGTCTTAGCTCAGGTCTTCCAAAAGGAGATGCTGAGGCAAGGATTTATTGCAGGACGTTTATCTGAAAGGTGATCATAGGAAGTGCAGTGGAGGAAAGTAAAACATGAAATGGAGATAAGTCAATGAGTGTGTTGATGAACAGGTTGTCTCTGTGGGCAGCTGATCTGGATGGACCTAGCTAGCTAGAAAAGGAGAAAATGTAGATGTATCTTACTTTATGTGTACCTGTGTTCAAGATTTTTGTAAACACTAAAAAATAATATTTTCAATGCAGAAGAACTTGCTGTTTATAGAAGACTTACTTGAAGTTTTTTTATAAAAGAGCATTCCTGTTCCTTAACTTACCTTTTTGTAAATGTATATTTTATATATGAGAATTGCTTAAATCAAGTTTAGCTGTGAAGAGTCCTTAACCTTCAAAATCCTTTAGTGGCCTCAGAAATGAGGTTAGAGATAGTCCTAACTTTAGAAATCAAGATGATAGCCACAGAAAGTGATTGGGAGTAGTAGTTATTAGGTGTGTTTGGTTTTGATAGGTGGTTGGGTGAAGGGAATCAGAGACTCTGCCAAGGGAAAGCCAAGGTAGGTCTGCTAAGTGAAGAGATAACAGATTTTATTTATACTTGATCACATAATTGTGTTCTAAGCCTGTGCAGTAAGTGACCTCATGAAGAGACCAGATCAGTGAACCTCTCTATGTCACAACTGAACTGGAATCATGAGTTTGCATATGATGCATTAGATCCCCATCAATGTGGATAATAAGAACACCCACTGAAGGAGAGTTCAATCACAATCAAGCTTATCACTTAAAACATGAATGAACCACAGTGTTCCATTAGTGGTAGTGTAAGCTGGTCAGTCCAATTGATTTGTAGTTCCCAGTAAATTATACTGATTCCAGTCTCAAAATCTTCTCAAATAAGTTCTATAATAAAAGATTAAGTGGTGACATACCAACAATAAACTATGAAATGTAAATTCCATATTTATGAATTATAAAATTTGAGGCCTTTTCTGTTCTTCTGAATAAATATAATTATCATCTTTACCCTTCTGTCCATTTCTCTATTCTATACTTGGTGGCCAATTAATTTAGAAAATATAGTCAGAACCAGGTCAAGAGGCCAGCCATGACTAACAGAACTCCTTGATTAGTCTTGATTCTTGCCTACAGACTGCTCCTTGAGACTGGTTGGGAGTTGATGAGTAGGTAGGTATTGGGGGATGGAAAGAGCTGGACAAAAAAGTATGTTTGGAAACCCCTCTCCTGGCAATGCAACTCAGAGTCACAAAAACAAAGGACCACTTATTCTTATAGAATTGCATCTTTTATTGCATTAGGACTTATCACTATTACCTGCCTTGCTTCTAAAAAATGTATTCAGATTTAAAATAGTACTTGTGGAGAAGTGCTGTGCAAAAAATATGATCTTTAGAATCACAGCTTAGCTCTTTAGATGTAGAGAGGAAAAGGTGCAGAAGAAGTGGGATCCCTCAAGGATCTGCACTGCCTGCCCAGCTCAAGGATGTGAGTTCAGGGTCACTGAGAAGCATATAGGACTACTGCTGCTTAGTAAAGATGGTGGAACACTTACTAGTTTACAAACGGTTTTCCTGTCCTGTTTCCTCTGATCCTTATCACAGCTCTGGAATGGCACCACTCCATGACCATCAGCATTTTCCAGATGATGATGGTCAGATTTAGGTGAGGTAAGTGATGTATGCAGTCACATCAATCTATGCAGAGAAGCCCAGACCATATCTGGCTTGTCCTCTCCTGAATCAGGCTGCCTCTTCTCAAGAAAACAGCCTCTGTGTCAAAGATTCTGTCACTTGAGAAGTGAAAATACATGGCATTGTATTAAGAAGCCATTGCATTTTCTCTACAAGGAATTATTGTTATTTTTCAATATGTGCTGAATTTCAGCCATGCAATTATAGGTGCTGTCTTAGACACAAATGGCCCTGAGCCTTTGGGCTTACAATCTTGATAAGTCAACAAGCCTGGCTAATAGGAGAAATGAGGGGAATATACTTAGTTAAAATGGGGTCTGAAAAGGTACACTTTGGGTAATTCCATTCTTGACAACTACTTAGAGCTCTGACCAACAGTGCAAAGACAATGTCCAGTTTAGTGGTTTGAATAAAGGTAAACAGGCTCAACCCAAAGTATGAATCTCTGTGTCATTTTTAAATGTTGAAACAAGAAAACCAAGGGCCATTGTGTTTGTGATGTGCACTTAAATGCACTCAAGATGAAGAAAACAAGGCCTTAGAGGGTATCCCCAGATTTACCTATTCATTTCAGATGTATTTAATATCACACACACACATGTGCACACACATTATTAACACTTTATTAAATACCTCCTCTTACACAGTATTGTAGTAGAGCAAAAATAGGAAGCATGAGACAGTTTTCAGTGAGTTGTCATTTCAGCTCTGCAGGGCCTTGGCTGATATTTGGATTTTGGTTCCTCTGTGCATCTAAAGTAACCATAATTGACAGCCAGGAGAGGAGAATAGCACATTGAACCCTGAAACTGACTCTGACAGGCGATGAGTAATAAAGTGTGGCTAACACAGGGTCTTTCATGTTCCCACATAAATGGCTCCAGGAAAAGCATGCAAAGATAGTGATTTTATCATAAATCTGTTATCATGACTTTTCCAATTCTAAACTGTGGTGGAATTCTGCAATTTTCCTTTTATTATATCATGTGGTACTACAGTGGTATGTTACTCATAATGATAGTAAACTTACTAATAGTAGGTTAGCCATTCATGGCTATACCTGATCTGGCTGGTGGGGTATACACAAATGTAAAAATATATCATAGTGTACACTTTAATGTGTATCACTGTGTGTTATACCTCAATTAAAAACAAATATTGCTGCATTAGACAGGAATCAACATGGTAAAGTAGAAAGAATTCTGAATTAGAGGATGGTAGATCAGAGATCTCTAATCTAAGCTCACCCAAGTAATTAAGTGAAAATGAAGGGAGTTAAAAATCCAAAAGTGTCAGGACAGGTATGGAATCTGGACAAGCTATTAAGGTACTTGCATCCAATATAGGGGGATCTAATAATTGGGGGGAATATCAGAAATTATTAACCTGGGGGTTGCAAAATGGTGGAGGAGTAGGAGAATCTTTCTCTTATCTCCTCCCAGAACCAAAATGGAAGTAAAATTAAAGAAGGGAAAAGCCACACAAAATAAATAACCAAAGACTATCTGAAAAAGAGACTTTTAACCAAGGTCAGCCAGAAACCAACTACAGACCAGGAGGAAGGGCAAGAAGGTGAAAAAAGATGGCCCCATTCCCACAGGCAGTGGGACAAGTTTACAGCATGACTGTGGAGGCTTCCCCCTGAGAAGAGAGAAGCCTGGACCCCAGACCAGGTCCACAAGCATGGAGCAGTGCCAGTGCTGACAGGGATTTCTGTGCCAGGATATACCATAACAGCCATCTTTCTGGTGAAGAGCAAGCACCTCCCAGGGGGAAAGCAATTATCCCACCCTGTGGGATACAGCTCACCTAACCCTCTGATGTCCTGCTTTCCCCTGCTTGCACCTTATTTTTGCTATTCCTTCTCTTTGTCACTTTTTCCTGTTTTCCTCTTTGTATTCATTACTTACATTAGTTCTCCTCCTTTTCTCCTCTCATAATCACTTTCCTTTGGTCTTTTATTAGTAATTTTTGTTCTTTCCCTTTCTCCATCTACTATTCTATTTATCTTTCCAATTTTATTATTCTTTGCTCTTTTGTCATTGCTTTTGCTGTTGCTGTTGTGGTGTTTTTTGCTTATTTTGTTTTTGTTTTTTTGTGTAGTATTGCTTTGTTCTGTCAGCACCTGCATAACAGCCAACAAGATGTGGTGAAAGTTGAGCCTGTCAGTCAGCAAGTTAGAGACGAGATCTCACCAATGAATAGGCCAACAACAATCAGGACCCAAATACAACAGAAGAGTCTACACAACCCACACAAAGAGCATTCCTATAGTATCCAGCTCAGGACACCAAGGAGACTGCACCACTGGGTACCACAAGACTCCTACCACATAAGGTCACCCCACAAAGACAGGGAGTCAAAGCAGATTTATATAATACATGGAAGCAAATGAAAAAAGGCAGCTAAAGTGGGGAGACAAAGAAACAATCTCCAAACAAAAGAAAAGGAAGAATCCCCAGAAAAAGAGCTAAATGAAATTGACGCAAGCAAATTATCAGTCACAGACTTCAAAGTAATGGTTATAAGAATTCTCAAGGAACTTAGTGAGAACTACATCAGCATGAAAGAGAACATAGAAACTATGAATAAGAACCAGCTGGAATTGAAGAATGAAATATCTGAAATGAAGAATACACTGGAAGGAATTACAAGCAGGCTAGGTGAAGCAGAGAATTAAAAATAAGCATTTGAAAGACAAGGTAGGAAAAAAACACCCAGTAAGAACAACAAAAAGAAAAAAAAGCCTTAAAAAGAATGAAGATGGTTTAACAGAGCTTGGGAACAGCATGAAACATACCAATATTTACATCATAGGGATACCAGAAAAAGAAGAATGGGAGCAAGAGATAGGAAACCTATTTGAAGAAATGATGGCAGAAAACATCCCTAACCTAGTGAACTTTTCTTCAAAAAGTCACGAGTTCAGTAAACACAGAGTCCCAATCAAGGTGAACCCAAAGAGACCTACAGCAAGACACATCACAATTGAAATGGCAAAGTTTAAAAATAAATAGAAATTCTTAAAGGTAGCAAAAGAGAAACAGAATTACCTACAGCAGAACTCTGATAAGGCTGTTAGCTGATTTCTCAATAGAAACACTATAGGCCAGAAGGAATTGGCGTGAAGTATTCCAAGGAATGAAAAGCAAGGACTTAATACTGAGACTACTCTATCTAGGAAGACTTTCATTTAAAATGGAAGGTGAAAAAAGAGCTTCCTATATTAAAAAGAAAAAAGCCTAAAGGAGTACATTAGCACCAAATAGGCTTTGAAACAAATGCTAAAGGGACTGTTAGAAGAAGAAGAAGGAGAAGGAGAAGAAGAAGAAGAGGAAAGGGATGGGAAGGAGAAGAAGAGGAAGAAGAGAGAGAGAGAAACACAAGTTCAAAGGGAAAAAATGGCAATAAATAACTACCCATCAATAATTTAATGTAAATAGATTGAATGCTCCAATCAAAATACATAGGATAGCTGAATGGATAAGAAAACATGACCCACACATTTTCTGTCTACAGCACCCCATCCCAGAACAATATATTTACACAGGCTGAAAGTGAAGGGATGCAAAAAATATTGTAGCAAATGAAAATGAAATAAATAACTGGGGAAGCAATACTTATATCTGACAAAATAGACTTCAAAACAGAGGCCATAACAAAAGGCAAAGAAGGTCACCTCATAATAGTAAAGAGATCAATACAACAATAGGATATAACCCTTGTAAACACACATGCACCCAACACAGGAGCACCTAAATGTACAAAGAAATTCTTGGAGGACTTTAAAGAAGAGACCTACAGCAGTACAGTCACTGTTGGAGATTGTAAGATCCCACTGTCACCAATGGATAGATTCTCCAGACAAAACATCGACAACAAAACAGCTACCATAAATGACACAGTAAATCAAATGGATTTAATTGTCATTTGCAGAACGTTTCATCCCAAAGCAACAGAATAGACATTCTTCTCAAGCATACATGGATCATTCTCAAAGATAGACCACATGGTAGGATACAAAATAAGACTTAGCAAATTTAAGAAAATTGAAATCATATCAAGCATTTTCTCAGATTATAATGGCTTCAACCTAGAAATCAACCTCAATTTAAAAAAAACTCCAAAACATTCAAGTACATGGAGGCTACATAATACAATATTAAATAATGAACAGGTCAACAATAAGATCATGGAAGAAATCAAAAAGTACCTGGAAACAAATGAAAATGAACACACAACACCCGAAACCTATGGAACATACTGAAGGCAGTCCTGAGAGGGAGGTTCATAGCATTACAGGTTTACCTAAAGAAGGTAGAAAAATCTCAGATAAACAACTCTATACCTAAAAACTAGAAAAACAACAAAAAACAAAGCTGAGGGTAAGTATAAGGAAGGAAATAATCAAATTCAGAGCAGAAATAAATGACAAAGAGGCAAAAAAAATTCAAAAGGTCAATGAATATGGGAGCTGGTTCTTCCAAAACATAAAATTAATGAAACTTTAAACAAATTCATCAAGAGAAATAGAGAGAGGGCCCAAATAAATAAAATCAGAAATGAGAGAGAAGTAACAACTGATACCAAAGAAATACAAAGGATTATAGGAAAATATTGTGAACAACACTATGCCGAGAAGTTGACAACCTGGGAAAAATGGATAAATTTCTCTTTTTTAAAGTTTTTAATTGATGATGCTATTACAGTTCCCCCAATTTTTCCCCTTTATGCCCCCTACAACCTGCACCCTGAAACCTCTAGCATTCTCCCTCCTTAGTTCATGTCCATGGGTTGTACATATAAGTTCTTTGAGTTCTCTGTTTCCTATACCATTTTTGACCTCTCTGCATCTATTTAATGCCTACCAATTATGCTTCTTCTTCCCTGTACTGTTTGTCCCCTTTTCCTTCCTTCCCCATTCCCACTGAAAAACCTCCATGTGATGTCCATTTTTCTGATTCTATTCCTGTACTAGTTATTTGCTTAGTTTTTTTTCATTGTTTTTCTTTCTTTTTTTTCTTAGGTTCATTTGTTGAGAGTTATGAGTTTGTTGTCATTTTACACTTCACATTTTTGATCTTCCTTTTCTCAGATAAGTCCCTTTAACATTTCATATAATAATGGCTTGGTGGTGATGAGCTCCTTTAACTTGACCTTATTGGGGAAGCACTTTATCTGCCCTTCCATTCTAAATGATAGCTTTGCTGGATAGAGTATTCTTGGATGTGGGTCCTTGCCTTTCATGACTTCAAATACTTCTTTCCAGCCCTTTCTTGCCTGTAAGGTTTCTTTTGAGAAATCAGCTGATAGCCTTATGGGCACTTCTTTGTAGGTAATTCTTTCCTTTCCTCTTTCTGCTTTTAAGAATCTCTCATTGTCTTTAATCTTGGGTAACTTAATGATGATGTGCCTTGGTGTGTTCCTCCTTGGGTCCAACTTCTTTGGGACTCTCTGAGCTTTCTGGACTTCCTGAAAGTCTATTTCCTTTGCTAGATTGGGGAAGTTTTCCTTCATTATTTGTTCAAATAAATTTTTAGTTTCTTGCCATTGTTCGTCTTCTGGCACCCCTATAATTCAGATATTGGAACATTTCAGGTTGTCCCAGAGGTTTGTAAATGTCTATTCATTTTTTTTGAATTCTTGTTTCCTCATTCTGTTTTGATTGGATGTTTATTTCTTCCTTGTGTTCCAAATGGTTGATTTGAGTCCTGGTTTCCTTCCTGTCGCTGTTGGTTCCCTGAATGTTTTGCTCTATTTCATTTTGGGTATCTTTCATTTGCTCTTTCATTTTTCAACCCAGCTCAATCAGTTCTGCGAGCAGTTTGATTACCAGGGCTTTAAATTTTCCGTCAGGTAGGTTGGCTATCTCCACCTCACTTAGCTCTCTTTCTGAGGTTTTGCTCTGTTCTTTCAATTTGGCCCTATTTCTTTGCTTGGGACCCCTGTTAAGTTGTAAGGGGTTGGGCCCTTAGGTATTCACCAGGGCAGGGTAACCCTCCTTGCTGTGCTGTGGAGCTGCTTGTAGGGGAGGGGCAAGAGAGGGAACAATGCAGCTCCCCTGCTTGTCTCCAGTCCACTCTTCAACAAACTCTCATGTGAGACTGGGAGTTTCTCCCACCGAGACAACCACTGTAGTCCACAGCAAGCTCTGAGTCTCAGTTTCCCCTCAAGTCAGCCCCTCCTACACAGCCTGCCACCTCACCGCAGCCAGCCCCACCACCGTGGCCCACAGCCTCACTGCAGGTTCTCTCCGTCTGCTGCCTTACTGTCTCATTGTTCTGTTTGACTGTTTCTTTAATTCCATGGTTGTTGAAGTTCCATCCAGTTTGGTTTTATGGCACCTCTGGTTGTTTATTGATTTTAGATTGGTTGTTATTCTCCTTTTGGTTGTATGAGGATGCAAAGGGTTTCTACCTACACCTCCATCTTTGCCAGAACTCTGATAAATTTCTTAAAACATGCAGTCTTCCAAAACTGAATCAGGAAGAAACAGAAAACCTGAGTAGACAAATAACAACTAATAAAATTGAAGCAATAATCAAAAAACTCCCAGCAAACAAAAGTCGTGGACTGGGTGGCTTCACAGACAAATACTACCAATCATTCTAAGAACTAACACCTAGCCTTCTCAAATTATTCCAAAAATGTCAAGAAGAGGGAAGACTTCCAAATTATTTTTACAAGGCCAGGATTATCCTAATTGAAAAACCAGGTAGACACAAAAAAGAAAGAAAATTACAAGCCAATATTGCTGATGAACATAAATGCTAAAATTCTCAACAAAATATTAGCAAACCAGATCCAGCAATACATTAAAAATATCAAGTGGAATTTATCCCAGGGTGTAAGGTTGACACAATGACTGCAAATCAATAAGTATGATACATCACATAAACAAAATGAAAGACAAAAATCACATGATTATACTAATAGATGCAGAAAAAGCACTTGATAAAATCCAGTACCCATTCATGATAAAAAACACTCAGCAAAGTGGAAATAGAGGGAACATACCTCAAAATATAAAGGCCATAAATGAAAAACCTACCAACAACATCATACTCAATGGGCAAAAGCTAAAATTGTTTCCCATAAGATCAGAAACAAG
Source organism: Trachops cirrhosus (assembly GCA_028533065.1). Taxonomy (NCBI): domain Eukaryota; kingdom Metazoa; phylum Chordata; class Mammalia; order Chiroptera; family Phyllostomidae; genus Trachops; species Trachops cirrhosus. The sequence continues at coordinate 80,021,648 of CM052543.1, read as the reverse complement.
ACAGGTGTGTCTGCTTTCACCACTCTTATTCTACATAGTACTAGCCACAGTGGTCAGACAAGAAGAAGAAATAAAAGGCATCCAAATTGGAAAGGATAAAGCAATATTGTCATTTTCCACAGATGACATGATATTAGACATAGAAAACCCTATAGGCTCCACCAAAAATCTACTTGACCTAATAAATGAATTTGGCAAAGTAGTGAGGTTCACAATCAATACTCAGAAATTGATGGCATTTCTATACACCAATAATGAACTATCAGAAACGGAAACTAAGAGAACAATCCCATTTACCTTTGTAACAACAAAAAAATAAAGTAGCTAGGAATAAATTTAACTAAGGAGGTAAAAGACCTGTACTTGGAAAACTACAGGACACTGAAGAAAGAAATTGAGAAAGCTACAAATAAGTAGAAGCATATACTGTATTCTTTGATTAGAAGAATTCACGTCATTAAAATATTCATACTACCCAAAGCAATCTATAGATTCAACACATTTCCTATTAAAATACTAACGGCATATTTTATAGATCTAGAACAAACATCCCAAAATTTCATATGGAACAAAAAATTACCCCAGATAGAGTTAGCAATCTTGAGATAGAAGAACAAAGTTAGAGGGATCACAATACCTGATATCAAATTATCCTATAAAGCCACTGTAATCAAAACAGTATGGTACTTGGATAAGAACAAACACATAGATCAATGGAACAGAATAGAGAGCCCAAAAATAAACCCACATCTTTTTGGTGCATTAATATTTGACAAAGGAGGCAAGACCATGCAAAGGAGTAAAGCCAACCTCTTCAATAAATGGTGTTGGGAGAATTGGTATATGCAAAATAATGAAATTAGACCACCATGTTATACCATACACCAGAATAAACTCAAGTTGAATGAAATACTTAAATATAAGTCATGACACCATAAAAATCCTAGAGGAAAACATAGGCAGTAAAATTTCAGATATCTTATGTAGCAATGTTTTTGGCAATATATCTCCTAGGGCAAGGGAAAGAAAGGAAAAAATAAACAATGGGACTATATCAAATCATAAAGCTTCTGTACAGCTTATCAAACCATCATCACAATGTTCTCTCGATGGGAGAATATATTTGTTAATGATCTATCAGACAAGGATTTAATCTACAAAATACATAAAGAACTTATACTACTCAACACCAACAAGATAAACTATCCAATCACAAAGTGGGCAAAGGACCTGAATAGATACCCTCTAAAGATGACATGTAGATGGCCAACAGACATTTGAAAAAATGCACATCACTAGCCATCAGAGAGATGCAAATTAAAACCACAACGGGATATCACTTCACACCTGCCAAAATGGCTATCTATCATTAATAATCAACAAACAGCAAGTGCTGGTGAAGATGTGGAGAAAACCAAACCGTAAGGCACTGTTGGTGGAAATGCAGACTGGCACAACCACTGTGGAAAACATTATAGAGTTTCCTTGAAAATTAAAAATGGAACTACATTTGACCCAGTGATTCCACTACTGGGAATATATCCTAAGAATCTCAAAACAGCAATTCAAAATAATATGTGAACCCCTATTTCATAGCAGTGCTATTTACAATAGCCAAAATCTGGAAACAGCATAAGTTCCCATCAGTAGATGAGTGGGTCAAAAAAAGGGTGGTGCATTACAATAGAACACTATGCAGCAGTAAAAAAAAAAAAAAAAGAATTCTTACCTTTTGCAACAGCATGGAGGGAACTGGAGACTATTATGCTAAGTGAAATAAGCCAGTTGGTAAAAGACAAATACATTATGATTTCACTTAAAATCGGAACCTGATGTACAAGATAAATTGATGAACAAAATAGAACAGACATATAGAAACATGGAGCAGACAGCTGTGGGCGGGGGTGGGGATAGGGGTTTGGTAGGGACTGTTTAAAAGAATGTAAAGTGATTAATCAAAAAAATGTATGTGAATGACCCATGAACATGGACAATGGTGTGGGGATTGACTGAAGGAGTATGGGGTAGGCTGAGTGGATGGGGGCAAAAGGAAAATATGGGTGGGACAACAGTCACAAACAATAAAATATTTAAATTAAAAAATAAAAAATAACTAACCTGTTTTATATGTATACCCTAGGGAATTGACACTGATAGATGGACCACTTCAGGTGGATTAATCTCCAGGCACAAGTGTGCAGAATGGGATTATTTCCTTCCAGGAAAATTCCTACAGTGATAGATCCCTAAACAGGGAGTAAGACTTTTTAGAAACTTAAATTGTCTTTGTGCCATTTCTAGAGGAAAGTCTGAGGTCATTAAAATAAAAGGGAGATCCTTCCTTTGCACACTCACCCACCATGTTCTCCACCCTCCAAAGGTGCCCATTTATAATTACCCAATAGGTCACCCCCAACAAATGTCCAGGGAGCTATGCTGAATTTTTGCTCAAAATTGTAATAGTAAGCATTATTATCTCTATCTACAAAGGACTAAGGAGGGGAACTAAATGACTATAAGCAGTTCACATTGTTCACATGAGCAGAGCTGCTGGGGGACCCTATTGGTAGAAGGTAGGCCTATCTTTATGAAAAGGCAAAGTGGCAGGGTCTGAAAACTCTGCAATAAATACCTCTCCCTATGAGATATCTAAAGTGCCACAATTACCTATTTATCAATACTTATCTTACTGGGGCTGCTATAACCAAGTACCATACACTGGGTAGCTTATAAACAACAAAATTTATTTCTTACATTTCTGGGGACTGGATGGAAGTCAGATCAAGATGCCAACATAGTCAGGTTCTGTTGTGAGCCTCTTCTAACTTGCAGACTGCTAACTTATTGTATCCTCAGAGACAGTAAGAGCCTAGAGTACAGAACAAGCTCTTTCAAACCTTTTCATGAGGGCACTAATCCCATTCATGAGAGCTTTTCCCTAATGACCCATTTCCTTTCAAAAGCCCCACCTCCTAATACCAGCACTTGGTTAGCATTTCAACATATGAATTTGGGAAGGGCACAAACACTGAGTCCATAGCAAACCCTAGGGAGAGCATTGCTCTTCTTCATTCATCATTCTCAAAGTATACATATTACTGGTAGAGAAAATATACTGAATTTCTAATATTTTAATGCAAACTAGTGTCACAGATAATTTTCTATATAGGAGAAAGTAGACTACTAGACAACTCTGAATATTCAAGTTAAGTGAAGGTAAGTTTGGGGCAGGAGAGCAAGTGAAAGGTCAAAGTAAAAGAGAGAGTGCACCAAGAAATTTTAAAAAGTAGTTAATTGTTTTGGCTAGGCATGATAATCTCCACTGGATGTGGACTCTGAGATCAATGATAACAATCCCTCAGTTAAGCCTATTAAGAGTGGCTGTGAAGAAGCAAGTTTCACACAAATGTATCCTTTTTCCCTTTCCTTACATACTTTGTTTTAGAGACAAGGAATGTGTTTTTGAAATAAAGTAGAAGGTACTGAATGAAGTGGGATAACTCGAGAACGGAAAATGTTTTATTCCTTTATCTACTAAAGGAATAATGAAAACACAACAATAATATAAAAAAGAAAAAGAAAAGAAATTTCCTTGGTCTAGAATTTTAGAAATTGCTAAAAGACAAAGAGTGAATAGGACTGCATTAGTGGGAAAACAACAATGTGAAAAATCTTGTTTAAAATTTAAGACCAGAAAAGCAATTCTAAAATTTCTCCACATTCAGCATAAATGATTACAAGAATAATAGGCCTAGACTTTCAAGCAAGTGTCAGAGCAATTAGTTAAATAACTATATTTGAAGAAGTCCTTTCCCTTCCCCTTCTTTCACTGTCCATATCCAACGGTGACAGCAGCATGTGTAGCCAGGTTAAAACCCTTTGAACTACTTTCAAACAAGAAATATTCATATATAAAAAAAGCACTGACAGGTGGCTCAGTTGGTTAGAGCACTGTCCTGTATGTACACCAAAATGTTGAGGATTCAATCCCCAGGGAGGGCACATACCTAGGCTGCCAATCCATCCCTGGTTCGGGCATATATGGGAGGTGACCAATCGAGGTTTCTCTCTCACATAGATGTCTCTTTCTCTCTTCCTCCCCTCACTTCCTCTCTCTAAAATCAGCAAACATATCATTGGGTGAGGATTTAAAAAAAGAAGAAATATTCACTGTGTTGGGGTTAAAGAAAGATACAGGTTGACTCTGAATTTCTTCCAGACCTTTATAGGGACATAAGAGGCCAGAAGAAAAAGGTAGAAAGAGCTGACTCAGTATTGACTCTCAAAGTACAAGAATATTTCTCCTAAGTGGGAAATTTGGCACAGATGGCCCATAGAATAGTAATGGGACTCCAGGAGGGAGAGGGATCCAGAAGAAAAGCTTCCCAAATGAACCTAATTCCAAATCCTGATTCTTCTTCATGATTAGAAGGAAACTGACTAATTAAAACATTCAATGACAACTGAAGAGGAATCTCAAATACAAACATAGAAAGCTAAGATTAGCCTAGTATTTGTGGAAAAGCAATACTGAGAAAAGAAAGGTATCAAGGTCATTAAACTGAAAAAAAAAATCCTCTTAAGTAAATAGTCTTCATAGAGAAAAGGAAAAGATACTTTATAAGGGATAACCTCAGAGAAATTTTAACAGTTTTCATGTCCTTGAAGCAAGATGGTAAAAGTACATTCACACATATCAATGATCCTAATAAATGTAGGGGGGTTAAAATTTATTTATTAAAGGACAAAGACTCTAATGGATTAAAGAAAAATCTACATGTCATTACTAGTACTAGAGTGATTAGTACAGTAGTACAGACTTTGGATTTTCATTTTGGAAATCATATACCTACTTACTAGGTATATGTAAAGTGAGCATAAAAATAGTATGTATTATCTAATTCATAATGCTGTCATGAGTAATAAATGAGATATATATGTATAATACTTGTACCTAATAAATATGTAGTACATGTAAAGTGTCTAGTAAACAGTGCTCAATAAATAACTCTTATTACTATTATAAGAGACACCTTAAATTAAATGACATGTTTTAAGTTTAAAAATGCAGGAGCAAGCAAATACTAATGAAGTAAATAGGGAACATTGAGTTACATATAACAGATTGAAGATTCTCCCACTCCCAGCCAACAACCTACTAAAGATACTAGTAAGGGGATTTCTTTATTCATAGTAATAGACCCCATAATGACAAAGAGACATTTTGGGGAAAGGACAGCAGTTAGACATCTAATTGTAAATAATTTAAAAACAAAAACAAAAGCTAATATCTGGTTGACAGCAGGGGAAATCCAGAAGTAGGCAGCTTTGTGTCACAAACCTCCAGAAAGGCTTAGGAGTAGGATGTACCTCTCTGAGTGTGGAAGGTGGGATACATGTAAACCTAAAATTGAGATTATTGATTGAAGTCCATATATGATATAGTTGAGTCTCCAACCATTCCACTGCCACAGAACACGAGAGAGAGAATGAGGTAGGATGACACTGGATTCAGGATTTAGGTGAGGAATGAAGGACAATAGGGTTAAGGAAAGTGCTTCATAGAATGAAGTATAAGACCCCTGGCCTCCTCCCTCCATATAGTTCCAAGAATGCAGGTAATCTGCACTGTAAGCCTCCAGCATTGGAGATGATATCTCTCAGGAATCTGACTAGCCTAAGAGAAAAGACCTTCAAATATTGGTGGCTGGTGTCCTCTGACTACAGTGCCCAGACAGATCTTATTTTGAACACATGGGAAACATGCCATACATACTCATATAAAGCCTCCAAGAAGCCTTTAAGTGACCCACTTCTGACTATGAAAGATCTCTAAGGATCACCAGATATTTGAAGAAAATTTCCTCAAAAAGCAGAAAACAAATTTGTGTAGAAGATCATTCTGCATGGCGTGGGCCCAGCTCCCACTCAGAGATGCACAGGACCCATGCCCATGGATAGGTTCTCCCATGGAGAATCAGGCCTGCAATGTACCTAGGCCGCTTTGAGTCTTGCTCTTGCTAAAAAATTCCTTCACCCTGAATTGAGGACATTTACTGCAAAGTAACTTCCTAAAATCCATGCTAAACCTTCCAAGGATGAGTGTAACCAGTTCATCCACTTTTGCCTTTTCATTGGCAAATATCCCTCTTCTGTGATGTGATTAGCAGCATTGGCCCCTTTGTTTTCTGTAAAAGGTAACCACCTAAAGGGAACCTGTGCATAGTAAATGAGGACCATCATGTAATGGGTGGAGAAACCCAATAAAGGCCTGTCATGGCGGAGGCCACAGCTTTTGCTCCCCTTGAGAGAAAATCCATGCTGTCCCTTTTCCTCCACCAGACTGGGTAGTCCATGTGAATGTCTCATTTCATCCATAATGACTCGGACACTGTGGGCTGGTGTCTGCATTAAATTTGAGTGAGACAAAAACAGTGCAGAAATACAAGAAACTTGGGAAGCAAAACAAAGTGTTCTTTTCAGAGACATAAAAGAAGATAATTGTATGTATGAAAAAAGAGATCAGTAGACTATGAATGAAGGAACAATTCAAAAGTTGTATTGGGAATTAAAAATTCAATAGCACATATGAAAAATTACATAAGAAAAAGGTAAGAAAATACATTTGAGAAAGTCTCCCAGGAAGTTGGAGAAATAAAGATCATGAGTACAAAAGAGATGAAAATGTACTAAAATGATAGAGGACCAGTGTATCAATTTAACAAGCTCATTATCCAGAGAGAACAAAGGAGAAGAAATTATCAAGTCATCAATTCAAAAGATCTCCCAGAAATAAAAGACACAAGCTTTAGATGGAAAGCACTAACTAATGCCCAGCACAGTGGGTGAAAAGAGATCTATACCATGGGAACTCTGTGAAATTTCAGAGCACTTAGGACAAAGGGAAGATCCTAAAATCTTCCAGGAAACAAAACAGGCCACAAAAGGAGTGGGAATCAGATGTGAACACACATCTGAACAGCAAGACTGGAAACTAGCAAACCTTCAAAATTCTGAAGGAAAACAATTTGCAACCTAGAATTCCACACATATCCCCAAACTATCAATCAAATGTAAACTATCATCAATACAGACAGCTTTAGACAGGTCATCTTTATGTACCTTGTACCAAGAGGCTTTGTTGTCTGGTCCACCAAAAAAAAAAGACATGATATTAAATAGGGAATAAAACCCATGAGAACAGTCAAGGGAATGGCCAGGATGAGGGTACAGAGAAGTCCAAAGAGGATCACAATGGAGGAGGCCTTGAGATCAACCAAAGGCACAAGAAGATAGAGAGTACACTATGTGATGTGGAAGAGAGATTTACACTTCTGGTGGAAAGTCATACCTGAAGGGCTATATAATCATAATATAATAAGTAACTTGGCTGTGAATCATATTTTCATAGACAGAATAATGAATATTGAATATTGGCATAAACAAAAATTATAACTACAGTATTTTGGGGAAGTTGTGGGAATTGGAAATGTAGTAGAATCATGTAAGGAAAGAGCTACAAAATAATGTTGCACAATAGAGAATCAATAAAATCTAAAATTGAAAAATCAAGAGATAGCAGTGGGAAGCAATTATTGGAAAAAACACAATGAAAAGAGTGGTAACTGGTTGTTTCTAGAGGGATAAAATCAGAGTGGGAGGTAAGAGGCAAGGACGTCATTTTGATATGTCTTGTAAAATTATTTTATTTTTAAAACCATATACCCATAAAATATTCATGCAGATTAAAAATAATTAAAGACAGTAAGTATGGCAATATTAATATCAAATATATTGTCATGGACCTTTGCCCTCTTAATAATATAGCTTTAATATATATGTGCAAATATGGAAAAATAAATTGGCAATCAAAAATCTTAGTGGGACATCTTAACATATTTTTCTCAGAAATTAAAAAATTAAACAGATGAAACTACTATATATGTGGAAAATTTGAATAATTAACTACTGAGTCATATACATATGTATATGTGCATATATGTACAACCATACATATATATTTACATACATTCTTTTCAGTTGACCTCAGAACACTCATAAAAACTTTTACAAAATAGGCCACATGGAAAAACCTCAATGTAGTTCATAAAGTACAAGTCATACACACAAGAAACACGCTTTGCCCATAAGGTTGTCAACATAAATATTAAAACTTGTAGAGAATTTTTTATGAGTTTTTTGAGCCAAACTGACAACAATTGCCGGGAATAAAAATCTCAACAGATTGAGAAAATGCTCTAGAAAATAGCAGTTTTACCATTTATCTTATACATCAGAGGAGTTAAAGGGGAATGCATAAGAGGGTTACATGAAATTCATTGGCAATGGATTAGGGAAGCAGGAAAAAGCAAATTGGGGAAATCTCTGGGATTGCATAAAAAGTAAAACAAATGGACACATACTTCTTTTATACTGGTGGGTATAGGATAGTTTTAAGAGCTAAGTGAAATAAGCCCGGTGGTGAAAGACAAATACCATATGATCTCACCTATAAGGTAAACCTAATGAACAAAACAAGCAAGCAAAATATAACAACCAGATACACTGAAATAAAGAACTGACAGTAACCAGAGGGGAGGGGGATAGCATGGGAAAGAAGAGGAAGGGTCATCAAAAAACTTGTATAAAGGACCAATGAACAAAGCCAAAGGGGGTTAGGATTATGTTCATATGGTCTCCTTTCATGTTTTTGCACGTACCCATCCAATTTTCCCCATACCATTTATTGAAGAGATGGTCTTTACTGCATTTCATCCTCTTGCCTTCTTTGTCAAATGTTAATTGTCCATAGAGACATGGTTTTATTTCTGGGCTCTCTATTCTGTTCCATTGATCTATATACCTGTTCTTATGCCAATACCAGGCTGTTTTGATTACAATGGACTTGGGGTATAGTATGATATTAGATATTGTGGTACCTCCAACTTTGTTTTCTTTCTCAAAATTGCTGAGGCTATTCAGGGTCTTTTTTAAATTCCATATCAATTGTTGGAATTTTTTCAGGTCAATGAAATATGTCATTGATATCTGAGTTGAAAATGTATTGAATCTATAGGTTGCTTTGGGTAGTATGGACATTTTGATGGTGTTAATTCTTCCAATCCATGAACACGATATATGCTTACCTTTGTATCTTTCTCAATTTTTTCTTCAGTGTCTAATAGTTTTCCAAGTACAGGCCTTTTACCTGCTTGGTTAAATTCATTCCTAGGTATCTTTTTTTTTGTTGTTGTTGCAATAGTAAATGTGATTGTTTTCCTCTTTTCTCTGATAGTTCATTATTGGTGGACAAAAGTGCCACTGATTTCTGAATATTAATTTTGTATCCTGCTACTTTGCCAAATTCGTTTATTAGATCTAGTAGTGTTTAGGTGGAGTCTTTATGTTTTCTACATATACTGTCATTTCATCTGCCAATAAGAACATTTCTACTTCCTTCTTTTCAATTCAGATAACTTTTTTCTAGTCCGATTGCTAGTGCTAGGACTTCCAGTACTATGTTGAATAAGAGTGGTGAAAGCAGACATCCCTGTGTTGTTCCTGATCTTAAGGAAAACACTTTTAGCTTTTGCCTATTAAGTATGATGTTGGCTATAGGATTTTCATATATGACCCTTATTATGTTGATGTATGATCCTTCTATTCCCACTTTGCTGAGTGTTTTTATCATAAATCATTACTGAATTTTATCAAAAGACTTTTCTGTATCTATTCATGTGATCATGTGATTTTTATCTTTCATTTTATTTTTGTGATGTACCACATTTACTGATTGGTGAATATTGTACCAACCTTGCATGCCTGAATAGATCCCACTTGACTATAGGTATGATCTTTTTAATGTATTGCTGGATCTATCTGCTAATACAGATATTGAACTACAATCTTCTTTTTTGTGGTATCTTTATCTGGTTTTGGAATTAGAATAATAGTGTATTCATGAAAAGAACTTGGAAGTCTTCTTTCCTTCTGAATTTTTTGAAATAGTTTGAGAAGGAGAGCTGTTAGTTTTTCTTTGAATGATTGGTAAAGTTCACCTGTGAAGCCATCCAGTACAGGACTTTTGTTTGCTGGGAGTTTTTTGATTACTGCTTTCGTTTCGTTAGTTGAAATCCATCTATTCTGATTTTTTGGTACTTTCTGATTCAATTTTTGAAAACTGCATATTTCTGGAAATTTGTCTATTTCTCTCGACTTGTTCAATTTGTTGGCAAGTAGTTGTTCATAGTACTTTCTTACATTCCTTTGTATTTCTGTGATGTCAGTTATTACTTCTCCTCTTTCATTTCTTATTTTATTTATTTGGCTGCTCTCTCTATTTTTATTTTTTATATATTTTATTGATTATGCTATTACAGTTGTCCCATTACCCCCCTTCATTCCCCTCCACCCTGAAAACCCTCTCCCACCCACATTCTCCCCTTTAGTTCATGTCCATGTGTCATAAGTCCTTTAGCTTCTACATTTCCCCTACTAT
>CM052543.1:79974866-80010650 GCA_028533065.1 Trachops cirrhosus | reverse complement strand
GAGAACTCTGTAGGTTACTGTCTCCTTATCTCTTGCTGCTTCTAGGATTCTCTCCTTCATTTTTACCTTGGCTAATGTAATTATGATGTGCCTTGGTGTGTTCCTCCTTGGGTCCAACTTCTTTAGGACTCTCTGAGCTTCCTGGACTTCCTGGAAGTCTATTTCCTTTGCCAGATTGGGGGAGTTCTCCTTTATTATTTGTTTAGATAACTTTTCCACTTGTTGCTCTTCCTCTTCTCCTTCTGGTACCCCTATAATTTGGATGTTGGAACATTTCAAGATGTCCTGGAGGTTCCTAAGCCTCTCGTCATTTTTTTGAATTTTTATTTCTTCATTCTTTTCTGGTTGTATGTTTTTTTCTTCCTTCTGGTCCACTCCACTGATGTGAGATCCATCTTTCAGTCCATCACTATTGGTTCCCTGTGCATTTTTATTCATTTCATCTATTGTAGCCTTCATTTTTTCATCTAATTTGGGACCAAAATCAACCAATTCTGTGAGCATCCTGATCACCAGGGTTTTGAACTGTGCATCAGATAGGTTGACTATCTCTGGGTTGCTTAAAAGTACTGGTTCTGAGGCTTTCAATTGATCTTCTGTTTAAGCCATCTCTTTGTTGTTGTTGTTGTTTGGTCTTGTCGAGCACCTGTAGTGAGGAGCGGGGCCTTAGGTGTTCACCAGGGTGGGGCACCCCAGTTTCTGGGTTGTGAGTCTCTATGTGGGGGCGGGGTCTGAGAAGGAACAATGGGGCTTACTCTGCTCTCTGCAGGACCTTAGACTTTTCCACCACTTCCTGTGAGCAAACTGGGCCCCATGTGGGTGGGCTTGTGCACCCTGTGGGACCTTCCTTTTCAATCAGTGCCCCAAAGCTCTATTTCCCAGTGCTGGGACCCTGAGTTGCACGCAGTGCCTTGCTTCACAATCGCCACCTCACCAGGTCTGCCGGTGGGCCCACCAGCCACCACCTGGGCGCCCAGGGTCTGCCTGCTGAGATCTTGTGTACGACCTCAGTTGCTCTGCTCTCTGCTCCCTGTCCTGCGCCTAGCTGCCCAACTCCGCCCCTCCTACCAGTCTGGATGAACGTGTCTAATTTTAACTCCTTGGGTGTCCAACTTCCATACAGTTCAATTTTCTGTCAGTTCTGGTTGTTATTTTGTTTCTAAATTGTTGTTGTCCCTATCTAGGTTGTGAGAGGAGGCACAGTGTGTCTACCTATGCCTCCATGTTGGCCGGAAGCCCTCTCTCTATTTTTCTTGATGAGTCTGGTTAAAGATTCATCAATCTTGTTTTTCTTCATAAAGAATCAGCTCTTAGTGTCATTGATCTTTTGTATTTTTTTCAGTGTCTATGTCATTAAATAGACATAGTGTCTATGTCTATTTCTCCTCCAATATTTATTTTCTTCTTTCAAATTAGTCTGGGCTTTGTTTGTTGGTTTACTTTCTAGTTTTTCTTTTAGGTGTATGGTTAGATTGAGATTTTCTTCTTGTGGTAGGTCTTTAATGCTATTAACTTCCCTTTTAGGATTGGTTTCACTGTGTTCTGTAGATTTGGTGTTGTTATGTGTTCATTTTCACTTGTTTCCATGTGATTTTTAATTTCTCCTCTGATCTCTTTCGTAAGTTATTTTTCTTTAGTAACATGTTATTTAGCCCCTATGTGTTTGCATGTTTTTGAAATTTGAAATTGTAGTTGATTTTTATTTTTATGCTATTGTGATCTGAGAAGATGCTTGATATGATTTCAAATTTCTTGAATTTGTTATTTTGTGTCCTTAGCCCACAGTAAACTTCTTGAAGCAGTTCCTTGGTTATAAACTTTTTCATCAGTCAGTCTTCAGTTGGTCATTCAGGATAATTATTTCCAAATTTGGCTGAATGTCCAGTTTAGCACTGGGAGGAGATGAATACAAGTTCTGCTACTCTGCCCCCAACTTGAAAAAAACTCAGCTGACAGTTTTATAGGTGCTCATACGTGGTTAAATAACTACTTTTCTTTTGCTACTTTTAAGATTCTCTCTTTGTCTTTAACATTTGGCATTTTATATGATGTGTGTTAGTGTGGATCTCTTTGAGTTCATTTTGTTTGGGACTCTCTGTGCTTTGTGGACTTGTATGTTTATTCCCTTCATCACTCTAGGGAAGTTTTTATCATTATTTTTTCAAATAGGTTTTCAATTTCTTACCTTCTTTTTATTTTATTCTATTTTATTTTAATTATTGTTCAAGTACAGTTTTTTGCCTTTTACCCTCACCTAGCCCATCCTCCCAGAACTCCCCCATTTCCCTCCCATTTCCAACCCCACCTTGTTGTCGTCCATGTGTCCTTTATACTTGTTCCTGCAAACTGTTCACCCTTTTCTTCTGAAATTCTCTCCCCTCTCCCCTCTGGTCACTGTCAACCTGTTCTCTATTTCAGTGGCTTTGGTAATATTCTGTGTGTTTCTTTGTTTTGTTGATTAGGTTCCTGTTAACGGTGAGATTATATGGTATTTGTCTTTCACTGACTGGCTTATTAGCCTTAGCATAATGCTTTCCAGTTCCATTCATGCTGTGACAAAGGGTAGGAGCTCCTTCTTTCTTTCGGCTGCATAGATTTCAATTCTGTAATGTACCATAGTTTTTTTATACATTCATTTACTGATAAGCACTTAGATGCTTCCATCACTTGGCCATTGTAAATTGCACTGCTATGAACATTGGGGTGCATAGCTTCTTTTGGATTGGTGTTCCAGGGTTCTTAGGATATCATCCTAGCAGTGGAATGGCTAGGTCAAAAGGAGGATCCATTTTTAGTTTCCTTAGGAAGTTCCATACTGTTTTCCACAGTGGTCGGACCAGTCTGCAATCCCACCAACAGTGCACTAGGGTCCCTTTTTCTCCACACCTCTCCAACACTTGTTGTCTGTTGTTTTATTTATGATGGCCATTCTGACTGGTGTGAAGTGGTACCTCATTGTGGTTTTAATTTGCATCTCTCTGATAGCTAGTGATATTGAGCATCTTTTCATGTGTTTCTGGATCCTCTGCATGTCCTCCTTGGAGAAATGCCTATTCAAGTCTCTTGCCCATTTTTTAGTTGGGTTTCTTGTCTTCTTTGAGTGCAGTCATGTATGTTCTTTATATATTTTGGAGATTAAACCCTTGTCTGAGGTATCATTGGCAAATATGTTTTCCCATACAGTTGGTTCTCTTTTGATTTTAATACTGTTTTCTTTAGCCATGCAAAAACTTTTTATTTTGATGAGATCCCATTTGTTTATTCTTTCCTTTATGTCCCTTGCTCTAGGGGATGTGTCGGTAAAAAAGTTTCTGCATGAAATATCTGAGATTTTCCTGCCTATGTTCTCCTCTAGGACTTTGATAGTGTCACGGTTTATATTTAAGTCCTTTATCCACCTTGAATTTATTTTTGTGTATGGTGTAAGCTGGTGTTCGAGCTTCATTTTTTTGCATGTAGCTGTCCAGTTCTCCGAACACCATTTGTTGAAGAGGCTATTTTTACTCCATTTTATGTTCCCGCCCCCTTTGTCAAATATTAATTGGCTGTAGTGATTTGGGTTTATTTCTGGGCTCTCTGTTCTGTTACATTTGTCCATGTGCCTGTTTTTACACCAATACCAGGCTGTTTTGATTACAGTGGCCTTGTAATATAGTTTCATATCAGGTATTGTGATCCCTCCTACTTTACCCTTCTTTCTCAAAATTGCAGCAGCTATTTGGGGTCATTTATGGTTCCATATAAATTTTTGAAGTGTTTTTTTCTATGTCAGTGAAATATGCCATTGGTACTTTAATAGGTATTGCATTGAATGTGTAAATTGCTTTGGGTAGTATGGACATTTTGATGACATTAATTCTTCGGATCCATGAACACGGTATATGTTTGCATTTGTTGGTGACTTCCTTCATTTCTTTCTTCAGTGTTGTGTAGTGTTCTGCATACAGGTCTTTCACATCTTTGGTTAGGTTTATTCCTAGGTATATAGGTATATTGTTGCTATATCGAGTGGGATTTTTTCTTGATTTCTGCTTCTGCTGTTTCATTGTTGGTGTACAAAAATGCCTTTAATTTCTGGATATTGACTTTGTATCCAGCTGTTTTGCCAAATTCATTTATTAGGTCCAGCAGTTTTTTGGCTGAGTCGATAGGATTTTCTATATACACTATCATGTCATCTGCAAAGAGTGAGTTTTGTTTCCTCCTTTCTGATTTGGATGCCTTTTATTTCCTTTTCTTCTACGATCGCTGTGGCTAAAACTGCCAGTACTATATTGAATAGAAGTGGTAAAAGTGGACAGCCTTGTGTTGTTCCTGATCTTAGTGGAAAAGGTTTTATTTTTTGCCTGTTGTATATGATGTTGGCTGTATGTCTCTCATATATGGCCTTTATTATGTTGAGGAATGCTCCCTTTATTCCTGTTTTGCTGAGGGTTTTTATCATAAATGGGTGCTGTACCTTATCAAATGCTTTTTCCATATCTATTGATATGATCAGGTGATTTTTGTGTTTGCTTTTCTTTATATGATGTATTACATTTACTGATTTGTAAATATTGAACCACCCTTGAATCCCTGGTATGAATCCCACTTGGTCATGGTGTGTGATCTTTCTAATGTATTGCTGGATGCGGTTTGCCAATATTTTGTTGAGGATTTTAGTGTCTATGTTCATCAGCAATATTGGCCTGAAGATTTCTTTCTTTGTTGTGTCTTTATCTGGTTTTGGGATTAGGATGATGCCGGCCTCATAAAAAGTTTGGGAGTCTTCCATCTTCTTGCACTTTTTGGAATAGTCTGTGAAGGATAACGGTTAGTTCTTCCTTAAATTCTTTGTAGAATTCTCCTGTGAAATCATCTTGTTCAAGGCTTTTGTGCGTCAGGAGTTTTTGATTACTGCTTCAATTTCATCTGCTGTTATTGGTCTTTTCAGGCTTTCTGCTTCTTCATTGAGTTTTGGAAGATTATATTTTTCTAGGCATTTGTCCATTTCACCTAGGTTTTCAAATTTCTTGGCGTACACTTAGTTGTTCATAGTAATTTCTTACAATCTTTTGTATTTCTTTGATATCAGTTGTAATCTCTCCTCTTTCATTTCTGATTGTGTTTATTTGGGTATTCTCTCTTTTTTTCTTGATGAGTCTGCTTAAAGGCTTGTTGATTTTGTTTATCTTTTCATACAACCTGCTTCTGGATTCATTGATCCTTAGAATTGTGCTTTTACTCTGTATGTCATTTAATACTGCTCTGATCTTGGCTATTTCCTTCCTTCTACATGCTCTGGGCTGTCTTTTTTGTTGTTCCTTGAGTTCTTGTAGATGTAGAGTTAGGTTGTTTGAAATGTTTCTATCTTTTTAGGTAGGCCTGTATCACTATAAACTTCCCTTTCAGAATTGCCTTCACTGTGTCCCATTATTTTTGGATTATTGTGAGTTCATTTTTCTTTGTTTCCAGGAACTTTTTATTTCTTTCCTAATTCCATTCTTGACTCATTCATCATTTAAGAGTATGCTATTTAATCCCAATGATTTTGAGTGTTTTGGTTTTTTTTCCTTGGGGTTTGTTTCTAGTTTCAGTCCCTTATGATCTGAGAATATGCTTGGTATGATTCCAATTTTCTTGAAATTGTTGAGGCTTGTTTGTGCCCTATCATGTGGTCTATCTTTGAAAATATTCCATGTGCATTTGGAAAGAATGTGTATTTAGCTTCTTTGGGATGGAGGGCTCTCTATATGTCAGTTAAGTTTATTTCATCTAGGTCGTTGTTCAATGCCACAATATCTTTGTTGATATTTTGTTTGGAAGATCTGTCCATTTTTGACAGTGGGGTGTTAAAATCCCCCACTATAATTATGTTGCTATCAATATCTTTCTTGAAGTCCTCTAAGATTTTCTTTATGTATTTGGGTGCTCCTATGTTGGGTGCACATGTATTTACAATGTTTATGTCTTCTTGGTGGATTCTTCCCTTGAGTATTACGGAGTGATCTTCTGGGTCTCTCTTTATAGTCCTTTTTTGGAAGTCTATTTTGTCTGATATGAGAATTGCTACCCTGGCTTTTTTTCCCTGTCCATTTGCTTGGAAAATTTGTTTCTAGCCCTTCAGTTTCAGCCTGTGCAAGTCTTTGGTCTTGGGGTGGGCCTCTTGTAGGCAGCATATGTGTGGGTCATGCTTTCTTATCCATTCAGCTACTCTATGTCTTTTGATTGGAGCATTTAGTCCATTTATGTTTAAGGTTTTATTGATAGGTACTTATTCATTGCCATTTTTGTATGTCTGTTCCTCTCTCTCTCTCTTTTCCTTCCTTTCCTTTAAGCAGTCCCTTTAGCATCTTTTGCATAGCTGGTTTGGTGGAGGTGTATTCTTTTAGACTTCTTTTGTCTGGGAAGCTTCTTATTTGCCCTTCTATCTTGTTTGAGAGCCTTGCTGGGTACAGTAGCCTTGGTTGCAGGCATCTGGTTCTCATTACTTGGAATATTTTTTTCATTCTCTTCTGGCTTGTCATGCTACCATTGAGAAGTCAGCTGCTAGCCTAATTGGGGCTCCCTTTTTTGTTACTTCCTGTTTCTCCCTTGCTTCCTATAAGATTTTCTCTCTGTCTTTGAATTTTGTCATTTTAATCATGATGTGTCTTGCGGTGGGCTTCTTTGGTTTCCTCTTGATTGGCACTCTGTGTGTTTCCTGGATTTGTGTGACTTTTTCTCTCATAAAATTAGGGAAGTTTTCCATCATTACCTTTTCCAATAGGTTTTCTATCCCTTGCTCTTCTTCTTCTCCTTCTGGTATCCATATTATATGAATATTATTATGTTTCATATTATCTTGCCTTTCTCTTAATCCCTCTTTATTCTTTTTGAGCCTCTTTTCCCTCTCTTGCTCTTTCTGGGTGTTTTTTTCAACTTTGTCCTCTAATTCGCTGATCTGATCTTCTGCTTCATCGATCCTGCTTTTGATTCCTTGTACTGTGTTCTTTAGGTCCGAAATTGAAATCTTCATTTCCTCTTGACCCTTGTTGATAGTTTGTATTTCCTTTTTCATGTTGATATAGTTTGCAGCGAGTTCATTGTAGCTTCCCTGTAGGTTCTTGAAACTCATTGAGAGTTCGTGGAAATTCTGATAATCATTGCTTTGAACTCAGAATCTGATAGTTGAGTTGCCTCTATTTCATTTAGCATTCTTTCTGAGGCTTCCTCTTTTCCCTTCATTTGGGAATTGTTTCTTCGTTTTCCCATTGTTCGTGAGACTCTTCTCGCTAGCCTCTGCTTCTTAGATTGACCTGTTCTGGCTCCCTGGGTTTATGGTGTGAACTTCTGTGGTGGAATACCTGTGAGATTCAGTGGTTTATTCTCCTTCAAGTATCCTGGTGTTGACAGCTTCCACTTACTCTTTTTTGTGATCAGTTGGAGTGGTAAGGCAAAATGGTTTAAGACAGCAAGAGTGTATTCTATGATATTTATAGTAGCAGCCATTAGAGAAGAGATAGGAGGTCCTTTGGCTATATATAGTGTTAACTGTGATCTTCCACCCCACTAGGCACTTTTTAGAAAAGATAGAAAGAAGATAGAACTCTGGTTGGGAAGGAAAGGATTGTGAGTTGGATCTAGAAAGCAGTGAGGTTGTGGGAAGTCAGATTCTGAGGTAGGGTGAGAGTAAAGAGTAGTAAATAGATGAAGTGTGTGAGAGAATAGAGTTAACCACTACAGTAATAGAGTTCAGGAAACTGTGAAGTGGGCTAAGATCTGGGATGGGTGTCATGAAGTATTTACAATTGTATGGAATAGCTATTATTTACAGTAATATTAGAGCAAGAATCATATGACAGAATCTATGAGATCTAGATAACAAGAATAAGGAGTATTGAGCCCTGAGTAGAGTACTAATGGAACACAAATGAAGGACAGTAAATTAGCAGTACACTATGAATGAGATAACAGGGGAAACCTATGGAATGATACAATATTACCAGCCAAGGAAAGAAGACTATACAGAAAGAAGATGAATACCAAAATACTATTAAAATAAAAAATGTAAGAAAAATGAAATAATGATCACAGAAATATGCAATAACTTGCAGGTTCAAAAAAAAAAAGGAAAAAAGCAGATGATGGAATTATCTCTTCTTCCGAAGAGATAAATTTGGAAAGGAAGGGAGATGGATCAACACTGGAATGAAAGAAAGAGAAGCATAAGAATTTGATAGATATAAAAATAATAAGATTTAAAAAATAAAAAGTTACTAAAAAAAAGACAAAAACAAAACAAAACAAATCAAAACAAAAACTTTTTGTTGGCTTCAGACTGGCCAAACTGGTTTTTATGGTCTTTCTGGCTTCAGCAGGCTGAGGGGCGACTGTAGTCACTTTTTCTCCCTTCCTGTTCAGAACTGTCAGCCTGTGGCATACTGTCCCTAGGGCTAGCCACGTGTTCTCCCCAGAGCCAGTCTGGGGCCTCTCAGCAGTGCCCTGGGTGTGGGATTTGGGCACTCCTAAGCATGCTCTCTGGAGCACACCACCGTGGGCTCCGGTTTCCTGAGGAGTGCCCGCGCGTTTTCTTGATTCACGGTTGTGAAATCTGTAGATCCCGAGGGGCTCTCACTTCCCCCAAGTTCACGTCCTGGGTGCCAGAGATCCCAGGGAGTGCCCTCACCTTTTCCTTGTTCACAGCTGTGGGCTCTAGGTCTTCCACAAAACCACACTCTCTCTGGGTTGGGGCGGGGGCGCACAGTCAGGCCATCTGGCCAGGTGACCCTTGGTCACCCAGGCTGGGGCATGCACTCTTCCCAGGGCTATGCGTGGGTGCTCACAACCCCTGTGTGAGTGCCCTTCAGTCCTCAATCCCCTCTCTGTGTCCCCAAGCAAAAAGCAATCAGAGAAGAAGAAATAAAAGATGTCCAAATTGGAAAGGAAGAAGTAAAACTGTCATTTGAAGATGATATAATGCTGTATATAGGGAACCCTATAGGCTCCACCAAAAAACTAGTAGAACTGATTAACAAATTAAGTAGCAGGCTCCAAAACTAATATTCCAAAATCAGTGGCATTTTTGTACACCTATAATGAACTATGAGAAAGACAAACTAAGAAAACAATCCTATTTTCTATTGCAACAACAACAACAACAAAAAAATAAGTACCTAGGAATAAATTTAACCAGGAAGGTAAAAAACCTGTACTCAGAAAATTGGAAGATGATAAGGAAAGAAACTGAAAAAGCTACAAATAAGTGGAAGCATACACTGTGTTCATGGGTAGGAAGAATTAACATCACTTAAGATGTCCATACTATCCAAAACAATCTATAGATTCAACACAATTCCTATCAAAATATCAATTGCATATTTTACAGAACTAGAACTAGAACAAATAATGCAAAAACTTATATGAAACCAGAAATGACCCCAAATACCCTCAGTAATCTTGAGAAATAAGAACAAAGTTGGAGGTATCACAATACCTGACATCAAACTATACTGCAAGTTCATACTAATCAAAAAAGCATGGTACTGACATATAAACAGGTATATATGAGGCAGGAGATAGAATAGGAAACCCTGAGACTCTGTAGCTGTCATCAATCAGCATCCTGATGGCCAAGAATCACCTTGTGACACCTGATAATAATTAGCATTATGGTTCCCTCCTGGAGTGGGCAATCAAGGAGAATTTTGGGAAATAGCTTGTGTAGAAGCTTAAGTAAAAACCCTATAAAGCCTGTAGCCATTCAATAGATGAGGATCATTCTCTAGTCAGAAATGGCCTGTTCCTGTATCTTGGGATAATGAAGCTGAGAGAACCAAAGTGAAGCTACTATCCTTTTGGTTCCTGGGAGAAATGAGGATTTTGTGAGGCAGGATGATTTTGACTTTGGACTCTGTAAGATATGTGTTTACTTTGGAATTAAAAATTTTAGTGTGTTTTCATTATGACTTCATTGCTGCACATACTTCTTAATTAGTAAAATGAAATTCTTGACACTTTCTGTATAATTAGAGTTTGTGTCTCTTTTTCTTTTTCTCTTATCTCCTGATGATCAGGTCAAGGGCTGGGAGTAGGGAAGGGATTAGCTACTAGGAGCAAAGAAAAAATTAACTTGGAAATTTTGAAATGATCCCTAACATACATAAATGTAGAACAACATGCTTTCTGCCAAGGAGTTATTCACCTTGGTTTGCTATGTTAAAACTGTAAATACAACAGATCATGGCATTCCTCTTTTACTGGATTGGATTTTTCCTGTTTTTTGCCTGAGCACTGCAGCTGCAGGAAACTATGGGGCCATTTCAGGATTTGGTCTCTCTCTAATTAGGTGGATCCTTATTGTCAGGATTTCCATGTATTCCTGGATGTGTGTATAGTCAGTGTTGGCTCTGGTGGATGTTCCTTGTTTTAGGTTTTCTCTTGCTTCTCAGAGGATTTATCAGTTATGATGCTAGAAACTTTCTCTCACTGGCTTCACTTATCTTTCTGAGGTCCATTCAATTCTTTGTTTGTGACCACTGAGAGCCTAGACCTTGTCTCCATCTGCAACATATAGATCAGAGATTTCAACTAGTGTGCCATAGCAGGCGCACTGGTGAACCATAATAGGCACACTAGTGTGCCACAAGAATTTTTAAAACATGCAATACCTGACAATTTAGTCACTGAACTCTTTTCCCTTAGTTTGTCAAACAAAAAAGTGATAACAACCAACAGAACAATAGCTGTCTGGTGTAAATGAATCAAAATTATAACTGTTGTTTTGTCAGATTGGCAAAAATATGTTTTTTAGGTGTGCCACAGAATTTAAGTAATTAACTTATATGTGCCATGATATGAAAAAGCTTAAAAATCGCTGAACTAGATCAATGGAACAAAATAGAGAGCCTAGGAATAAACTCATGCTTTATGCTCAATTAATATTTGACAAAAGAAGCAAGAACATCTAATGGAATAAACATAGTCTATTTAATAATAGTAGTGTTGGGAAAACTGGACAGATATATGCAGAAAATTAAACTAGATGACCCTCTTACACCATACAAAAGAATAAACTCAAATGCATTAAAGACTAAACTGTAAATTTCAAAACCATAAAAATTCTAAAAGGAGCCCTGGCTGGTTTGCTCAGTGGATTGAGCACTGGGTTGAGAATCAAAGGGACACTGGTTCGACTCCCAATCTAGGGCACATGCCTGGGTTGCGGGCCAGGTCCCCAGCAGGTGGTGCACAAGAGGCAACCACACATTTGATGTTTCTCTCCCTCTCTCCCTCCCGGCCCCTCTGTAAAAAATAAATAAATAAAATCTTTAAAAACCAGTTCTAGAAGGAAACAGGCAGTAAACTCTCAAAGATTTCTTGTTTCAACTTTTGTCTGATATAGCTCCTCAGCAAAGGAAACAAAATAAAAAATAAACAAATGGGACTACATCAAACTAAAAAGCTTCTGCACAACAAAGGAAACCATCAATAAAATGAAAAGACAGCCCACTGAATGGGAGAACCTATTTGTCGCTGATAGATCTGATAAGAGGTTAAGTTTCAGCTGATAAAGAACTTAACACAATTCAACCCCAAGCAATCAAACAATTCAATAAAAAAATGGGCAAAGGACCTGAGGATACACTTCTCCAAAGAGGACATACAGATGGCTAATAGACATATGAAAAGATGCTCATGATGAGTTATCATCAGAGAAATGCAAATTGAAACCACAATGAGACATCATCTCATGCCTGTCAGAATGGCAATCATCAGTAAATCAACAAACAAGTGTTGGTGAGGATATGGAGAAAAGGGAACCTTTATACACCATTGATGAAAATGTATATTGGTGTAGCCATTGTGAAAACAATATGGAAGTTCCTCAAAAAATTAAAAATGAAACTGCCTTCTAACCTAGCAATTCCAATTCTGGGAATATATCTATCTGAGAAACCGAAAATACTGATACAAAAGAATGCATGCACTCCTATGTTCATTGTAGCACTATTTACAATAGTCAAGATATGGAAGCAGTCCAAGTGCCCATTGGTAGGTGAATGGATGAAAAAAAGCTGTGGTATATTTGCACAATGGAATACAAGTCAGTTGTAACAAAAAAAAAAAAGAAAGTCTTATCTTTTGCAACAGGATGGATGCACCTGGGGATTATTATTCTAAGTGAAACAAGCCAGTTAGAGAAAGACAAATACCATATGATTTCACCTAGGTGTGGACTAAAAAGAATGATATAAACAACAAAATATAAATATTTTCAATAGATTAGGGCTAAAATATAAACAGGCTCAGATAAAGAGAACAGACTGATGTTTGCCAGAGGGAAAGGGGGCTGGTGGCCTGGGTAAAAATGTGAAGAGATTAAGCAAAAAAGAAAGAAAGAAAAACAGACTGAGACAATAGTATGGTGATTCCCAGAGGGAAAAGGGAGTGGGGTAGGTAGAGGAGGGCAAAGTGGGATAAATGGTGGTGGAAAGTGACTTAATTTTGGGTGATGGGTATACAGTGCAGTATGCAGATGATGTGTTATAGAATTATATACTTGAAACCTGTATGGTTTTGTTAACCAAGGTCCCCCAACAAATTCAATTTAAAAAACATGCCTGTGAAAAAAACCATAAGAAATGACGAAATTAAAGCAGTAATCAAAAAACTCCCAATACACAAAGGCCCTGGACAAGACAGCTTCACAGGAGAATTCTACAAAGCATTTAAAGAACATGCTAACCCCTATCCTTCACAGACTATTCCAAAAACCCAAGAAGATGGAAGACTCCCAAACTATTTTTATGAAGGCAGCATCATCCTAATCCCAAAACCAGATAAAGATGTAACAGAGAAAGAAATCTTCAGACCAGTATTGTTGATGAACATAGAAGCTAAAATCCTCAACAAAATATTGGCAAACCACATCTAGCAATATATTAAAAGGATCATACACCATGATCAAGTGGGATTCATCTCAGCGATGCAAGGATGGTACAATATTTGCAAATCAAGAAATGTAATACATCACAAAAACAAAATGAAAGACAAAAATCACATGATCATATCAATTTATGTGGAAAAAGCATTTGACAATGTACAGCACCCATTTATGATAAAAACACTCAGGAAAGTGGGAATAGAGGGAGCATTCCTCAATATAATAAAGGCCATATATATGACAGACATACAGCCAACATCATACTCAATGGGCAATTACTTAGAGCTTTCCCACGAAGATCAGGAACAAGACAAGGATGTCTGCTTTCTCCACTCCTATATAACCAATCCTATGGGCTCATACCAATACTATGGTATTGGAAGTTTTAGCCACAGTGATCAGACAAGAAAAAGAAATAAAAAACATCCAAATTGGAAAGGAGGAAACAAAACTGTCATTGTTTGCAGATGAAATGATAGTGTACATAGGAAATCCTATAGACTCCACAAAAAAACTACTCAACCTAATTAGTGAATTTGGCAAAACAGTGGGATACAAAGTCAGTATTCAGAAATCAAAGGCATTTTTCTACACCCACAATGAAATGTCAGAAACAGAAATCAGGAAAAAATCCCATTTGATACAGCAACAAGAAAAATAAAGTACCTAGGAGGAAATCTAACCAAGGAGGTAAAAGACTTGTACTCAGAAAAACACACAACACTGAAGAAAGAAATTAAGGAAGACACAAACAAATGAAAGCACATACCATACTCATGGATTGGAAGAATTAACATCATCAAAATGTCCACACCACCCAAAGCAATTCATAGATTCAATGCAATACCTATTAACGTACCAATGACATATTTCACAGATACAGAACAAAAATGTCAGAAATTTATATGGAACCATAAATGACCCTGAATAGCTGCAGCAATTTTTAGGAAGGAGTACAAAGTAGGATAGTTCACAATACCTGATATCAAACAGTATTATAAGGCCACTGTAATCAAAACAGCCTGGTACTGGCATAAGAACAGACACATAGACCAATGGAACAGAACAGAGAGACCCAAAATAAACCCAGTTTCTATGGTAAATTATTATTTGACAGATGGAGAAGAAGCATAAAGTGGAGCAAAAATAGCCTCTTCATCAAATGGTTTTGGGAGAGCTGGACAGCTACATGTAAAAAAAGAAACTCAACTACCAACTTACACCATACACAAAAATAAATTCAAGGTGAATAAAATACTTAATATAAGTTGTGACACCATTAAAGTCCTAGAGGAGAATATAGGCAGGAAAATCTCAGACTTTCCATGCAGTAATATTTTCACCAATATATCCCCTAGAGCAAGGGACATAAAGGAAAGAATGAGGAAATGGGATCTCATAAAATTAAAAAGCATCTACATGGCTAAAGAAAACAGCATTAACATGAAAAGAGAAACAACTAAATGGAAAACATATTTGTCAATGATACCTCAGACAAGGGTTTGCTCTCCAAAATATATAAAGAACTCACACAACTCCACTCTAGGAAGATAAAATACCCAATTAAAAATTGGGCAAAAGATTTGAACAGACATTTCTCCAAGGAGGACACACAGAGGTGCCAGAGACATATGCAAAGATGCTCAATATCACTAGCCATCAGAGAGATGCAAATTAAAACCATAATGAGATACCACTTCACACCAGTGAGAATGACTGTCATAAACAAATCAACAAACAAGTGTTGGAGAGTTTGTGGAGAAAAGGGAACCCTCGTGCACTGTTGGTGGGAATGCAGACTGGTGCAGCCATGGTGGGAAACAGTATGGAATTTCCTCAAAAAGGTAAAAATGGGACTGCCTTTTGACCCAGCAATTCCACTGCAGGAATTATATCCTAAGAACCTTGAAACACAAATCCAAAAGAACCTATGCATTCCAATGTTTATAGTAGCACAATTTACAATAGCCAAATGCTGGAAGCAAGTTAAGTGCCCATCAGTCTATGAATGGATCAAAGAAACATGGTACATTTACACAATGGAATTCTATGAAGCAGAAAGAAAGAAGGAGTTCCTACCCTTTTTGACAGCATGGATGGAACTGGAGAGCATTATGCTAAGTGAAATAGGTCAGGTGGTGAAAGAGAAATACTATATGATCTCACCTTTAACTGGAGACTAATCAACAGAAGAAAAAAGCAAGCAGAATATAACCAGAAACTTTGAAATTAAGAACAATCTGACAGTAACCAGAGGGGAGGTGGGAGAGGAAAATGGGGGTGGGAGGGTTTTCAGGAACTACTATAAAGGACACATGGACAAAACCAAGGTGCGGGGTGGAAGCAAGGGACCAAGGAGGGTTTGGCTTGTGGGGAGTAAATGCAGACAACTGTAATTGAACAACAATAAAATGATTAAAAAATAAATTATTTATAAGATACCAAAAAAAGATAGCTGTCAAAATTAAAAAAAATTTTTAAGTATTTGGCACATGGACATAATAAATGGCAGATAGTACTATCATCATTATAAATATCATCATCATTATTCTTGGCTTTTTAAATATGAATACATTAGGAAAATAATAATAAACTATTCCTTAATAGTGAAAATTTGGGATGTTTTGTATTTTTATTTTGTTTTGAGTTTAGATAAATATACAGCTAATTTAGACCACTTGACTTAGATAATAATTTTATACTGTGCTTTTAAAAATGTATATTTTCTTATTGTCTTTACATTTAATTTACTTGAATATTTTGATATGATTTAGAAGGCAATTATAATGTATTGTACACTTAAAATTTGTTGTGAGGATAGAACACTTTATTAAGTTGTTCTTAAGTGTTTATTAAGTATTATTCCACAATACATTTTGTAATTAATTAATTAATTAATTAAAAGACCAGATGTGTTCCCTGAGGTCAGATAGCCATCCCCTTATAGGGCCAAGACCCAGCACTGGTGGCTGCCCTGGAGGGATCTCCCTGACTTTCTTCGACTGCCACCAACCTTCCCCTCAATGGAAGTGTTCCAGAATGCACACCTGCCAAGTGTGCTCAACTTAGACATTTCTGAGCTCTGTTTCCTCAGTCTGGAAGGTTCCTCAAAGGACCTATACCATTTACCCATAGTCTACTGGGGGAAAGATAAAATCAGATTGAATAAAGGATTTAATGGCTTGTAAAAACTAGTGGTGCATGGCATATCATTATAAGCAGCACTGTCCAGTAGAACTTTCTGTGATGATGGAATAATTTTGCATCTTTACTATCCAGTTCAGTAGCCACTAGACATACTTTAAAGGTAGCTGGTATAACAAAAGAGCTGAGTGTTTTATTTTATTTTAACTAAGTTAATATAAATAGCCACATGTGACTAGTGATAATGTATTGGACAGTGTGGGTTTTAGTTCACATTAGTCTCAGCCTTAGCCTGCTGGGACCTCACTATGGGCCAACAGAGGGATGAGTGCAGACCAGGATTATTAGGGTTGGAAGCAGGAGAGGCTGCAAAGAGGCTATATTAGTTTCCCACTGATGCCAGAACAAATTGCTACAAATTCAGTGGCCTAAAACAACTCATATATTATCTTATAGTCCTTACAGTCCATGGAAGTCAAAAGCCCAAATCAGTCTTATAAGAGAAAAATTAAGGTGTAAGCAGGACTGGTTCCTTCTGGAGGATCTGGAGGAAAACCATTCCTTGCCTTTTCCAGCTTCTACAGGCGGCTTCTATTCTTTGGTTCCATCATTAAAGCCAACAGTTTAGCATCTTCCAAATTTCTCTCTGACCTCTGCTCTGTCATCACATCACCTCTGACTCTGACCCTCCTGCCTCCCTCTTGTAAGGACACTTGTGATTATATTGAGGGCCCACTGGGATTGTTTAGGAAAATCTCATCTCAAATTCCTTAATTTAATCACATCTGCAAGTTCTCTTTGCCATGTAAGGTAGCATTCACAGGTTCCAGGAATTAAGACAGATCTTTTTGGGGCACCGTTATTGAGCCTACCTCTGAGGGTGACCAACATGTTCCATGACATATGATCTGGGCTAATGACATCACCCCTGGAAGTTGCCTTGGAGATGGGCTCAACCACACACGTGTCTGTGTTGGACCAATTCTCACCTTCATGCTGGATATGGCATGTTGGATTCAGTATGTTGTAGAAGGAGCAAAATCAAAACTCCTTGGGGAAAGGCATTTAGGTCCAACAGAGACCAAACGTCCTGACATTGGAGACAGAGGCTCAGTTCTTGGGGCTGATAGTCTGGCTGCTGAAGCCTTGGGAGATGGGGGAATTCACATTGAGGGAGTAGGATGGGAAAGTGGTGATGTTGGTGGATAGGAGATGCACAATATCTTCTGGACATTGGAGAGCTATTGACTTTTTTTTTTAACCAGAAAGTTGCATAACCAACAATGTTTAAAGAGGGTTAAGCTGCTAGTTGTGAGCAAGCCAGACCAGGGTGAGGGGCTGGGAAACTGGTGAATAAATACAGGCATGTAATGTAATGATTAGTTTCAGAGGGATCAGTGGAAATGAGGAGAGAACAAAATATGTGCAAGAAACAGAGAGTGGAGGGATTGAGTAAAAAGGGAAAAGGACTCACGGACATGGACAACAGTGTGATGATTACTGTGGGGAAGGGCATAAGGGAACTAAATGGTAATGGAAAAATACAATAAAGATTAAATTAAAAGAAAAGAAACATTTGGTGAAACAGAAAATGCACTAAAAATACCACTGCTGAACTAAATCCAAATTGTCAGCAGCGCTGTAAGTCATTTTGAAAAAAATATTGTTTCAGTTTCTGTTGTTTTATGTGCACAAATAATTTGTGTAATCATAGACTCTGTTGGAAAATGGTTTTATTAATGCTTACAGTTGTCATCATACACTATAAATTAGCAAGTATACATTGATACTAAGTGTTTTTTTAAACATAGTCAATCACTTAGGTATTTGAAAGAGTATAATGATACAGATATTTAAATTAGCACATAGAAAATGTATCTCTTAGGACTGCTCCTCCTGGAATGGTGACAGATAGATACACTTGTCACCACAGAAAGTTTTGATATTTACTACCTTTAAAAAACTATAAGCTCTGCTTTAACTCATCAGATGGCTCTCTCTGTGGCTTGCCTGCCATGTGGAATTTGTTTTAATAAATCCAAATATTAAGCATAGGTTATCTTCCCAGCTAAATGAAACATTTAACATTTAGTTCATCTACCTGACAGCCTGTGCATTTCTCTTACACACTAAGAAAGACAGTACTGTATACCTATAGCATGCATTATGGCCACTGGGTGTATCTGTCCAAAAGAAGTCAGTCTACTTTTAGTAACCTGGAGAACAACTTCAAAGGAAGAACCAGCTGAAAGCTGGTGTCCATGAATAAGCTAGAAACCAGCCTGTGGACTTGGGGGTGACTCTGTCTGGCAGGATGGGAGTTTTGAAATGTGGCAGATCCCGCATAACACAATCTGCCCATTCATGTTTCTAGACACCCAAAGATATCCAGAAGCCTATATTTTTTCTTTTCTTTAGAAAATTCTAATTGTTAAAGTTATATACATACATTAAAAAGGGAAATAATTTTAAGCTTGTAACAAAAACAGCAGCCCCTGTGCCAACCTCCAACCCTGATTTCCACTTCAAGAGGATCCCAGTCCCAATTAGTTTACTGTGTATTTTTATTTTGCTGCCATACTTTTAAAGTAATTTTACTGATATTTATTTTTCTTCTTTGATATTATCCTTTGACTCTCTTCTGTGGAAGAAAAGAATTAGTTCTCATATATTACACTTTCTCTCCCAAAATAAATATATTCTACTTTTGTATCCAGTCATCAACAGTATCCAGTATTTATATTACTTTCATTATGGAAATATTACTCAAAGCTTACCTATGTGGTGTACTATAATTAACTATACTTTATTCCATGTTCACCCCCCCTTTTTGTGCTTTCCTAAGGAAACAGTAACCTTAATTTTTCTATTTAGGTTTTTATGTGCCAATCACTAATTTATCTCAATTCTTGTAAATGTCCCAAAATGAAAATTACCTCTCAATATGTTCAAATATAGTAGGATGTTTATCAGCTTTATTTTTTCACCTTGGGGCCATTCTCCTGTAACCTCTGACTTCCTGTTTCAGTTTGAACTGGTGGTACTCCTGGGCCTGCTTCTCCATGTCACCATACAACATTCCCCCAACCATCAGCACGGGGACACTTTTCTCCCCTCTCACCTGCATTAAATACTCATTCCTAGATCCTGTGTTTGCTTCTGCTTGGATCATTCACTCATATTGGTAGAACACAGCACTCTTTAGATTAAAAACAAGAAAGAAAGGAAGGGAGGGAGAGATGGAAGAAGAGGAGAGGGGAGGGCAAGGGAGGAGAGAATAAAAGGAAAGAAACATGAGAAGTAAAAGGTAAGGATAAGTTTTAGAAATTTAATTCAATGCTTTAACTGATATTTGGTAGAATTTTGGTTTTGAAAGAATTTCTCCCAGATTTTTAAAGGTGTATAATCATTGTCTTCTACTTTGAATGTCACTTATGAGGAGTCTGATATACTTTGATTCTCTGTCTTTTCCTAAGGCTATGACTGTGTCTTTTTTTTCTTTCTTTCTTCCTGTTCTTTCTTTAAGATGTGCCATTTGTCCTCCTGTTCTGAAATTTCATGTGGTCTGCTGTTGTTGTTCCTTCCTTGATGAACCCTCTCCACCTACAGGAAATTGCTCCACATGATTGGCTTGGTTCCTCTCCTTGCTTTTCTCTGTTGATTCATTCCTGAATTCCCTTCCAGATTACTGGGCCATCTCTACTTATTTGCCAATATTTTGAAAGTCTTTTCCAACTTTTTTTCTTTCTTTTACTGTTCTATGCCAGGGATATTTTCTAAATTTATTTTCTAACCCTTTTATTTGATTCTACTTACCTGCTGTCATACCTTTAATTCCTAAGCATTCCCCTTCTTAAAAATTTCTTTTATAACCTCATGTTCTTATCATGTTGATGCAAAATCTTTACTAATCTCTGTAAGCTTATTAATTACCATATTTTGCAGTGTATAATGAGCACTTTTTTGCACAAATTTTTGAGGGAAAAGTAAGGATGCACATTATACATGGATAGTACTAATCCCATATCTATATAAATGTTTTTAATTCTTTATTTATGCTTTTATTTATCAAAAAATGTGGGTGCACATTATACTTGGCAAAATACGGTATATATTTTCTTCTGTTCTTTCTCTATCTCTCCTCTGTCCCACCCAATCCCAAGCTCCTGTAACACTATGGTCTATGGTCCTGTGGTCTATGTTAGAAGCCTTTCTCACACGTCTGGTGATCCACTTACAATGCAGAGTACAAATACTGTGTGGGTAGGTAACTTATTGATTGGTGGACTCCATTCTTTCATGATCTGGCTGAGCTATTTTATTGGATATTCCCAAATGGAAATAGTGTTTTCTCTCAGGCAAGTTATTCCTGCAAGGAAGGAAGTCCTCTTTCACCTCCTGGAAGACATAAACATAGCTATCTATGTGCTTGGAGTCAGATTGGTGAAGGGATGAGAGATGTCACTATCCTAGGTGTCAACATTCACTTTCTCCTTGTTTCAGTGTGGTCACACCATTCTTCACTGTTCTGGCTGCCCTGGAGGCCAGAGCATCTCCAGTTCCAACTTTACAGAGTGAACCTCTGATTTCATTCCAGCATGGGCTGAGACACTGGCCTTGTTGCTTAGGGCAGAGGGGAAATAACTGGCCCTTAAAATTATTAACTATATGTCTGTTTTTAGTCTCACTTGTACTCTCACTTTTTCTTCCCAATGTATTTTATTATACACAAGTGATAAAGCATAAACAGCTTCTGATTTCCCACCAGACTCTTATGATTTTTTAATAGTTTACTTTGTATTGTATTTTTTCCATTACCATTAATCTCCCTATACCCTCTTTCACTTCCACCCACCTCCTGCTCCACAACCCTGGCAATCACCACATTGTTGTCCATGTCCATGAGTCCTTTTTCTTTTTGGCTCAATCCCTCCACCCCTCATCCATGAATCCCCACCCAACCCCCAGAGCTTTCAGTGTGCTCTCTATCTATGAGTCTGCCTCTGTTTTCCTTATTAGTTCAGTTTGGGTATTAGATTCCACATATGAGTGAAATCATATAGTATCTGTCTTTCTCTAACTGGCTTATTTCACTTAGCATAATGTTCTCTAGGTACATCCATGCTGTCACAAAGGGTGAAACTTTCTTCTTTTTATGGTTGAGTAGTATTCCATCATGTAAATGTGTCATAGTTGTTTTATCCACTCATCAACTGATAGACACTTGGGTTGCTTCCAAATCTTGAATATTGCAAACAATGCTGTAATGAACATAAGAGTGCTTATATTCTTTCAAATTAGTGTTTCAGGTTTTTTTTTTCAGATAAATCCCAGAAGTGGAAATACTGGAGTATAAGGCAATTTCATTTTTAATTTTTTGAGGTAACTCCATACTGCTTTCCACAGTGGCTGCACAAATCTGCAATCCCATTAACAGTGCAAAAGTGTTCCCCTTTCTCCACATCGTTGCTAGCACTTGTTTGTTGATTTATTGATGGTAGCCATTCTGACAATGAGGTGATATTATCTCTTTAGGCAAGGGAAACAAAACAAAAAAAATAAACAAATGCCACTATATCAAACTAAAAAGTTTTTGCACAGCAAATAAAACCATCAACAAAGTAAAAAGACAACCCACTGAATGGAAGAATATATTTGCCTCGATACATCTGACAAAGTGTTAATTTCCAAAACTGATAAAGAACATATATCAATATGTGACTCAACATCAGGAAGAAAGACAATCCAATTAAAAAATGGGCAAAGGACCTGAACAGACACTTCTCCAAAGAAGACATACAGATGGTCAATAGACATATGAAAAGATACTCAATGTCAGTAATTGTCAGAGAAATGAATTTTCACTTTTAAAAGTACCTACTTTAACTAGTTACCCCTTTAGAGGTCTTTCTAAGTGGGTCAGAATTCCTGGTAATGAGAAATGTCTTCAGATATGGATGTTGAATAACAGGAAAAGTCACTTTGGATGTGAGTGATGAGGGGTAAATGGTGACCACATCACAAAGGTGGTCAGTCTTCTTATTTCACAATTTGCAGAAGACAACTGGGGCAGGTTTGGTGGGAGGATGGAGAGGGAAGATAAGTGATGTCTGGAAAGAGTGCTGAGCCTGGTCAAATTTCTTCTTGTAACTTATTAGTTTCTTACCTCATTCACTCTTAATTTGTTGCAAATGGAAGAAGGAGAAAGAGAAATGTAACTTTACTGCTTTCATGCTTTTAAAAAATACTTTATTTACTCTTAGAGATAAGGGGGGAGAAAGAGAGGGAGAGAAACATCAACCATTTGCCTCTCGTATACCCCCAAACTCATACACCCCTACACAGGCATCTGGCCTGCAACCCAGGCACGTGCCCTGATGGGGAATCAAACTGACGGCCCTAAGTGAGGGCGCTTCTGTTTGGAGGACGACACCCAGCTCACTGAGCCACACCAGTCAGGGCTCTTTTTGTTTAACTGACATTTGAGAGAGACAAACACACACACACACACACACACACACACACACACACACATGCGCACGGAGGGAGGGTGGGGGGCGGAGAAAGAGAAACATTGATTTGTTGTTCCATTTATCTATGCATTCATTGCTTGGTTCTTGTATGTGCCCTAACCAGTGATCAAACCCACAATTTTAGTGTATCGGAACAATGTCCTAACCAGCTGAGCCACCCAGCAAGGGCCTGCTTTCATTCTTAACAGCAGGGGTTCATAGATTGGTGGGTGGGACATCCTTGTGTATGAATTGGGGAAACTGTTACTATAACATACAGTAAGAAGTAGAGTAATTAAAATGGGGGAGGGGCAGCCAAGAACTTTCATAAGTATAAGGTGTAAAACATTATTTCCAAAACTTCTTGCAAATAATTTCATCAAAAATCTTCATTAATATACTAAAGTACACATACATTATTATTTCTTTTATTTTATATGAGTGGTTTGAAACATAAAAGGTTTTTGTGTGTGTAATTATTTGAGCAAAGAAGGGGCTTGAGCTCCAGGTCTTTCAGTGTCTATGGCAGGATGTCATCTGAATTCTCAGAATATTAATGAAGGAGAAAAAAGAGACTGGAAAGTGGATTTTAAAATAATATTAGAGGTAAACAACTATGGTCATAGTAACTTAATTCAGAGTATCCCCAAAGTGGAAACAACCCAAATGTCCATCAACATAAGAATAATGAATAAGCAAAATGATGGAATACTCCTCAGAAATAAAAAGAAAGGAACTACTGATACATGCAACAACATGAGCTAATCTCAACACATTGGGCAGTACAAAATAGGTCAGACACCACAGGATTCTTTTTATATGAAGTTCTAATCTATGAATATAAACATCAGAACAGTCAGTGGTTGCTTATAAGAGTGGGGAATGGAGATTAACTGAGAAGGAGCCTGAAGGAACTTTCTGGGTTAACAAAAATGTTTTATATTTTGATGGGAGTGGTGATTACCTAAGTGTAGACATTTGTCAAAAATCACTGAATCTGTGCATTTCACTGTATGTAAATTTTACCTCCATACTTTTTTTAACTAAAAAGGAGAAAATTAAATTAGGAGGACTTTCAAAATTTCTCCACAATGCTCATGCTGTTTCTCCCCAAACTTCAGATGTATCAAGATTTTAATTTGTGCTTTCTCTGAATCAGGGACATTCACCATGGAAAGTCTTTCCAGCTGGAACATATGAGGGGGGACCCAAAAAATCCCAGAATTTATTTGTAAAAAGTTGTGTATTTATTCTTACATGTTTAAACTTCAGTCACCTTAGAAATACTCTGCATTTGATGTAATACACCTATCGAGACATTTTTCCCACTGCTCAAAACAGTTTTTGAATGTGCAGATTTTGATGCTTTTTAGTGTTTCTGCTATTTTTTGTTTCACCTCTTCCACATCAGAAAACCATCTCCCTTTGAGGACTTTAATCATCTGGGAAACAAACAAACAAACAAAAAAACACGTTACTTGGGGGTGAGAGGGTGAATAGGGAGGGTGGGGCATGGGGGTCATGCTGTTTTTTGGTCAAAATCTGCTGACCCCTCAGCACAGTGTGGGCAGGTGTGCTTGTAAATCACCCATAATGAAATAGGCAAATGCACTGAAAGAGTTTTCAAAAAAAATTTCACTAAAGCTGAATGCAGCCTCTCACAACAATGCCGGCTAGTACACTGATACAGATGGGTTCTTAGAACACTCTCCTAGAAGGTGAAGCCTGTAGTACAAAGGGCCTGCCCTCCAGAAGATGATTCCAGTTTCTGGTGGTTCCCCCTTGTATGTAACCCCACTAGTTTCCCTGTCTGATTTCTATTCATTCCTCCAAGATCGATTCTGGGACAACACACACAACTCCATCTGCACCTAGGGTAACATTCCTCATCTACCTCCGTCAGCCCCTATTTCATGCATTCAATCATCCCTTTATTGCCTGCAATTGTGTGAGTTATCTTATGTGGATGTTTGCTCTTCCAGATTTTAAGGTTGCTCCTACTAAGAAGTATGTTTTCTCTTGAATTCCTCTACAACAGTTTCTGGCTATTCAGAACAAAGGTTCAGTAAATGTTGGTTGACTTAAAGAGAAGTTTATATGAGATGGGGTGAAGTGCTTGGATCCTAGAATTAGCAAATGAGGGTGAAAACCTTGGATATGTACACTTGGGCAAGCGAACCTCGCTGAGTTTTTCTCTTTTTTCATGTTCAGAAATGAGATGTTTAATTCCACTTAAAAACGTAGTTGGTAAAGAATAAAGATAGCATCTGTAGACGTTGCCACAGTGCCTGGGCTCTTAGTAGTTATTTAATAAATGTTGCTATTTTTATTAATGGATATTTTTAAAGGGGCAGTTTCCTGAAGTAAGGTCAGTTTCCTAAAGATTCAGTACCACCCTCGCTGAAATGGTTCCAGCTTGGCTTACCTACAACCTCTCCTCCCTGATATTTGTGCAGGGATAACAGGAGTGTCCTTGGAGATAGAAAGGAAGGTGGGTAGCCATGATCATGACCTCTGGCTATCCTTATGGTAGCAACATGGGGATGCTACTTGTCTGCCCCCACCACATTCCTCTTCATTTTACTTAAGACCCTGATTCATATCTCCAATAGAAGTCACTTGACTTCTATTCTTTCTTTGTTTATCTTCTAGATCTCTGAATGACATACAAAAATAGGTCTTGGTTTAATCATTTCTCTAACACAGCCCAGCTGGATGATATTATTGAGTGTGATAATAAAAGTTGTCTTCAAAAAGAGTCCCAAGACAACTTAATAAGCATTAGTCAGATATAATAACATCCTCTTATATGTCACCTGTAGGTCTTAAAGAGAAATCACTCCTTCCAGGGAGAGTACACAGGATTTAGTAAGTGTTGATGCTCAAAAAACTGTTGAATTGACTCAGCTAATGTCACCTAAGAACAAATATTTCCTTGTGTCATCCTTGACACCTCACAAACATAGGTCCTCATTCACTTTGAGATCCTATGCTAATGGGCTACCTGCTACCTTAGCACACTTGCTCTCTATGCAAAACCTAGGAAATGATGTCTTGAACTAAATAAACCAGTTGTTAGGTACAGTGCAGAAATGATGACTTTGATTACTGAGCACTTTGATTACTTTGATGACTTGAGTTTAAACTTTTTATACAGTTTAATGATTCTGAGAAAGGGAATCTCCATTGTTCTGCCTCTTGCAATTGGTTCTCTGCCATCACTTGTGGCCTAGAGCAGCATGCACTGGTGAAAAGAGCAGTGGCTGGGCTTTGGGACCAGTCATAAGTGGGTTTAAATCTTGGCTCTGCCACTTACCAGCTGTGTTACCTTAAGAAAATTACCTAGCTTTTCTGACCCTCAGTTTACTCATCTGGATTGCCAGCGTTAATGGGTCATTATACAGATTGGAGGTTATAAAGGTACTGTGCAGCATGGGGCACATGGAGGCCCAGAGTAAATAAGAGCCATAATGATATAACAAAATAATAATTTCCACTATTTTAATTGGGACAACAATAAACCAATTGTTAGTGCCTTATTTGCACAGCCTATGCGCAGGGAAGCCACCTAGAGTACAAATTCTCCATTGAGGAATCTATTGTACTTGTACTGTATAGTGGTAGGTAATATAGAAACTTACATTTTATCATTGAGCCTAGCTTCATACAGCTTAAGACTCATATCTGTGCCCTATCGGTTCTAGCCTGCTTCTCACATAAGAGGAAACTGCCTCTGAACTCTAATCTTTGAGGTTTACATCCTTTCCTGGTGGTATCCTGCACAACTCCTTTAGAATTAGGTGAGATTCTGCCCTCTGTACACCCCAGACTCTGGCTCAGGTAAAGTTCATGAACACCTCCCTCACTCTAATGGAGTTCTCTAGGTACCTGAAGTTTTCTCCTGTGACCTCAGGTAAGCCATCTTGTTAGGTAGGGTAGGTAATAAAGGAAGACAGGAAGGAGGAGTGAGACATGTCTCACCTGTTGACTCAGCAGTCCTGATCTGAGCCTGGTCTGATAGGATTGCCAGGGGTTCCAAACATCACAAACAGATAGTGCAGGAGGAGGGGAACCTTGAGACTGTGCTGGGAAAGGGAGCCTCTGTAGCAATTTCACTTAATTAAGGCAAAGATTCTGTAACTCACTCTAACAATCAATTGAGATAATTCATTACCCTCACACAACTCCACTCCACGAAGACAAACACCCCAATTAAAAAATCAGTAAAGAACTTGAACAGATACTTCTCCAGGGAGGACATACAGAGGGCCCAGAGACATATGAAAGGATGTTTAGCATCACTAGCCATCAGAGAGAAGCAAATTAAAACCACAATGAGATACCACTTCACACCAGTCAGAATGGCTACCATAAACAAATCAACAAACAACAAGTGCTGGTGAGTTTGTGGAGAAAAGGGAACCCTAGTGCACTCTTGGTGGAAATGCAGACTGGTGTAGCCACTGTGGAAAACAGCATGTAATTTCCTCAGAAAACTAAAAATGGAAATGTCTTTTGAGCCAGTAATTCCACTGCTGGGATTATACACTAAAAATCCTGAAACATAAATTCAAAAGAACCTTTGCACCTCAATGTTCCTAGCAGCACAATTTATAATAGCCAAGGGCTAGAAGCAACCTAAATGCCCACCAGTAACTGAGTGGATAAAAAAACCATGGTACATTTACACAATGGAATTCTACACAGCAGAAAGAAAGATGGAACTCCTACACTTCGAGACAACATGGATGGAACCGGAGAGCATTGTGCTAAGTGAAGTAAGCCAGGAGGTGAAAGACAAATACCATATGATTTCACCTATAAGTGCAACCTAATCAACAAAACAAACAAGCAAGCAAAATATAACCAGAAACATTGAAATAAAGAACAAACTGACAGTAACCAGAGGGGAGAGGGGAGAGGCATAGTGGGGGAAAATAGGGGAAGGTCCATCAAGGAACATGTATGACGAACATATGGACAAAGCCAAAGAGGGTAGGTTCAAGGGTGGGAGGTGGGGATGTGTGGGGTGGGGGACCGTGGTGGCGTGAAATGGAGACAGCTGTACTTGAACAACAATTAATTAAATAAATAAATAAAATACTTTTAAACATTAAAAAAAGGTGAAGAGTCTTTACTAGCTGAGAAAGAAAGCCTTCATAGCTGTACATTATTCCCAAGTTTAGAAGGGGGAGAAGGGGAGGGAACCTAGGATTTGACTAAAATATATAATTCCTGAGCTCCAATAGTTGATGCACTCAGATTAGTTTAGTGCCCACTTATAGCCTTGGCTCAAGTGCATAGAACAAATTTACTAACAACTTTATTTCTTCTGTGTGTTGGGCATTCAGACTAGCAGGGTCCCTGCTTGCAGCTTCATGCTCATATATGCATGAAGCTTGCTATATCATTTCCACGTATTGTCTCTTGTTTGAATTGGTCTCTTGAGAGTGTAGCAAGAACAGAGGAACAAGCTTGGGCTGGGACTGGGGTTGGGGGTGTTCCCTGACTTGGGTCTCCCCCTGTTAACAATCTTACCTTTCCTTATATGTTTTCTCCTCCTTAAGTGCTCTGATTGGGGCAGTCAGATGATCCCAGGTGAAAAATCTGAGATGAAAAATGAACTCCAGCACTCTTTGAACCATATGCCTTCTTTCCCATAGGAGGAGATACACTTATGTCAGGAAGAATCTGTTTAATGGATTTCTCTCTGGACCACTGAAGTTCTCAATACTGCTTTCAATAGCTTCCTCTTTTCTCCTTAAATGAAATTAAACCACCCTTTCTCAATTGCTCATTTTGTCAGCAAGCTCTTCCTCCTCTTTAGGGGACCTGATCCATGCCTGACATCACTCATGATTCCGTTTTCTCTTATATTTTACTTGTGAGTCAAATCTTGGATGATCAGGAATTTAATACTGGAAATTCTAGTTTTAACATCACTTGTCTAGTTTCCTAGCTTTCCAAAAACTCTTTTGTATCCATCATCCTATTTCATCTTGTAACAACTTTCTGATATAAGACACTTTCCTACAATTGACAGATACAGAAACTAGGGTTTGGGCAGAGTATCTAAATCTCAGAAGCCAATAGGTGGCAGAACCTAGATCAAAACCTGTGTTCTCTGACACCACTACTTCTAAAATCTTCAAAACCCACATTTCTATATTCTGCCTATATGCTTAGGATACTGCTTTTTCATGTGTAAAATTCAACTATTGCAATGAAAATAGCTCATTGTATAGGGGTGAAGAGGTGTGAGTATTCAACCTGCTTCTCAAAGCGTTTACTTAGGCTCTTGAATATTATAGGATATTCCAGGGAGAAACCTTGAAAATCACCTAGTCCAACCCTGTCCATTATTCAGATAAGTCAAAAAGCATCTACAAGAGTGTACCTCACTCAATGTCATATATCAAGCTTGACCACTACCAGCAGAACTTTGGGGAAGTGGGGGAAAATGTAAATAAACTTCTGGGACCTGTGCTAATTCAGCCAGCCCACATGCCCACTCCCTCCCACTGGAATATTTGGTCAATGGCAGATACACAATGTGTTTTGCTGGATGTGAAGAGATTCTGCTGTCACTCCTGGTAAAGCATTACCCTTCCAGGAAAGTAGATTAGCAACACTCCTTCTACAGCTCCCTTGTGTTTGTCCTCCTGATGTTTCATGATGATTGACTGGATCCAGGGGGATGCCAAGAGGAAGAGGAGCTTCTGGGTCACAGGTGCTGCCCTCTCCACCTCTCCAGCTTCATGGCTTAGGGACTATGTACCTGTGAAAGTCTCTAGTCTCATGGCTTCTAGTCTCTTAAACTCACTGCTTTTCCATAACTTGCAGCTTCTGTGCTCCCTCTTGCTTCTCACTGTGCACTTTGTATGCACTGGGGAGAGATCCCACCCTGTCTCTACCTGGGCTCTCCTCTGTTTTATATATCTTTTCTGTGCTTCCCGAGGCCTCTTCTTCATCGGTGGAAAGAACCTAACAAAAGCTGTCTTGAAGCATTGTAGAGAATGGTTGAAATCACACTACCACAGCACCTGGCCCTCAATAATGGCAGCTATTTATACGATTTGCAAGGAGGTTACCTATACCAGACTGAAGACACCTAGATGTTAAGAATAAGGTCATTCATTTTTGTATCCACAGTGCCTAGGACATTAACTACTTAATAACAAATGTGTACAGAACACAATGGAAGAGGACCATTCTAGCTAACAGTCTATGCACATATGCTGCTCACAGTCTCACTCTTTTCCAAAACTTTGTTAGAATGATGTGAACACAATCAAAGCCACAGCTGCCTGTCTCCTTTTGGTCACCAGGACTCAGCAATGCCATCAGAGGAAATAGTGACCTTCATGTAAGCTTTCCTTAAACTTTCATGAGAACAAAGCAGAAGAAAAGAAAAGAAAAGAAAAGGAAGAAAGAAAGAGTCTCAGTGTCTTTATCAAAGGACATTCTAAAATGTTGAAAATTGATTTACTAGAAAATGGTTACAATTACTGTTTCACAGAGGGGAGCTTTGCTCAAGGGCCTCATTCCATGGAGCATGGCAGCTCCAGGCTGTACCAGTCATACTAACTGTGTGTCAGGCACTGTTGAAAAAGATCTGCCTCCTGATGTGCAAAAAGTGGAGCGTGGTTGCATACAGATGTGACTTTTGACTCAATTTAGAGATCAAGTATGCTGAAAGATTTCTGCTTATCAGAAAAATCTATCCAAGGGCCACTTTTAAGGGGTGGGGGGCAGAAACCCTGAACCTGCATAGCCAAAACTTTGCCAAAGCCCCATAGGCCCACCCTGGGTCATGCTCCTGCTGGGAAGGAGAGTTGTAGACCACCAATGGGCACCAAGTTCATGTGCTCTCCTTTGCATTAACAGGAGTGTTGGTTTAGTCACTGGAAATAAAAACAAAGGCAGTAAGCTTTAGCATTTGCTGTAGCTACTAAACATTTCTCAATTCATTCTAAATTTCAAAAGTGATATTTACAGTCCAAGTCCAATGCCCTCTTTTACAAACTCTACAATCCTCTCCACTGTTACTTTCTCCAGTGTGCTCCCTGGTGCCCTAGAATGCTGTACTTAATTTATCCCTTTGGGTAAGTATCATTTTCTCCTTTGCATTGTTATTTTGTATTCAAATCTCCTGTGTCTTCCATTAGACTGCAAGCTCCCCAAGGTCAGAATAGTAAGTTTCTTGGTTCCACCTTAGTGCACAGCATGGTTCCTTGGCTGTGGGATGGATTGTAACTAGTTCTTTAATGAACAAAGAAAAAAGTGAAGTAAAGTATATCTTGAGACTTTCAGAGCTACAAAAATCTTTAAAATAGTGAAAGGAAGGTCTTGTATAATTGTTTAAATATAAAATTTACAGGGTGGGGGAAGGGCAGAGGGGACATAAGAGTAAAATATATGACAGAATGGAACTAGACTTTGGGTAAGATATATAACAGAATGATACATAATAGAGTGTACAGATGTTGTATTTTAAACTTATACACCTGAAATTTATATGTTATTAACCAATGTTATCTCAATACATTTAATATAAAAATAAAATAAAATTTACAAAGTGATTTGGAAGACTGAGATAATTTTTTGAAAGATCAGGAAGTTCTTTTCAAAAATATGTCTGGCTATTTGTGAATCCCTCAAGCAAGGAAATGAACCCTATTTTTAAATTAGTTCCAATCCCCACTGCCTGCTTCATTTTTAGTACAATTTTTTCTCTTGTTTTTTAAGATGGAAATATCTTTACTGCTTTTGTTTACCAAAAAGTGGCAGGTCCATCTCCTAAGAGGTTATTTACTGATATTTTCTATAGTTCTAATGCAGTATGAATGCTATATTTGTACTAACGTATACATTTATCTGTAATCTGCCTTTATAAATTATCAGTAGGTTATGACCTCATTTGCATAGATATACACAGCTCTTCCTTGTTCTGTAGCAGCTGCAGAGTTGCCTTTACTACCTCCTATAGTCAGAACTTCAAGCAGGTTTTAATATTTGCTGTTACAAACTATGCTGCAGTGAAATCCTTGGCCATATATCTTCAACACATGTGTGTACTTTCTCCAGTTACTCTTGGACATGGAATTTATAGTTCTGAGGATATGAACATTGCACATTTTGATAGATACTGTCACATTTCCCTCCAAAGAGTTTTTTTCTGACATATATTCCCAATAGGAATTTAAAAAACCTGTTGGGCTTGACTACCTTTAAAGTCTTTCCTGGGCCCTGGCTGGTGTGGCTCAGTGGATTGAATGTGGGCCTGCAAACCAAGGTTTGTTGGTTTGATTCCTAGTCTTGGGCACATGCCTGGGTTGTGGACCAGGTCCCCAATAGGGGATGCATGAGAGGCAACCACACACTGATGTTTCTTTCCCTTCTTTCTCCTTCCCTTCCCCTATCTCTAAAATAAATAAATAAAATCTTTAAAAACGTCTTTCCTGGGCATATGTTGGAAGACTTGCAGCCAACATGATTTTAAAATGATACTTCAGAAGTATTAAGTACTCCACACATTTCCAGGTAATTTTACCTGAGATACATGATCTTCTTTGACCTTTACAATAGGCCGTGACATAAAAGGGGAGATCTTCTTAATCCTGTTTTAGAATCTTAGTCCAAAGTCTGATCCAGATGGCACTGGAAGTGAGTGGCAATGCCAGGGCAGAACCCTGGACTCTATTTCTGAGTTTCTCTTTCCACAGCTGGAAGGCCCAGCCTTGAGAGGCAAAAAGAGCATGTGTTTGTGCTGAGGAGCCCCAGAGGTTGTGGCAGACCTGAATTTATGCCAAAGTG
Organism: Trachops cirrhosus; assembly: GCA_028533065.1. Classification (NCBI taxonomy): domain Eukaryota; kingdom Metazoa; phylum Chordata; class Mammalia; order Chiroptera; family Phyllostomidae; genus Trachops; species Trachops cirrhosus. The sequence goes on along the minus strand of CM052543.1, from coordinate 79,978,274 downwards.
CAAAGAGTGACCTGGTTTAGGATGTTCAATTTCTTTAGCTGAAGTAAGACCTCCTTTCTGACCCAGCTGCCTTGGGAAGGAGACAGGTGGCCCAGCACGTTGGTGTCCAGCTTATGTGGAAGGCCTAGTTGGGGGGTGGAGGGAGGTGGAAGCTCAGGCTCAGTGATCTGTACTGCCACTGCATGGACTCTCTCTCCATTTCATTCTCAGGAGAGTCCAGGAAAGACAAGCCCAGGAAAGACTTCCATTCAGTGATGGCAGCATAGGTAAACACACTTGCCATATGAAAATTACAACTCTAACATAGAACAGCCATCACTCAGAACCAGCAAAAATTGAGTTGAATGGAACTCTGAAAACTACAGAATTAAAGAAAGCACATACATCCAGACTGGTAGAAGGGGTGAAGACATGGAAATGGGCTGGTCCCACATCACACGTAGTGGACAAAAATTTGGGAGATATATCTTGAGAGTGAGGGGTCCCAACACCACACCAGGCCCACCAGCCCAGGGTTCCAGTGCCAGGAAGATAAGCACCCATAAATTCTGGCTACAAAAACCAGTGGGGATTGAGTCAGTGGAAGAAACTTCTGGGGTTCCAAGCAGTTCCTCTTAAAGAACCCACACATGGACTTAATCAGACTCACTCCCTCTGAGCTCCAGCACCGGGGTAGCAGCTTGAAAAGTACCAGTGGCATACAGGGAGAAGGTGAAGTATCTGGCATCAAGGCTAGAGCTGGGGGACGGCCTTCTCCCAGAGAGAAAGGTGGGGCATTGTCCATTTTCTGAACCTCTTACCTCCCCCTCAAAGAGCCAAAGAACCTAAAGGCTGGTGTCATATCCAAGACTCCATCAACCTGGCTAATATCATTTTCCCTGTCTTGGAGACTCCATCCCACCCAACTTATGGGCCCACCCAAGCTGCTTTTCCATGTGAATGACTGGTCTTGGCTCATGCTTCACAACTTCCTAAATCCTATCAAACAAAAAACAGCCAGCCCCAGTGATCCCCCAGCCTCTATACCTCTTGCTAAGGGGTCCCAGACCTGGAACTAACAACAGCCAGACTAGATTCACAGAATGGCTTTGCCTTGGAATCTCCAAGCCCAGCACAAGTAGCAGGCATCTCAGATTGCTTTAGAACTTAGGTAGGGTAGCCCCAGGCAAAACACAGGTGGGAATTGACCTTGGCCTGCACCACCAGGGAAACCCTAGGACCAATGCATCCAGTGTACAACTACAGACTACTTTGGGGCACTACCATGCTGCCCTGCATAGCTGATCCCTCCTGGAGGCCGGAGGTTTGTGGTCAGTGATCACAGCCAGTCTTACAACTGACTGGCCTGGGTATATCTCTCCCATTGACCTGCCAACAGTAATCAAGTTTCAACTACAAGAGGATGGTATACTCAGCCCACACAGTGTGTCTCAAGTACCCAGCTTGGGTGATAAGAGAGGCCATGTGACTGGACCCTATGGGGTACCTAATACTTTGGGCCATACTACCAACACATGGACTCAAAGCAGCTCTACTTGATACATAGAAACAAACACAAATGAATACAAAGAAACATGGCCCAAATGAAAGAACAGATCAAAACTCCAGAAAAAGAACTTAACAAAATGGAGATAAGCAATCTATCAGATGGAGAGCTCAAAACACTGGTTATATGCATGCTTGAGGAACTTAATGAGGACCTCAACAGCATAAAAAAGATCCAGTAAGAAACAAAAGATACACTAATTGAAATAAAGAACAAGTTACAGGGAAACAACAATAGAGTGGTTGAAGCTGAAAATGAAATCAATGATTTGGAACATAAGAAAGCAAAAAACAACCAATCAGAACAAGATGAAAAAAGTATCCAAAAAAATGAGAATAGTGTAAGCAGCCCCTGAGACAACTTCAAGCATACCAACACTTGCATCATAGGTGTGTGAGAAGGAGAAAAGAAAGAGCAAGAATTTGAAAACGTATTTGAAAAAATAATGATGGAAAACTTCCCTAATTTGGTGAAGGAAATAGACATACAAGTCCAGGAAGCACAAAGAGTCCCAAGCAAGATGGATGTAAAGAGGCCCACTCCAAGACACATCACAATTAAAATGCTAAACGTTAAAGATAAAGAGAGATCTTAAAAGCAGCAAGAGAAAAGCAGTTAGTTACCTACAAAGGGAACCCCTATAAGACTGTCAGCTGATTTCTCAAAAGAAACTTTGCAGGCTAGAAGGGATTGGAAAAATTATTCAAAGTCATGAAAAGCAGGGACCTACATCCAAGATTGCTCTACCCAGTAAAGCTATCATTTAGAATTGAAGGGTATATATAAAGAGCTTGCCAGACAAGAAAAAGCTAAAGGAGTTCATCATCACCAAACCATTATTATATGAAATGTTAAAGGGAATTCTTTAAGAAAAAGAAGATCACTTCTGGCCAAGATGGAGGCATAGGTAGACGCACTGTGCCTTCTCACACAACCAAGATAGGGACAACAACAATATAGAAACAAAATAAAAACCAGAACTGACAGAAAATTGAAGTGTATGGAAGTCTGACCCCCAAGGATTTAAAAATAGACATGTTTATCCAGACCGGTAGGAGGGGCGGAGTCGGGCTGGGGAGGGATGTGGAGCAGAGAGCTGAGCAACTGGGGCTGCGACCGAGTCCACAGCAGGCAGACCCTGAGCACACTAGCAGTGGTGGCTGGTGGGCCCTGGCCAGGGGGTGGCAACCAGCAGACCCAGTGAGGCGGCCATTGTGAAGTAAGGCACTGCTAGCAACTCAGGGTCCTAGCACCAGAAATAGAGCTTTGGGTCACTGACTGAAAAGGAAGGTCTGGCGGGGTGCACAGGACCACCCACACTGGAATTGGTGCCAGAGGGGCCCAGTTAGCTCGCGGAAGGCAGAGGAAGGGTCTGAGGTCCTACAGAGAGCAGAGCAAGTGCCATTGTTTCTTCTTGGACCCCACCCCCACATACAACATCACAACCCAGCGACTGAGGTGCCCCGCCCTGGTGAACTCCTAAGGCCCCGCCCCTCACTACAGGAGCTCAACAAGACCAAAAAAAAAAAAAAAAAACAGCAAAAAGATGGCTCAAACAGAAGAAGAATTGAAAGCCCCAGAACCCATCCTTTTAAGCAACCAAGAGATAGCCAACCTATCAGATGCACAATCAAAGCACTGGTGATCAGGATGCTCACAGAATTGGTTGATTTTGGTTCCAAACCAGATGAAAAATTGGAGGCTACAATAAGTTGAATGAAGAAAAATGCACAGGGAACCAATAGTGATGGAATGAAAGATGGGTCTCACATCATTGGAGGGGACCAGAAGGAAGAAAAAAATATACAACCAGAAAAGAATGAAGAAATAAGGATTCAAAAAAATGAGGAGAGGCTTAGGAA
>CM052543.1:79958365-79974366 GCA_028533065.1 Trachops cirrhosus | reverse complement strand
AGAGCTGGTTTGGAGGAGGTGTATTCTTTTAGTCTTCTTTTGTCTGGGAAGCTTCTTATTTGGCCTTCTATCTTGATTGAGAGCCTTGCTGGGTAAAGTAGCCTTGGTTGTGAACCTGTGGTTCTTATTACTTGGAATATATTTTGCCATTCTCTTCTGGCTTGGAGCGTTTCTGTTGAGATGTCAGCTGCTAGCCTTATTGGGGCTCCTTTGTACATTACTTCCTGTTTCTCCCTTGCTGCCTTTAAGATTCTCTCTTTGTCTTGAAATTTTGACATTTTAATTATGATGTGTCTTGAAGTAGGCTTCTTTGGGTTCCTCTTGATCCGGACTCTCTGTGTTTCCTGGATTTGTGTGACTTTTTCTCTCATCAGATTAGGGAAGTTTTCCATGAGAACTTTTTCAAATAAATTTTCTATCCCTTGTTCTTCTTCTTCTCCTTCATGTATACCTATTATACGGATATTAATACGTTTCATATTGTCTTGCATTTCTCTTAATACCTCTTCATTCTTTCTGAGCCTCTTTTCCTGTTCTTGCTCTTTCTGGGTGCTTTTTTCTACTTTTTCCTCCAGCTGGCTGATCCGATCTTCTGCTTCATCGATCCTGCTTTTCATTCCTTCTACTGTGTTCTTCAGTTCAGAAATTGTATTTTTCATTTCCTCTTGGCCCTTGTTGATAGTTTGTATTTCCTTTTTCATGTTGATATAGTTTGCAGTGAGTTCATTGTAGCTTCCCTGTAGTTTCTGGTAACTCACTGAGATTTCGTGGAACTTCCTGATAATCATTGCTTTGAACTCAGAATCTGATAGTTGAGTTGCCTCTATTTCATTTACCATTCTTTCTGAGACTTCTTCCTTTCTGTTCAGTTGGGGGTTGTTTCTTTGCCTTCTCATTGTTCGTAAGACTCTTCTTGCTAGCCTCAGCTTCTTAAATTGATCTGTTTTGGCTCCCTAGGTTGATGGTGTGAACTTCTGTGGTAGAGTCCCTGTGAGATTCTATGGTGCAGTGTCTTTTGGGTATCCAGGTGTTCACAGTTTCCACATACTCTTTATTTGTGATCAATTGGAGGGGTAAGGCAAAATGGTTTAAGACAGCAAGAAAGTATTATATGATATTTACAGTAGCAGCCATTATAGAGGAGATAGGAGATACTTTGGTTATGTATAGTGTTAACTGTGATCTTTCACCCCACTAGCCACTTTTTAGAAAGGATAGAAAGAAGCTAAGACTCTTGTTGGGAAGGAAAGGATTGTGATTTGGCTCTAGAAAGCAGTGAGGATGTGGGAAGTCAGCTTCTGAGGTAGGGTGAGATTGAAGAGTAGTAAATATGTGAAGTGTGTGAGAGAATAGAGTTATCCACTACAGTAATAGATTTCAGGAAACTGTGAAGTGGGCTAAGGTCTGGAATGGGTGTTGTGAATTATTAACAATTGTATGTGATAGCTGTTATTTACAGTAATATTAGAGCAACAATCATATGACAGAATCTGTGAAATCTAGATAATAAGAATAGAGAGTATTGAGCCTTGTAGTCAAGAATAGAGAGTATTGTACTAATGGAACACAAATGAAGGACATTAAATTAGGAATACACTATAAATGAGACAACAGGGGAAACCTATCAAATGATACAATATTATCAGCCAAACAAAGAAGTGTATACAAAAAGAATAGGAATACCAAAATTCTATAAAAGTAAAAGGTGTAAGAATAATGAAATAATGATTATACAATTATGCAATTACTTGCAGGTTCAAAAATAAAAAAAAAAAGGAAGGAACCAAGGAGAAGATGGAAGGAAGAAGAGATAAATTTGGAAAGCAAGGGAGAAGGGTCAAGACAACGGTGACAAAAAGAGAAGCATAAAGAATTGATAGATCAAAAAACAATACGAATTAAAAGATAAAAGCTTACTTAAAAATAATTAAAAGAAAAGAAAAACAAAAAGAAAAACAAACAATCAAAGAAATAAAAAATACAGGAAAAAATTAAAAAAAAAACACACACCTATTGTTGGTTTCAGACTGGCGAAACCAGTTTTTCTAACTGGCTTCAGCCCACTGAGGGGCTACTGGAGACAGTTTTTCTCTGTTCCCTTTCAGGACTCAAGCAGCCTCTGGCGTACTGTTCATAGTGTAGGTTCGCGTTCTCTCTCGAGCCCATCTGGTGCCTCATGGAGGGGACCTCCGGAGCATCCGCCCCTTTTTCAGGTTCGGGGTATGCACTCTCTGGATCCCGAGGGGTGCCCACTTCCCCCAAATTCACGGCCTGGGCATCATAGGTCCCGGGGTGTGCCCGCACCTTTTCCTTTTTCAACGCTGTGGTTTCCAAGACTTTCACCAAACCTCGCTCTCTCTCCAGTTTGGGGGAAGGGGTGTAGAGGCAGGTGCCTTTGGATGCATGGGGTGGGGTGCACACTTTCACCAGGGCTTTGCATAGGTGCTTACAGACCCTGTGTGGATGCCTCTTCATCCTCACTCCTCTCTCACTCCTGTCTCTGTGCCTTCTGGTAAAGTGGCCTCCCCGGGTGCTGGTTAATCCTTGTTTGGCCAGGGAGGGAGTGGTTGACCCAGCTCTCTCCTGGGAGCTCCGTGGCTGACCCTGGTACGCCGGGCCTGGAGCTGCAACCCCCCAGGTCACCCTGCTGATCCACGTAGTCTCCTTACCTTTGGGTTTTTCAATGTCTGCTACAATTTGTGATCTATTTTCATTTATGTTGTGGTAATGTTGGCTCTTTGCTCTGTTCCTACCTAGAATGGCGATTATCTTTCCCTGGGTGTGGGAGATGTAGAATCTGCTCCTTCTTACCATGCCGCCATCTTCCCTCCTCCTGATAGGTACTTATTCATTGCCGTTTTTTGTACCTGTGTTCCTCTCTCTCTCACTCTTTTTCTTCTTTTTCTTAAAACAGTCCCTTTAGCATCTCTTGCAGGGCTTGTTTAGTGGATGTGTTTTCTTTTAGACATTTTTTGTCTTGGAAGCTCCTTATTTGGCCTTCCATTTTAATTGAGAGCCTTTCTGGATAAAGTATTCTTGTTTGCAGGCCTCTGGTTTTCATTACTTGGAAAATTTCTTGCCATTCTCTTCTGGCTTGGAGCATTTTCACTGAGAAGTCAGCTGTTAGTCTTATTGGGGCTCCCTTGTATGTTACTTCCTGTTTCTCCATTGCTGCCATTAAGATTCTCTCTTTGTCTTTGAAGTTTGCCATTTTAATTGTGATGTGTCTTGAAGTTGGCTTCTTTGGGTTCCTCTTGATTAGTATGCTATTGTTTTCTGGATTTGTGTGACCTTTTTTTTTTTACAGATTTTATTTATTTATTTATTTTTAGAGAGAAGGGAAGGGAGGAAGGAAGAGATTGTGAGAATCAATGTGTGGCTGCTTCTTGTATGCCCCTCACTGGGGACCTGGCCTGTAATCCAGGCTTGTGCCTTGAGTGGAAATTGAACCAGAGACCCTTTGCTTCACAGGCTGGTGCTCAATCCACTGAACCACAGCACCTAGGGCTGTGACTTCTTCTCTCATCAAATTAGGAAAGTTTTCCATCATTACTTTTTTGAACAGGTTTTGTATCCCTTGCTTTTCTTCTTCTCCTTCTGGTTTCCCTGTTAAAGAGATATTATTACGTTTCATGTTGTCTTCCATCTCCCTTACCACCTGCACATTCTTTCTGAGTCTCTTTTCCTTTTCTTGCTCCTCCTGGGTGTTTTTTCCTACCTTGCCCTCCATCTCCCTGATTTAATCCTCTGTTTCATGCAGCCTGCTTGTAATTCCTTCCAATATGTTTTTTATTTCTGAGATTTATTGTTCATTTCTTCCTGGTTTTTGTTTTTAGTTTCTATTTCCTTTTTCATGCTGATGTAGTTCTCACTCAGTTACTTGTAGTTGTCTGTGATTTCCTTGAGCATCTTTATAACCATTATTTTGAATTCTGTATCTGATAGTTTGGTTACTGACATTTTGTTTAGGTCTTTTAGTGGGGTGTCTTTCATTCCTTTTTTATTGCATGTGCTTTTTTTGTCTCCTCACTTTAGGTGACTCTTTTTGTTGTTTCTGAACTTCCTGATGTTCCACTTGCTACCTGTCTTCTCAGGGTGAACTTCTATGTAGGAATTCTATGGAATTCAGTGAGTGATCTCTTTGATCTCCTTGTCTGGATGCTGTAGGCTTGTCCTTTCTTCTGTTTGTGTGGGCTCTTTTGTTGTACTTGGGTTGTGACCTTTTGGTGGTTCCTTTGTTGGTGGTTTCTCTCCTCCAGCATGTATACTGATGTTTGCAGTTCCTACCTATTGTTGTATGTGGTCAGTAGCAGGGGGGTAGGTAAAATGGATTAAAACATCAGGAGAGTGTTTTCTGGGATTTAAAGTACCAGCAAGTACAGAATAGATAGGAGATCCTTTGGATAAGTATAGTGTTAACTGTGATATTTCACCCAACTGGCCACTTTTTATAAAAGGTGAAAGAGAGATAAGACTCATGTTAGAGAAGAAGAGGATTGTGACCTGAATCCAGAAAACAGAGCACTTGTGCAAGTTTAGATGATGAGATATAGTGAGATTAAGGATAGAAAGTAGGTGTAGTATGAGAGAGAATAGAGTTAACCACAAGAATAACAATGCTCAGGATTAAAAGTGAAGTGGGCTAAGATCAGGGAGGGTTACCATGTAATATGTACAATTGTATGGAACAACAATTATTTACAATAGTACTGGAACAATAATAATATGACAAGAAATGTATAATTTGTATAACCAGAATAGAAAGTATCTGATCAAGGGTTTTTTGTTATTGGAACACAAATGAAGTGAAAAAAGGAAAATTAAAATACAACAAAGGGAGGATATGAAAAACCAGTCAAACAATGCAATGAAACAGAGAGATAAAACAAGAAAAACTAAATATAAGGAATAGAAATTTTAAAAATACTAATAAAATAAAAGTGGTAAAAATAATGAAAAAATAACAATACACATAAACAACAAAATGCCAGCTATATGGGATAGCAAAGTGACACGTGTCTCAGTTTCTCAGTTTTGGGGGAGAGCTTTGGGTTCCCCCTTTGGATCTTTCTTTGGACTCTTTGTAACTCCATGTCTTACTGTCTCACTTGTGGGAAGAAAAAAAAAGGGAAAAAAAGAGAGAGGAACAAAAAAGAAAAAAACAAGCCTCCTGCTGACTTTAAACCTGTTCAGCGAGTTCTGCTGGTCTTCCTAGATGCCATGGGAAGAGAGAGGCTGGGCTTCACTTTTCTCCTTTCCTATGGTTTTGAGAGGATGGAGATCAGGTCTGGGCCTGAGATCAGTTTCACAGCCTCCAGCCCAGGTCCTTGGTGAGCTCCCAGGCTTAAGTCAGCCACTCAGTCTCTGGGCGTATTGTGCGAGCCAATTTTGGGTGCACTGTTCCACTCACTCGTCAGCCTCTGGGCACCCAGCATGAGACAAGCTGAGGCACGTGGTTCCACTTGGCCTCTCAGCCTCTAGGTGTGCACTGGTCAAATCACCCTTGGGGTGAGCCAGCCACTGCTTGCAAGTTTCTTACAAAGCAGCTGCCCACCATTCTTGACAAGCACATGGCTTTCACACAGCCCAACTTTCCAACCAGTCCAGATAGACTATCTGACTCAGGGTCTCACACGACCCAGCTCCTCCCTTCTCCAGGTTTTGCCTGGCACCTCAACTTTTCTGGTGTCAGCATCTTCAGTCCCAGCAAATGTATACCACCTGTGTGTGTCTCCCACTTCGTGTCTATTCCCCCCAGCAACTTTTGGTATCCAGGTCCCTCCTAGTGCCGGGTTGCCCTCCCTGCTCTGGTAGGGGAGGGAGCTGGTGATCTAACTCTCCTCCCCATATCTTGTGGCCTTGGTACCCACACAGATCCCAGGTTCCTTACCATCCCAGCACAATCTCCTCACCATCTGTTTTTCAATGTCCTTTGCAATTTTTGGTCTCCAATCTTCATATAAGCTGGGATTCCATTGGCTGTTCACTCTGTTCCTCAGATCGGCTAGGTGTTCCAGCTAGGCACAGGGAGATCTGGGCTCTGCTCCCACCTACTTGGCTGCCATCTTTGCAACCTCTGAAGAACTGAATTTTAAATTTTATTTAATTTTAGTATTTAAATTTAAAAACTGACCCTAAATTGATTTATTGGATACCTTTTAAGTTATTTTGAACCACTTGAGTATGTGAAAAAATTTTTTTCAATGCTAAATTTTATGAAGCCTAAAAACTGACCAAGTGTTTCCGATGAAAATTTAGCATCTGAATTGAGGTATGCTTTAAGTGTAAAATACACACTGGTTTTCTAAGGCTTAGTATGAGAAAATATTTGATAGTCTCTCAATGATTTTTTATACTGATTATATGTTGAAGTGATAATATGTTGGATATAGTGAATTAAGTGAAATATGATATTCAAATTATTTTATTTGTTTTGTGTTTTACTTTTTTAATGTGGTTGCTGGAAAATTTCTTGAGCATTCACGCATTCATTCATTTATCAAGCATTTATTGAGCACCTAATAAGTACCAAACACTGAGTAAGCAAAACAGTTACAGCAGCAAAAAACAGCACCTTATAAACTGCTGTACATGGGTTATGTACATACAAACGTATATATATACATATATACATACATATATACATATACATCTGTATATATGTATACAGATGTCATACAACTGAAATGTAGCATTTTGAAGACATTATATTCACTGTACTGTTGTTTTTTTCTAGCTTCATCACTTTAATGCCTAGTTCATTCATTTATAGTTGTTTTTGTTCTCTAATATGTACTTAAGGCTCTACTTTTCTCTGAAGTACCTTTTTAGCTGTATTCCAAAAGAGTTGATATGTTGCTTTCATAGTTATTCATTTTAAATGTTTTATAATTTCCTTAAATTATGAAATGTTTAGAAGTATGACATTTAGTTGTAAAATACAATAAGTCCTCACTTAACATTGTCGGTAGGTTCTTGAAAACTGTAGTTTGAAGTGAATGATGTATAATGAAACCAATTTACCAGACAACAGTTAAGTACTTATGGTTTATTTCATGTCATAAAACATCACCAACTTCTAAATAAATACTCTAAACACTTCTAATATTAAACATTGAAATAAATGTTAGCTGGGCATACTTTTAAAAGAAATGAATAAAAACATGGAAGGGAATTTTTTCCAACCCACTGATTCCAGTTCAGAGTCTTGGGTTGCTGGAGCCCATCCTGTTAGCTCAGGGTGTCAGGCAGGACCCCACCTTGGATAGGATGTCTGCCATCTCAGGGCCACCCACACATATCCAAACTCAGTCAGAGTGGAACAGTGTAAACATGCCAGTTCCCCTCATGTGCACATCTTTGGGATGTTGGAGGAACCCAGAGCCTTCAGTGCAAACTTCACATTAACAGTGGCCCTGCTGGGAATCAATTCTTTTTTTCTTGTCAACATCATGCCAAATGACATTATTGGAGGACCTGCTATAGATGGGGAAAATGGTCTGAATATCTTTTTTTGGTTATTTCTAATAATCAGTATTGCATTCCCTTCAGAGAATGCAGTGGTCTTTATGATACTGATTCATTGAAATCTGTTGAAACTTTGTGGCTTAGTGTCAACAAGTTGTGAAAATGTTGCATTTGGGCTTGAAAAAAATGTGTTATTTATTTGACAGGTGCAGGAGTCTGTGTTAGCCTGTTTTAAATGTTTTGCAACATTTGGAGGGCCTTCATTTTTTATAATGTTTGGTCTGCTTATCTGTCAGTTTCTGAGAGATATGCTTTAAAATCTCTTGCCTTGACTGTAGATTTGTCATTTTCCCCATGTAAATCCTTCAATTTTATCTTTCTATGATTTAAGATTATATTATTAAGTATGATTTCATGATTTTATATCTTCTTGCTGTGTTGATTTCTTCATTTACATTGAATCTTTCCACCTTAAGTTCTATTACGTTTGAGATTAATATTGCTAGAGAAGCTTCCCTTTCATTAGTGTTTACATGGAATATCTTTTGTTATTTTTTTTCTGTCAGTCAATCTCTTTATGCTTGAGATATGTCTTCTTTAAAGGACATTGTGGTACTTTGTATTTTTACTGTTCCAATCTGAGACTCTCTTTCATCTATTTTTATGATGACTAACCTATTTGGATTTATTTCTAGCATCTATTTTTTGTTGATATTCTTATTTATTATTAATTTCTCTTGACTTGTCTTTCCCCTTTCCTATTATGCTAGATATCCTCAATTTACCCTTTAGATCTACCCTGTATCTCACTCTGTGCCTGAGGGGCTAATCTCAAAGGACTGCCAACACTACCCCCCACCTCTTTGGTGTTTGATTAGGTTGGGCCAATGTAAGCCCCAGCAGGATTTTTGGAAGTGAAGTGGAGAGAAAAGTTGGGCTATTGGTGCCAGTAGCTCCCTGTCGCAGGTTGTATTCCTCTAATGGATATTGCAGCTCATGTCTCCACTTTCTCTGCCTCTCTCTGAGAGGTATAGCTCTTACTGGCTACCAAGAACTCCTACTTCCTTTTGCCCCTTTAGATCTAGGATAGCTAAAGCTCCCCACAGTTGTAACCTAGAGTATTCGCCATTCCTTTTTGTTCTCTCCTAACCCTTTGTAAATAAAAGGCCTCCTTAACAAACTCTTTTTTAATTACCCCTTTGAATATGCCATTCTGTTTCTGGCCAAATCCCTGGCCCATACACCTACTTTCTGTTGGATAGGTCACATTTCTTTAATCTCTTTTGTGGAAGAGACTACTTCATGCTAGCGCTATTCTATTAAGACTGGCTGGCATGAACTTTTTCTCAAACTTGTTATTTTCATGCTATTTTTGTTTGGTTATAGGAAACTAATGGAACAAAAAACATTAGCCTACTTTATAGATGGATTGCTACATAAAAACCAGTAATAGTTACCTTTAATTTCTTGTGCCTGGCAAGGTGTACATCCAAACCCTTCTATAATACTTACTAAGGGCCAACTCTCTAAGATATACAGATCAGATTCAGGGAAGATTGGAGTGTAGCTATCAATCTGTCAATTAATCAATCAACAAACAATAATTAAACATCAGCTACATTAAAGGCCTTCCTCTAGGTATTGTGAAGGATGACATGATGTCAAATGTTGGGGAAATAACTAAATTACCAGAACCCTTACAGAGATTGTCTCATTTCATTATTCTAGCAGTCCTATGAAGTAGAGATTATTGTTGTCTAATTGACAGATGAAATAACCAAAACTCAAAGCAATTCATGCTACTTACCTATGGTCTTATTACCACCAAGGGTTTGAGACAGGTGTCTTGCCCAGGTCTCAGTCCCAAGACCAGTGCATTTTACTGCATCCAAGAATGGTCTGAGTCATCAATGAGTTCTGAGAGCAGAGAAGATATAAACAAATAAACAATGAAATCACAATAAAAGCAATTTCACTAGCAGCTCTTGTGTTGAAAGAGGTGAAAAGGTTTTGTGAAGAAGGATTGCCAGAGGAGCAGGAGGTAGAGTGGTCCAAGCTGGATGAGCAATGAAAGCATGGATCAGACAGGTCTAAGTTCTGATGGTGTGTCAGGGACACATGGGACACAGTGTCCTACTTTTTACTCTTGGCTTGTTTTCAATGTGTTCATGTTTATTTCCCATTCCTTTTATCTAAAGCTGGGCAATATTGAGGTGAAAGAGGGTGATATTCTTTGAATTGATATCCTTCCTGTTCCTTTAGGCTGGATTTGAACAGGGTGGGAGAGGGCTGGAATTATTAAGAGATCTCTGTTAAGTAGAGGTGGAATCAAAGTTGAGCATGAGGATTGTGAATATGTGGGCACTCAACTAGCATTTCTAGGGTGTCCACAATGTGTCAGCGCATGGTGGGCAGATTGCAGTGTGCTGAGAAGAGGTCAGGAGCAGGGCAGGTGGTACAATTTTTAAGTAGAGGGGCAAGAAGTACAGAGAAAAGGGGCATTGGCTCACAGAGTGGAAGGACCCCTCTGAGCTATCATCCCTGTACCTACCTCACACAGTCCCTGGAAGGGAATCACCAGTGAGCTCTGGGCTGACACCAGCCCCAAGTGTGGTAAAGAGTAACAAAGGAACTGAGCTCTGTGGTAAAAACATAAGCTGTTGACTCAGGAGAGCTCTGCTCAATTCCCTTTTCTTCCTGTCTTAGAATACCCTCTTAGGTCATATCACATCACCACCTCAGCCTTGGAATTCCTACTCAAAGGGGAAGTGGTAGACTCCTGACCAAGTTCTAGCCCAGCACAGGCACTCACATGCTTGCACCACAGCCTTTCGTGGCACCTTGTTCCCCCTGTTTACCCAACAACTCTCATGGTGAAAATGGTGTGAGGTGAGGAGATGGACGCCAGAGGAGCCAAGCCTACAAGTCACATGCAGATTTTACTTTAAGGTTCCAGCTCAACACGACCACATCCCAAAGTAATGCACTTTAACTGCAAGCATTTTTTTAAAATACATTTTTTAAAAGTGAAAGAAAATCATGAAAAATTTGCTACCCATATACAACCACTGAAAACATTTTGGCAAATGTATTTGGAAAGCATATCTTTCTTTTTAAATAAATATTTTCTTAAATGCCTATGGATAAAGTATATGAGTAATACACATTTATTAAAGTATAAAAATATGAGAATGGGATCCTCGTACACATACTGTTTTGTAATCTGCTTTTCCCATCACTTAATAATATATGCTGAACATTTTCTATATATAAAACCTCCCTCAGTTTTCCTCTGTATCACTGCTTCTTAGGCAGAAAAGGGACTGAGAAGGATAGAAGAGAACCATTTCCATTTGGGCACCACAGAAGTTCTGGAAGAAGTTGCCTTCCCCAGTACCTGTGGCAATAAAAATAAATATTAGGACACTAAGAAACCTGGTTTATTCCTTTACCCTTTTATCACCTAACCTAGGGTAGGAAGATGTTGACAGGGAAAAAGAGGTTAACACAAAACCAAACAAAAGGGTACATGTGAGAGAGCTGGAGGGCCTCCCTCTAATCTGAGATTCCCTGGGGATAGAAGGAAAGCCTATTGAGTCTACCAGTTCATAAACCCAGTGTGCCTGACAAACATTCCCTAAGGTCTCCTAAGGACCTGGCTTTTCAAAAGGGTCATTGTCACTGGAAAGAACCCTTAACTGGAGCAATGGGAAGGGGGGAAATTGGGACAACTATGATTGAACAACAATAAAAAAAGAAATTTAAGGTAATATATTTGGTTGCTGCAAGTTCCTGGGCAACCCCAGGGTTTCACTGCTTCCTGCCTGATCACATAAACAATATAGGCTGAATGTGGAGACTAAGGAATTGCATCAAGGAAAACGAAGATGAGAAAGATTCATTTTCAAAGGGCTCACTGCTCACTGTCCAATGTGGGTATAGGAGGAATGTACAAATATTAGCTGCACAAGACACAAGAATGTCATGACTCTGAGCCAGACTATTGCATTTGAACCCTGGTACACCACTTGACAATGCAAGTGAGCTGATGAAACCCAGCCAGCCTTTTTAAACCCCCACAGGGATAGTGACAGAACCTGTCTTGGGGGTGGAGGGGATAAAGATAAAAGCACATACATTCTTGGCAGGGAGCAACCTTTAGTAAATGCCTGCCTTTGAGCCTGGGCATGCGGGACTGAGAGGAAAGAAGCTGCCAGGCCAGGTCAGAGGCCAGGAAGCACTCCTGGAAGTGGTAGGCCTTGACCTCTGGAAAGGTTCCAATGACAGATCCAGTGGGTAAGATTTTAGAGAGACAGAGCTGTGTGGTCAAGCTGTATGGAGAACAGTCAGGGGAAAATAATGAGAACATCTGTCCTAAGCTTTGTGTCCACTTGAGGTGTGAGTAGGAATCAAGTCAGAAAATCAGGGCCTAAAATGCTGACCTAAAGAGTCTGTGCCCAGTTTGGTAAGAAATGAGAAAATACCAGTCTTTGAGCAGAGGGATACCAAGTACAGATGTCATTAATGGGTGGGATGGGGAAAAGATGAGACAAATGTGGTGTCACAGGAGGCCATCAATGCAGATGGAGTGGAGAGTGAAGTGGAAGGGATAATGGAGAGGGGGCTGGCCCAGCTGCAAAGACCTGACCTTCACAGTCCCATAGGACCCATGCTCTGAAGCGCCTGTGCTAGGTTTAATGCTCTGCCCCCACTTTCTTGAAAATTTTAACAGATTTTGAACAAAGAATCCCACAGATTTTGAGTTGAATCTTGCAACTTATGTAGCCGATGTTGAAAAGGAGACAACTAGACTGACAGAATGTTTAGACCTAGAGGGAGCAGAGGAGAGAAATAATTGAAAGAGTTATGGGAAATTTAGGTGAACAAATGAGGAGTAAGAATTAAGGTGGTGTTTGAGGAAAACATACATTCTGTGTGATATATATAAGCCATCATGGGAGGTGCTTCAAAACACTGGGAATTTGGTTTTAGAAGTCAAGAAAAAAAAACTTCGAATACTGTCATAATTATCTATGGTGCCAGATGGGCACTTGAATTTTTGGAGGGAACACTTCCTAACCTATATGAATGTCTATCCTCTGTGCTGTACACCTAAAACTAATACAAAAAAAAGTGTTAAATGCAAACTGCAATAAAAAAATAAAATAATTAGCTCTGGCTGGTGTAACTCAGTGGATTGAGCTCGAGCCTAAGAACTAAATGGGTTGCAGTTTCGATTCCCTGTCAGGGCACATGCTTGGGTTTCAGGCCAGGTCCCCAGTGAGGAGAACGTGAAAGGCAACCACACATTGATGTTTCTCTCCCTCTCTTTCTCTCTCCTTTTCCCTGTCTCTGAAATAAATAAGTAAAATCTTAAAAAAAAGAAAAAATGCCCATTTGTTTAAAAAAATAAAATTAAATTAAAAAAGAAAAGACCTTTGAGCTGTAGTTACTTTTTAAGAAATCATATCCTCTTATTAACATTTTCTTCAAACATTAAAAGGTTGCTATATTTTATTTTAATGAGATAAATTAGTTTTGTAATTTAAAAATGAAGTTGATAAAATCATTTACTCAATAATACATGAAGCTTTCGAGATGGCTGTAGGAAAGAAACTTTAAAAAAGATCAAGAAGAGAATCTGGAATACCCTTGTTGTGGGCTAAATTATTTTCCCTTCAAAATCTGCATGTTGAAGTCCTAACCCCCAGTACTTCAGAGTGTGTGCACCGCTGTATTTGGTGCAGAACCTTTACAGAGGTAATTAAATTAAAATGAAGTCATTAGCATAGGTGCTAATCCAATAAGACTTGTGACTTTATAGGGAGAAGAGATTAGGACACAGCCACACACAGAATGAAGACACAGAGAGGAGATGGGTGTCTGTACACCAAGGAGAGAGGTCTCAAAAAAGGCCAACCGTGCTGACACCTTGATCTTGGACTTCCAGCCTAGAAGTGATCAGAGAGGTGGAGGTAGAGTGGGAGGTGATATCACAAAAAGAAGGAGTTTCTCAAACATGAGTGGTGGTGGCCAGTTGTCCATGAGGATGCAGGGCTTACTGAAAGCCAACAGATTTAACATTGGGAAGTCACTGTTGAACTTTGAGAGAATGATGTCATGGGTACAGCAGGGGAAAACCAGGTGCAGTTAGGTAGGGATGGGGGTGACATTATGGGGGTTGGGGGTAAGAGTTTCAATTTGAAGGGCATGCATGAGATGAGGTAGAGAATTTCAGAGAGAAATTCCATCAAGTGTATAGTATTCAGGACACTCAGGAGGCAGGCAAATGGGGGCCTGAGGAGTGAATGAAGGTGGGGTCGGATGCAGGACAAGGATGCAGAGCAGCTTTCCAGAGACCATTAAGTTCTCTGCTAGGGATAATTAGGACCCAGGTAAAGAGAAGTTTCGCCAAAGTAATGCCAAGATGCAAGGTATGAAAAGTGAACCAGCACACTATGTATGTGTCTGTGTCAGCTGTGTGAGATGGCTGGAGGTGATGGTGGAAGTGGGACACAAACCTGGGTCCTGTCACAGAGGAGGGCTTCAGGGTAATAAAGAGTTACCTTGGCTCCAACCTACAGGTGATTGATAACTCTTGAGGGGTTCTAAACAGAAGGGTGCTGTAGTTGAATTTACATTTTTAAAACAGCCCTTATATGGATTAACCCCATATATGCAGGCAGGGATACCATTTAGGTGACTATAATGAGGCCAAATGTGATGAATGCTGAGCCAGGGTATGGCCATGGGGATGGAGAGAGGCAGATGCACTTGAGTGACATTTAAGAGGCAGAAATGACAGAACTTGGTGATTGATTGGCTCTGGGGGATGAGTAAAGGAAAGGAGAAATCAAGGGAACCCTGCCTCAGTAGTTTCTAGCTTAGATGGTTGACTATACAGTGAGAATTTGAGCTTAGGTCTCTCTACTTCCATAGTCCTTAACATTGATACTATAAGAGAAAGAGCCATCACATCAGACTTGTGGCTGAAAATCACCCTGTGAACGCAAATCCTAAGGGCAGGTCTAAAGCCAGGCCAACCCAGAAAAGAAAGTCTGTCTTTCATAAAAGTTGTGTCTACGATTTGTTGCTGAGAATGAAGGAGCAGAACAACAAGGGTGGGATTAATTGGTTGATGAGATTAGTCAGCCCAACCAAAGGTCAGATTTCTACAAGGCAAAATGGAGTTGCTTTCTTTGTAAACTACAAAATCCATGTAATGATCACATTAGTGCAAAGGCAAACACATTTCCCTCTGGGTTCTGGTTGTGCAGCAATAATATATTTTTCAGCTAGGTCCTGATGGCAGTGAGCCAAACTGGAGAAAATACTGAGTGTCTGATCTTAAAGACAAGAAAAAAAAAATAACAAAAGCAACTCTGCCTTAGTGTGACTACATTCCTACGCATTTTTCAGAGTTTGGTGATGTTTGATGTCAAATGTCAATCACAGTGGGAAAATAATAAGTCTACATAATCAGATTGCTAAAATGTTGGGAGGGGAATGGGTGGGAGAGTTTCTGTGGTTTTTAAAATAGGAAGTTTTACCCTAAAGTGTGTCATTTCTAAAGTGAAAGATGTTCTGATAGGTTGTTAGAAGAGCCTGCATGATAACAATTTGATATATTTTTAAACACATTTATATTTCATGAGACTAAACACAGTTTTTCACCAAATGAAAGTGTTGTTTGGATGCAAAGTGACTGAAGTGTATACCCTTGGTTGGCTGCTCTAAGATTTTATGAAGCCAAAGATAAACTCCTATTTTGTCCTGTGAAAGACAAGATTGGTTGCATGTCAAGATTTGTTTAATTTCAAATGGACGTTTTCAAACTGTTAAAGAAACTCACGTGAAAATGTGAGGGGAATAACAACAAAAAAGATGTTGGTTATGGACACTGCATGACAGATCTGAAGCCTGCTCTGCAGGATGCTGAAGGACAGCTTACTGAGAAGAGGAGCCTTCAAGGTGATACAAAATGACTGAGATAAACCTCTAGCTCAGAATGTCTTTTACTCAAGTTATAGCTGAAACAGGTTCAAATCAGTCTCTGGTCAAGCTCAGCTGATATGGGGAAAGCTGTCTTGCACAGGGTCCAAGGCAATGCAGATTGACTGAGCAGCCAATTGCACCATGAATGGCTCCAGTGTATTCTGGCCCTGCTATTCCTGCCACCACCCAGGAGGGAGGGGAAGGCCTGAATGGCTCAATGTCCCTCTACAGAGATCCTGATCTCAGAAGCTTCTTGGAAGCCTACCAGAGCTCAGGAACTCCCCCATATGGTAGCAAAGCAATTCTTTAGGAAGATAGAAGAGGGGCAGTTGAGGTGGGAAATAATCAAGATTGCATCATGATCTTACCCAAATGGTTAAGAAGAGATTGGCTCATACCTTGTGTTTGCATTGAGAGTGAATGTTTTTATTATGGACATTGAAGTTTGGCCATTGTAAGTGGTCTGATATTGTATCAGCACTAACAAAAGAGGATCCTGTGAAAGTGTGAGGCGTGTTAGTGCAGCTGATTATAAAGAC
>CM052543.1:79925588-79957865 GCA_028533065.1 Trachops cirrhosus | reverse complement strand
GTATTCCAAGTCATGAAAGGCAAGGACCTACATCCCAGATTGCTCTATCCAGCAAAGCTTTAATTTAGAATGGAAGGGCAGATCAAGTGCTTCTCAGATAAGGTCAAGTTCAAGGAGTTCATCATCACCAAACTCTTATTTTATGAAATGTTAAAGGGACTTATCTAAGAAAAAGAAGATAAAAAACTTGTATAGTAAAATGACAGCAAACTCACAATTATTAACAACCACACCTAAAACAAAGACAAAAACAAACTAAGCAAACAACTAGAACAGGAACAGAACCACAGAAATGGAGATCACATGGAAGGTTAGCAACAGGGGAGTGGGAGGAGGAGAGAGGGGGGAAAGGTACAGAGAATAAATAGCATAGATGGTAGATAGAAAATAGACAGGGGGAGGGTAAGAACAGTATGGAAAATGTAGAAGCTAAAGAAATTATGACCCATGGACATGAACTAAAAGGGGAGAATGTGGATGGGAGAGGGTGTTCAGGGTGGAGAGGAAAGAAGGGGGGTAATGGGACAACTGTAACAGCATAATCAATTATATATATATATATATATAAAATCTCCATCAGGGTGACCCTAGTCTGATTCTCTTGCTCAGCTATTCCTACCAATCTCTAACAAAATGTGGCTGTGGTAATTGTTAACAAACATGCTGAGAAATAAAATCGGTAGTCTTTTAAAATATTACGTGCTATGAAGAAAAATACACCAGGGATATTGATTACAGAAGGACCCAAGAGGGCGACTGGGGATGGCCTCTCTAAAAAGGTGATATTTGAGGATCCTGAGGAAGAGAATTCTAGGGTTCAAGGGTTGGAAGTGACCACAGGCTGGAGGTAAGAGGATGAGGAGATGAAGTTGGGAGGTTTTCAGAGGCCAGCTCCCATGTGGTTTTGGAGGCCTTGGGGAGGAGTTCAAATTTTATTCTAAATGCAGTGGGAAGCCACACATGACCTTCACACAGATCCTTCAGCTCTCAGAGGAATTGGTCACTCGTGCCAGTTCCTCCAGTCCATGTGATTCCACAACTGATAGAGTGCTTGGCACAGGCAACAACAATGATCATTCATGAAATAAGTGAATGATGACTTCTGAAATCAAGCTGGTTATTTTCTGTGATCAAGGATGACCTCCAGGGCTGCCTGCCCAGCAATTATGCCATCATCCATGCAGATCTAGACCAGAAACCATATGACTTCTCTCTTCCCCAGCAGTTTTTCCCCAACTCCTGTTCACTCTACCACCTTAACACCTCTCAGATCTGCTCACCTCATATTCTTAGATATATACTCATGAGCTAAATCTCCCAACAGTGACATCAGAGTTACTGCTCTCTGTGACCCTTAAATCCATGTCTGGTCATTCACCTGCCATGTAAGAGACTCATGTCGATCCTTCTGGAAGGTGTGGTCTGCTGAGAACACTCAGGAAACCTGGACCAATGGCCTATGTCTTTTCATACACACGCCAGTCATCTAAAGTCTTTGGGTTTGCTTGATCTTATTTGTAAAATGGGTGTAATGATACTCTTCTTATCACTTCATGTTGAAGACCAGAATATATCACATCCATGAGTAAGTATGAAGTATTGTTATCACTGGAGCTGGATTCCAAGAGGCAGAGAAAGCCTCAGGCTCAGGTAAGGTGGGAAAACCAGTCATTCATTTTGTTTTCTGCAGCCTCTCATAGGCCCTGGGCTGCTGGTGAAGCTCCCTGTCCAGTGGAAACCTGCACAGAGCAGAGCTGTAATAGTGTACTTTAGATGCTGGGAGCTTGAAGCATCATTGTGTTCCCTGCCACTTAATCCAAACTTGTCACCATGACTTGCAATAGAAATGAAGGACTGTCTTGGAGCCACCACTTTGGGCCCATGCCGAAGAATTTTGAGAAGGGACCATCTGAAGCCACCCTAAATCTTGAGCTGTCTGTCAGTCCTCACTTTGTAAGCCTAGCCAAGCTGTCGAGTGCCTAAGAAGATGGTTTGTATGGACAAATGAGAATATTCTCAGATGCAAGTTAGCAATAGCCTTTTCTCTTGGTAACCAGAGTCTGATACCTGTAGAGTGAAGCTAACTAGAATAAAAAGGCAAAGTGGTTTCAGCATAGTCCCTTGACCCTGTCTTTGGCCATTATTTGCCCCGTTTAGAGTACCCTGATCTCCCCACAACACATCCTTCTGCTATGGGCTGGCACAAATATGCTCGCTCTTCTCATTTATTTTCTTTTGCGTTTTCAAAAGGAACAAGTGGTTGATCTTCTGACTTTCCTCCAATTCACTACATTCTAGCCCATTTAAGTGAATGAGCTATTGGTTCAGTGTTCTAAATCTCTTATCTGAAGCCCAGCACCTGGGAGCCAAGAGAACATAGCATTTGACCAACACCTATTCAGTGTTTCCAGCATTTTCACTAATGAGGTCTCATTGACACTGCAGCCCTCCAAAAGTGGGGATATCACCTCCTGTTTACAGACAAGAAGCAGAACATTACAGAACACATAGGCAGTATCCCTAGGGTGGCCTAGCTGAGTTGTGCAGCTCACTTTTCCAGGGAAGAGTTAAGCTGGTGATTTTGTTTATAATGAATCTTGGTTCTTTGCCCTTCTTTTAAACTTATAATCCATAATCCAGATGAGATGATTAAGTTAAATTTTCTCATCAATGTTCCACTCTCAGTCTGTACTATATTCTACCTCTGTGGGCATGCCCTAGTCCTTGTTCAATAATTGTTAGGCTGTATCCTATTTCAATAAAATAAGTTACCTTTTTATCTCTGATCAAATTCCCTGTGGCCAGCTATTCAAGTTTCTCTGATAATGCAAACAATACTTACTTCTATTCTCAGTTGCTGGTCTTTTTAAAAACCTTTTTTCTTGAAAACAAGAGTCCATTTTCACAGGTGGGGAGCTGTGGCCTTTGTCTGCTAAGAGCTGCATTCTGCTAGTAGCAGGATAGGACTGATGATGCCATCAAGAGCTCAGGGACCTTCGCTGTTCCAAACAACTCCCTGAAGCATTCACCCAAATTGAGAGGAGTCCTGGGTCCCAGCACACGGCAAACCAATGTAAGTGCTCATGCAGCTCGCTCTTTATAATGACCACAGATTGTAAGCTACTCAAATGCCAATCAGCTGTAGAATGGATAAATAAACTGGTGGGTTCACACAATGGAGCACCTATCAGCAAAAAGAAAGTACCATCTATAACCACATGCATCTCACAGATGTGACATGTGAGAGAAGCCAGGCACAAAAGGAACATGCCATATGATTCCATTATAGGAAATACCAAACACGCAAAACTAAACCATTCTTAGAATAGCATACTGGTTATCCTTGGTAGGGGGATAGAATGAAGGGTCTTCTGTGGTGCTGGTTATGTTGTCTTTACTTTTTTAATTAATTTTAATAATTTTTCATTTTTAATTATAGTTGACTTACAATATTATATAAGTTTCAAGTGTATAACATGGTGATTAGACATTTATATACCTTATGAAGTGATCACCCAGATAAATCTAGTACCCACCTGGCACCATGCATAGTTATTACAATATTCTATGACTAATTTTATAACTGGTAATGTATACTTAATCCTTTTACCTTTTTCACCCACCTTCCCAAACCCTCTCCCATCTGGCAACCAGCAATTTGTTTTTTGTATCTATGAGTTTGTTTTTGTTTTGCTTGTTTATTTTGTTTTTTAGATTGCACATATAAGTGGATTTATATGGTACTTGCAACATTATTTACAAAAGCTACGATATGTAACGTAACGATACGTACGGTATGTAAGTAACCAAAGTGTGTACTGATAAACAAATGGATAAAGAAGAGGTGGTGTATATTTATAATGGAATATTACTCAGCCAAAAAAAAAAGAAATCTTGACATTTGTCACAACATGGATGGACCTAGAAGGTGTGCTAAGTGGCACGTCTGTCTCTTTTTTTAAAAAAAACAACAACTGAGTGCTGGTTAAACAGGTGTGTTCAGGGAGTGAAAATTCATTCAGCTGGATACATAATATGGGCATTTTTCTCTGTGTATATGATTTTCTGTTAAAACAATTTTTAAAGCTGAAACTGATGGCACTGCTTTGTCCAGCTGCATTCTGATGCCTCCATTTCTTAGCTCTGTTTAACCATAAAGATGCAGCCATCTCTTCTCAGACAGAAGGAACAGTGGAGAAATCACAGGTAGCTACCTATGACTTATTTTATCTTATTTTTTTAAAGTCTTTAAAATGTTACACTTAGGTATAACACCTTCATCACACCTTCTATACCCTGTGAATGTTACCTAACTTTTAGTCTTTAATTGAACTAATCTTAGAAATTCAAAGGAGCATTATATCCATTTGCCTAATTGTAGGCACAACAAGGCCAATCTTAGGTACTTTTTTTTGTGACTAGATTTGGAATCATAGAAATGCATTTTGTTTTTTACTGGGGAAATGAGAGAAAAATGATGGAGATCCTGCACTAAAGTCTCCTTCAAATATTTATAATAATTCCTGATAAAACATGATAGTCCCTTTAAAAAGAAAAGAAAATCTTCCAGTGTGCTCCAGGGGTAGCTTATCTGCAGCATCTTGGAGTGAAGACCAACTCAGAAGTCATCATTAAAACCCATGTATTCCCTTAACCAACTCTAACAATATCATGTTAGATTTCTGAAATGCAATTTTATTCCTCCTGGATAGGGTTGTAGTACTTTTTAGGTGACTGAATGAAAAGTTAAACTGTTACCATTAACTAGTTAAATAGTTATTTATATGAAAGAGAGCAAAGGGAATTAGACCTGCAGTTTAATAAACTGTGGAGCATAAACCTGCTTGTTTGGTCAGGAAGCTATAGCATTTACCAACTCATTCATGTACTCCAGGGGTCTGTTGCTGAGGAGACTTAATCCTAGGAGCACAGGAAATCTCCTCACGAGAACTGTCTGTCCTTCAGTACCTGATAGTTGAGCTGGAGGTTCCCTGGAGGCCTGTCAGTCTAACCAGGGGTGGACCCATCAAAAGCCCATGAATACTTGAAGTTGATTGGTTATTTTGAAAAAGCTTCTGGATATAACCCCAAGGGAAGAAAGAAGCTCTCTCTTTCTCTCTCTCTCTCAGTGATACACTCACCCCATGTGTTCATGTATTCTCTCTCTCTTACCTGGGAACGTGTGACTATGTGGGTCTAGTAGCTACTGGGGCCTTATGCACTCCAGAGGACTAAGCTTTAAGAGGAAACACAAACTCTGGACAATGGTCTTTGTTTTGGCTTTGCTGAAGACAAGGTTGGACTTTTTTCATGGTGGAATGGATGGAGATGGGACACAGGGGCATCCTTCCACCTGAATAAACCTTATCACACAAAAACACCTCCCATTTGCATCCTGGAATGCTTTTCTTGTGATCCCATGGAAAAGCTGATTTCCACCGGCAACAAAATCATTGATTTTGTGGTTTTAAAATTGAGTTTTACTGAAATATAACCTTAATTCAAGGTATATAGGATAAGTCAATGTAATTGTTACCATCAAGGAATTTGAATTTCACTTTAAATCTAGTATTAATGTTCTATTTAACTGATATATTCTAATAATGTGCCTGCATAATTTTTCCCAACAAGGTTCGAAATCATAGTAATGAGACATTGTCTCCTCAGAAACCACCCTTCAATGCTGCATGGATACAATTCATGTTCACAGGAGGGGAGCTGCAAAAGCCAAACTCAGTTTTCCTCTTGTTGCATTCAAGCCTCTGGGCTAGTGGGCCTGAGCTAAGACCTGCCTTTAAAATAAACTGTGTCTCTTCCTTTGGTGCCATGTTAACCTCTCAAAACACACCTCTGTCAATGCCACCACTCACCTTAAGAAGCCTATGTCCTTGGTCTTTTAAAGCTCTCCTGTCAGTTACAGGCTGTCTTTCAGAAGCAATTATTTGATAAATGGCTACCAAAATGTCCGTCATTAATTGCTGGGCTTTCTGATGAAGAAAGAAAGGAAGACAGAAGATCAACTTACATCACCACATACCTCAGTGAAATTTCTGGAGCTGTGACCAACCTGGAAATCTGATTCTTAGCATCAGGCTCAAAGGAAAAGAGAAACAGAAAATGTGGGGGGAAACAAACAACTTAAACTCACAGAGTAGCAGCCTAATTGTTTGGTTACACCTAGAGATGTGTCCCTGCTCTCTTAAATCCTTTCTAACAAACAACACTTAGTCCCATACTCCAGAAGTCCTCCATATTATTTGTCCTTGTCTTATTTCAAGATTTTCCTTCTCCTAGGGAAACATAAACTCCTAGGTAAGTCTCAGTGCCTTAGCAGAGGTTTTCCACCAGTTTGAGAGGAAATGAATGGTATCTGGAAAAAAGACTCTGAACAAACTGGTAAAATCATTCAAAATGGGCCTGTAAGCAGCTGATGGATCAGAGCTGAGGGCTCAGATGTGGGGAGATCTAGTTTCTGTCTTTACCATGTTATTCTCTGGTGAGTGGATGTACTTTTTGTCAAAAGTATATCATGTATACTTATCACATAAGTATATTTTGTCACATATACTTATGTGAAAGATAGGCTGAGCTTGCAGGCAAGGTTGGCTGTGTGGACACTGAGTATGGCATATGCAGGGTTCTGACAGTGTATATTTGGAACCTAACACAGATTGGACCCAGGCCACATCAAGGGAGCTTGAGGTGATTCCAATGGTGGTTGCCATAGGTTGGCCCACTAGCTATAGAGGAGGCCTGCTCACAGACCGGGACCACAGACCAGGACCACAGACCAGGACCTGGACCTGGGTGAGAGTAGGGCCTCTGTGATTGTTCCACAAGGGAGCAAGTTGCTAGAGATAGGGATCTCTGTTTGGAATCATAGGATATAGGCAGGAAGCTCTAGAAGGGCAGGAGGCCAGGTTGCACTAGTGTAATTATTTAGGTAAATGGCCACAGAATGAGAGGTGGTTCTTCACCTGGGCTGCACATTAGAGTCTACCAGTATTCAAGTTAACATTTCTGCACAATAAATCCACCCCAACTTTGTGGTGTGGAACAACCACCATTGTGTTACACCCATGAAGTCAGAATCTGGGTAAAGCTCAACTGGTGGTTCTTTGGATCCTGTGGCAGTTCCTCAGTGATATTCAGGTGGTGGACGGGCTGGTCTAGATCCAAGTTGGCTTTACTACCTGTATGGTGTCTTGGTGAGAATGACCTAGGCCTGTTGACCTGAGTGCCTCCATGTGGCCTCTTCAGCACAGTAGTCTCAGGGTCATTAGACTGCTTCAGACTCCCAAACAAAGGTGGCAGAAATGCATGGCCTTTGTCATATACCCTCAGAAGTCACAAGCCATACATTTGCCACACTCTATCATGAGCACTCATGCCCACCCAGATGAAAAGGGAGGGAAATTAGACTCCTTCTTTATAGGAGTACATTATGAAGGGTGCATTGTAGAAGTCCATGAGGGTTGGGAGGTAGTACTACTGCATCTTTAGAAATACAGTCAGCTGTACCTGGAAAGTTTCTTAAACGGTGTCCAGTTCATTCTATTTCATTTAGTCTGGGGCAGTGGTTCCCAACCTGGTTGGACACCAGATTACCTGGGAGCCATATGTATGGCAGCCAGCCAAAGTCCAAAACTGCTGGAGAGTGAGGCCCAGGAAACTAGCACCACAACACACACATACAAAACCCACCCCACATCACATCCCTCTCCAGGTGCTTTTATGCATCCAAGGTTGAGAACAATTGGGATAGAGCTTAGGAATCTGGTTCATGAGCAGCAATGGAGTAGGACTGGAAGAGATTCCCTTCAAGCTTGGATGTTTCTATGGTTTCTTTATTTTCTTTGTCTATTTATGTCTTAGTCTCTTTTACTACTTAATGTATAAATTGATATAAGAGTTTGGCTTTGTCAATCATCCTGAGGCCACTAAAGGAAAGGACTGTATTGGCACTAGGACTGGAGGTATGGCTGGGCTCACTGGGCACTAAGAACAGAGTGAGGAACCAGGGCAGACTTGAGGAGTCCAAGCTAGCTGCCCCTTGTGTCTGAGAGTCTCCTTCTTGGCACTCTGGAGAATGCCTGTAGATGAGTTAGCTTAGTTTTGAATAGGGAGGCTGTCTTGCTTTCTCTGTTTTGCTCTAGGGCAAACCAGCAGCATGGTGTGCATTATGCATGTTAAAGAACCTAACAGGAACTTAAAGTGTCATGAGGCCTGAAGGCAGAACAAGACCCTTCATTGCTGTTTGCAATTTGAGGACCTGCTGTAAAGTTCCCATGCTGACAATTTCCTAGGATGGCTTTTTACACCAAGGTAGCTACTGCAGCTTTTACTGTGATTTCTACTGGTTCAATTACTGATGGTCACCAGAAATTAAGGCAGTTAGTATGGCTTTTGATTATGGATTTTTCTATTATTTACTCAAGAAAACTGTGTTTTCAAATGCTAATTGAAAAAATGGTCTATCTTTGCAACAAAACATGGGATCTTATACATAGTAGGTGCTAAATAAATACTATAGGCAAGTAATATCATGTAAGCAAATAAGCAAATTAAAACGAAATAATTCCACTTTTTTATACCTCTTTTTTAATTTAATGGCATTAAAATTATTTTATTTATTAATTTTTAGAGAGGGGGGAAGAGAAGGAGAGAAATATCAATGTGTGGTTGCCTCTCATGCACCCCGTGTTGGGGACCTGACCCACAACCCAAGCATGTGCTCTGACTGGGAATTGAACTGGCAACCCTTCGGTTTGCAGCCCGTGACTTACTCAATCCACTGAGCTACACCAGCTAGGGCTAATGGCATTTTTTAAATTGTTGTTCAAGTACAGTTGTCTCCATTTTGCTCCCACCACTCCCTACTGCCACAACCATCTCCACCTCCCACCCTTCGATTCTTCCTCCTGTTGGCTTTGTCCATGTGTCCTTTATACATGTTCCTTGATGACACTTCCCCTTTTTCCTCCCAATATCTTCTCCCTCTTCCCCACTGGTTACTGTCAGTTTATTCTTTATTTCAATGTCTCCAGTTATATTTTTGTTGCCTTGTTTGTTTTGTTGATTAGGTACACCCATAGGTGAGATCATATGATATTTGTGTTTCACCACTTAGCATAGTGCTCTCCAGTTCCATCCATGCTGTCACAAACGGTAGGAGCTCCTTATTTCTTTCTGCTGCATAGTATTCCATTGTGTAAATATACCAGTTTTTTTTATCCACTAATTTACTGATGGGCATTTATTGTTTCCAACACTTCATTATTGTAAATTGTACTTCTATAAACATTGCGGTGCATAGGTTCTTTTGAACTGGTGTTTCAGGATTCTTAGGGTATAGTCCCAGCAGTGGAATCACTGGGTCAAAAGGCAGTTCCATTTTTAGTTTTTTGAGGAAATTCCGTACTGCTTTCCACAGTGGCTGCACTAGTCTACATTCCCACCAAGAGTGCACTAGGGTTCCCTTTTCTCCATAAACTCGCCAGCACTTGTTTGTTTTGTTTATAATGGTCTTTCTGACTGGTGTGAAGTGGTATCTCATTGTGGTTTTAACTTGTATCTTTCTGATGGCTAGTGATGCTGAGCATTCTTTCACATGTTTCTGGGCCCTTGGCATATCCTCCTTGGAAAAGTGTCTGTTCAGGTCATTTGCCCATTTATTAACTGGGTTGTTTGTCTTCCTGGAGTGGAGTCTTGTGAGTTCTTTATATATTTTTGTTATCAAACCATTGTCTGAGGTATCATTGGCAAATATATTTTCCCATACAGTTGGTTTCCTTATCATTTTGTTGATATTTCCTTTAGCCATGTAGAAGCTTTTCATTTCAATGAGGTCCCATTTGTTTATTCTTTCCTTTATGTCCCTTGCTCTAGGGGACATATCAGTGAAAATATTGCTGCATGGAATATCTGAGATTTTCCTCCCTATATTCTCCTCTAGGACTTTTAGCATGTCATGATTTATACTTAAGACTTTTATCCACTTTGAGCTTATTTTTGTGTATGGCGGAAGTTGGTGGTTGAGTTTCATTTTTTGCATGTAGCTGTCCAGATCTCCCAACACCATTTGTTGAAGAGGCTATTTGTACCCCATTTTATGCTTCTGCCCCCTTTGTTGAATATTAATTGACCATAAAGACTTGGGTTTATTTCTGGGCTCTATATTCTGTCCCATTTGTCTATGTGTCTGTTCTAATGCCAGTACCAGACTGTTTTGATCAGAGTGACCTTGTAATATAGTTTGATATCTGGTATTGTGATCCCTCCAACTATGTTCCTCTCTTTCAAAATTGCTGAGGCTATTTGAGGTTATGATTCCATATAAATTTTTGAAATATTTGTTCTATATATGTGAAATATATCATTGGTATTTTAATAGTGATAGTGTTGAATCTATAAATTGCTTTGGGTAGTATGTACATTTTGATGATGCCAATTCTTCTCATCCATGAACATGGTACATGCTTCCATTTACTTGTGTCTTCCTTAATTTCTTTTTTTCAGTGTTCTGTAGTGTTCTGAGTGCAGGTCTTCTACCTCCTTGCTTAGGTTTCTTCCTAGGTACTTTATTTTCCTTGTTGCTATATCAAATGGGGTTATTTTCTAATTTCTGTTTCTGATATTTTTTTATTGGTATACAAAAACATCTTCAATTTCTGAAGTTGACTTTGTATCCCACTGTTTTGCCAAATTCACTTATTGGGTTGAGTAGTTTTTTGGTGGAGTTTATACAATTTTCTTTGTACACTATGATGTCATCTGCAAACAATGACAGTTTTTCTTCCTCCTTTCCAATTTGGATGCTTTTTATTTCTTTTTCTTGTCTGATCACTGTTTCTAGGACTTCCAATAGTATGTTGAATAGACATGGTGAAAGCTGATATCCTTGTCTTGTTCCTGATCTTAGTGGGAAAGCTTTTAGTTTTTGCCCATTGAGCATGATGTTAGCTCCAGGTTGCTTGTATATAACCTTTATTATGTTGAGGAATGCTCCCACTGCTCCCACTTTGCTGAATGTTTTTGTCATGAATGGGTGTTGTACCTTATCAAATGCTTTTTCCACATCTATTAATATGCTCATACAGTTTTTGTCTTTTTGTTTATGTGATGCATTATGCAAAGTGATTGGCAAATATTGTATCATCCTTGCATCCCTGGGACGAATCCCACTTGATCATCTTGTATGATGTTTTTAGTGTATTGCTGGATGCAGTTTGCCAATATTTGTTGAGGATTTTAGCATCTATGTTCATTAGTGATATTGGCCTGTAGTTTTCTTTCTTTATTGTGTCTTTATCTGGTTTTGGGATGATGATGATGCTGGCTCCATAAAAAGAGTTTGGGAGTCTTCCCTCTTCTTGTTTTCTTGGAATGGTCAGAGAAGGATAGGGATTAGCCTTTCCATTAGTGTTTCATAAAATTTTCCTGTGAAACCATCCAGGCCAGGGTTTTTGTGTACCAGGAGTTTTTTGATTACTGCTTTGATATCACCAGCTGTTGTCTGTCTGTTCAGACTTTCTGCTTCTTCTTGATTCAGTTTTGGAAGGTTATATTGTTGTAGAAATTTGTCCTTTTCACCCAGGTTTTCAAATTTCTTGGTATATAATTCTTCATAGTAATTTCTTGCAATCCTTGTATTTCTGTGTTATCAGTTGTTATCTCTCTTCTTTTATTTCTGATTATCTTTATTTGGGTCCTCTCCCTTTTTTCTCTTCAGGAGTCAGCTTAAAGGCTTCTCAGCTTTGTTTTCTTTTCTGGAGCAATTTCCTAGATTCACTGATCCTTTGAATTGTTGTTTTAGTCTCTATATCATTTAATTCTACTCTGATCTTGCTTATTTCCTTCCTTCTACTCATTTTGGACTTTGTTTGTTGTTCCTCCAGTTATTGTAGATGTAAGGTTATGTTGTTTATTTCAAATGTTTCTATCTTTTATTAAGTAGGCCTGTATCGCTATGAAGTACTCTCTCAGGACTACCTTTGCTGTTTCCCATAAGATTTGGACTATTGTGTGTTCATTTTCATTTGTTTCCAGAAACTTTTTGATGCCTTCCTTGATCTCATTATTAACCTGTTCATTGTTTAATAGCATGCTGTTTAGTACATTGAGTGTTTTTGAATTTTTAATTTGAGGTTGGTGTCTAGTTTCAATCCCTTGTGGTCAGAGAAAATGCTTAATATGATTTCCATTTTCTTTTTTTAAAGATTTTATTTATTCATTTTTAGAGAGGGGAAGGAGGGAGAAAAAGAGGGAGAAAAACATCAATGCCTGGTTGCCTCTCAAGCACCCCCAACTGGGCACCTGACCTGCAACTCAGGCATGTGCCCTGACTGGGAATTGAAATGCCAAACCTTTGGTTCAGAGTCTGGCACTCAATCCACTGAGCCACACCAGCCACGGTTGATTTCAATTTTCTTGAATTTGTTGAGGCTTGTATTGTGTCCTATCATGTGGTCTATCTTTGAAAATGTTCCATGTGAATTTGAAAAGAATGTGTATCTTGCTTGTTTGGGATGTAAGTTTCTCTATATATCTGTTAATCCACTTGATCTAGGGCATTGTTCAATGCCACAATATCCTTGTTGATATTTTGTTTGTAAGAACTGTCCATTTTTGTCTTTAGCATATCTTGCAATGCTTTTTTGGTGGAGGTGTATTCTTTTAGTCTTCTTTTGTCTGGGAAACTCCTTATTTTGCCTTCCATTTTAATTGAGAGCCTTGCTAGGTAGTGTAGTCCTGGTTGCAGGCTTTTGCTTTTCATTACTTGGAATATATCTTGCCATTTCCTTCTGGCTTGCAGTGTTTGCATTGAGAAGTCAGCTACCAGCCTTATCAGGACCCCCTTGTATGTTGTTTTCTGTTTGTCCCCTGATGCTTTTAAGATTCTCATTTTGTCTTTGAATTTTGCCATTTTAATTGTGATATGTCTTGGAGTGGGCCTCTTTGGGTTCATCTTTATTGGGACCCTCTGTGCTTCCTGAACTTGTGTGGTTCTTCCTCTGTTTAAGTTAGGGAAATTTTCTTTCATTATTTTTTCAAACAGGTTTTCTATCCCTTGCTCCTGTTCTTTTTCTGGTATTCTTATGATGCCAATGTTTTTATATTTCATGATGTCCTGAATTTCCCATAAGCTAATCTCATACTTTTTAAATCTTTTTTCATTTTGCTTCTTTACCTGAGTATTTCTTTCTACTGTGTCTTTCAGCTTGCTGATTTGGTTCTCTGCTTCATCTAGCCTGCTTGTAATTCCTTCTAGTGTGTTTTTTATTTCAGATATTGTATTCTCCGTTTCCTCCTGCTTCTTGTTTATAGTTTCCATTTCCTTTTTCATGCTTTGTAGCTCCCTCTCAGTTCTTTGTAGTTGTCACTGAGTTGCTTGAGCATCCTTATAACCATTTTTTTAAAATTCTATGTCTGATAGATTGCTTGCTTCAATTTCATGTAGCTCTTTTACTGGAGATTCTTCCATTTCTTTTGATTGGATGTTGTTTTTTTGTCCTCCCATTTTAGGTGACTTTTTTTTTTTGTTTCTGCATCTCAGTGTGCTCTACTTTGCCTGCCTGTCTTCATGAGGTGGACTTCTCTGGTAGGAGTTCTGTGGGATTCAGTGGTCTCTTTGATATCTTTGTCCAGATGCTCTAGGGTTGCCCTTCTATTTATGTGATCTCCTGTTATACTTTGGCTTTACTTGTTGGTGGCTACTTTGTTGGTGCATTCTCCCTTCCAGAGGGCTTAGTAGTAGTCACAACTCCCACCTTGTCTTGTATGCTCTTGTATAGGTGTTGGTTAACAAAGCAGCATTACCAGACAACCAAACCTATGCCAGCAAAAAGAACCCCCTACCACATCAACAATCTCAACCATAATTGAGCAAAGATTAATAAAGGTGAAGAGAGATTACAAATATTATAAGATATGATAGAGGAAGTATGAGATGATTAAAAGACAGGAAAATGTTATTGAGTGGAAAGTGGGAGAAGAATTGATGAGTAGCCATAGAACCGAGGCAAATAAAAGGAAGGAACAAAATTTAAAATGTACGTAAAACACGGAAGGATGATAGGAACAATGGGATAAGAAAAGGGGAGAATATACTATGAGATTTGAAGTAAAATTGAAAAGGCATTGGACCAACGAGAGCAAAATTGCAGAAAAATCACAGCAGGGTAGAAGTTTGCTAAAGGTGGAGCAGGAATAAGAATATTGTATAATAGTGAAAAGTGAATATGAGCTGTCTACAGTAAAGAAAATATGATTTTGAGTGGATAGGGGAAGCAAACTAACAAGAGTAAGGTGTAAAGCCCAAGTTTGGGACAAGGGGAAAGAAAGTGAAATAAAATTTCCCACTCAACTGATCAGGAGCCAGAGAAAGGCAAAATGGAGTAAGATAAGGGGAGAGTATTCTATGGGATTTAAAGTACAAACAAATAGTGAACAAATAGGAGTTCCATTGGAGAAGTACAGCAATAATAATTAAGGCATTTCACCCTACTAGCCACTGTTTATAAAAGGTGAAAAAGAAATAAGGCTCTTATAAGAGGGGAAAAAGAATGAGTTGACTTAAGAAAGAAGAGTGTTCATGCGAGGTGATGGAGGAGAAATAGTGAGAGTAAGGGATAGAAACTTGGTGTAGTGTGAGAGAAAACAGAGTTAACCACAAGAGTAATAAAGCTCAGGAAGATGGCAAAATGTATTAATACCAGGGAAAGGTACTGTGTGGCATTTAGAATAACAATAATATGAAAAATATACACATATAATATGAATAAGAAGAATAAAAAGATCAAGAGTAGTGAGTTATTTGAAATATGAGTGAAGTGAAAGAAGCAAAATTAAAATGTAATATGAAAGGTAGAAAAACAAACAAACAAAAACAATTAAAAAACAAAATAACTAAAAGAAAAAATGCAAGTTCTCATGAAGAGCAAGGTGAAATTTGTCTCAGCTGTTGGTTTTCACCTTCTGATTTCTTTCTGCATTCATCTCTGGGTCTCTGGTTTTCTCTCAGCTCTAGGTCGGGGGTGGATCATACAACTTTTGGCACCACCATTTGTATCTCCTTCTTCCTCTGGAGGGAGCTTCTGCTGCAATTGAGAAGTGAGGTCTCTGTGTCTTATCTGGGAGGCACTGTTCAGTCTTCCTGGAAAATTGTGAGTGTGTTTACCTTGCCTCTGTACCTCCCATCTTAGTCTGTCCCAGTCTATTTCCAATAATGTACAGTTTCTGCTTAAATAGCTGTCAGTTTCATGATGAATGGTGGGGGTGGGGGTGGGGGCTAGGGGTTAATCTGTGTAAGAGCATCAGCTCTCTCCTGCTTGGTGTATTCTGTAATTCTGTGTGTGAGCCAAGTCTGGGCAGTAAGTACCCTGAATCCCCCTTGTTGTACCCTTTCTTAACTTCCGGTTTTGATGGCCTCAGTGAAACAGGATCCCAGAAGCCAGTGTACTTTGTCTCCCTGTGGGGAGTTTATAATGGACCCTTTGGGTATTAGCCTTGCTGTCTTACTCTTCAAAAAAACCCAAACAAACAAACAAACAAAAAAACCAATAAAACTCACTGCTGGTTGTTAAGGCTGTCCAGCAGGTTTTGCAGATGTTCCCATTTCCTGCATGTGGTGGGTGGTTGGGCTCAGTTTTTCCTTTCCCGTGGTTCTGTGAAGGAAGGGACTCGGTATGGGCTACAGTAATCACACTTGCCCAGTTTCTAGCTCACTCCCTCAGAGCACTGTGTGGCCTGCACTCTCCACTCTGTGCAGTTGTGCTGAGATGGTGCTGATAAACCACCTCACTTTGCACCCCTTGATCCATCCACGAGGTGCACTGAGTGGGAGCAAATCACACACAATCTTCCCTCCTTATTGACCAGGCAGCTGCACAGACTAGGTCTCTGCCCAGCACGCACCTAGTTCCCCTTTTGAAAAAAGTCTCTGGCCACCACTGTGACTCCAAGCCACTGCCTGGCTTTCCACACACTCCAACTCTGGCAAGTCCAGTGTCTGTCTGAGTCACAGCCAGTCTAGGTCCACCTGTTCTCCTAGCTCCAGGTGCTTCCAGGATCCCTCCCCACTCTCTGGCACTGTCCTGGCTGGGATTCCTACCCCAGCTTGGGTGTCAGACAGGTTTGTATGTGTGTGCATGTGTGCTGTTTTTCCCTAGTGCCTTCAAGTCACTCCTGGTGCAGTCTATGATTTCCCTGCCCTGGAAGGGGAGGGAGCTGCTAGGCTGCTATCACTGACCTCACTCTACTCTGATGTCCCTGTGGTAGTCTCTGGCTCCAGGCCCAGAGACTTTCCTGTCTGCCTACAAAACCTCCTTACTGCCTGATTTGAAGTGCCCTTTGCATACTTTGGCTTCCAAACTTCAAATCAGCTAAAATTTTGTTGGCTGTTCACTTTGCTTTTCAGATCAGCTAAGCGTCCCAGCTGGGTACAGGAGCAAGTTGGCACAGCTCCCTCCTACTTTGCTGCCATCTTTTCTCCAGAACTTAATTTCTTTGTGAGGCTGAATAATATCCTCTATATACCACATTTTGTTTATCTGTTGTGATGGTTCATTTTATGTGTCACCTTCACTGGGCCATGGATTCCCAGGTATCAGATCAAACACTGTTTCTGGGAGTATCTATGAGATGTTTCTGGGAGAGATTAGCATGTGAATTGGTGGACTGAGTAAAGCATATGGCTCTCTCCAATGTGGGTGGGCATTACCCAATCTGCTTGGGGCCTAAGTATAGCAAAAAGGCAGAGAAAGATTGAATTCACTCTCTGCTTGAATGATTAAGCTGTGACATCAGCCCTTTCCTTCCCTCAAAGCTTTTGGTTCTCAGGCCTTCAGACCTGGACTGGAATCTATACCATTGCCCTTCAGTTTGCAGGTCTTTGAACTTCACTACCAGCTTTCCTGGGTCTTCAGCTTTGCAGACATAGCCCATGGGACTTCTTGGACTCTATAATTACGTGAGCCAATACTTTGTAATAAATCTTATTATATCTATATACCTATTTATCTAATCTATTGTTCCTCTAGCAAACCTTAATTAAGATATCCATTCATCTGTTGAAAGACACTTGTATTGTTCCCACTTTTTGGCTAATATGAATAGTGCTGCTTTGAACATTCATGAACAAATATCTGTTTGAGTCTATGTTTCAATTTTCGGGGTATGTGGAAGAGTGGAATCATATGGTAACTCATATGGTAACTCTATGTTTTACTTTCTGAGGAACCACCAAACTGTTTTCCAGAACTGCTGCACCCTTTTACATTCTTACCAGCAATGTGCAAGTGTTCTAACTCTTCCACATCTTTATCAACACTTGTTATTTTCTGGTTTTGTTTGTTTGTGTTTTATTATAGCCATTGTAGTAGGTATAAAGTGTTATATCATTGTTGTTTTGACTTACATTTCCTTAAGAACTAATGATGTTGAGATATTTTTCATGTGCTTATTTGCCACTTTTATATTTTCTTTAGAGCAATGTCTATCAAGTCCTTCCTTTACCCATTTTAAAATTGGGTTGTTTGTTTTTGTTTTTGAGTTATAGGAGTTCTTTAAATATTCTGGATATTAAGGCCTACATTTTTATTTTTATCCCCTTCTCAAGATAAAATGGGTCAACATGCTTCATCTTTCTGTCTCCTATCTCCCCAATTCCCATCTAGCCTTGTTTCATCATCAAGAGATAGTCTGTCTTCAATCTCTCCTATTTATCTGCTTAAAACCATTTCCAGGTATTTCTCACCTGAATAAAACCCTACCCCAAATCTCCTACCATCTTAAGCCATGATCTCCTCTTTTCCCTTCTATACATTGATATACTTTCCTCAAGAGAAAATCATTGTGGTTTTTACTCTATGCCCACCCCATTCTATTGAAACTCTTTTTTAGATAGTCACCAATGACATTTAGGTTGGTAGTGACTTTTTGTCATTTTCTTCTATGGCTTTCTTTGGAGTACATGAAACTGTGGCCTACTTTCCCCTAAGTTTATTTTTCCCTTGGCCTAAATTGTAATTCTATTTTCCTTATTTTTTTTTTTACTTTTCATTACTATAGCTGGGTGCTTTCCTTACATTTTTTATAAGGCAACTGTAATTTCAGAGTTTCTGCAGGGCCTTTGCGATGGGTGGATGATTCTGTTGTTGGAAAGCCAAGTGTCTCACAGGTAAGCCAGTATGTCCTAGAGAAGGGGAATGAAAAAAGGGAAAAACTTGTTCTACCTCACAATGTAAAAAGCTATTTTAGTGATAGATTGGGGAAATTTTTATAGATTATATTTC
Organism: Trachops cirrhosus; assembly: GCA_028533065.1. Taxonomy (NCBI): domain Eukaryota; kingdom Metazoa; phylum Chordata; class Mammalia; order Chiroptera; family Phyllostomidae; genus Trachops; species Trachops cirrhosus. The sequence continues at coordinate 79,939,572 of CM052543.1, read as the reverse complement.
CTTTTATAAAATGCTTATCTTTCTTAATGTTTATTTAGACTACATTGTCTCTAAGAATTATTGTTTTTCCTTGGAAAGGGTGTGTGAGATTGAGTTTTTGTGTTACATGTAGGACAATTTAGAGTGGTATCCTCAACTCCTACCATGAAGATGCCTGAACACAACTGAACTTGCAGTGGGAAAGACCTCTGTAGACTCTTCTTCTGAAGCCTGTGTTGTCATTCTAAATGGATTAACTCACACTCTGGGAAATGTCCTGGTAGCTAGCTGTGTTCTCTGGCTTGTGTGTCAGGATGAAGTTGACGTGGTCCAGTGTTAGGGAATACATTGGGTTCAGACAGAGGTGTGGAGATTTGCACAGCAACAATGAAAAGTAAGATGGACTTTCTTTAAGGAGAGAAATAGAAGGATGGTCTTCAAGTCATGAAAGCAAGACCAGGCAGTGGAATGTGCTCTCTAAAAGGAATGGTGTTGTCCTTTTCTCTAAGATTCTGGGGTATAATAATCTATTTAGCATAGAGGCTTAAGTTTCCTTATTTTCTACATCATCATTTCCTGTAATTATCCATTAAACTTTGATAAAGATTTTTTGCATGCCCAGAGCCTTGTTTGAATGGTTTTCTGGATAAATAAGGAGCATCCCAGGAAGAATACATGCTGACATCTCTGCACCATCCCCACCCCTCTCAGACACAGTCTATCGAAAAGAAGCAGGGGACCCCAAGGCTCAGGTGATGAAAAGCAGTATGAGTTGCTCAAGGAGAAGGGCTGGGGGGAAAGTATGATAATGGAGGGGCCATCACACCACTGGTACTTCCTTCCCCTAATACATTAGAGGAAGGTACACCTACCAGGGCAACAGACTTCTCAGAGTTTTATCTTGAACTCCATTTTCTGTTCTTCTCTAACTCTCTGCATATACTCCTTTTTTTCTCCCCACTGTGTTGTTTACTTTCATGGGCTTATGGAGGCCTATGAGATGCACCTCTTTCTCTCATTCTTATCACTCCTAAGTTTCAATCACAAGCCTATAAATTCTTGCCTGAATTTATTTCTTATCAAGTGACTAGGGACCTACTATTCACGCTGCAAACTCCATGTGGTTAAGGTTAAACTTTGTATCATTACTTTGCCTCTGCATCCTTTTGTCTATACCAGTCTCTTCTTGTCCTTGCTATTCTAATTTTTGTTAGTTGCACTGTCATTTTGCAACATTCAGGCTTAGATCGGGTCACTTTTTGAGTTCAACTCTTTTGCCATCTTCACTCCAGTGGTCACAGGCTGTCCACTTTCCCTTAGTGACTCTTTTTTTTCACCCCACTTTCCCTTCGCATTGCCATACACTCGGTCCCCAGGCTTCATGATCTGATTCTTGTGGTACTTCCTAGTTTCTGGACCCTAGTTTTTTTCTTTCTTTCAGGAACTTACATGTTACCATTGGATTGATATCTTGTTTTTTAATTTAATTTAATTTTAATTGTTGTTCCAGTACAGCTTTCTGCCTTTTACCCACATCCCACCCCACCCCCACAGCCCTCCCCATCTCCCTCTAGTTTCCACCCCCTCCTTGTGTCCTTTATAGTTCTTCCTGCAAACCCTTCCCCGTTTCCCATGAAATTCCCTCCCCTCTCCCCTCTGGTCACTGTCAGCTTGTTCTCAATTTCAGTGTCTTTGGTTACATTTTACTTGTTTGTTTGTTTTGTTGATTAGATTCCTGTTAAAGGTGAGATCATAATGGTATTTGTCTTTTACTGCCTGGCTTATTTTGCTTAGCATAATGCTTTCCAGTTCCATCCATGCTGTTGCAAAGGGTAAGAGCTCCTTCTTTCTTTCGGCTGCATAGAATTCCGTTATGTAAATGTACCACAGTTTTTTGATCCATTCATTTACTGATAGGCACCTAGGTTGCTTCTAGCACTTGGCAATGGTAAATTGTGCTGCTATGAACATTGGGGTGCATAGGTTCTTTTGAATTGGTGTTTCAGGATTCTTAAGATATAATCCTAGCAGTGGAATTGCTGGGTCAAAAGGCAGATCCATTTTTAGTTTTCTGAGAAAATTCCATATGTTTTCCATAGTGGCTGTACCAGTCCACAATCCCACCAACAATGCACTGGGGTCCCTTTTTCTCCACAACCTCTCCAACATTTGTTGTTTGTTGCTTTGTTTTTGATGGCCATTCTGACTCATTGTGATTTTAATTTGCATCTCTCTGATAGCTAGCAATACTGAGCATCTTTTCATGTGTCTCTGGATCCTCTGTATGTCCTCCTTGGAAAAGTGTCTGTTTAAGTCCTTTGCCCATTTTGTAATTGGGTTGCTTGTCTTCCTAGAGTGGAGTCCTATGAGTTCTTTATATATTTTGGAGATTAAACACTTGTCTGAGGTATCATTGGCAAATATGTTTTCCCTCACAGTTGGTTCTCTTTTTATTTTAATACTGTTTCCATTAGCCATGCAGAAGCTTTTTATTTTGATGAGATCCCATTTGTTTATTCTTTCCTTTCTGTCCCTTGTTTTAGGGGACATATCAGTGAAAATATTGCTGTGTGAAATATCTGAGGTTTTCCTGCCTATGTTCTCCTCTAGGACTTTAATGGTGTGACGACTTACATTTAAATATTTTATCCACCTTGCATTTATTTTTGCATATGGTATAAGTCGATGCTCGAGTTTCATTTTTTTTGCATGTAGCTGTCCAGTTATCCCAATACCATTTATTGAAGAGGTTATTTTTATTCCATTTTATGCTGCTGCCCCCTTTGTCAAAATTTAATTGACTGTAGAGACTTGGGTTTATTTCTGGGCTCTCTGTTCTGTTCTACTGATCTGTCTGCTTTTTATGCCAGTACCAGGCTGTTTTGATTACAGTGGCCTTGTAGTACAGTTTGGTATCAGGTATTGTGATCACTCCTACTTTGCTCTTCTTTTTCAAAATTGCAGCAGCTATTAAGGGTCGTTTATGGTTCCATATAATTTTCTAAACTGTTTGTCTATATCTGTGAAATATGTCATTGGTACTTTAATAGGTATTGCATTGAATCTATGAATTGTTTTGGGTAGTAAGGACATTTTGATGATGTTAATTCTTCCAATCCATGAACATGGTATATGTTTCCATTTGTTTGTATTTTCCTTGATTTCTTTCTTCAGTGTTGTGTAGTTTTCTTCATAGAGGTCTTTTACCTCCTTGGTTAGGTTTCTTCCTAGATATTTTATCTATCTTGTTGCCATATCAAATGGGATTTTTTTCTTGATCTGCTTCTGCTGTTTCATTGTTGGAGTACAAAAATGCCTTTGATTTCTGGATATTGACTTTGTAGCCTGCTGTTTTGCCAAATTTATTTATTAGGTCGAGTAGTTTTTTGGTCGAGTCTATAGGATTTTCTATGTACACTATCATGTCATCTGCAAACAGTGACAGTTTTGTTTCCTCCTTTCCAATTTGGATGCCTGTTATTTCCTTTTGTTGTCTGATCACTGTGGCTAGGACTTCCAATACTATGTTGAATAGAAGTGGTGAAAGTGGACAACCTTGTCTTGCCCCTGATTTTAGTGGGAACGATTTTAGTTTTTGCCCATTGAGAATGATGTTGGTTGTAGGTCTCTCATATATATGACCTTTATAATGTTGAGGAATGCTCCCTCTATGCCCACTTTGCTGAGTGTTTTTATCATAAATGGGTGCTGTACCTCATCAAATGCTTTTTCTACATCTATTGATATGATGATGTGATTTTTGTCTTTGCTTTTGTTATGTGATGTATTATGTTTACTGATTTGGGAATATTGTACCATCTTTGCGTCCCTGGAATGAATCCCACTTGGTTATGGTGTATGATCTCTTTAATGTATTGCTGGATGCAGTTTGCCAATACTTTGTTGAGGATTTTAGCATCTATGTTCATCAGCGATATTGGCCTGAAGTTTTCTTTCTTTGTTGTTTCTTTATCTGGTTTTGGGATTAGGATGATGCTGGCTTCATAAAACGAGTTTGGGAGTCTTCCATCATTTTGGATTTTGTGGAATAGTCTGTGAAGGATAGGGGTTCGCTCTTCCTTAAATGCTTTGTAGAATTCTCCTGTGAAAATGTCAGGTCCAGGACTTTAGTGTGTTGGGAGTTTTTTGATTACTATTTCAATTTTATCTGCTGTTATTGGTCTGTTCAGGCTTTATGCTTATTCTTTATTGAATTTTGGAAGATTATATTTTCCTAGAAATTTGTACATTTCACCTAGGCTTTCAAATTTCTTGGCATACATTTAGTTGTTCATAGTAATTTCTTACAATCCTTTGTATTTCTGTGGTATCAGTTGTAATCTCTCTTCTTTCATTTCTGATTGTGTTTATTTGGGTCTTCTCTCTTTTTTTCTTGATGATCCTGCTTAAAGACTTGTTGATTTTGTTTATCTTTTCAAAGAACCAGGTCCTGGATTCACTGATCCTTAGAATTGTGCTTTTAGTCTCTATGACATTTAATTCTGCTCTGATCTTGGTTATTTCCTTCTTCCTACTTGCTGTGGGCTGTCTTTGTTGTTCCATGAGTTCTTGTTGGTGAAGCGTGAGGTTGTTTGTTTGAAATGTTTCTATCTTTTTTAGGTAGGCCTGTATTGCTATGAACTTACCTCTCAGGCTTGCCCTCTCTGTGTCCCATAAGTTTTGCGTTGTTGTGAGTTCATTTTCATTTGTTTCGAGAAGCTTTGGATTACCATTTGATTGATATCTTCTTAAACAACTCTTTATGTCATTTCTCTGTTTAAAAGCCTTTAGTGGTTCCTTGTTGCCTTCCTACTAAAGACTAAACTTTGTAACTGCCTTTAAAATGCTCCACAGCCTGGCCCCTCCTACTTTTTTTTTTTTTTGTCTCTATACTCCTAAGAATGGGCCTTGCCTTCAACAAAGCTGGTCATGCTTTGTTTTCTTTTCTCTCTCTCTCTCTTCCTAGTTTTCTCATTGTCTGGTATATGCTTTGCCTTCTTTCATTTCAGACACATCTTTTACAACCTCTGCTTCAAATGCCACCCAAGAACTGAGGCCAAAATTTCTCTCTCAACTTTAAACTTATGCATCCCTGATTGTACATGGTGTTCACTCTAGAAATATATGTACATGTGTTATTTCTTCAAGTAAATTGATATTCTTGTGAGAATAAAAATGTATTTTATATATTTTGAGTCCTCCACAGGGCCTAACAGGGTGATAGGTACATACTAATCAGCAAATTTTGGAAGAAACACATAAATGAAACAATGTCCAAGAAGAGAGTGCTAATAGGAGAATAATCATACAAATTGGGAGGCAGTATACCATATTTTCAATAAAAATTCTAAACAAAAGATAACTTTAAATCTGATTTAAGCAATATGTATAAATTTATCATTGGAATCTTGTAGTCCTTTGAGTTTGACCAAATTATACCTGAAATGTAGTTCTAAGGAAAATAGCCAAATGGCTTTTCCCTGAACTCAGGAAGATCAAATGTGAACACAAAATGGGTCTAGTTTTCCAGTTAAAGATAAAACTTCTTTAAATATTATTAAACTTATTATTTTGAAGCCATTCACAAGTCTGGATTAATCTATTGAGAACTACTAGGAAACATGATTTTAATATGATTATATTCCTTCTTCCAGGATGATATAAGTAAGGTTTTATAAAAATAGACTCATCATGTTATCAAAACAGGAGCAAGTTCTTAGCTCTTTAATTCTACAGAATCAATGTAATTAGTATAGTCTGCTCAAATGGCTCTGTTGTATTTAACCAACATACCCATAGAGGAGAAAAAAGGTGGCAAGTTTTAATTTATTAAAATAATTGTTTTATTTACTTTTGTTGATAACAAGTAATTGTTAGTCCCAGAAAGTGATTTTTTTCTTAGCTCTAATCCTGAGGGTGTTTTGATGTCAGTGTGTATTTAGCTACTTACATTACAATTTTGCCAAATTTCTTGGAGTCTGAAGAAAAAAAATCCATGAAGTATTTTTTATTAATGACTTGATAGTATATGGATTTGGTTGCGTTAGATTTAGTTTTCATTTTAACTTCAAGAGAGTAATTAATGAAATATTTAGATTCAAAGATTATCTGGAGCATAGGCTGACTGGCTCTCATATATATACTTTTATTGCACCCTATATTTTTTGAAGAACAAATCTTGGGCTATTGAAGGAAACAAGATGTTTGTCAAGTGATCTGAGCTTTCTGAGACTGAAAAAAGTGTGAGTTCTGGAAGCTTTCTTATGGACTTTCTAATGGGGATTTCCCAGATGATAAAATTGGATGTTTAAGTTCACTTACCTCCTGAGATCTGCAGCTTCTTCTGTCTTGGTCTGAATGGACATGGTAAGAAAAGAAAAGAAAAGAAAAGAAAAGAGATGTGGCTTTTTAAGGTAAAATTGTCAATTCCATGAAGCAAAACTATGGGCATCTGTGATGGTCATACCTGGCAAATTGCCAACCACAGGGGTGTAATTGATTAAGGACCCCAGTTGCTCCAGTCCATCACTGATTTGCATCAAGCGAATACCTCTCATGGCTGCTCTCAGGGAGTGACTGAGCCAGGTAGAATATTAGGGCAGGTCTGTGCCTGGGAGCCACAGGACACCTCTGCTTTGCTGAACCTTGCTCACACAGCATGGTAGTCCAGGAGATGTTCCCCCAACCTTTCCTCTCACTCTCCTTCACTAGGGTCATGGTCTGATGGCTCTGCCAGCCTTTTTCAGCTTCTTTCTTCTTTTCTCTCACACAAGCATTTTCATGAATATAGCCTTGCACATTTAATCTCATCTGTTTCTCCAATGACCTGGACTAACACAGCATCTACTATTTGCAGAGTATTCTTCTGTGACACATTCAATAAACTTATGTCAGTAGGAAAGGAAAAACAGCTCACCTCCACCTTCTCTTCCTTGCTGTTAGAGAGCTGTGTTCTGTGGATACATGAGGGTGACAGAGTAGGTGTACTTTTTCTGACACTTAGTATGAACCCAGTGAATATATGTTGGCATCATTAATTGATTCAATCAATTGTCCCTCATCCTGAAAATGGCATATACTTTTCAAAACTCTTAATGAAGTAAGAGCATCTTGAACCAAAGGCTTATTTGGGTGGTGAATGCAATTTAATATTTTTCAAGAATAACTACCACATGTCAATAATTGGGCTGGGCACATTAGGGATTCAGAACAGGAAGTATACATTATGACCTTTACTCTGAAGAATATTTAATCAAATTAGGAAGACAAGATATATGATCACAAAATTATACTTAATAATATAAGAAAGCATGTAATACTGTATGGACTGGAAGAATGTATAGAGGGTGTAGAGGCCAAAATGTTTCTATGTTTACAGGGTTATGCCCCAACTTCTTATCTGGAAAATTTTATTCTATCCTGATTTGTTTGTAAAGACTCCTCTTCACTTAGATATTTATATTTCTCTTGGTGAGCCCTTATCTGGAATATAGAAAGATGAACTGTCTCTAGCTGGCATGCTCTGGAGAAAATAAGAGTCTACCATTGTGTTACTTCTAGAGAGCTGACTGATGATAAAAGATTGCCATGGTCATTTCCTATCCCTTTCTGCCAAGGGTAAGCAAAACCCTACCCTCATCTTGGAGGCAGGCTTTAGGAAGGTGCCATTTAATGAAAAATAGAGCTAGAAAGCAATCTGGACAAATTTCCTTTTTTTTCTGGGTTAAAAAGTGGAAACATAATTAAGGTAGGTGACTTGTTCATGTGCCCTAGTGAAGAGTATTTGGTTAGAAACAGCAACTAATCTCAATTACTTCAAACAAATAGACAAATATAATTTATTATAAGGATTCAGGGGTATTCCATTGAATCAAAGGGAAAGGTACAGCTGGGCTGCAAATAAGTTATAGGAAGCCATGAGGAACTCAGGAATTATCTCCTCATATCATTGCTCAGAGAGTGCCCACATACTCATTTCCATTCCAGTTCTGTAAAAAAATTGTCTGGCTCTCTTCAACCCTCATACCAAGTTTCTACAGGGAAGAATCTCATTGGTCAACTACAGGTCAGTTGTCCAAGTTAGTTGAATTAGCTGTTTCTGTTGGGCAGGAGCCTCATATAACAGAAATTTGGTTGCATGTGGAGATGGGAGATGGGAGGAATAGTGAATGAAGAGGGGCCTAATTATTGTGAGTTACACTGGCATCCAAAGACATTTGCTGTAAATGTTGTATACTGAGTTCAGGACAAAGACAGGACAGGACTAAGTTCTCTCACTCCTGAATTTCTATGACTCACTAGCAACTTGGACATAGGGCAGTACAAAATATACATGCAAAATACACACATACATTCAGACACATTTAAAAAAGCACACACACATTGTAAACACATACATGCATTAGGCATATGTGCATACAAAAGTGTACACACAGACATGCATATGCACATATGTCCTGTAGTGGTGAGAGTGGATGATAAATAATATAATCTCTCTATGTTATGGTTTACAGACTATTTTTTCTTTGATTTTGTTTTTTAATCTTGAAAAATAATTTATAATTCTATCACTTTCAAGATAAAAAACTGGAATCATAAATTTATATTTCATGATTCATCTAATGGATTCCATGATTTCAACAGGTCTACTATGTTTCTAAAAACCTTAAGAAATTTTTCTCTAGGGAATAGAGGCACTTTGTCCCTTCTTCAGTTTCCTAGTTTTAGAACTGATAAGACAAAACCATCCATAAATTTAACACACCCACTTTTCCATTTTCTGTGGCACCCATATTATGTCATTTGCAAGGTAAAGAAGGAAGTGAGAAGCAGCAGCAACAGCAGAACTGACCATTCTTTGAGGGACTACAATACTTGGCAAATTGAATAGATCATCTTATTAAATCTTCAGAAGAACCCTGCTGAATACCCATGTTTACTGTTGAATGTGTTGGGGTTCAGAGAGTTTAAGTGTTTGGTTGAAAGTCATACAACCAATGAGCAAACAGCTGAATTGACTTTTGAACTTCTGACTGAACTCTAATGCCTTTGCAGTTTCCAGACACAACCAATTTCACGGTCAAACAAAAAGCATCCCTCATCATCCAGGACAGTCATTTGATCTCAGAACATGTGCAGGATTTAAGTGTAATTCTTGTGGTCATCTACCCTCCTAATCTCCTTCCTTGACCCTCCTGGCTCAGGGAACCCTGGTGAGTGGTGGGAAAAGAAAGACTTGGGTTACTGTTCCAATCATCAACTGCTGTATAAGAAACTATCATGACACTTCATGGCTTAAAGTAACAATTCATCATTTTTCACAATGCTGAGGAGTGATGGAGCAGCTCTTCTTCATGTGGCATTTGCTGAGGATCTGGGAGAGCTGGGCCATCCAAGGGGCCTCATGTCATGTGGGTGCTGGCTGCTGGCTGGAATCTCACTTGGGTCCTTAAGTCTCCTCACTGTGGGCTTCTTGGTATGACTATCTGGACTTTCTCACAGAATGGAAGTGAGATTCCAAGAAGGAAGTACAGGCTGTAGATGTCTTGAGGCCTCGCCTTGGAAGGTACCCAGCATAACTTCCACCATATTCTATTTGTCAAAATGCGCCACAAGGCCACCAGACTTAGGATAAGGGAAATAGGCACCATTTCTTGATGAAAGGACAGTGAAGTCTCATTGTGAAAGAACATGTGGTTTTTAAATAACCACAAAAGAATAACGATCTCTAAATGTTAAGCTAACAGAAGGAACAAAATAATAAAGTTTAGTACAAAGATAAATGAAATAGAGAAAAAACAATAGAAATAATCCACATAACCAAAAGTTAGTTCTTTGAAAAGATCAACAAAATTGACAAACTTTTAGCTAAACTAAGAAAAACAGAGAAAAGATACAACTAAAGTCAGAAATGAAAGTGACATTACTACTGACCTCATAGAAATTAAAAGCATCAAAAAAGAATATGATGAACAATTGTATGCCAACAAATTATAATCTAGGTGAAATGAACAAATGCTTATAAACACACAAATTACTAAAACTGACTCAATAAGAAATAAAAACTCTAAACAGAATTATAACAAGTAGAGCAATTGAATCAATAACCCCAACTCCCAACAAAGAAAAGTCCAGAACTACCATGCTCCCTTTGAAAAATGTAAGGACACATCCTTCCTTACTTCTTCCAAGCTTCTTGGTTAAACAGAAATTTTTGGCATTCCTTGGCTTATAGCTTCATGACCTCAACTGATTACATATGCATAACCTTACTCCCAAATAAGATCACATTCTGAGATACTGAAGTTAGGATTTCAACACATTTTTTCTTGGGGGGCACAGTTTAACCAATTAACACAAAGAAATTAGTGTCAGAGTTGATGTAAGCATCCAAGTAGACTCATGAGTAAGATCTCTACATGGCACGCTATGTGAGTCTGTATTCTTGTAATGTATTCATCCCACATGCATAATTCTAATTTTAGTTGAACCTCTCTTTCTTTTTAGGTAGAGTGTAGTTTAGAAATTTGTCTCTTATTATCTTGCTCATGGTTGACCCTTAGCAGTTTTAATTTTTAACAGCTTTTTTGAGGCATAATTGGTATATAATATATTATACATATTTAAAGTATACAACTTGATAGACTTTGATATATGTATAAATCCATGAAACCATCACCACGATTAGCAAGCATATCCATTCCTATGAAAACTTTCCTTATATTTCCTTTTCTTTGTAAGTCTCTCCTTCCAATTCCTCCTATCCCCCATCCCAAAACAACCATTGATCTGCTTCCTTTGTATTTTTTAGAGTTTTATGTACATGAAATCATACAGTATGTACTCTATTTTTTGGTCTGGTTTTCATTCATCATAATATTTTGAGCTTCAATCATATTATTGTGTATATCAATAGTTATGTCCCTTTTGACTGCCAAATAATATCCTGTTATATATGTATACATATCACAATTTGTGTATCCACTTATATGTTGAAGGATATTAGACTTATTTCCAGACTTGGCTATTACAAATAAAGCTTCTATGAACACTTAGATAAAAAAATAAAAGCCCAGAACTACATAGCTTCACTGATGAACTCTACCAAACATTTCAAAAAGAATTCACACCAATCCTACTCAAACTCTTCCAAAACACAGAAGTAAAGAGAACACTTACTAAAATATTCTATGAGGCCAAAATTGTCTTGATGCCAAAGTTTGACAAAGATATCACAATAACCTGCAAACCAATATTTCACATTACTATAGAGTCAAAAAATCCAGAATAGATTAATTTATACAAAGAGAAAGCAGATTAGAAGTCACCTGGCACTGAAGGGAGGTGGAAGAAGGGAGAGATTATTTAATAGGTATGGGGTGTTTTTATGGGATAATGAACAAGTTTTAAAACTATGTAGAGCTGGTGGTTGCAAAACCTTGTAAATATCCTAAATACCACTAAATTGTATACTTTAAAATGGTTAATTGTATGTCATGTGAATTTCAGTTCAATAAAAATATGAAAAGGACATGTAATATAGTAAATAATTATCTACTTTCAGAATACACATACATACACAATATAGGTAACCTGCAATTAGATAAACTCTCAGATAATCAATGATTGATTATTTAACATTTTGTCATTTAAGAAGTGGGAGCTTTAGTTAGGGAGCTAAAATGCCCAAATATTTCCTTAGAGTGAAGATGGTATAGCTCATTAACTTCCCTACTATCACCATCTAGGCCTAGCCGAGTTCCAGTAGTTCCTGTCCTCATACAGGTCCCTTTGAAGAAATGAGACTGGTTGGTGACCCTGTTAGATTTGTTTACACCCCTATGGGTGCCAGAGGGTCTTATATTAGATTTGCTATGGTGTTGTTCACCTAAGATCCCTTCTTCCTTTTAAAGGTCAGAAACTTGTTTCACAGATGCTTTGATGTTATCCCTAAGATGTGACAAGCTGAGCTAAGTCTGCCACAGAACTCTCAGCACCTGTAAGAGTTGAATTCTCTGGGCAGAAGAAACACAACAACCCTGGAGACCATAAAACCCAGCCAGCTGCTCCATTTCTTCCCAAAGGGACTGAACTGGTGATGGCTTATCCAAATGGCATAAATGGTTCCCTTACAACTTTGAGACTGGCTCTTTTGCCCCTGGCATGTTAAGCTAACTCTGTTCACCAGATCACACTGAATTCTTAAGAGCTGAGCTCTGCAGGTTAAAACAAGTTCCTTAGTTGAGACACTTCCTCAGATACTGATATCTGGTGTAAATCCCATACACCTTCCAGGACCCAGAGCTCTATTCTGTGCTTAGCAACTTCTCCTGAATCAGTCAACCACTATCATCCCTTCTTGCCTGCCTTTGCATGCCCTCCCTTCTCTTATGACTTGTCTTAAGCAACTTTTCAGAAAAAAACAAAGAACAGCAAATGCTATTTACATTGGCTCAAAATTGTTTCAACCAGTAAACAATTTTGCATAGTTGCAACGTATGTCAATATTATTTTCATTTACTTTTCTCATGTACTGTTTCATTCACAATTTTTTCAAGACATTCATTAATTTAAGTAGCTAGGGGGATATAATATGGCAGTAGGGCAGCTTTTTCCTGAAACTACACCATAGTTTTTAAAACGGATATTTAAGAAAATATATTGGTGATCAAATGTTTGGGAGATACTGGATTAAACAAAGTAAAACATGTTTCTTTACCCTAGGACTTCTCCAAGTTTTGTGTTGTAAGTTTTTAAATTAGAGATCTGAAGCACTCCCCAATTTACTTGATCAAATACTCTTTTTGTGAGGCATTTCTAACAGGACTGCCTTTGAAGAATAGCAGTTTACAAAGGTTTTGGCACATACTCCCTAAAATAATTTTGAAACAGTTCATTCTATTGTATATCTTAAGTTGACATTTTAAAGTTTACATAATTTGGTGATAGGCAAAGATGGTGGTGAGATAGGTAAGAGCTGAACCCACTTGCCTGTGTACCCAGCTTGGACACCTAGTGTATCTTCTGAAGACACCTAACATATCCTGTAGTGCTGGTTTGGAGGAGGTGTATTCTTTCAGCCTTCTTTTGTCTGGGAAACTCCTTATTTCAGCTTCAATTTTAATTGAGAGCCTTGCTGGGTACAGCAGTCTGCATTGCAGGCCTTTAGTTTTCATTACTTGGAGTATTCTTGCCATTCTCTCCTGGATTGAAGTGTTTCTGTTAAGAAATCAGCTGCTAGACTTATAGGAGTCCCTTTGTGTGTTACTTCTTGTTTCTCTCTTGCTGCTTTTAAGATTCTCTCTGTCTTTAAAACTTCACACATTATGATATGTCTTGGAGTAGGCCTCTTTGGGATCCTCTTGACTGAACCCAAAGAGGCCTACTCAGTGCCTCTTGCACTTGCATGGTTTTTTCCCTCTCCAGGTTTGGAAAGTATTCTGTGATTATTTTTTCAAACAGGGTTTCTATCCCTTGTTACATTTCTCCTTCTTCTGATATTCCTATGATTTTAATGTTTTTGTGTTTCATGTTATCTTGGAGTTCCCTCAAGATATCTTCATATTTTTTCAGTTTTATTTTTCATATAACTTCTGTCTGGGTGTTTCTTTCTACCTCGTTTTCCAGCTCAGTAATTCGGTCCTCTGCTTCATTCAGCCTGCTTTAAATTACTTCTAGTGTGTTTCTTATTTCAGAAATTGTATTTTTCACTTCTTCCTGGTTTTTGTTTAGAGTTTCTTTTTTTATTTTAATTATTGTTCAAGTAAAATTTTCTATCTTTTACTCCCATTCCAGCCCCCCCACCCAGCGCTCCCCACCTCCCTCCCATTTCCACCCGCCCCTAGTTTTTCTCCATGTGTCCTTTATACTTGTTCCTGTAAATCCTTCCCCTTTTCCCCTGAAATTCCCTCCCCTCTCCCCTCTGGTCACTGTCAGCCTGTTCTCAATTTCAGTGTCTTTGGTTACATTTTACTTGTTTCATTATTTTGTTGATTCGGTTCCTGTT